>JAODLC010000021.1:11626508-11650909 GCA_026781145.1 Hippopotamyrus pictus
CTATGAGGCTGAGCATCAGACGTACAGGAATGGCAGATATCGCGTTCCTGATCGTGATGGGGGCCATCCTATGAGGCCTGACAGTGTCAAAGTTTAATTTCACTTCAATTAGTAATTACTCAAGTAAATTACGTCATTTACTCTCTGGATATGAATTACTTGTCTTCAGTTTGACAAAAATGGAGGTCACGCGGGATTGAAATATGATACAAGACCTAATAGAGTGTACAAATTCAGAGAGTATAAAAGTGCTTATATTTCAGATATTTGTGCAAAACTGCAGTTTCTGTCTACCAACCAGGGTTTAATTTTTTTTTTACAACATCTACAGCAGGGGAGTCAAACATACATACAAACAAACATACGGGGCAGAACCGGCCCACCAAAGGGTCCAATACGGCCCATGAAATTAAATTTGCAGAGTGCGAAAATTACATAGAAGAAATTGCAATTTTTCAACAAAAGTAACTGCTATTCCCAATTTGTTCACTAGGGACCACACTATTTTAGAGTGTCTTAGACATACAGTAAAATCCTGTTATAACGGACTTCAAGGAACCTGGCAAAACAGTCCGTTATATCCAAAGTCCGTTATATCCAGAGTCGCTGTATGCACAGAACATAACTACAGGACACCATTTACTCATGCCACACCCCAACAGACACACTTGTGGTAGATTATTAGATTATTATATTGTACATGTAGTAATCCAACTTTACCTGATCGGATGCGTGACTATTAATAATCCCGACTACGTACGTATCTGCGCTGGATATCACCGGCACGCCACACGCCTTGTAGCCGGAACTGCATGTCCGTTATGGCCGAACAAAACTACAGCCAAAGGTGGCCCTGGGGACCAAAGTGTTTGTCCGTTATAAGTGAAATTCTGTTATATGAGAATCCGCCGTTAAATTAAATTTAAACATTTTCTTATTTCTACTTTCACTTATTTGTAGTCCTTTACAATAAAACAAATGGAAAATTATAGAGTTCTTGTTATGTATAGGTTGTTATGCTATTATTTTACTGGTCTGGCCCAGATGAGATCAAATTGTGCTGTATGTGGCCCCTGAACTAAAATGAGTTTGACACCCCTGATCTACAGTAAGCAGATTTGGAACACATACATAAACACGGTGTGTAGACACATTGAAATTGTCATGCTACATCAAGCAAAAATTAACAAAAAAAACTTTCATTATGTTTATATAAGGCTATAAATAGGTTTATCAAATGGGAAATGTTGATACATGTGTATATACTGTTTGAATTTACTTTCACAGTCTAGGCTTAGATATGTGTTTCTCCTGTTGTAAGAAAAGATTAAGGCTGGGTGTGCCTCATAGCAAAAGAGACAGATGAAGTGTGCCAAGTCGAGACATCACAGTCCTGCGACTCCAATAATACTCGTATAATCAAAATACACCTGGATGAAGGTTCTATAAAATAGTGTCAGTGCATGAAAAAGTTAAACTTGGAAAGGCCATTTACAGTTATAAACGGGTGTTCACAACTCAGTCTGTCAAGCCAAAAATCAAATGTGTGTGTGAATGGTGACTGCAATGGGTTGGTGCCCCATCCTGGGTTGTTTCCTGCCTTGCACCCTGGGGTCTGGACTCCCCGCAACCCTGAATAGGACAAGTGGTATGGAAGATGAATGAATGACTGAATCCAAAAATCAATATCTGTCTTGTTCCTTTTTTATTTTATAAATGAATTGTGGTAAGGTTGGTCAAGTTTGTTTTTCCACACTAAGTATAAAGGTGAGAGAAAAACCAGCAGCTTTGTGACATGAAGCCGCCTCCCAAATTCACAGAGGAAAAACTAGACTGTCCAGGCAGGTAGCAGTCAGCTAACAGGAGGACCAAACAGGATGGTAACGCTGCGGGGAAAGTCACGCTTGTCAGGGGCAAAAGGCAGCAGTGACCTTATAACATTCTTCTCGGAGACAAGAGTCTGGATCACCTCGACTGACATCCAACCCACAGCACTGCTCAGCAGGTATAAGGTTAGGGTCAGCTGAGAAAGTGAGGGATATGGCAGATTTCACCTGGAACAGGGTGTTCTTTCACCTCATAGGAGAGGCTCCAGACTCACTGTCACCCTATACTGGATAAGTGAATATGGATGGATGGATGGATGGATGGATGGATATACACTACATACTCTTTCCATCATGCTGTGAACTATAATTTAGTGTACCATTTTATTTCTTCTGATTATTCCCAGGATATATTCACATCAATACTGAAATGTAAAATTAAGAAAAAATGTAAACAGTTCCACCATGCAGAATAGCACTTTAAACCTATAATCTAACTTCGAGAAGAAATTTGCAAATTTAAATGGGCTGCTTTTATTTTGAAGATCCCATCTCGTCGTACTGGGATCACACTGAGCAGTACTTGTTACTGCCCTTTGTCCCCTTCGCTTCTCAGCGCTAAGGAGATAGTTAGCAGCTAATCATTATAACTGGGCTAAAATGCAGTTTTTGCTTTTATTATTTACTCGGCACCTGACAGTGAACATGTGCGCTACGTGCATAGTGGACCATGCCCCTTAAAGACAGCAAGACACTTCCTGCTCAGTTAGATACAGTAAATGTACTGTCCACTTTTGAAAATGCTGATGTGAAATCCCCACAAACAAGTGATATCACAAAAACAGGGGTCAGTCCTACAAAGTCATGCTCAGTGGACTTTAAGTGTTGGTTTATAGTTCATCTCTCCTTTGTTTAATATTATTCAAATGATCTTTTAAACAGTTTGCAATAACTGCTCCAAAATTAGTTTTTTTTACAAAAGACAAAAAGGCTGAGTTTTTAGTTTTTAAAATTTTGTGGGATTTATTTGTTTAATAGGCTGTTCAACTTCCCCACCACCTCACACAGGGACAGCCAGCAATATAACCCCCACCGCCAACTCCTGTCTTTTTCCAGTACATACCAACCACATACCACATTACAGGGTTATGATCCTGCTTTAAGGGTCTGCATGCCTGGTCAGCACCATGTTCTATGTATCTGTAGTTTAGCCTTTTGAAGGATGCAGCCCACACAAGCAAAATCAATAACCTGAACAGCATGAAACATGGGCCTCTTTGAAATATGATTAGATGGAAGAGATGCAGGAGCAAATTGAGTGTGCCTGGACCCCCTTGGTGAGTAAGACGCCACAATGACCCACCAGGTGGATTCAACAATTAGGCCTGATAACAAGACAGATATTGACATGACAGTCAATTAGAATCTCTGAGGGGTCCGATCTCTTAAACGACCGACCAATCTCCCAACCCAGTGACAAATCAGCATTTCAGACTGGCCTTATTACACAAAGCACCAACTGATTACTATGTCTCAACAATAAAGCACTTTAGTTCATACAAACATCTCAGAAAGTTGGCAGAAACCGAAAATTAATACAATTTATCCAAGTGCCAGGCTTATGGCAGAACGTTTCATTGATGAGTGCCTTTTATTTTCACACTGCCCGCTCTGAATTTCAATTGAATCCCCTGATAGAAAACTTCTGACTAACACTAATTCTCCTGGTGCACGGATCGTGCTGCTTGCCTCGCACGTCCAGATGCCTCTTCTCTTCCTGTTACATAAGCCCTCCATCTCCAACCTCCTGCTGCCTGCGCCATGAGTCATGGAACTTCGTCTGGCTAACTGCTAAGTGCTAACTGGTCTGTCCCTCAGTGGTGTTTGCATGGGGGGGGGGGATCACTTCAGCCCTCACACCACATAATTTAGACTCACCTGCTACTGTGTAAATACAAAAGAATCTTTACAAATTCAAGAACGTCTTTGTCAAAAATTGCTTTTTTCTCTATCCGTGGGAATCACAAAAAAGAGCTCTTAAATCTCCCCAGCTGTGCAATTTACATTTTGACTGGCATAGGTGATCCACCTAAATGGATTTCTTTCTCTTTTAAAGCACTTTTGATCAGGACAGGTCTGTTTTATATGTAAGAAGACGCCTTTGATCTATAATTGCCCCCGTTATCACTCAGATATCTGTTCGGATTCATACATTTTTGTAGCAGCCTTCATTTCATGCATATATTCCAACTTAAATGTTTCTGAAATAGAACAAAAGGCAAAAGCATCTATTGAGGGGTAAAATTTCAAAGCTTTCACTGAAGATATAACATGTTCCCCCCATATTGGGCAAATGGGCAAATAAAAGGAAGAGCACTGCTTAGTCTGAAACTGCACGTTTTAAAAACAAAAGCCGGACTGAGATACAATACTGTGAGAGACTCGGTAGTGAAGGAGCCATGCAGCCATGGCAGAGCAAGTGCTCTCGGGCAGCCCATCTGAGCATGCCCAGTGCACCTCAGACAGCCCGTCTGAGCATGCCCAGTGCGCCTCAGATAGTCCGTCTGAGCATGCCCAGTGCGCCTCAGACACGCTCTGGCACCATGCCCCTTCACAGCACCTTACACCTGAAAACCAAACAGGCTCACACTTACACCTGTACACATACTGTATATTCATAGGTCTTATAATGTCTGTATTACCCTAGAAAATGCTAATTTTCAGAAAATGTGGGCTTAACAGAGCATGAAGCCAACTTCACAGCTACCTGTATGAACACTAGACATTGTTAGTTTTTACCTAGGTCCTGGGATACTGAAAAAAGGTTCATGTTCTTACTGCAGGGGTGCAAGTACAGTATAACCAAAGGAAGCACAGGGCACCAGGCCCCCCACGAGGGCACTGCGTCATCTCTACACAGCTCCATCAAAAGGAACATTTGCCAGGGACACTGAGTGATAACCTCATCTCATTGTTGCACACTTTATACACAGAGGAAGATGAGAAATGGTCCCGTGGTGAGGGCTGGGGGCACCTAGTCATTTAACCTCAGTTAACACGCACTATTAACTGGGCTGATCCGGAAAACCAGTTTTTTTGGGATATAAATAGCTCCTTCATAGGTTGTTTTGCGTTACCAATTTTACAAGGTTACTACTTTTACACTGCTCCGGAGACGTATGATTTCATCAACTGAAATTGCTGTGTGATTAGATGAGATTTTTGTTCATGAATATGAATACAACTCCATACAATATTCCGGTGTTGCTCCGTACGTCTGCAAGGTTCAACATTTCATTTATAAAATATATTCTTGATTAATATGCCACGATGACTTCTATATGCACGTTAAAATAGCATTGTAATTCTTACGATATATTTTCAGGGGTAAGAGAAAGAAAGGATCCCTGCTACATCGCACTGGGACGGTTGAAATAAGGCTCAGGGAGACACATGGCAGAGACAAGCCCCAGTGTAAACCTCCATCCCCATCAGCCTTTGATTACAGTTTTTATAAGGCATCATGCACGTGCGAGATTTTTCCGCAAACCTGCATGAATTTTCGAACTCGGTCCCCATCAGCTGTTACCAATTAACACCGAAAAGTGTTTCGGACGAGGCAGCGTCTTAGCACTGGTGTCACACCTTACCTGTACGACACCTGCTTCCTTATGGTCAGGTGCAGAAAGTCGCTTTCCAGCTGCCTGTCCCTCTCAACATCCACGTATCTGCTCGGTGTCCCGCTACGGACTCTAGCTGGCTGACTTTCCAGCAGGAAAACGTCCTCTTCCTCAGTCACATCTTCCAGGCCGAGGGGTGCCACCGGCGCTTCGGACGTGTCCCTGTAACAGTGGGCAGATTGAGCCGAGCTGTCCTCGGTATAATCGGCTGCCTCGGCCATCGGTAATAAAAAGTAGTAGTAAATTGTCAGCTTTTAGTGCAATTCGCTCGAGAGCCGTGTGGTGTTTTCCTGCGTTGGATATCGTCAGGCGATTCCTGCTGACTGGTGCCGAACAGGACTCGGTTAGTTGCGCGCAGAAGTGAGGCTACTGGAGCTGCCGCAGCAGGCACTCTGTCACGGGGCTGTGAGCCGCGTCGGTGAACCTGGTTTAACCGGAGCGGATCGGGCTTTTTTGTCACGTATCAGGTGACTTCAACTTAAACTCACAGGGACGCATGCCTGATCTGTCCGATCGGTCATTTTCCAACGAGGTAAATATTAATGTCACTCAAACCAAAGCAGCTAGGCTGATGAGATCCAAGCGTTGATTTAAAACGTGTGGGGGAGCATCGTCAAACAGTTCATCCGTAATTATCTGTAAAGCTTTTATTCCTTAAACCTCATTTCGAAATTCCGTATTGTCCTTCTTTATCATTACACATTTTTAGAAAATATGGAATATTGGAAGCAAAAATATTTTAAGTAAAGAGGTTATAGTACCCGACTATCTGGTTAATGGTTTAAATCTAAACAATGATAATAACAGAGGTATAAAATACATACCCTCACTGAAAATAAGTGCATATTTCCATCAACAGAATTTATGTCACTTATAAATCCATTCTCATTTGCATTCCCTTACACAATGCCTTATACATACTTACTTACAAGCTGTCTTATGCATACTCACACACTCCCTTACACACTCACACCCTGTCTTATGCACACTCACACACAGCTTTACACACACTCCCTTACACCCTGTCTTACCCACACTCACACACTGCCTTACACACACTCACATACACCCCGTCTTACACATACGCACACACTCATTTACACATACTAACTCACACCCTGTAAAATGCACACTCACACACTGCTTACATACATTCACTTACACCCTGTCTTACATACACTCACACATTCCCTTACACACACTCACTTCTTATACACACATGTGCATACAGACATAGACACTGCCCTGATATTCACACACACACGCACATTACCTTACACACAATGAAATACACTCACACACACACTGTCTTACACACACACTGTCTTACATTCACACACATTGTCTTACAATCACATACACACTCACACACAGTCTTCACATTCACATACTCACAGTCTTACACACCCTGATACACACATACACACTGCCTTACACACATAGACATACGCACACACTGTCGTACACACACTGACATATGCACTCACACACAAACACACAGGTTTGTATTTATATGTTTTGTGGGGACAGTCTATTCATTTCTATGAGCAAAACCCTAATCCCAAGTATGACAACCTACCCAACCCTGACCTTAAACATAAGTAACCAAACAAGATGCAAGACATGAAAGCATTTTTATTTTTATTTTTTTGATTGCAGTCACAGATTTTTAAAAAATTGAATATCCCTTTATGGAGACCAAAAAATATCCCCACAAGGTAAAAAGTTACAGGTTTATATCACATTGTGAGGAAATCTGGTCCCCACAACAGTCACACAAACTCTTACACACACTCACTCACACTGTCTCTCACACACAGGCACTCACATACTCACACGCTGTCTTACACTCACTCACACCTGAACATTGCGTCTTTAGGATATGGAGGTCCTGGTGGGGAAAATGTGTCAGCCTCAACTTGCTGTCCTGCTCCACTCCTCAACAGACCGACAGATAGTGTGAGCATAATGGGCCCATTCAGAAGACAAGCCTCCAAGGTGTCTGTCTCACTCAGCATGGCAGGACCAGCACATGAGAAGGTCGATTATGCCTTTTTGATCTATCAGCTGAGACATATGGAGGCCTGTTTTCAGCTGATTGATTGTTAATGGCCCTGGCTGAACTCGAGTCTGCTGCGAGATAACAGGTATGTTTCATCTATGTAATTATGCTTTGTACTTGTGTTGAGTACACTCTGTTTTTAACAGGCAACATTTATGAGCTCTGTTGAAATGGTTTTATGCCACAACATCACAGACCTTGACTAATGTATGTTTCTCTGAAATTACACTCTTTCTGTTCATATCCAGCCTATGGCACTATAATTAAATAATAGTTCATAAGACTTGTTCCAGGCAGGACAGCAAACAGAACCACACAGCAGAAACACAGGGCAGAGAGCAGGGGCTGTCTTTCTGCTGAAAAGTTCACTGGATCTTTGGTTGTTCTTTCATCCACCACCCCTGACTAGGACTAGTGTTAAGTGACTCGATTAAATCCCCCCATGATAAATTTCTCCACCATGTTAACAGAATACTACCGATAAGATTTGCCAAGGGGGAGGGGCATGATAGATTTTCTCAACCAGCTAACAGACATCTACCTACAACCCCATTTCCAGGAAAGTTGGGACACTCTGAAAAATGTAAAAAAAAAAAAAAACAGAATGCAATGATTTTTAAATCATATAAATCCATATTTAATTGAAAATAGAACAAAGACAGCATATCAAATGTTGAAACTGAGAAATTCTATTGTTTCATGACAAATATATGCTTTATTTGAATTTGATGCCAGCAACACGTTTCAAAAAAGTTGGGACAGGGGCAGCAACAGACTTGAAAAATTGCGTAATGCTAAAACAAAATGGGTGAATGTCTCACAACTAATTAGGTTAATTGGCAACAGGTAAGTAAGATGACTGGTTATACAAAGAGCCCCCCAGAGAGGCAGAGTCTCTGTGCAGTGAAGATGGGGAGAGGTTCACTGCTCTGTGAAAGAGTGCATGGGAAAATAGTGCGACGATTTAAGAATAATGTTCCACAAAGTAATACTGCAATCAATTTGGGAATTTCACCATAGACATTAGATAATATCATTAAAAGATTCCGAGCGTCCAGAGAAATCTCGGTATGCAAGAGACATTCAGATATTCAGTTCATCAGATGAACTGAATTTACTCATACCCTGAAGACAAAGTCATCACTGATTGTGGCCACTCCCAATTTCTGTTCTGCATGGACGTGACAGCATATAGCCAATGTACAGCACTGGGACTCATCTCCACTCCTGTAGTCTGGGATAAATATGACTCCCAGTCTGTCCGAAGCATCCATCTTTCACATAAAAAACAGGGACATGCCATTTGATGTTAGCAAATAGTCCATAGAGCTGTATCTGCTGCAACCTGAACCAATTTTGGGTGAGGTAACCATTTTAGCTAAAATATTGCAAGGGCAATGTCTCTTGGTCTTGTGTTGTGCTGTCAGGAAAAGCTAACTTAAGTCGGGGATCTCATGCACTGTGGGCTGATGGCCTGACGAGGTCCCTAAAAGCTCTATTGACAGGGTGCTCCATTAGCTGTGAGAGGCCAAATGGCCGCCATGAGGCGGGAAGCTAGAAACCGGCGGGAATTCACAGAAACCTGCAAACATATATCTGAATGCCAGGATGACTGAGTGAAGCTGTTATTTTTTCTATGCCAAGGGAGGCACTGCCAGGAAGAAAAAAAAAACAGCTTTTCTGTTGTGGTACCAACAGCTGCGTGTTTTCTTCACCTGTGAGATTCTCAGCTGTGTATAATCTCTCTGTAATTACTGTAAAGCCCAAGGACACATGGCTCCCCAGAACATCATGCTGAGCATGGGGCAGAACAATATGGCCTCTTCTGATTTACCTAGATGGGAGCAGAAGCTCAATAACTAGTAAGGACTGATTTTCAGTCCCAGAGGAAATGGAATATGCTCCAGTTTCTAAGGAATATACTCAGTACAGGTACCTATAAAACAAAAAAAGAGATTCTTGTATTTTCTGCTGCTTATACCGTATGTTTGCCTCCTATCTCACCTTCAGGGTACATGACTGGGATGCCATGATTGGCCAGCTGATATCAAGCCTGAGATTTTGATCTACAAGCAAAATCTATGGAGGAACAAAACAACATTACTCCTAGAACAAGAAAGAGTGGTTGTGAAACAAATTGTTCTGTGGCTGTCCCATTCAAAATGAGGGTATCATTAAGGCTAGTAGGGAATGATGGGGCATTTATACAGTGGGTGGCACTGTGCCCAAGGGTTCCATTTGGGCAGTAGAGTGAAAATATGACCACCACACAGCTCGGCATACCCGCAGCCTCTGCATTGGCAACTCCAACGTGTTCTGCGTACCCGCGGCGTTCTGACTGACACCGCCGACGGCCCCGGCGTACCCGCGGCGTTCTGACTGACACCGCCGACGCCATCGGCGTACCCGCGGCGTTCTGACTGACACCGCCGACGCCATCGGCGTACCCGCGGCGTTCTGACTGACATCGCCTTGGCACTTGACATTCCCGCAGCGTCCTCACTGACATGCTTACTCTATCCACAACATTCCCATACTCATGTCTGTATTCTCTCTTTGACTAAAACAGAGAGGTTGAATGAATTAATGAAATTAATGAAAGGTGCATTTATATAGCGCTTTTCAAGACACCCAGAGCACTTCACAGAATCAATGGGGAGCCACTTCAATGGCCTCCACTGTACAGCCCCCACCCGAATGATGCGATGGCAGTCATTCTGCACCACTACGCTCACCGCACAGTGCCTAAGGTGGTGAAGGGGCAGGAAAGAATTCCCCAATTAGATATAGGGGATGATTATGAGGCCAGATTTGAAAGGGCCACAGTGGTAAATTTAGGGCTTAGGAATACCACCTCTATTCTTTTGAAGGATGCCCAGGGGTCTTTTATGACCTCAGAGTGTCAGGACCTCGGTCTTACATCTCATTTGAAGGATGGCAGCATTTTTACAGCACAGTGTACCAGTCACTGCACTAGGGCACTGGGATTGACACAGACCACAGGATGGGCTGACCTGTTGGCCGCACCAACACTGCGTCTTTAACACTCCTGCAGATGTGTTTGTATGGTACATTTCTGTCGTGTTTGTGCTGACAATAATAAGAACATCCAGTGTTAGTGTGGTTTTCACAGACTCGCTGTGCTTGTCCTCACCTCTCCTCCATGGTACAAGATGTACAGCGTCTGTCTCATCATTGTCACTTGAGCTGTGCTGTGTGGCTCTGTCTCCTTGCCACCCATATTCTGATCCTGTCTGCTGTCAGTAAGTGTGTCTTTGTTACTGCGAGATCTCTTACGCTCTCTGCTCCTTGTCACTATCTACATAAGTACTGACTTTACATTTGAAGAGATGTGTCTGATTTAATTGCCAGCACCCCCTGGTGGTAATGATAGGGATAGTTATTGTCTGCCTCTGGACAATAGAGTCAAAACTGGAATTGTCAGACAAATTAACTCTGCTCTTTAAAAATAAATAAAAACCTACTACCTTAGTGTTAATACATATAACTGCCATTTGCAACTCACATGTTCATCCTCACTGTTGATACTTTTGCACATCGTATACAGTGTTAGTTGTTGTATATTGTGGTATATACATATGCACTTACTGGTCACTTTTTAGATACAGTTGTTCAACTGCACACTGAAGCAAATATCCAATCAGTCAATCATATGCCAGCAGCACATGAGCTTCAGCTGATGTTCACATCAAACACCAGAATGACAGAAAATGGGCTATAAAAGAAAAAAACATCCAGTTAGCAGCAGTTCTCTGTGCAAAAATATCTTGTTGATGTATTGGCCAGAGAAGACTGGCCAGACTGGTTCAAGCTGAAAATGACAAAGTAGAAAAGGAAATGACTGGGAAGATGTAGCTGACAAAAGGCTAAAGCCACAAGGTCACATCTGAGAAACACCATTTATAAATGACAAGTGAATTTTTAACTTAGCCTTCACCTATGCATGTTTTAACAGGAATTCTTTAAGTTAACAATACATTGACATTTTAATACTTAGTGAAACGTGCATTTAACCCAATGCAATAACTGCTGAAAAAGAGCGACCTCTTGTGGCTCACTTAAATTTTTCCAACGCAAAGAGATTGCCAAGTATTTTACACAATGACAGAGCAGAACATTTCCACTACCCTGTCCAGGATAGATGGGCAGAAGATGAATGGATGGATGGATGGATGGATGGATGGACAGTGGTATATTTGATCTTTATTGATTTATTTTATTGAAAATTAAATTAAAATTAAAGTTTTCTTTTACTAAATATCTGATCAGGTCATAATTCAAGATGTCACTTGAAACCCAATTGTGCCATAATTTACCTTAAAACTGAATATAGGGAGTAAAACCTGTATCCTCCGATCACTGACTTGCATGGGCACACAGGACGTCCGGGGGTCTGTCCATTGCCAGGGCACATGTGTCACAAACACATGAATAAAATCAGTCTCTAATAGAACACGGCACCATAATAAAAACAGACAACACGTTGCTGATGCAGTTTTATATTTTGCTTCATGCTACTTCTATATAAAAGAGGGAAAGTTAAGAAAGGCAAAAATAACATTCAGACACATGCAGGTTCATGTACAGCGAGTCTGGTCATCATTTCCAAGATGAACAATGTCAAATACTAAAAATCCTTTGAAATACAAAAATACATCCCCTATTTACAGTTTCCATTTTACTTATTGTATACATGAAAGCGCCAGGAATGGCAAATCAGTACCTTGCATAGGAAAGCAGTAGTAGAATATGATACCATAAACGTAAATGATGGAGGGTGACGTACAAATAAAATGGGTGCAATGGGGGGCTGCCGACGGGGTGGCTGTCACAGATAAGAGTCATTGTAGGGAGTCATTGTAGGGAGTCATTGTAGGTATGCAGAACATTGCATTTCACTCAAATAAAAAAAGACGCAGCACAGATAACATTTATGTGCCACTAAAAGGGAAAGTCCATAAGGAACCTGCAAAATTTCACGTTAATCAATGTTGTGTGAAGCGAAGACAAGATTTCCTGTAGTACCTGCACCTCCAGTCACGTTACAAAAGGATCAAAATCATCATAGAAAGTGTAACCGGCAGAGACTCTTGTTCCTCTCCCCAGCCTGATGTCCACTCACACGTTGACATCATTCTGCACGACCTCTCACATCTGCATAGCACCTATTCAGTTAACCAGCAGCCGTGCTGTGGCTGATATATTCCACAAAGGATCATTTCTCCCTGCTTAATGTTTGCTGTCCAATGTTGAATGAGGATACTTTCATGACACCAAAGTTTCCAAAGAAAGACAATTTTTTTCCTCAAAGGATTTTCATAGAGATTTAAGACCTGGGATACAGAACTGGTCCAGGATATTAAATAAAACTACAATACAAAGGAATACAAATAACACAGCCAGTATAACAGTCTAAAATAAAGAACAGGTCCTTAACTTGTACACACAATTCAAAATCTATCCAGTTTTGTTTTTAAAACACAGTGTGCATTTTTCTAGTTTGATGCCATTTGGAATGAATATGCCATAATGTTTATATAGCTCTCAATATACAAATTTTTCTTGACACAGAAATAAAGAAAAAAAGCAGTCAAACTGTTTGACAGTTAGAACAAAAGGATCATGTAATCATGACATCATTATTATTTACATGAGGAAAAAGCTCTCTCCTTTCTCACCTTAGTCTTTTTTTTTTCTTTTTGCTGCCTAATACAATATATTACAGGAATACGACATTTCAAAATCCATAAAAATACATCTCTTGGCTTTCATATAATAAAACATTAAAGAATTTCCAAAAAAGATGATAAAATAATATTTCTTTAAAAATGTACTAAAAAAGAGCCTTGGGATGAACTACATTCAAAACCTGGAGATGTGAACTACACGAGCAGGACATTAACACTAGATGGAATCAATGATCAGAAACAGAAACAACATGAAAAACGGGGCCGTTTGAATGGAGCCTGGAACTGGGAACGTAAGCATGCATCTAACATGGCTGTGGTGTCATACTAACACCTGCTAATGAATTCTTGTTAAGTAGTTTCGGTCACCCACAGCACATAACCTGTATGTCACTACAACACACACATCTGTCCAGAGTGCCTCTCTCATCTAAAGGCAGGTGCTGCATTGACTCTGTACAACTGACTGCGCCCCCTCCCCCCGCCAAAAAAAAAAAAAAAATCACAGAAGCATGTCACTGTATTGTACACAGCAGAAAATCAGAAAGCGTGGAAATAAATATTTGGATATGATTGTCTGCGAGATTGTTGTAAAGAGCCAGGTATTTTGTACTCCTTCACCATTGTATTTGGGTGCCTTTTCTTAGCAGCATGACAAAAACCTTCCTGGGCTGAAGGGGGCGCTGTGTTGCGTGGGATGGAAAATGGGCTAGTTTCCAGTCCACATGAGGTGGGCGTCCACCAGGTGCCTGCAGAGGGGCTAGAAGTACTCTGTACTGCCATCAGGGGGCGCTTCTCTGAGGGAGACGGGATTGAAAAGCAGGGATACATATTGACTGCCTTTGAAATTGTAGGAACAATTAAGCTTCAGACTTTTGAAAAGATTCATAATATTTTCAGTTCCAAAACTTTACCTGCTTTTTGTATATTTCCAGATTTTCCATCACGGATTACTAAAGGTAATCTTAATCTTAATCTTTTATATATCACCAGATTTCAACATGCCAACCTGGGTTGTGCACCATTCATAAATGAATTGAGAATGGCCCTGAAATTCCAATTCATTTGGTGAATTTGAATTGAATTTGATCTGTGGTGGAAAAAAGGATGCAGAATTGCAATTCAATTTTGAATTTAAGGAAGCAGAATTAAAATGAAAGTAAATCTAGTAAATTGGAGTGGCACAGTGGTAAGTACCACTGCCTCAGTGGTTAGTACCAGCGCCTCATACCAGCCTTTGAGGTCCCGCCATGGCTCCATGTATGTGTGTTTTTGGTTTCCTCTGGGTACTCTCGTTTCCCCCACAGTCCAAAAACATGCTGAGGTTAATTGGAGTTACCATAGGTGTAAATAGTGTGTGAGTGGGCCCTGTGATGGATGGACACCCCCTCCTGCATTGTTCCCTGTCTTGTGCACATAGGTTCAGGACCCCCCCCCCCCCCACAACCATGACCCTGAGTAGAATAAGCAGGTACAAAAACATGGGTGGATGGTTCTAGTAAATATGTGTTGTTTGATTGCACTGAATTTCTTTGAATTTAAATTAATTAAATTATTATTATTTCCAGTTCAAAATCCTGTAGGGTGTGGCCAGTTCAATTCAAATTCCATTTCATGAATGGAATGGGGGTAATTCATAAATTATGAATTTTGCACAAAAACATGCTCAGCTCACAGCAGTCAGTTCCATAGACCATTAGCCTGTGCACCACACCTTTCATAGAAGCGCTCTTCATCACTGGGGAACTCAGAAGCCGTCCTGTTGTAGTCTGTTTGGGCCTGCTTCAGGTACTTGGAGGTCTCATGCTTGCCCTGGGAAGCCTGGGGTGGTCTATCTTCAGCAAATTCAGCAGGCACCCCTTCCCAGTCATCCTTGTTCCCCATCTTTAGGAAATGCCCATAGCCTTCATCTTGCAGGGAGCCCTCCTTGTAAAATAGAAGGCTACGGGAACGGACTGCAGGGACATACACACCAGCAGGGGGTGCACTTTAACACATTCTTTTGTACTTGGGTGCCATATAAATGAATTTAACTTGCACGTCTTATTGTAATGGGTAATTGTTTAATATCACTATACTTTTTTAAAATGCAGACCCCCAATCTTGACATCAGCATTGTCTGCACGTAATCACACTTCCTCAGAGTATTCATACTTCTTAATTAGCTGCTAATGATCTACAGGAGAACATTTCTCTTTGATTCTCAGTACAACCTCAAACAGAAAATGTTACAAATCTCTAATGTGCCAATGAAACACTTTGCCCAAGTGTTAATTCTCATCTCTAAAGGCTCCTGCCTATGCATTGTGTTATAGTGTTATTTTATGAGCTGGGGTTTCCATGGTGACGGGGGGCTCTCCACCGGTCGGAGCTGTCGGCGAGGCCACATTTTGTTTAATGGGACTGTCTTTGAGTGGCTCTGGGACCCAGCTTCACCGGAGAAAAACTGAGGGCATCACTGCCGCTACTCGAGGGGCAGGTCTGACTAAGAGGTGAGGCAGCGAGCACCAGAGCAGCTGAGCCGGCCACTGGGCACGATGCGAGGAGCCCAGCATAGCGGGCTGGTAACAATGCCACTATGTTGCACTCAAGGGCCAATTTAATACCTGAGCCTGACGGAGATACGCAGGGGTCCACGTAAGAGATGCATTCAGTGACGTATCAGAAACAGTGGTCTGTGCTTCGGAGCTCTCAGGGAGCTAAATGTTCCCGTGGAAGAAGACACTCAGCGATGCGTGGAAAATGCCTTGTCACGTGGCTTCCTCTTCCAAGGGGAAGGGTTTAATATAGATAAATAATAAACACCCGGCATGCCTGCTTTCTGGACTGCTTTCTGGGTAATCGATTTAAAAGAGCCAATCATCCAGAATCGTGTTTTAGTGCCCGTGTTTAATAATGCAATTGTGACTAAAAGAGGTGATAATCCTGATAACAGTCTGGACAGGGTGACTCATTTTATTTTAGGCTTAAAGCACTGTTAGTTTCTTAGAAACTGGGAGAAAGTGAGACCAGTCTTACCCTGACTGGCTGCAAAGACCTCAGCTGAGGATGAAGGGGTGGGTGACACGGTGTGAGGCGTTGAAGAAAACTCAGGTAGGCATGGCATGAAGGAGCCCAGAACCAGGACAAAGCACAGCGCCACCACCTGGCAGAAGGACACAACTGAGCTGTGGCAATCAAACTGAGGGTGATTAGCATGCATTGAACTCTAGCAAAATATACTTAGGCAAAAAATATAATTACTGTAGGCTAATGGATCGGCACCCTGTCCAGAGTATACCCTGTGCTGCCAGAGACAGGCTCCTGGCCCCCTGTGACCCTGACCACAATAAAGATTTAGAAGATGCATGGATGGATGGATAACGTAGCCAGTGGAATTGAGGTTGAACTAGCAGTGCACAATAATCCCACCCAAAATCCCAAGCCTCATCTCTGCCATGCATACTGACTTGCAGCAGTCACACATAATGCCAGCTTGACAGAGGGTCAAAATGTCGATTGCTACCATTTAATAAAGATAGTGGACCTACTCTGCAGTTTGCTAGAAGATTTGTGTTCAGAACAGAATCCTGATAAAATGGCCTTTATCTTTTAACTCTGGCAGAACCAACCACAAGTTGTTCAGCGTAATGAACAACACATACTCTCCATAGTGCACTGTTGGGCATAAATAAATGGGATTTAATCATTATCCATAAATACGAGCATAAAATCAAAACCAGGGATTTTTTTTTCTGAATATATACATATGCAAGTTTAAAGTAATCCTAGTGTGTCATTTGTTTGAATAACTCTGATAGTGAATGTAATATGACAGGTTGTTTGTGGTCGTGATGTGAATTGTGACACACGTTGAAACATTCCGCCTCGGCACACTTGTCTGTGTACTGTCTGCAGTATTTACCATAAGGCAGGTCCCGGTCTGTGTGGAGGCCACCTTGCATGAGCGAGGAACTTTCCCAGCTACCAGGTACTGAAGTTTGTGGAGCTGCTGGAGTAGAGATCTGTGGAGGAAGATGACAGACACAGACTACTTCTTAAGTTCTATAATTAATCAGAGAAAAGTTCATGCTTGACAAAATGGCTGGCATCTACTTTTGTGAGATTTGAGTACTTGGGGGATTTTGAGGATTATTTTGTATAATTTATGTTAGCAGAAGAAACCAAGTTGGATGCTGAATTCTGAATCCCAGTCTTGTTTATATGACATGAACTCCCTTGGTAAATCTGGATTGCTATGTGAATATAATCCAGACACCCAGAACCCACTAGCTTCACAAAAAGGCTGACCCTCATGGGCTTTGTATTCAAATGCAGCCATCACAAAGGGCTGAGCAACAGGCACTGCCAAATATTTGCGCCTGTCTGTCTCACTCAGAGCTGCAGTGACCTGATTCAGTCCCACACACCAGTGACAGCAAGGAATGCAATGGACACACAGTCACATGGACACAATACGGACACATGGACATGCAACTCTGCCACAAAGTGGTCGGCCACGTAAAATCACAGAGCGGGGACAATGCATGCTGAGGCTCACAGTGTGCAGAAGTCACAGAAGCTACAGATCTCCAAACTTCGTGTGACCTTTAGATTAACACAAAAACAGTGCATAGAGAAGTTCATGGAATTGGTTTCCATGGCTGAGCAGCTGCATCCAAGCCTTACATCACGAAGTGCACTGTAAAGCGCCGGATGCAGTGGTGTAAAGCAGTGGCCCCCAACCCCCGGGCCGCGGACCGGTACCGGGCCGTGGGTCATGCGGTACAGGTCCGCGGGCTGCACAGAAAAAATAAAAAACTTCGGCCACGTGATAGTTACCGCTAAAAATAGTCCCACAAGCCGTTTATTATTATATTTTAAAGATACCCCATTATTATATTTTTAAAATATCCCCATTTTTATACGTATCATTTATTCGTATAAATACGTATACATATATTTATCTGCCACTCCTTAATGACCGGGCCGTGAAAATAGTTTCTGATATTAAACTGGTCCGTGACGAAAAAAAGGTTGGGGACCACTGGTGTAAAGCACACTGCCACTGGACTCTAGCGCAGTGGAGATGTGTTCTCTGGAGTGTCGAATCATGCTTCTCTGTCTGGCAATCTGATGGACGAGTCTGGGTTTGGTGGTTGCCAGGAGAACGGTACCTGCCTGATTACTTTGTGCCAAGTGTGAAGTTTGGTGGAGGGGGGATTATGGTGTGGGGTTGTTTTTCAGGGGTTCCAGTGAAAGGAACTCTTAATGCTGCAGCATTCAAGCCATTTTGGACAATTTTGTGGGAACAGTTTGGGGATGGCCCCTTCCTGTTCCAACATGAACAGTGCACAAAGTGCGCAGCAGTGCACAAAGCAAGGTCCATAAGGACGTGAATGAGCGAGTCTGGTGTGGAGGAACTTGACTGGCCTGCACAGAGCCCTGACCTCAACCCGATAGAACATATATTAAGAATGGGATGTTGTTAAAGTTCATGTGTGTGTAAAGGCAAGTGCCCCAATACTTTTGGCAATATCGTATATAAAAAATAAACATGTAGTCTGAGAAGTTAGTCAGCCACCCGACATTCCACAGATTTTCTTTTAAACAGAGACACAGTCCCTTCAGACAGGTGGTCACCAACTGGCAGTCCGGTCCAGACCAAACTACAACTGAATATGGACTGTATGATCGATCCCCCCGGCCAGAAAACTTCTATGTACACAGCGGACCTTGGATTTGAGCTGCTGATGGAATTTGGCACTTGAAGAGCAACAGTTGGGGACCACAGCTTTCGACCCTGCTCTTGTACAAGGCAGTGGGACATGCAGGTTTTTACCACAAGAGGGAGCCCATAAGCTGCCAAGTCAATGCCACACTAATGCCATCTGACAGGTATTTCCACACTACAGGAACATGGCAAATATTATAATTTCATTTGAAATGATATATGTATATATTTAACATGCTATATTGAGTACAATAAAGTCATAACCAAGGCAAGACAGAGATTACAGGTTGCTTTGTAGAAAAAAAATACATCTATCAAGCATGCATTCAGTTCTACAAATGACAAATGAGAGAAAATTAAATATGTGCACACATTCACCTAGTCACACTAGCTGAATGAATCCAGAATATAATTTATACAATTATCCTTAAGGAAACAGCTACAGAGCACTGCTCCTCATATGCTATGGATAAACATTAATGATTAACAGTGAAATGGATAGAGATTAAAATACTGAGTACTCTTCTGCTAATAACAGATCTAGCTAGCTAAGAATATACATGTCATTGAAACTAAGAGGTATCATTCCTACCAAAAACAAATGTGTTGCCAGCAGAAAAGTTGTCCAGACAATGTATCACCATATTTTAATTGAATCACAGTGGACTAGTTCTGCATTCCCCTGTGTACTTTAATGTAATACTTTTCAGCCTCTCTACGGGATGGCATTAAGTCCTATGGCATTAATTAAAGGGCCAGCACAGGCTTTTGCTGCTACAGCGGGAGCTGGGGACTAGTAATTGCTTAATGGCACTGAGGCTTTCTTTCTCCTAGATATCCCACTGGAACTGCCCACCGGGTGGCAAAATAAAAGCCTGACAGGAAAAGTGCCTTGTTAGAAAATAAAACTGCTGCTTCATGGATCCAAAGATGGCTATCAATAACAGGGCTTTTGTTTTGAAGCATGTATAATTCTGCGGGAGAGTTAACCCTGAGGGAGCTTTTTTAAGCATCTCTGGCTTCTGTTACTCCGTTATGTGAGTTTTTCTTTGTTGGTGGTTTTCACTTACCTATTATTATGCGTCTGTTTCAAGAAAACACCTTTACTTACAGTTTTCAGTCACCCTGTAATCAGGCTAAGCCATAATATCCTGTTGAGTTTCTCCAAACAATTTTAAGTTGCCAACATTAATGACTACCCATTTTCACATAACTTGCAGTTGGAGGAAGCAAAGATTCCCCTGCTGGTCCTCTCCAGTCTGTATTTTTACAGAGACGTTTAAAAAAATCTGTCCAGACATGACCAAGCCAGGCAGTGTGTCAAGGTAACTCCATGTAATCTGTGGGAATCGTGCCAGTTGCTGAAGTTTGGCCGGCTTTGACAGGTTACTGCTTAACATGTACCAGTTTAACGTGAATGCTTTTCACGCCCGAGGAAGCCGTGAATATGGAAAGGTGGGGATTAGAATAGTGACCGGTGAACATGTAGCGAAATCAAAGCGATTGAAAAGCTTATGTGGCTGTAAGTTAAAAAGCTAACGGTGGTGCTGGCCGTCCAAGGTCATCATCGCTCTGGCTGCACCCGCCGCAGACATGTAATCTGCTGGCCAATTAGAGCTGCTCACTGATGACTAATTCTCACCACATCAAGCTACAGTTTGCTCCTCCATTATGTTTTACCTGACTTATTGCTAATTAGTTCATTGTTAAGATTTGTCAGGTAGCCTGTTCATACAGATAGAAAATTACCGAGAAAATTTGTGTAACCGTAAAGCCTGAATATTTAACGGAATTTTTAAATTCAAACAATCCATGGGGAAGGTCTCCCAAGGCAAAATGGTTTTAGGTGAGTGGCCAGGCTGATTCCAATGACTCTTTTAATACCTCTCCAGGAGCAGGAATACTGGGGCCCGCACTGGAGCCAGACCTGAAGGCAGCTCGTCAGCGAGTGCCTGGTGGTCAGGCCTTCACCAATAGAGCCAAGCCAGGCACAACCCAAATGAGCTACATGGAATCGTTCTCCTACGGCAGCCCACCACCTACAGGAAAACCCATAAGGGATGGATGCATTGTGGATTGGGCCACAGTCGAAGGCAGGGGCCTTGGCGGACCGATCCGAGGTAAATAAAACTAGCTTTAGGGCCATGTAACATCTGTGGAGGGAAAGGAGGCTGAGCTAGGGCAGGATGCACAGAGCAGTGGGGGCTGGTGCTCTTTCAAACAGGGGAATCACATTTCAGGTCTTTTAGGCTCATTTTAGGGTCTGATGTGAGACTTGCCACTTTTTCATGCACAGCTTTGAAAGCCTCCTCTAACTTCTTCTCCTTTGCAAAAGCAGGGAGACTCATTTCTTTGTTTGTAGTAAAGAACATCCATAGATCTCTGCTGCACAATGTCAAAGACCATATCAGTTTCTGAGATTTGTTCATATGTGTTCAACATGAAAACAAATTCAAAATCCTACACTGTCCTTAAGAAGCCTTAGGCAGCACTGAGTGTGTCACACTCTACTATGGTTTTATCCACAAATAATCATTTCAAAACTCTGGAGGATTCCATCATAGTTGTTCGCCACAGTGCCCACTATTCGTGACGTAAAGTTCCACTGAGGAGAAGCATTTCTGGGCAACCGTGAACATCCTGCAGACTCG
The DNA here is from genome assembly GCA_026781145.1 of Hippopotamyrus pictus. Taxonomy (NCBI): domain Eukaryota; kingdom Metazoa; phylum Chordata; class Actinopteri; order Osteoglossiformes; family Mormyridae; genus Hippopotamyrus; species Hippopotamyrus pictus. The sequence continues at coordinate 11,648,149 of JAODLC010000021.1, forward strand.
AGAAAAGACATCCTCTTGGTGGATTAAGAGAAAATGTGGCAAATCCAGAGAGAGATGCAAAAAATATTCTGAATTCAGACAAGCATTTTGTCCCCTGAGACAACACCAGGTTCAGTCTGTGTGCATAGCGGTGCACAAACATCGGGGCTATTGCTTTAACTTTAGCCTGAAAACCATTCAGAGAGGAAGTTCTGACAGCTGCCCCATCATGGTTTGATCCACAAGTACTTCGTTGTAATTGTAGCCCTGCATGCCTTCATTTAAAACATCAAAGATAGACTGGGCATCTTGTCCCCCCCCCCTCCAAGAAACATCAAAAAATCCAACAAATTGCTCCTGAATTTGACCTGCAGTATTGACATATTGAACTATGACAGACAGCTGTTCGTGACATGAAATGTCAGTTGTCTCATCTACTTGACATGGAAAAAAAGAAGCAGTTTGAACCTGACCTTTGATTTCATCAACCACAGTGGCTGCCAAAGCAGAAATGAAATCATTTTGAATGGAATGGGACATGCCAGAAAACACAGAAGATGACTGGAAGTGTGTGGCCAAAAAAGAATCATATCTGGCTAATGTTTTAGTGAATTCTCTGTAATCCCCCCATTAGCAGATTCATTACCCTCATCATACCCTCTGAATGCCAGCTCTTGACAGTCAAGCAGCATTTTTACTGTTTCATTGTGTTTTGCCACCTGGCCAGCAGAACATTCTCTTTGTGACAGCACTTCCAGTCAGCAAGCTCACCTTGTCATACCAGGAGAGTCGAAAAGTCTGGTTCTTTTATCATAATGTATAATAAACATGGCTATAATGTGTTATACCCTTTTATAAACAGTTAAAGCCGCATTTATAATATTTTATGAATGCATCACAATGCATTATGAAGTTATCTATAATGCATTATACATGACTGCTTTAAGTGAAGTGGCTAGAGCTGTGTGTGTCAGGGATCTTTGTCCATGTCTGGAAGGGCATAGGTTCATAGAGCAAGTTAAGGGATGCAAAAAACCAAAGAAATCCAGTGTACCTGGTAAAATGGCCAATAAATACAGTATTTTATCTTATCCTTAAAGACTGCAATGTGAGTGACTTCTGGCTATAAAAATACTCTGGCAGAAAACAGCAGAAGATACACCAGACTAGACAAGAAGAACTCAAATGTGTAAGTCTACACAGCACATTCACTGACCTTACTGCCTTGATCTTTACAGATCTTTACTGCTTTAATCTTTACAGAGTTGTAATGTCTGCAAGAACAACTAACACTGACTCACTGAATATGTATTAGCTGGACTCTTCAACACTCATTTTTATAAGCTAAAATTGTAATTCTCTATTTATTAATACTATAACAACATATTTACCCACAGCAAATTTATTCCTGTATCAAAACTCCAGCACTAGAGGTAATGTAATAATTTAAGTGTTAATCAAGTGAAGTTTTGTGTTTTTAATATGAATGAATGTACCCCAGTGTTTTTTCTGAACCCACATCCCCGAAGAGGCCAGTGTCTTGCCTGTTTGCGCTCTCCAGTGTCTCCACCTTCTTCCAGAGCTCACTGTTTTCTGACGTGTACGTCTCCACCCTGCAGGAGATGAGAGCATGCACAAGTTAATTCACATGTATCATATGCACAAGCTTGCGGAGGACCCCCATGGAATATAATTTTGTCAAACATACTTTTTTTCCAGGCATTCCACGTACTCCTTCTTCTTTCTGCGGCTTTCCTGGGCTGATATCTGCAAGAAATTTGTTAAATGTGTCAACATGATCATTTCACAGAACAAGTGATGACAGAAAGAGACACAATATTTTCACTGGCAGGAGAGCTGATTCATGGCATCAGGTTCTTGGATGGTAAAAATGATGCGGCCCTCCAAGGACAAGTCAAGACAGGTCAAGATTAAATTAATTGTCTCTCTTCTTATAGGACCAAGGACTCAGCAGTTCACAGGGACCCTCTTGTGAACCTGGAGACCTTTGGTCATTAGTTAATTGAAAACAGGCCTTGCTGGGGTTTAAGGTGTCACCTTGTTTTTGATCTTCCGACGGACTCTCTTGAGTGCCTTTTCCTCGGTCTTGGTGAGGGGCAGCTTGTTCGGGACAGGGTAGCCCTCTGCTATCAGGGTTCTCTTCTCCTCCTCGGTCAACACCAGGGGCCCTGAGGTACCCTGCAGTTTCTGTAAGCCAGAAGAATGTGGCTCATTAGCCGGCACTTCCATGAGCAAGAAGCAGACCTGCGTCAATAACCCAGCCAAATTTTATTAGACGAGCCTGCTCTTCTCAGTCAGTGTTCCAGAGGGAAACAAATGCAAAATAAAGAAGATATTGTGTGGGGGAAAAAAACAATCCTGGAAGGAAATAATCAAGAACAAATTTACCCACATAACTGGATACAAATGCTCAAAAAACATGATTCTTTGCACGACCATTGCTACCCTCCTATATCACTGTTACAAATATAACCAGTACCTAGGATCTTCTTGGAAACTTTTGCAAATGTTCATAAAAGACAGTAATGAGGCTGAACAATTAACACCACTGAAGGATGAAGTTTCAAATTAAGGAGGAATGTGATGTATTCTTGTTTAAGTTCATGGGACTAAAAGCTGTGAAGCTGCATGGAAGAGAGGGATTAGCAGATTAGCACGACACTAACTAGCAGACTTCGGGATAGAGAGCCAGTGCTGCACAGGAATCCCAGTCTATGGAGTCCATCCTCTAACTTATACCGGTCCAACAGCCCCCCCCCCC
>JAODLC010000021.1:11657480-11677960 GCA_026781145.1 Hippopotamyrus pictus
ACAGCAGCAGGGAAGGAAGGAGAGGCATCGCGTGACCCAAGGGCAGGCAGGCAGGAGGGTAGTTGCCGGAAGTGGAGCTAGTAGCCTTGCAGGCAGCAGAGGCATAAATTCTTCGATGTCAGTGCTTCCAAGAAAAGACTCCAGGCTTTCTACAACATTGTACTGGACAAGGAATAATGGAAAATGTATGTATGTATGTATGTATGTATGTATGGATGGAAAGATGGAGGGATGTATGTTGTCCAGAAGGTTTTTCCAGAATGGAAACAACCAACAAGCTAAAAGATGCCATGTCAGTGATCACACTTCACTTGAGCATCCTCACACGGGCTTTGAAGTTTCTTTTATAGTTTTCATGGCCATTTCGCTGTAAATGCAGTGGCCTTGTCCTCACAGTCAGGCCTGGAGAGAGAGATCATTAGCAGCTTCTCAGAACACTATTAGGTGGGGAAACGGCAGGGAGGGGCCCTGGGTTTGATCTTTGTGAGGCCATAAAGCAGCAGGGTTCCGTGTGTGCCGACCCTCTCTTGTTTGTGCCAGCACATTCAGCCATTGGATCTAAGGCAGAGAAACGCCGAGACGAATCCCACAGTCATACCTGAGCCTCATAAACTTATGGAAATCACACACCCCACAGGCTTACACTATGGCGAACACTGAAAACCACTACTCAGAATTCAACTCTGCTTTGGACAGCTTGAGGTCATTGCTCAGTGAAGGGAAATTTATTTCATAAGGTCTCACTGTTGTCTAACAAAGGGCTTCTTGTAACAATATGTGTTAAATCAAGTTCTGAAAATGAATCAGGCACTCACACTTGATCTCTCACTCCCCCTCTCGGCTCTAGCTTGGTGTGACATAACCCGTCCAATAGCTCCAGCCTCCGCTTAACCCCGCGTGCTTTCCATCTGAATGGACGCCCGAGAGCATCTGAGGCTGAGAGCAGATCCCAAATCCCTTTTATTGATGCCTTTTTTCCTGCCTGGCTCTGGAGCCAGGTAAAAAAAGACACATTTTACCAGGGGGGCATGGCCACTGAAGTGCCGCAGGTGCATGTACCGTGTGTGTCCATGTGAGTACTGTGTGAGTGTCTTGTGTGTGCTGAGTAAGTGCCGTGTGAGTGCCATGTCTGTGCCGTGTGAGTGCCATGTCTGTGCCGTGTGAGTGCCATGTCGGAGCCGTGTGAGTGCCATGTCTGTGCCGTGTGAGTGCCATGTCTGTGCCGTGTGAGTGCCTTGTCTAAGCCGTGTGAGTGCTGAGTGAGTGTCTTGTGTGTGCTAAGTGAGTGCTATGGGAGTGCCATGTCTGAGCCGTGTGAGTGCCATGTGAGTGCCATGTCTGTGCCGTGTGAGTGCCATGTGAATGCCATGTCTATGCTGTGTGAACGATATGTATGTGTCCGAACATGTGACGTGCGGGTGCCGTGTGTGTCTATGTGAGTAACGTGTGTGTGTTGGCTTTGTTCCTGGCATTCCCTGATCGCTTCCTTCTTGCTGCTGTTGGAGCAGCAAGCTCAGTCGGAAACTCTACAGAGTTCCAGGAGACAGGACATGAGAGGAAGCAGTAGGAAACTCCGACGGGACCAGGCAGAGCACTCAGGGAAAGCAACAAGCCACAACATCGCAAGAGTGAGGTACATGTGGGGAAGGTTTGAGAATGACCTCACATTCACTTTACTCCACTCACTCACTTACTCACATGCTCAGATAATGAACGTGCAGTAAAAGCTGGAACTGCTGAGGGATGTATCAGTAAGGGGCAAACTGCGAACACAGACAGAGGGAATACAGATGGCCAGTAACCTGCTTCCTCGTCCATCTTGATTGGCATAGAAGGGCTCTGTGGGGCAGAGTCTCCACTCAAGGAGTAGCTGTGCTCAGCCTGGATGTCAGGATTGGGGGGATCCAGCTCCATGTCCAGCAGGGGATTCCTCTCTGCCAGCAGGTGATCATCGAAGAAACTGCTGAAGAGCTCGTTGGAGAAGTCCTCCATGTGCTCCGAGAAGTGCTGTAAGAGCCAAAAGGCACATTCTTATGGTAAAACACTCAAAAGGAGCCGTCACACGTCAGCAGGATGATACGCCGCAGAAGTCAGCTGCAGAATGCGCAGCTCAGTCGCTGCCATTACAAATGGAAGATTTCAGCAATTCTACATGGAGCACTAACCGAAAAAACAATGACATAATATGACCTCTCTTTACATTCAAGGAAAATTAACTTCATACTTTGAACAATTCTGAAGATCGTGGAAACACTGGGAAGCAATACTCATGTAAATGGAATATTAATCCAAACATTTGATTTTGCACAAGTAAAATGTCCTTGGAAACCTGTAATGCATATGGTTTTAGTTGAGTGTCATACAGTACTTGGCCATCTAGTGTAAGCCATCATTTTCATGACTAATCTAATTTAGCCACTCTCCACATTTCATTAATTATTCATGTTAATAATGGAGTGCAGGGAGGTGCAGGGAGGTGCAGGGAGGTGCGCAGGATTGCATTCCAGTTTCAATCATGTACCTTTTACCACACTCACAAAACCACCACATGCTGAGCTTCAAACAGGAAGTCAAGGGCTAAGGGAAAACCGTGCTGGACGGAGAGGCAGTACAGGGCAAAGCACCTAAACAAGCACCTTCAGGGAGGAGCGATGCCATTGAGTCGCCAGGAGCACAGGCCAGGGTAGAATCAGTGCACACCAATGTGGGCTCCTGAATAAGCCGCTCTGTCCATTAGTGTGTTAGTTATTACATGCATTTATGATTACAATGCAGAATGATCTGGATCACGTCATGTTATCACAAAGTAAACTAAACTAAAAAATGTGATCAAAAAGACATTTTTATTTTAAATGGATATTGCACATATTGTATGGTTAAATAGTACTTGATTTTTTTAAATGTCACATGTAAAGGAAACATAACACTGCACCAAAATTGCTTGTCACAACTAATACTCCTATTTATTCATTGATGTCCCTGTAAAAATGCATTAAAATATCAACATACTCACAGCTTGCTTCTTACACACACCTTACTTCTAACAGAGTCTAGCCAGTAGGTGAAGTTTTCGCAGCATTACGTTAAGCGAGATATGTCGAAATACAAAAGCACAAGACGAAAATCAAGGCGCCATGTAGTGATATATCATCCACTCAGGAAATAAATGTCTGATCAGAGCTACTAATGAAAATTAACATTATAGCCTAACCTTTAATTAAGCCATCCACTTAGAATCTTTTACTAAATTTTGGGAGATTAAGAAATAAGGTTAAAAAAAGGTGGAGCTGTACTTTGGTAAAGTGAGATTTGGACACGACTGAATGCTGCCGGGATTTGACTATATTTAAACCCTGTGTCTGGAACAAGACAATCAAAATGAATATTCACCATTAATGTTGGCTCCTGAATTTCAGCATCCACTATTAAAAGAAAAAAAAAACAACATATATTTAATTTTCCTTTTACATGCAGGAAGGAGCTTAGTAACCAATGTCTTGATATTTTTATCCATTCTCACTAAAGATACGGGTAATTTAATATATTTAAACAGACGGCTTTCCCTTTGAAAATGGAATAAAGGCTAAGTCAGGAGTGACCATGTGGAATAGCATCCACGGGTGTCCAGTCCACCTTGTCTGCCTGCTTTGGCGTCTTTTTCCACATTCAGGTGTTTGGCGTTACATTCAGAGTCAGATACATCGATGCATTCCTTCAGCAAACATCACTCCATGTCATTCTCAAGGGAGGCAAGCCAAGATGTAACAGGGTGCGTGGTCACACAGAGGCGAACCAGTACAGCCAAAAGTGGAGAGCGAGGCTATTTCAGGAAATAGGAGCTTAGCCAATTGTTCTAATATTTACTGAGCATGCGCATCAGTAGGGGGCGGGCTCTAGTCAGAGAGCAGGGCTTCTTTGCAGAAGGAGGTTCTACAGGTGTTCACGTCCTGCTGAGGATGCACACCTGTGTGAGTCCATCAGCTGCTGCCCTGCAGGTGTTCAGGTCCTGCTGAGGATGCACACCTGTGTGAGTCCATCAGCTGCTGCCCTACAGGTGTTCACATCCTGCTGAGGATGCACACCTGTGTGAGTCCTTCAGCTGCTGCCCTGCAGGTGTTCACGTCCTGCTGAGGATGCACACCTGTGTGAGTCCTTCAGCTGCTGCCCTGCAGGTGTCCACTTGCCTAATCAGCATGGCTGTTGCCCTTGACCTGACCATTTCACCCAGTACAGCTCACTGAAACCAATTTACATCCAGCATTTCATACCCATCATGTACCATGCAGTGCAGCAATGAGCCTTTAACTGTTAGAGTAGAATGTTTACAACTGTTCCTGAATCTGCATTGCTGACAGAACCCTAAAATTATGATTTTCCCCATATGGAATTTTATTAAAAACTAACATGCCAGCAAGGAAGGAGGAAATGTGGCCATTCACTAAATACATTAGGAGGCACCTCTAAGTACAGCATCACCTTTCAAGCTGCTGGAACAGTACAACACTGTACAAATGGGTAATGTTTAACTGGTAAATATAGTAGGTTTTTATGGCTACACCCAAAGACTGTGTGTCAGAGGAAACTTCTGCAGATCCTGTTCCCAAAAAGAAGGTCTTCTGTCGCTCTTTAGGGCAATTCACGAAATCTGAACACGTATACGTTAATATGAAATGGGAGAATGGCCGAAACGTTATTCAGCTTGTTGAAAATAACCAAAAAACAAAGAGGAGCACAGGTTTCAATTCAGCGGCCCGGCTTTATAAAGGACTCTCTGTGGATCTGCTCTTTCATGGCAACTGGCGAGTCTGCTTCTTATACAAGTCAAACGATAAGAAAATCTAATCATAACGTTATGACTTAAACTATACGAAGTTTTCCATATGTCACGTATGAAAGGCTTTACCCTAACCCCGGAAGCTGCTGCTGTGTTATATTTCAGCAGAACGTACGGAAAAAAAGTAGGGTCTTGCCTTATAATTCTGCTAGCTCCATTTCCAGGGCACGCTGCTAGCAATTAAACAGGAAGGAAGTAAACACATTAAAGCCCGTATTCTGTGCAGACAGAACTGCTCAGCCCACGACCCCCAAAATAACAGTGCAGAGCTTCTTGGCCAGCAGGTGGGGCCCTCAGTACGTGTCGCAGATTGGGGGAGGGGGTGCTATGCAATCAGTTCATTTAGCCAATGTGGGGGCACCCCATGGAAGATTTATCGCCATTTTAAAATTTTAACAAACATACCCTGAAAATGATCTCTCCGGTTTCCGAAGACCCCTTCAGGGGTGGCCACCCCCACTTTGGGAAGCCCTGTGCTAGGTGACCACAGAGTGCTGCACTGAGGGTGGTAACCATGGTAGTTACCACAGTCACCACAAAGAAGAGGAGCAGACGAGGTTAGTTACTGGGTGAGAAATCATTATCTTGAGGTTAGTCAGTGGAGGAGGACTGCAGGAGCCCTAGCTGTTACCCCCACAGGAGGACATCAAATGGTAGCCATTCAAGGGGAGGCCAGGAGGAGTGGGAGAAGCTGCCTGTCTGGGTTCCTGGAAACACAGTTTAGATGCCTTGAGCCTCGGCTGCAGAAGCTTATTGTTGAAGGACCCCCCCCCCCACCACCCACCCAGAACGTCCGGGATATAAAATTACAGCTTGTTTTCACTAAAATCACCATATCAAGAGTTTTCCATTAAAGGCATCCAAGACTTTACCAAAGGCACATGTGAGTAACTGAGGCATGATGGGAAAGAAAGCATTCAGTCTTATTCTGAAAGTCACGGACAGCTCAATGTGTAGCCCAGCAGCAACCCGAACCCAAGTGCAGCTAACATGCTATAAAAGACTGCATACTTTCCATGAGGGGCTAAATGCAAAGGAGGTCAGTGTCAGGCTGGCTAACCGCCTTCGCTTGCTGCTGGATGCCGATAGGTGTGAGATTTATCACGCAGCTGGGACATTTCCACCCCCATCACCTTCAGCCGGCAAAAAGAGTGATCTTTGCATGTTTTATTGCAGCAGACTCGAGTGTTTGTCTCAAATGTTTACACAGTGATATCAGTGTTGTCTTTTCATGGGCAAATATAAGAAAGGCACAGGCGATAATAGGTTTATACATGTGGAAGAAACCATCTGGGTGCTTTTAAAATCAAATAACAGCAGTTTGCCTGTTTGCATTTAAGGCTGTAAACTAAGGCATAATTATATTCTGTCCTTTAATTTTGCATCCTGATACTATGTCTTCAAACAAAATACAGCGGTTACTTAGCCTTATGCTATTTCATTATGCATGGAAAGCTTTGGTAACCACACGTGGTGGTCACATGGCAAAAATGTTTGGGATTTTAAAGACAAAGACAAATAAACCGAAGCCATATTTCTGCTGCATACTCAACCAGCATGAGTGGCTGCTGTGTTTGACAGAGCAAAACCCACATTCCTCCAATCAGCCCGGAGGCATCCTGACCAATGGGAGAGCAGCAAGCAGATTGGCCAGCCCCCTTCAGCAGTCACATATGAGCAAACTGGAGTGCAAGGTCTGCATGGAGGAGCAGCAGACGTCTGGGCTGTGGGAAGGAAAACGCTTTATTTATGGAGGGGAAAAAAAGCATGCAGGATGGTGCAACTGAAAAAATATGAGGGAGTAGGAATGCCAGTAAAGTTTAACAACCTACACTTAGCCTGTGCGACTGTCTGTAATTTCTCTGAAACAGACAGGGGAAAAGCAAGAAAGAGTAGGCAGTTCTGGGTCACTTGAAGTAAGGCTACTGATAAGTGAAGGGAAGTGTGTCTTACCAATTTAACACCCTTTAACACTGATTTGGTGAAAAACATATCAGCTAAGTAAGACAGAGGCAGAGACCATATATTTAGATACATTTAATATTGGGAAGAAGGACCACTTGCTCTCCCCGGAAGGAAAAGAGCAAACATCTTTGAGGCCATCTGACCTGACGACCCACTCAGCGTGCACACGCATATGATGTGGCTTTTTTCACAGTATAATTTTGTCACCAACTTACCACCCTCCCATCTACAATTTACAACCCAAGTCACGTCCATGCATGCTGCTGCATACGGGCTTGGAAGTCAGACACCAGGAGGCCGAGGAGGGCTCTCAAGGCAGGGCGGGGGGGGGGGCACCTTAGTATAAATTGCTGCCTGGGAAGCAAGGGGGGGTGGTCAGTAAATTATTGGGAATTTTAAGTAATTGTCTGTTATCAAAAGAGACGCTCAGCAACATTTCTGACTTGGTGGTGGGGGGGGGGGCGTATCCTCCTTGGTAATTTTTGTGGTGGAAACCGCCCCTCTGCTGTGAATGCACCCTGCACCTCCTGCTGTCAGATGCTCTCTGATGCCTCTCATTCACTGGTTAGTCTTGCCAGAAAGACTGCCCTGCATTCTTTAACTCCCGAAGTACTTCTTATGGAATATGCCAAGCTCGTGGCTTCTTGGACAGTGTTGCCCTGGGGGACTGACACTGATACTACAGGAAGCCCCAGAAGAACGGCACGGCAGACTCTTCGCACGCGCCGCATTCCAGCCACCCGGCTCGGAACTGTGGCTTGCTGTAAGTCTCTCACGAGCCCAACTGACTGGGAGGAGTGTATGGAAGCCTGGTCCATGCCGACCCATCTACCGCTGATGACCGGCCACGGTTTGTAGGGCTGTAATTTCATGCCCTGTGTGTGCAGACAGAGCCTGCATCCGCTGTGACAGCTCTGCTGGCCATTTGCATCCCTTCCTCTGGCTGGCAGCCGACGTGAACGGGGCCGGTCGAAAAAACGCTCCTCTCCTTTTTGTGAGACACGCTGGGGACTGTAATTTACCCACAGTGCTTAGGGACTACTGCATGCGGAGTTGCCATAAAGCTGGGGTCTGAGCTTAGGGTCACAGGGACACTCTGATTTCTGACTTTAACCATGTTTAGCAAACTGAAATCACTTAAGAAAATGTAGCAGCTCAACTCTTAATGTCAAGTAAGTGTATTGCCTTGTTCCCATGCAAATTACTTCAGGAAAGATATAAAATTTTCTCACCACCAGCTGATTTTGTGACTTCACATCAGAAGAAGAGAAAAACTCCAGTTTTATTGTGACCCTTGGACTCCTGTTGAGTTTCAGGAGACCTGGCCAAGCTGAAACCCATCTGAAAGTTACTGAACTGCTGCAAAACTGAACTAAAATGAGATATGTACCAATTTGCCAATCCATAATGACACAGCAAATCAGTAATTACACTGGACTTTGTTATGTCATTAGGCTGTTGCGAACTCCAGCATGTGCTTCCATCTGCAGTCTGGGTCCTACAGATACCCAACAGTGCGCCTACTAGGCTGTTGCGAACTCCAGCATGTGCTTCCATCTGCAGTCTGGGTCCTACAGATACCCGACAGTCCGCTTACTCCACTCATCTGCATCCTCGTCTCTACTGGTTTCTTGGTTCTTACAACAAAAAAATAGGAAATCCTAGTGAACAAAGCTGCTTTTTCTTTTAAATCAACATTAATATTTTCTCGAGTTTATAAAAATGAAATAAATATCCATTAAGGTGCACATTTATATAATAAACTGTGCCTGATCTGTACTGTATTCAAATTAGCAGCTTTCAGCTTCATATTTAAATTGTGCAACACAAATATTGTCTCTAAAAAGGCAAAGTGCAACAGAATAAATATCCATTATGATGCAGCAAAAAAAAAAAAATACCTGTACTGTACAAGTGATAGTGGAGGGTCTTCAAGTACTAGTTTATCAGTGTTCACCTTTATTATGCGCGCATCTATAGTGGTGTGGCTTCATCCGCCCTTTCTGAAAGTCACTCAGGGGAAACACACAAACACAAAAAGCTTCCGCATTTGCCGCATTTGTTCCATACAGATGCATACCAGACCAAAAGACCCATACCAAATACGTGTACCGTTACACTCCTACTGTAAAGAAAACTATGGGAAGAACTAAGAACTTTATGTGAACAACAATTTAATGACCAGGATGCAGGAATTTCAAGAGATACATGGGTAGTGCCGGGGGGGGGGGCTTACATTTTTTATGTTCATGTCACAGTCATATATACAGTCACCATGTCATGATGCATTACAGTTCCTGCGCTAAGCCTTGGATATCCTCAGACCCAAAAACTGGCACTGCTGTCCTAAGCAGGAATTTATATTTATGACACAAGCTGACACAAGGGGGGGTGTATCATTATAACTCATCAATTATCAAAGTTAGGTGATATTCCTGGGACTATGATGCAGTAGGATGCTGCTATTTTCTGCTACTGGTAGCTCATGTTGACAGAACAGCAGGACCACCATGGACATCATTCATGAAGGTCTCCTCCTGTGAAGCACCCACAAGCCTCCACCTGCCTCTTAATAATCTTACGTGGGTCTTTTATAATTGAGAAGAATTCAAACATCACTTTCTGTATAAAAATCCAAAGGAACTGAGTTAGGTGTCTGCCCTCTGTGCTGAAAGCCAGCACCTGAAATAGTGTGACGTCTAATCACTGGTACTTGTTTAAATGTGTGTACTTGTTTAAATGTGTTAATAGTGTGACGTCTAATCACTGGTACTTGTTTAAATGCCATACACTGTGAGCCGGATACACAACGGCTTCACCTGAACAAACAGGCAAAAAAGGACAGAAAGAACTGCACAGAAACAAGATGGCCACTTCATCATTTCATTACTGTCAGTCTGTTCCATGGCTTTGCCTAAATACCTCTGCATTACCTGCATTAATGTAGTGAATGCAAGCTAGCAGCAGAGACAACTCACCTGAACTAACAAGAGTTATAATAATACTGTTGTTTCATGGTCCCTGTGTGATTGGCTTGGAAATATTGGATGGTTTCCTGTCTATAACATGATCCTCAGAAACAGCATACATGGCCACAGGCCTAATATGGAACTGGTTCAGCATGATAGCCTTTGACCCCTGCCTTACACTTACAGAGCCTCCTAAGCAGGAGTTTTACAGGAATCTGAATAAGTCCTCTGACCTCTCAGGTGCTGAGTTCAGTTACTTGGCACGATTCCTTTGATCCTGGCCAGCGCTAGCAGGAGAGAGTAAGGACTACACTGAGCTGATACACAGTAGTGATAATGCACGGGCCTCAGCTCACTATTGGCAGATTCTCAGACCTGTACAGATGCTCAGAAGCCACAACTTTTCCCCAAACTGATCTGAAAAAAATGACATAATTTCTTAGCCCCTTTCTCCTGGCTTCTGCCCAACAATCACCATTGCTGGGGGAAAAATTGCAGTGGGAAGAATTACATCAGCACAGCACCCCCAGCCCCCAGCCGCACAGGCACTAAATCACCTTTAGCAAGCCTAGGATGAGTGAAATCCCACCGAGGCGGAGGGAGAGCCCGGTCCAGGACATCCTGACCATAACGGACCCCATATGGGCAGAACCTCTTGAGCACTAGGACCCAGCAATGCGCTGCCCACTTGTGGGGAGTGGGAGTGGCAGAGTGTCTTTGCTTTTAAGCAAGACTTCGGAGTATTTAAGAATTCTCTGCAAGCAACACTCCCAATTATGTGTATAATCCTCCTTAAAGGTCACATAATCATGTTTGTGACTCCATTTAAACTATGTCATTATCACTGGCAGGGTGACAAACAGTTTTTGTGTTGCTTATCCAGGTTTAATTTGCAAATATTTTAAACAAAACGCTTCCTGCTGGCAGACAAGTGTTTCTTAAGAACTGTTAGTACTTTCATAAAATTATGTGCGATGCTAAGGCTGATGATCCAGTATCGCTTTACCATAATGCTGACTCAAAGCTAAAGGCAGGCAGACAAGTAGGAATTTAAGCTAATGGACAGGTTCTTCTGGCTGAGAAATTGACTTCTTCACATTCTGGTCCAAGGTGATAGAGTTTTAGATGAACCTGCCTCAACAGCTGGCTGAAGACAACGGCAGCCCTGACAGACAGCAGCCGCCCAGGGTACCAGCTGACGTACAGTACGCATCCAGTACGTATGACTGGGAAATCAAAGGCTATACGCTCAATGAACCATGGCCTCCAGAGTGGCTGCTACACAATCAATAATGATAACTACAAAATGGACAATCATCAGTGGTACCACAGCCCAAAGACACTGAACACACAGTCAATACATTTAATTGACCAAATTACAGTGCAGCTTCAATAGGCATATAGAGTAAGATTCCTGGGATAGGCCCCAGGCTTACCATAACCCTTTACTGGATGAATGGTTATAGAAGATGGATGGATGGATGGATGGATGGATGGATGGATGGATGTACATATAGTAATATTGGTTTCTGTTCATTGTTTCACTTCTGACATAATAAAGTAATCTCTTAAACTCTCTTAGTACAAGTGATTCTCAAAGAAAGTCAAAGAAACACATACAGCATTATACTGGATGGGATTTCACACTCCTTCAAGATAAACTCCAAGCCACCTGAAAAGGCCTCCATCAAAACAGCAAAGTGAGGAGTGCCGTGACTGACGGCCGTGATGTCATCTGGTATTTCACTCTTTTCATTTGGCATTAGATTTCATTCCTGGCTAAATATTTGGCATTAAAGCTTGGAAAGAGGTAAGCTTGCAAAAGTGCCCAGCTTTGAATCCTCATTTCTTGTAATATGAAACCTCTTTTATCCTCTTAGTTCATTTTTTTAAATCCAGACTACTAGTTACCTTCTAATTTGAGTTACCATTTAACTTGGATTGTGAACCTAAAACATATGTACACTCCATAATTTACTAAAGCATAAGCCAAAACACAAGATGATACAACTCCAAATGAACAGTTAACACAGTTAAAATAATAACACTGAAATGTCTCAAGATGTGATTCACCAATAGAAAGGGGGAAACTGTACAGTTTTTTTTTCCGCAAGACAGATTTCAAGGGTCTGTAAATTCCATATAAATGCACAAAAGGATCCTTTCAGAGATGCTCCGTGGCCTCCTGAATCAGCACTCAGGGTGAGAGATGGGAACCTGAAGCAAACACACACGCGCAGACGCACACTGCATACAGCTTTACACCACTAAAGTAACAAGGAAGGCCAGCTAAATAAGGGCAAACACGAAAGCCATTACGGTTCCGTGCAAAGGCACCCAGCACCCACAGCAGACCCACTGCATATAGAGCTGAGCGTGTCCATTCACGGCGAAGAGTGATGAAAAACTGCAGAGCTGACTTGACATACGTTCCATTATAATGAGAGAGAGGCATGCACTCTCAACCATACTGATAATCGATTAATGGGCGCCACGGGTAAGGCTGTGGGTGAGAAAGGAGATTTTCAACAGCACGGTGAGCCCTAACAGCGCAGCCGGCGGTGTCGGGGGGCGGGGGGCGGGGGGGGGAGTGCTGCTACCGAATACAGGCAAGCTATACACATGAATCCCTTTGTTATTCTTATTAAAATGCAATCAAATTACTCTTCGATTTTACGTTAAGGTAAAAATATAGACGCTTGTTAAACAGTTAAGGTAGGACTAAGAAAACTTCACAACAGTCAATTATTAAATAACATCTTATTTTTATTACACTTTAATGTTATTGGACTAACAGTAATTGCATTAACTTAATGCGCGATAACATTAAGTGATACACGAACGCTGGTCTACACAATAAACCAAGACTTACCACATTGCTGAGAAAATCGGTTTCATTCAAATCCTCTAAATCCAACAAGTTGGGATTAGGAAAAAGTTTTTCCGACGTGAAACTGTCCATAATCGTCTCCATTGTAGCTTTTGTATTGATATCAGACACTGGAAAATAACTTCCTTCAAAAGTTTGAACGAGATCTCGTTGAGTAAATATGCGTATTTTATGACGTGTTTTCTGCCGGTATAGTTCTGGTAGAAAAGCATCAAATTTTGCGCGAATATAAATGACAGTGACGTTGCCAGGCTTATTGCCAGGCTTTTAAAAGCCCGTCTCTGTGTACACTTTTCAGAGATGTCCTTCTAAAGTTCTATCAATTCTGTCACTTTTAACTATAGACTGTCTGTTAGAAACAAATGACGGGATTAATATTCATATAAGTACCTCCCTATTCTCATTTTCGGTTCTTCTCAGTCCCCGCCTAGCGAATCAGTTAAAGCAACAGTGTTTGATGGCAATAGGTCACCAATAGATTTTTGCTACAGTTTGTAGTTTGATTATGAATTAAATATCTTTGTTCTTAAGTGTACTTTCAGTGAAGTCACTGCTGAGTTTAATACCGTGAACGTTATATATTTTGTTTACTTTAATTACGAAAAGGTAATAGCGAACTCAAGAGAACCTCTAATATGTTGCGATGAATCACTACCCTGAATTTAAAATGTTGCTGGAACTCACCTGCACCTACCACTGGAATGCTGTGAATGTATGAGACCACTAAAATACAGTACCGAGGAAAATAAATTGATCTCTTTGTAATTATCTGGATTTCTACACAAATGGCTACTATAATGTGATGTGATCACCGTAATAATCATTACAGGCGGACTTATTTAACAGATAACACAGGCAACATTTTACATTGACATGTCATTGAACAAATGTCAAGGTCATTGATGGAAAAGGCATGTCAAGGATAATGAGTTCTTTAAAGGAGAGTAAATGGAGTCTGTTGTACCAGTCATTGCAGATGTCGGTTTGACCTGCCCTGCTGTATAAAAACACATGTTTATTTGCCTTTTGTTTTTGACAGAATTCTGTTCAATTCTGTTGTAAGAAATTCAGCATCATTATTATTCAGCTTAGGAGTGAGGAGATGAGTGCATGGGCATAATGGTGAAATAAAACGATATGCTTTATTTACAATTTGCACAAGAACAAGTACATTGGAGTACTTCTTTTTGAATATCCCCATCTTGGTCTCCTTTGAGACATGCACATATTAACTAAGCCATAACATTAAAACCACCTGCCTAATATTGTGTATGTCCCCTCATGCAGCCAGAACAGCTCTGACCCGGTGTCCTGTGGTATCTTGTGGTATCTGGCACCAAGATTTTAGCAGCAGATCCCTGAAGTCCTGTAAGTTGCAAGGTGGGGCCTCCATGGATTGGACTTGTCCAGCACATCCCACAGATGCTCGATCAGATTTAGATCTTGGGAATTTGGAGGCCAAGTCAACACCTTGAACTCTTTTTCATGTTCCCCAAACTATTCCTGAACAATTTTTGTATTGTGGCAGGGAGCATTATCCTGCTTAAAGAGGCCACTGCCATTGGGGAATACTGCTGCCATGAAGGGTTGTACTTGGTCTGCAACAATGTTTAGGCAGGGAGTATGTGTCAGATAACACCCACATGAATACCCGGACCCAAGGTTTCCCAGCAGAACATTTTTTCCCCACATATCTGGATGGCGCCTGTTGTCGGCACCATTAGAGCTGGAGTCATGATTCAGTCCCATGGAAGGGTGACATTTCATTACGTACCTAAAAGAAGAAATCCCATGATGAACACAGGGAGAACATGCAAACGTCACTCACATGGAACCTGGGCGAAGACTCGGACCCGGCCCCAGACGTGTGAGGCAATAGTGCTAGCCACTGCGGCAACATGCCAGCTGTACCATACTCATATCAAACAAAATAAGTTTTTGATCACATTTTTCAGTGTAATTTGTATTACTCTAAAGTGGCTAATGGATGAACATATTACATGTTTAAGATTGTGAATATAAATACATATGATAACCATTATGGTGGTGCATGTTGAAAGGAGGGATGGTCCACATAGCATCTCATAAATCAGGGGCTTATTAATAACAAACAGAAAGGAAGATACTAAAAATAAGGGACCACGAGGGGTCAAAACTATACTATACCAACAACACTATACTACAGGCAGGAAGGAACATAGGGAAATTACAATACATAACAGATGATACTGCTAACCAGGGCAGAACAACATGAGGTAACAGCCACACTATATTTGACATGGGACATGGTGCAGATGGAGAAACGAAGGTGACAATGCACTTGCAGTTCTGAGAAACAGGAGTTTATTAAAGAAACCAGACACAATGTAAAACTACAAAAAAAGGACCACAAGGAGTCAGGAAACAAACAGGGAAAAATACTGAATTAAGGAAAACCATGAAATAACGCAGAACTAAGAAGCTAAGCGAAACCACAGGGACTAGAACTGGGCAGGAGAACAGAGGAACAAAGACGCCATAACATTTAAAATGGCAGAGTGAGTACCAGGACAAAGTCAGGCGCTTGAAAACTCATAAGAACTAGCAAAAGGCAGAGGTGAGCCATCAAGACAATTAACCAATGAGCACAGTACAGGTAAACAGGACACAAGTGGAGAAACTCAACACAGTACAGAAACGTAAATACCAACACTAGGAAACAACCTACACACTGGGAAATAAACAACAGGAATTTTGACACACAACTGAGGGCTAACACTAGGAGAGACTAGGAACACAAACACAAGCAGAACAGAATTAAAGTAGGACAAACAAAACTGAAACACTAGAAAACAGAAACCCAATAAACAAAGCAAGTGAGGGCTTTGAACCAATTTCTGCAAGGTTGTAACCTTGGGCCTACACACTCAGCCCACTGAGCTATGTGACAGCCTAGGGACTAATATAAAAGAACTAAACAAAAGCAATCACTTAAATACACAACAAACAAAACATGACACATGACAGGTGGGAACCCTAACCCTAGCCTTAGCCCTAGCCCTAACCAATCACAAGAAACAGGTGGGGCATATTATAATGAACAAACACTGGACTCTAGGAAACATTAGCAGAGAGCTAACAACACTAGGAGAGACTAGGAACACCACAGAATATGATTAACCAAAACATGGGCAGGGTAGACCTTAAACCAGTGGCCTGTACTATGAAGCAGGGTTACTGCCTTATTGGGGTAACTTGTCGGATTTAAGGTACCAAAGTTTAAATAGACTAAATATTCGCTTACTTACATTTTGCCCAGACTACCTTAAATCCGACAAGTTACCCCGATAAGCCAGTAACCCCACTTCGTAGTACAGGCCACAGGGGTCTCCAACTCCGGTCCTGGAGAGCTGCTATCCAATAGGTTTTCTGCCCCACTTGGCTTCTGATGAGTCACACCTCCTCCTGGTATTTACCTGAGAACAGGTGTGGCTCATCAGAAGCCAGGTAGGATAGGAAACTTACTGGATAGTAGCTCTCCAGGACCGGAGTTGGTGACCCCTGACCTAGAGGAAACCCCATGACAACACAGGGAGAACATGCAAACTCCACACCCAAGGAGTCATGGTGGAGGTTCAGACCCAGATCTCTGATGAGTGAGGCAACGGTGCTGATAACTGCACCACCGTGCCGCCTTTAGTCACCATGGAGTTGTGACCTTAACCTCATTGAAGGTCTTTGGTATGTGATAAAGGAGGCTCAATGGAGTTGTTCAACTTACTTGTCAATACAGGATCTCGATGAGAAATTAATGCAAATCTGGATGCAAATAAAGGGTGAGATGTTGTATAAGCTTGTGGAAACAATGCCATGACAAATGTCCGCCATAAAGCTAAAGGCGGTCTAACGAAAAATTCAAATGACAATTTTTCTTTTTGGCCGGGCAGTGTATATTCTTAGCAGTCATTTCAGTATACTGCAGCTTTCCAGTAGTCTCGTTCAGCAATATTTTCTGTGATGTGGGAACCACCATGTATGGCACCAACAATCACTTCATGCTCAAAATTGCCTAGATCAGGTATTTTAGTCATTTCTTTGTTTAGTGGAGCAGTATGTGAACCTGCTGACCCTGTTTGGGTGCTGTTTCTGTTCACTTTTTGCAGGAACAGTCTGTTTGCATTAGCCAGCAGGTGTAGCTAATAAAGACACACAGATGTCTATAAAGCAAATGGATAGCAAGAGTTGCTGCTTAAAAATACTGGTAACTTTAGCAACAATTGGTTTATAAATCTGTTTGCTTGCCTGCCTGATGTAACTTGAAGTGCTTTTGTGCTGCTTGAATGGGCACAGATTGTGTACAACCTCCTATCGCTGCGCTACAACTCCCGCATCCGTGTGAAGACCTACACAGATGAGCTGACCCCTGTGGACTCATCTGTCTCCGTTCACCAGGCTGCCAACTGGTATGAGCGTGAGGTAAAAGTTCAGCTTCTTATAGGACAGCGCACAAAAATGTTGTTAGAGCACTGCAGTCTTAATGTAATATCCAGAAAGGCATTAATATGTGTAGTTTTGTTTAATTTGTTACTGATTTATGTATTTAGCTAGCAGAGTTAGTTAATATGCCAGTGTTAATGACAACTGGTGTTTTGAATTGTAGGAAGTTATTAAACCTAACTCTGGTGTTTTTATATTTAATTTTTTTGAACATTCAAATGTCATCGATGATGATTCAGTGAAAGGTTCAGTGGCATCTTGATATTTGATCCTTGATATTTCTGTTACAAGAATGTCTCAAATCAGGAAGTCCACTTGTAGTGAGAAAATAGAAGTGACCGATCTGTGTGATTGTTCTTCAGGTGTGGGACATGTATGGGGTTTTCTTTGCAAACCATCCAGACTTGAGAAGGATCCTCACTGATTACGGCTTTGAAGGGCATCCCTTCAGAAAGGATTTCCCCCTGTCAGGATACGTGGAAGTGAGTCAAGCATATGGTCATGATGTATCTCTGCCAATATTAGCCCATGTGGGTGGAAGTCATGTGCAGTGTATTTTGAAGAGTAAGAAGTACCTTATAATATAGGATAAACTTGATGAAAGCATGATAAGTTGTTAATCAGAATGAAGCTGTACTAAGGCTGTGTGATACCATACCATTTGGACAGTGTTGAGTAGATGTCTACATGTTGTCGAGGTTCAGGACTAGCACCATAGGTTCCTTATTAGCAGGGTGTCAACTTCTGACTGCAGTATGTGGTTGACCTTCTGGTCCGCTAGAACCCCGCTACCTCTGCATCCAATCCCCAAGTAGGCTGATCGCAGGTGTTGACTGCTCCGGGTGCCACCTTCCTGCAGGTGCGGTACGATGATGAGGTGAAACGTGTCGTAGCAGAGCCTGTGGAGCTGTCCCAGGAGTTCCGGAAGTTCGACCTGAACAGCCCCTGGGAGGTGTTCCCAGCTTATCGCCAGCACGTGGATACTGGCAAGCTGGAGGCTGGAGATAAAACACCGGAAAGCAAATGATTCTGTTTGACTGCTGTTCTCGGCTTTAATGTCAAACCATAAAAAGGGTACATGGTTCTCCCTGCTTCCCTGCTATCTATGTAAATAAAGTGAATAATACGAAAGTGTCTGTTTCTTTAATGAAAGAATCTGTAGAAATGTTAATTGGTTGCATAGTGTGAATAAAAACATTTTAAAGTTCTCTCCATTCATAAATAGATTGAAGGCCAGTGGTTTACAGGAGGTTAAGATATGTTAATTTGGCATCACATCTACCTGAAATGTGGGTTATATGAAGATCATTTAGAATGATTGCGTTTTACTTGTGTCATTTGTTTGGACCCCTTTAACATTTTGGTGTGTAATAACTGCTTTAACAGAACCTTGCGCCTTTTTATGCTTTAATCTGAGTCACGGAAAAATGTGTGGTATTTTTACTGGGAAGCTCCAAAGGATTTGGCAAAGTGAAAGGGAGGCTGAGGGAATGCAGGCACGGCGGGGCTTGGGTGTTTCTGCAGTCGGAGGTGCATAGCTTTCCGCAGAATGTGGGTGAAGACGCTGCTTCTGCTTTGCGCGTGGGTCTCCTCCAGTGTCTGTGGGATAGTTGGCCCTCAGAAGAACACAGGTGAGGTTTTTAATGGCTGCAAATTGCGGACATCCCCAGCAGGCATTTAGCTGCGTAGCAGATGTGTGATATTGTTTATAAAAAAAACTCAAAATTTTTGTCTGGACATTATTTACTTGTGACTCAAGATGCTTAACTGTACAATAAATATGAATTTTGTTCTTGTTGTTATGACAACATTTTTAACTTTTAAGCATGATTTTTTTTTTGTCAGTTTAAATGGTTTCCTGCTACACAAAATATTTACAGAATGATAAACTAAAGGCTGTTAAACTGTACTGTAAGACAATTATATGACATTTCTTGCAGTTCAGATTTATTGTCTCTCCTGATGTTATTTTTGATTTTTTTTTAAGCCCTGCTTTATCAGTAATTGTACAAGGCGTTACATGTGTAGGGCTAATTTAACGTGCTAATATTGTATGGTGCCATGCAGGACCACTGGCCATTGACTTAAGTCAAAAACCTAGTAAGAACTATATAGGCATGCTTTCTTATAAAACATAGTTGTTTGGTTTATATAAAGGTAGATGGAAGGACTCTTTGTGTATAGCCAACATCAATGTGTCTTTATTGCGCATTTGTCACATGACTCTTTCTTACAGATGTCCCAACAATCCTGCATGGAGGTGTTGCTTCCCAGAGCTTTACCAAATCAGTCCACGATGCCACCTTGGTCTATGAGGTATTTTGTAACCCTTCCCCCTTTCTGTGCAGTAGCCAGGAACAATTCCATTTCTAAACAGTGGTTTTATTTTAGACTTCTTCCTTAGTCCTTAATTTTCCATTTCAGTAGATTAGCAGTTGCTTTTGGAGGTGCTCTGAGGAAAGCCTTTTTGAGAAAGAGCTTTGCCTAGGTGTGATTCAGATCACCTGCCTCAGTTCAGTTGGCATTTGCTTATTTAAATAATTTGAAATATATTCAGAAACTCAATTATAAATGAAATAATTATTGCACTGAATTAATTTAATCAAGTGTAACTTTTTGCCTTTGTCAAATTTATAATTATTTTTTATTGCATATATTCTCACTTTTTGATAAAGAAAAAGCAATTCAGTCATGCTTTTTTGTCATGCAGTACAGGAATCATTTTCAGTATAACTGCGCAGTGAACCCAGAGTTGCTGCATGTCTGTTTTAGCAGGGGGATCCAAATATGCTGGATTTCAGGAAATAATGTTTCCAACTACATTTGCACAAAGAAGTACTGTATTGAGATGGCTGAAGGTCATTCAGATACATAATTGCATGTCCATAAACTACTGTTATTAGTGTTGAGGTTCAGAGTTGCTGTGTGCCTATTTAGCAGGGGGAGTCTATATTTTAGGTTTAAGGTGATAATTTCCCCCCTTCAGATTTATACACAAACATATTATTGATGGCTGAAAAAGTGATTCAGCTACACATTTCCATGTAAACAGATTGGTATCACCAAATTGTTGTTCTGTAATTTCTGTATCTGTGTGTTAGCACAGGAAACCATGCGTCACAATGTTTTTTAATTAATAGAACTACAGTGGTACCTCAGAACTTGAATTTAATCCGTTCAGAACTCCGGATCGAATCCTAAAACAATGTGCCCTGCTAGTGTAGCGGAAGCTAAAACCCTCGGTTCCTTTAAATCAGAGCTAGATAATTAGATTTTAACAACTCTGAGCTATTAGTTAAGTTCTCCCCAAATGAGCTTGATGGGCCAAATGGCCTCCTCTCGTTTG
>JAODLC010000021.1:11678060-11700072 GCA_026781145.1 Hippopotamyrus pictus
GCAGACAGAAAGCAGTGTTTCCCCTAGATTTACAGCTTTGGGGGTGCAGACAGACACCGACAGGATTCATGGTGTTCATGTGTTTCTTTTAATGACAGCATTTAAAAAAAGAGCAGATATTTTTGTCTGCTCGTCAGGTAGTTGACGCGACATATTCTCCGACGTGCGCGCTCTGTCCACTGGTGGGAGTGTGCTCACCTGTGTGTGCGCGCACGTGTCTGTGCGATCGCATTGAGGCAGAACTCCGCCACGCGCGATACAGAGAGCGGAGGAGAATTGTAAACGTGCGAGCGTGGCGCCCCCCCTAATATAATGGTAGGGGAAACACTGCAATAAATTAAACCAAAGAAGAGGCTGGGCTTAAGTCACCCACAAACTCACAACTGAAGGGATACCTGCCATTAATCTGCAGACTCAGCCCACAGAGTCACACGGCCAGGGAAGCAGGAGAAAACACACAGCAAATGGTGAGAAGAGTGAGAACTGCTGGCCAAAAGGGGAAAAGGCACATAGGAGAGGGCCAGACAGGCACTAACCCTAACTAACTAATATACAGAATGTGTTATTCAGGACCCCCCCCTCACACACACTGCGTACCTGACAGGGGCCCCTCCTCCTCTCTGATTTAACTGCCCTGACCAGTCTGCAGCTACATAGCCCCAAACTATACAGCCCCATACACAGCAAGTGATGTGCCTTTCTGTCATAGCCAGCATTAACTTTCTCACCAATTTGTGCAGCAATTTACCAGACCTAAAATTTACCTACAAACAGATGTGTTAGGTACTAAAACTCCCTCTTTTTGGCTGAGTGCAAGAAACTCAGAAGCTGTGTGCAGCACGTTTTATAGCTGTCTTTTAAATGCACTTCAGTTTATCTATTTCATGACTGTCAGCTACTAATGTTCTAATGTTGCCTTAGCAAGGTGCGTTTTTCAAAAAGAAAAAAAAATCCTTGATGAAAAAAAGTTTAATGTCATCATACCCAAAAAAATGGTTATATGGCTATTGTAACATCTACTAGTTTTGTTTTGTGTGATTTTCATATCCAGCAAAGACTTGAACCCCCTGATTTTAGGGATCTGTTTTAGGGATCCCAAGATCCCATACTGTTTGAAAAGCATCATCCTTCTCTGGCATATCTTAATGGGTTCATGCATGGGGTCAAACATGTGGTCACATGCTGGATTATGCAGGTTTGGGTTACTGGTAACTTTAACTAAGTTATTTTCAATGGCATCCATTCCAGTCACTGGAAATAGTCTAGTCACACTGCCTTTTCAGTGCTTGCAAATCAAGTCCCAGTCTGGTGTTACCTTACAGAGACTGTATGCTGTAACTGGTTTTACTGCCCCCAACTGTGAAGTTTTGTGCAAGCACGAATCTCTTATTTCTCTGCATGAAAAGGTGTAGTTCAGGGATGATTCATGGTTACTAGCTTGAATTCTTGAGTTGAGACTAAATGCAATTCAGGAATGTGTCTCTTGTTGATGAGCTCTGCATTACTTCTTGTTTTGTGGGTTCTACAACCTGTTAGACTTGTTTGGAGAGAATATTTTACAAATAGCCTCCTGTTGTTTTTCTTTGGTAGTTGTTTATGCATACTTCAGCTTATGCAGATAAAAATAAACATTTCAGATGTCCTGAGGGTTGTAGAGCATCCAGTCACAATATTTCAATGGGCAGTAAATTACTATGGCAACAAAAGTGTGTGATCTACCTCTAAAATGAAAAAAGGATTTCCCACACTTCTGTCTGAGTCATTGCCTAATGGGATGAAGCTTTTCCCAAAATAAAGACCACAGCTGGCAGGGGTGTTGTGATTGTGTAGGCCATATGACAAACACCTTTTGGGAACGTTGGATTGTAGAGGTAACTTTATCGCAATGCTCCCCAAAAACATAATATCCTTGAAGAACCACGTCAAGCTTTTGATGGTCACTAGGCTGTAGAAATAACCAATTGCCTCAGTATCTCGTTCATGTTTCCCTTACAAAACACATTCACCGGTGTCTGTTTCCTATTTTGGTTCAAGCTCCAGGAAGAGATGTCATGACATCAATTATGGTAATACAGAATATCAAACAAGGGATTGTAGATCTAGTCAGGTGAGTCACTCATCCCAGCACAGTCCTGCATATCTCCTTAATGTTCTTGCCTGCACACACCTCGATGCTTCTGTCTTGGAAATACCACATGGCATTCTATGAGCTGTCATGTTGCTGCAATGATTGCCCAATCCATCAGAAACCTTATGAAATATTTATAGACGCTCCTCTACTTACGACTGAAATACGTTCTGAACGGCCTTTCATTACTTGAAATGTTTGTAAGTCGTTATTCAACATCATTTTAAGGGTATACGCAAGTACAAAGAACTAGGATGCTGGGAGTACGCACGCTACACTGCTGCGTGGCGGGAGTAGCGGCCAGAAGTCGTACTACCCAGAATTGGCTCGCAGAAAAAAAAAATTATGTTGCGGACAGGAAACGGGAGCCCAATGAACACAATTTGGACTTAGAGTCTTCTTTGTTCATATGTCTGCAAGTGCGTAAGTTGAAAGTTCGTATGTAGAGGAGCATCCGTACTTATTAGATGTAAGCCTAATTTATATATTTCAAAACTCTTCAAATTACCAGGTTTCATCAATGACTGGCATGCAAGCAAGGTATGTAATAACATACTTTACGTGAATAGTGACTGTGAAATGCTTTACTCATGCACTTTGACAGCAATGGGTGGCATCTACACTTGTTTACTGTTGCAAAATCAGTTCTCTGTCCTTCTCATTTCCTGACTTACTTGCCGTTAATCAAAAAGGTCATTCCACTGGGAGTTGTAAAAGCTCATTGAGCATTTCACACCATGTACTCCAATCATTGTAAGACCTGGATCCTCTCCCAGACTGCTAATATTGGGTTATAATGACATGTTATGTAATTAAAGGTGAAATGATAATGAGAAGAGACATGGAGAGTGATGGAGGTTAAAGCTGAGAACCAGGAGGTTCACTTACTGCTCGACTCAGCATTAGAATGGCTAAGATGCCTGACCGGAGTGACTGTGAACGTGGTGACTGTTGGTGCCGTACATGGTATTCCAGTATCTTAGAAAGAGCCACCCTCCTGGCATTTTCACACATTACACCACCTAGAGCAGGGGGATTTTATTATTTTTTCCCAGTGGCCCAAATTCCATCAGCAACACAAAGCCAAGGTCCACAAACCCTGATAAAATTTTCCCAGGCTGGACTAAATTGCCTTTCAGTCCACCAATTCAGTATCGACGCACCAACTTAGTATCCCCGATGGAGAGTTTACAACAAATCAAAAATATCCAGTCAGTGGAAGTTCAGTCGCCAGAAACACAAGTGTAAAAATAACAGCTCAGTACATCCATGGTGTGTAGAAAGGCGCAGCGCACAGTCTGTTCGCTGTTCTGGAGCTAGATGTGTCTAGTAAAGGGGCCACTGAATGTATCTGTACCTACGGCTGGTTATTCTAGCAGACTAAACGAGGCTCCACTCCGAGCTTTAGGGCACTTCATCAGGCCCCAGGTGCCACTCAGGATGCAAGTCTGTGTCTTGCTCATTTGTAAATGTAAGTCTTCAGGTTTCCAAAAAAGCAATACTATTGCAGAATACCAATATAGGAAGAACATAAATATGGAATGGCTCCTTCTTGCCATGAAAAGGTAATGTACTGATAATTGTGACACATTCCCTGAAATTTGAATGCAACAGCTAATTGTAAAGAACAGATAAAATGACTCATTAGAAAACTGTGAAATTGCTTATTTAATCCTTGAATTCTTTACATGCCCAACATGGAGAAGATGAAATAACTGAACATCTCTGCTTAAAGTTTCAAATTTTAACTGTGAAAAGGGAAAATCACAATACCAGGACATATAATACTACAGTAGTTACACAGTGATATTTTAATGTTTCTGGTATATAGGTGCAATAACATAATATCAGCTGCAGGAAGAAAGTGGGTAGGGTCACAAAAGACATCTGTGCTGCAGGTAACAGTAAGACCCTACTTCTGGATGCTGTGTGGAGACACAGCACAAAGCCTGCTTCTGTAATATGCGCTAACGGATGTAATCTAGGCATCTTGATAGCAATCGATGTAGTTCAATATTTCAATGGGCCGGATTGTGTCAGATTCTCCTGTGGTCCAGTGTGTGTCAGGAAACCGTCATTCACGCCCCAGGCTCCAAGCCTTACCAAAGCAAAGCAGGTCAATCGGCAGAACAGACACATCTTTTGTCCAAGAAGGAGCAGCACTGGTGAGGCCTGCCTGATCACAGTAACCTTCATTATCACCACGATGCTGTGTACAAACAGATGGCAGGGAGGACAGTCACCAGAAGTATTTCTCAGCTGGCTAAACACTTTTCTTACATAATCCATGGTCATTGGAAAATAAGACATTCAAAGCAAATCTATGCCTTTTTATGTATAACTGGTGTGTGGCTCAGTGGGCTAAGCCTCTGTGAATGTGATCAGGTGGTTGCAGGTTTGAACCTTTTCTCAGCAGAATAGTCCCATGGCCCTTAACCCAAAGCTCTATAGGTGCTGCGGCAGGTGACTCCCCTTCACTGTGATGACCCCCCAGTCTCCATTCACCAGCCCTAAAGCTTGAAATTAAGGCCGCAGGCAGGATGCCTATAAGAAAAACCACCTTCTCCTCTGATATTAAGCAAATCCTGTAATACATCATAGCTTAATTTCCAAACCCGCTGTACTTTCACCTACGTGGTGGAATGAGCTGCCGAACTGTGTCCAGACATTGGACTCTCTCTCTGCCTTCAAGAAACACCGTAGACCTGTTCCATGAATTCCTCTACTAACCTGATTCTTCACTGAATGCTCTTTTGTTGCACTTACTTAGTACTAGCCCTTGAATAGTCTTATTACGTTCCTACTTTATTAAAAGTTGCATGTGTAGTTGTGTAGCTGTTGGGTCGCTCCTGCTCCAAAAATGTTTGCACCTGTACCTGGGCATTCATTCTAAGCTCACAACAATTGCACTTATGTCTAGCTGAGTCATTTACAGCAGATTACAAACATATGTGCTTTTTGACTTGCTTGTACGTCGGTTAAACATGTAAATGTAAATGAAGACCATTCTTGAACAGAATATTCAGCATTTCCACTGACATTCATAAACGACCTTTCCCCAGTGTAAATACAATCATTTATCTCCTGGCTCCAAGCCTTCATTGCTGATTCCAGTCCCCAAAGGACACAGCTGTGCTACACTGGCTGCTTGCCGTGCTGCCCTCATGGAGGCCTAAATGCTGTGTTACTGTGTGCTGAACACACAACCGTCCTCACAGTCAACAGCATCAGTCTGCTCAGCTAACATAAAGACAATGTAAAGACAATAGATAGGTCCCCACGACACAAAGGAATACTGACACCTAACTTCAGCTAAGATGGCAGAAGCCTGAACAGCAGATACTCTAAGCTCTGACATCGACTGAGTCTGAACGACCCCGCTAGAGTGAGGGGGTTATAATGCTGAGGGGGCTGGCTCTGCTGTGTTGTGAGTTTGATCTGCTCCGAGGTCAGTTTGATCTGCTCCGAGGTCAGTTTGATCTGCTCCGAGGTCAGTTTGATCTGCTGCTCTGAGTATTTAATTCCCCAGGTTGTGGTTTTTAATCTCACAAATTGTGGGGTGAATTTCTCCTGTAATAGGAGTCTTTAATGACTATTCCAATCCCTCCATTGCTAATTAATTAATTGATTACAATTACAATGAGGGGTGGCATGGTAGTCAAGTGGTTAGTACTGTCACCTCACACCTCTGGGACCTGGGTTCAAGTTTCTGCCAGGGTGCCATCTGTGTGGAGATTGCATGTTCTCCACACAGGCACCCCTGAACCTCCCTCCCTCCTGCCCCCTTCAGTGGGGGACTGAGCCCCATAAACCATGACTAACAGTATGACTCTGCTATCCTACCAGCTCTGAGTACGATGGTACGGCTGAAGCGACAGCAGATGCTGTCTTAGACCATTGCTCATTTTAATGCTCTCCCACTCAGTAACTGTTTCCATGGGATTCTGTAAACGTCCTGGATGCCCCTCTGCCTTTTGTCTTTCCAAAAATTTTTTTTGGCTTCTTCATCATACCATGCATTCAAGTGACAAAAAAAAAAAAAAAAAAAACACAGAAGGATACAAATTACAAGTTACAAATGACAGCAACACAAACAGAGGAATAGTTTGAGCTTTTTGTCCAGGTACATCACTACATAGATGTGCTTTATTGATCTCAGCCGGGAAATCCCTCATTTCCTGGACCACAAGCTTTCCCCAGAGGTACTCACTGCTACATCAGGCTGCAGGTATAACCATAAGCATCCATGATGCACCCTGTTCTACTTGTGCTGAACCAGAGATTGACATATAACAAGTCCTCATTGATATGCAGGAATAACACCATCTCCTAAGCAACAGAATAATGCAAAAACCCATAATGTGGAGAATAAAGCTGCACATCAGAAGCACCCAGGGAGAGCAGACATGATGCTGGGGGGGTGATTCCACCCTCCAGAGAAGCTGCTGGAACATCCCTGTTTGTACCGCAAGGCCTGAGCTAAATGCAGTGACTCATCAGCATCAGTGTAACACAAGGTCATGGGCCACTGCATCATACTGTCCATCTGCCGGGAAAGGGATCAAACACCTGAATTCACATTCCAGTGAATGGCAGTTTGCCACGACTGCTGGTTTGGCTGAAGGGGACTGGAAGCCACGCTGACAGTGGCTGGTGGATATCGGGTGCCAGTGACATTTCTGTCACATTCTCAGCAGCAGTAAACATGTGTCTGCCCCGTAGAGTCTGTGCAGGTACGTCCTCATTGTCTCACATGCTGGGATTCCATTTTTTTCTCCAGTGGCCCTAATGGCAACAGCCCGGTGGGGGGGGTGGGGGGGTCATGGTACTCCTCCTTTGATTTTGCTGCTGGGGAGCACACAAAGCACAGAGGTGCACTCGCATCTAGATCAGCAGCTTGTAATAAGGAGGGGGGGTATTTATAGCTAGCCACAGGGTCAGCCGTCTGCTCGCCTGGGGGACACTAACAGCAGGGCGGCGCCGTGTGACCCGCTCTGGCATATCAGTAATTATGTCATTTACACGGGTGAATTATATGGGTGCCGAGGCCAGGGCGTGTCCCCGCGGTTTGTCCCAGCCTCACATGTGAGGGCAGGGCCTGCATTCCTATTGGTGAATGCAGCACGCCAACGGAATGAGGCCGCGACCGAGGAACTTGTGACAGGAAGATCCCTGTGGCGCTGCAGTCCCCCACCTCCCGTCCCGAAGGGCCCGCACAGTGCCCTGGCTCCTCAGCCCCACCCCCCCGTCCCGAAGGGCCCGCATAGTGCCCTGGCTCCTCAGCCCCACATCCCGTCCCGAAGGGCCCGCACAGTGCCCTGGCTCCTCGGCCCCACCCCCCGTCCCGAAGGGCCCGCACAGTGCCCTGGCTCCTCGGCCCCACATTCCGTCCCGAAGGGCCCGCACAGTGCCCTGGCTCCTCGGCCCCACATCCCGTCCCGAAGGGCCCGCACAGTGCCCTGGCTCCTCAGCCCCACATCTCCCGTGTGTGTATCAGGTCAACGCATCATAAAGTCTCACCATAGAGCAGGGGTCGGCAATCTTATCCGCAAAGGGCCAGTGTGTATTCAGATTTTCGCTGCAACTCCCTAATTAGATTAGTAATTAGAGGACTGATTGGCTGAAGGGTCCTCACACCTGCGTTTGAACAGCTGACCTACAGGTTATCCCAAAAATCTACATACACACCGGCCCTTTGCGGATAAGATTGGCCACCCCTGCCTTAGAGGCTTATGCACATTCTCCAAAGATGGTGTCCATTGCACTGCCAACTGCTGCATTTCAGTCACCATGTAAAGATAATGCTTACCTCCTCTTTGGTGAGTTTGACAAATTAAGCTCCTTAACTGAAAAAGAATCAGCTGACTTCTGGGGAAAATTCAGCCTTCTGCATTCATACCTAACACCACAGAATCTTTATAAACTATGAATATTGGTAAATAATCAATTTACTATACGCTTTGCATGTTCAGTTGAATTTCTACATTTTTAAAATAGTCACACAATACCATAGATATGCAAATTAACATTTACAATAGTCTTGATCTCTTTGAATGAAGAGCCTGAATTAGATAAAGGTGTGGCTGAATCTGGAATTGCCAGGCTGAGTACGGTTCAGTTTACTGGGAAAATAATACTGTCAGCATAGGAACCATCCATCCAACCATCTCGAAACCACTTACCAGGTCAGGGTCATGGTAGGCCCTGGATCCTACAGGGACAAAGTGTGGTATGCCCTCAACAGGAACCAGTAGTAAATAAAACAGCAACACCAGAACCAATTCAGTATTGGAAAACAGCAGTTAAATAACAATGATATAACAACAGTATGCACAGTATATGACAGTAAAGACAGTATGAAATGTCTGGCACCATGACAATACAAAGAAACATTTCATGCAAAGTGAATGAAAAAAGTCAGGATTTTGACAGAACCTCAGAATGTATAAAGTATGGGAGTCAAGTCAATACAGCCACTTGCAATGACATCTCCTTCACGAGGAAATTTCCCCAGTACCTGATCTAAATTTTAACACTTGCTGCCACAGGATCTGAGCTTTAGCAAATATGAAAAATAAATAATGAATTACTGCATAAAGGGGAATTTTTCATTACCTCTCTGCCTTGACTGAGATCAACCATGTAACAGACAGATGGTCTGGAAACAAATGCCCAAAAATACTTTGAGCCTATTCCTCCTTTGTAATTCGCAACAAGCGTTCAAACAAAAGTAAAATTAAAAACAGGGCCATGTGCGTTGTTATGCTCTCCTGAATGAAAACCACACGTTTGCTTATAAGACCCTTTTGAAATATGTGCCATATTTTTGATGCTATTTAAAAAGCTGCAGACTCGTCCACGCATGTGGCAAGCTGAGCATCATTTCTATGCCCTACAAATACATTATCGACTTTTTCTTTATTAACACATTGCAAAATATGGTAAGGACTCCCATAGTGGAGTGAAGTCAGCATCAATCATTCCAAACATCCATCCTTTAAACACTTTTCCCACTCAACTCCTACTCTTGGTTTGCCCTTACCCAACCCAATCTGCAACTTCATGGTTCCTCTTTTCACCATTATGTCTGAGACGGCTACCTTACAGCTTTCTGTGTAGTGCCCTCCCAATAAAATTCCCTTCCGTCATCATGTCATGTGAAATGGATTCGTTTGCTGTGCAGGCGAGGTTGGTACACATCTCTAGGTGTTTGTCCTGGGCTCCAGGATCTACACTCTCTGAGGTATTGGAAACCAGATGGGAAAGATACAGCATGTTGAGTCATATATCAAGCACTTGTGCATCTCCTCCTGGGGGTATTAAAAAAAACTCCACTGTCGGCTGGAAAGTAAAGGGCAGGGTTCACCCTTTATTCCTGAGGCCTCCAACTGCAAAAGGCTTCTCGGCATGACCGTGTCACTGGTTTTATGAGAATCCCATAGCTGACTAGACCTATTGACCCAAAACCTGCTGCCCTTCCTCACAGTCAATATCTGATGCACTGAAACAGGACTGAATGCAGGTTGTGCTCACACACTTCCAGCACAGAACGATGAGCATTCCCAGGCTACATCCTCTGCCAAGTCCTTCTCTTCTAATGCGTTAAAAACGCAACATGGCTTTATAGCACTGTCACACACTGTTGCCATGAAAAGACCACAACGCTACGATCATCTGCAGAGACTGAAGAGGCCAAACTAGCCAATGGATAAAACCACAGTGTTGAGGGAAAGTCTGATTTACACATGACACAGAGAGACAAGGCCTGCAGATAATGACTCTTTGGGGGGCTGGAGAACATTCCTGTAAGCATTTGCCAGAAGGCCCTGACTCACCACAGCATGTACAGAAGTAATCTGGTCTGACCCCCCCACCCCGAAAACCAGATGCAGGACAGTGTGTACTGCCATGTCTTCACTACCCCCCCACTCCCAGCATGCTTGAGAATGGTACTGCTTGCCATTGCCCCATGGAGCTCAAACTGGCTGCTGGTTGTGCCAAGTGCTGTATTCATGAACCAAAACTCCAAGGAGAACTTCAGTCCTCCTTCATTTTATTAGTTTGATAGTATGTCTACAATTTAATTTCACAGTTATTCAATCTTGTCGACATGTCAATGAGAAAGAAATACAGGGTTTCATGAAAGATAAAAAGGTGAATTTAAAGGACAGTGAGAGTTTGTCCCATCAGAGTGCCGGCACGTAGCCCACAGCATGGAGAGCAGGCAGATCACAGCAGCCCCAGTGTGAACTCCCAGATATAGCCCAGACAAGTCACCTTCAGGCCACATCTGTGGGATTGACAGCAGTGTGGAGGGTGGTGGGAGAGAGAGGGAGACAGAAACAAGGAAAGAGCGAGAGACAGACAGGGAGTGTGAGTGTGTGTGTATGTGTGTGTGTGTGTGTGTGTGGGTTTGTGTGTGTGTGTGTGTGTGTGTGTGTAAGAGAGAGAGGGAGAGCGGCAGGGAGAGAGAGAAGGAGAGAAAGAGACAAAGAATGAGACAGAGAGAGACACACACACACAGAGAGGGAGTGAGAGACAGGGAGAGAGAGAGCAAGAGAAGGGGGGAGAGAGAAGGAGAGAAAAAGAGGGAGGAAGAAAGATACACTGCTAAAACCAAACAGAGAAATGCTTACACATTGTTGCATCAGACATCTAGAGTTCGGTGGAAAACGTGGAAATAAAGCCACCCCAAAGAGCACCTTCCACAGATTCCCCCTCTGGGTTTTAGTTATGAGAGGCTGCTGTCATGAATGAGTTACAGAGGGCTTTCCATAACTCGGCACTGCATTAGAACCGCACATCTGAGGCTTAAAAGCAAGGCTTGTTAAAGTATATTTTCATTAAACATTTTTACAAGCCTGTTTTTTTGTTCCCAGTATAAAGGGTGACATTTTAATTTGCATCATAAGGAGCCAGTCCATTCCTAGCATCATTTATTTAAGAAGTGTCCCTATTTTAGAAAGCATAATGAAATGCAGATGGGACTTTTATTCTTCAAACAGCATGTTACGTGTAGCTGGGCATATGGCATTACTATGCATATTTAGCACTTGGGTTGTATAAGATTCCAAAAATGGAAAATACTATACAGTCAAGGGATCTCACTTGCAAGAATAGAACA
Organism: Hippopotamyrus pictus; assembly: GCA_026781145.1. Lineage (NCBI taxonomy): Eukaryota > Metazoa > Chordata > Actinopteri > Osteoglossiformes > Mormyridae > Hippopotamyrus > Hippopotamyrus pictus. The sequence continues at coordinate 11,689,313 of JAODLC010000021.1, forward strand.
CAATTAACTCATTTTCTCTGTGGGTAAACCTCATGCTAAGGCTTCCCCCTCAGCTCTCTGTTTTTTATGATGTGTGTGTCAGAGATGCTTATAAAATTGTAACCCCTCCATTAAATGCACACATAAATAAATACAAAAACACAGCAAAGTGAGGAACATGACAAAGGACCTCAAAAGAGAGAGACCTGGGGTGAAATCTGCCTATTCAGCACGTCAGATGACTGGAATGGCAAGTCCAATTAATGACTGCAGGCATTTGGAAGCAGCGGCATGTTTCAGAACATAATAAAAACAGATACTCTTGTGCAAGCCGGGTAGGAGACCCTTGCATGAAAATTACAACATTATTGGCCTCCTGTCTAACCCAAACCTGTTTCATCTCATCAGCCCAGAGTGTTCCATACTCACATTGTACACTTTATCTCCTCTCATACTCATTGCGAAAATCCATTAATATTCATATATGAATCTCTTCCAACTACCTTAAAATGAAAGAATAATAACACATAGCCAGGTGGCTGGCAAGCCTAAAAAAAGACACAAAGGTCAAGTTGGGGAGCATGCGCTGACGCACAGCGAAACTCCTCGGGATCCCGGCTGGCAATTCCCCAGGCAGATACACGGTCCAGTCCCACCTTCCGGAAGTGGCCATCCATTTGCCGCAGCCAGGTGTTATGTGGGCGACCCTTGGCTTGGTCCAGCCGCTCGGGTCCTCACAATGAGGAGCCTGCGGGCTGGATCACCCTCAGGGAAACGCGCCACATGACTGCAGTGCCGTAACTGACACTTCCTCATAATGCAGGTCATGTGCCTCATTCGGGACTCCTCCAGCAACCACTGGACCCCACGACCCTGCCCAACACCCAGTCCATATAAGCACTGAACAGAGTAGAAGCAAGAACATAGGGGTTCTCCCTCCACTTTGCACAGCACTCACAGTAGCAGTGTACAGGCATGACATCCAGTAACTTCGGGGGGAACCTGCACAGTCTCAGAATGTCCCATAGGGCAACTTGATGAACTGCGTCGAATGCTTTATGAAAATCGACAAAGGCTGCAAAGAACCTCTGCTGATATTCGCGCTCGACGAGAAGCCTCAGTGCAAAGATACGGTCGATAATAGACTTCTTAAGTGTAAAACCAGACTGCACCGGTCGCTGACAGGCAAGCAAGTCATCACAGATCCTGTTAAAGATGACCCTAACAAGGACCTTACCCGGCACTGAAAGCAGTGTTATCCCTCTGTAGGTGCCGCAATCCAGGCGATCACCCTTCCCTTTCCAGATAGGGACTACAAGTCCCATTTTCCAGTCAGTTGGGATGACACCTGACTCTCAAATGGAAGCAAAGATTGCCTGCAATGCCAGGAGGATAGCCTTACCACCACCCTGGAGAAGTTCACCCCAGATACCACAGATCCCTGCAGCCTTCCCTGCCCCCAGCTGATTCAGCACCCATGCAATTTCAGTGAGACTGGGTGGTTCACAGCGGATCGGAGATTCAGCCTTGGGAACTGTGGACCCAAAGATGTCCAACATCCTAGCTGCAGGGTCAGCTTTAAAAATCTGCTCAAAGTAGCCGGCCCAGCGGGTCACAACTGCAGTGTCATCCATAAGGACCATCCCATCACCCGCCCTGACTGCAAGTCTACGAGGAACACATTCAAATGTGCGTAATGCTTCGATTCCTCTGTAAGCAGAATGTGGGTCACCAGACCACAGATGGAGTGTCACCAGTTCACAAATTCGTCTAACAATGCCTCCTTATCTGCCCTTGGAGCCCTCACAGCCGTCCTTCTCAGTTCCCGGTACAGACTGGAGTTGCCACCAAGTCGTCTGCTGTGAGTCCTCTTGATAATATCCAGGGTGCCCAGCGAGATGAAACACCTCTTTCTGGGAACACTGGCAACACCAACACAGCCCTCGACAACCTTCAGGGTCTTATCATGAAAGGACTCCCACATCACATTAGAGTCAGCAGTTGTACCCAAGTCTGCAAGTTCCTCACACATGTAAACTCATCCGAATCAACTTGATCTTGGAGTCTGACTAAGTCCAGCCTCAATCCCCTAGTAGGTGGTAGCCTACTGGATCTAAGATGAATCTTCAGAGTAGCAACAAGTCTGTGGTCAGAATTCACAAAACTGAGCACTTTTGTAGACCTTGCAGTTCTGCAGAAGCCTCCAGCATCTGCCCACGAGATTGTGATCGATCTCCTTCACCGCACAACCAGTATTTGAGTACTAAGTCCAACAACGCGCCTCGGGGCATTGGAACCAGGATCCAGTGACCTGCAGCCCCTGACCTTTTCCTAAGTCAAGGAACATGGAACCACTTTCACCCTGGTCTCAAGACCCATGGGGACCAACACAATCCTCATAGCCAGTCCTGTCAATGCCAGTGGTCATATTGAAGCCACCCATGACCAGAGAAGTGTCACCTCGTGGGCACCCTTCAACCACAGAGCGAAGTTGCGAGTAAAATGTCTCCCTCAATGAGACATTACTCACCGTGGTCGGAGCACACACTGCGACAACAGACAGGACACCCAAGGAGTGTCTTAGCCTGAGTCTCATGATACGCTTGTTGAAAGGAGTGACATCAAACACCATCAGATGGAGCTTATCCACTACAGCAACAACTATTCCCTGAATATGGCAGCCGTCAGACTGACCAGACCAAAAGTAGGTATACTAGCCTACAGAGATCTGGCCACTCCCTGGTCTGAGTACCTCAGAGAGCGCTGCCACCGAAACACAGAGTTTATGAAGCTTCCCCGACAGCAGAGGAAGATGGTCATCATGCTGGAGAGACAAAATGTTCCACGTGCCTCAAACTCACCTCAAACTGGGACCTGAGTGTCACCATGCAGCAGGCGACGCATCAGCAGCACACCAGCCCCGATCCCCAACAGGCCTGACCCTATTAGCTCTCTGATGGTTCTGAATCGCCCAGGGATGGGGCTCCCGAAGCCTTTCCCCCATCCCATTCAGGGTGTGTGCAGCCTTCCTGTGGGCAGTTGCAGCAGAGCTACTCCTGCGGAGAGCAGAAAAGTATCTAGCTTGTCCAAATCGAGTAGTTGTGAGTTGTTTTACGGTGGTGGGGCCCGAAAGCTTCACAAAGCTTCATTGGCACATCATTATAAATTGTTGGACTACTTGCCATACAGTCTTTCACACAGTGGTGAGCCTCTCCCCATCTTCACTGCACAGAGACTCTGCCTCTCGGGCAACTCTTTTCATACCCTATTATCCTACTGACCTGTTGCCAATTAAGTTAATTAGCTGTGAGATATTCAGCCAGGTGTTTTCTTTTATTATTACATAACTTTTTCAGTCTTTTGTTGCCTCTGTAACAACTTTTTTTAAACATGTTGCTGGCATAAAATTCAAATTGAGAATATTTTTGTCATAAAACAATATGATTTCTCTATTTCAACATTTGATATGTTGTTCTATTTTCAGTTAAATGTGGGTTTATATGATTTGCAAATCATTGCATTCTGTTTTTATTTACATTTTACACAAGGTCCCAACTTTTTTGAGAACAGGGTTGTATCTAAGTATTTCTTAGATTGGTTAAATAGTTTTCTAGGTGATTTTTCTCCCACTCTGTGTACCCTGCTCTTTGGGTAAAATAACATAAAAACATTAATCACATTATAAAATACAACTATCCTCAAATTACTTTTCAAAACGAACAGAATCCCAAATATTACGCAAAATTCATTTTTTTTAGTTTTATACTTCATGCCGTAATCTTCCAAGTACTAAAAATTGAAATATATTCGTGCAATGTAACATACACCGCAAAATACTTTAACCGGATGTCGTTATCAGCGAGTAAAGCTAAGCTCTTCGTCCTGCGTCTGCATCGCACTCAAGACTTAGAAAGTGAACAGCTACATAAGTATACATGACGGCGGCAGAAATCGTGTTGCCTACATCAGAGGAGATGGAGTGATATTTAACGTCCATCTTCGCAACGGGTCATCACGATCCATGCAACGTAAGAACAAATCATCATCAACTTCCTCTAGGATTACGTTGAATAAGGGAAGGAATGAAATAGCGGTATCTATTACGTATACCGTCATGCAACGCTCATGCAAAGCCTTTTAAGGCGAATGGCTCCACCTACAGGTTAACGCTTGTAGGTACAACCAAAAAAGTGCAACAGTTATATAAATGTATGATGTAATGCCTCTGCCCTGGTCCTGAATACAAAAAAGCCGTATTATCAAATTGCAGTCCTTCTCGACTACCTGAAGCACGTCAACAACGGCGAAAATCACCAAATAAATGAAACCTTACAGAAGTGAACCATTTTAATAGGTTTTTATAATAATGATCCCTTTACAACGGTATGACGGAGATGCAGTGCACGTGGCCCAAGTTAGCCAGGAAACTAGGGAGAAGAAAAGTGATGGAGAAACGATGCAACATGAATCGTAACGAACAGTTAGGGTAGAAATGAAATCCCAGGGCGAGAGCCAGGTGATGTTAGTAAATGTATTCTACACTTTTACATGTTTTTGGTTACATTCAAACAAACCTGTTACCGGAAATATTATGTAATGGTGGAAAACAAGTTTGCCTTATCTTAATTCTATTTGGAAACGGGGTGTTTGAACATCTGAAAGTGAACCAATAAAAAAAACAACTACTACTGTAAAATTGAGGATCGGGTTTGATCAAGCAAAAGGGCTACATTTGTCATTTTTGGGTTAAACTACTGTGTGTGTTTGTAGATTTCCACAAGACTTGCCGGTGAATTACAGTTATATGTTACTAATTGCCCCGTTTTCGTCCTTGGTCAGGTGGATTCACTTTCTTAGGAGTTTTTGGTTCCCCTCCCTGTTGTTATCTGGCTCTCTTTATTTAATCTTTAATTTCTTTCCTTCCTTTTCCCCGTTCTGTATGTATTACTCTCTCTAATGATGTTTAATCTATCACATCACAGCACATCCATTTAAAGCACCTTGGAATGATTCTCTTGTGAAAGGCGCTATATAAAAATAAATTGAATTTCACTCTGCAACCATATGCTGAACTATCAGTTGTCATATCACAGGAGAGATTTATTTATTTTCAGATTATATTAGTTTCAATTCATTGGGCTGTGCTGTTCAGAACAGCTTTTCATTTGTGCTCCGAGTCAAAACTAGGTAGCCTGTTTTAAATGTTTCTAAGGCAAATAAGAAACAAAGATTATCAACCACTGTTCTTTGGTTTATTTTCATAGGATTTCACAGAATTTTTAACTTCTTATTAAAATTATGAGAACATCTGCATCATTATACCTTTCTTTTTAAAATATCAATTTATTCCTCTTAGTCAATTTTCCAGTCTCACCATTAAACCACAAACACATACTGTTCATTACAAACAATCCATAAGTGAAAAGGGGAACAGGAAGAAGATAAATCTTGTAGAAGTGCAATCCATTAGTTATTTTGCCTATAGAAAGAATAGAAAAAAACTACTATTTGTGCTAATTAAAGAGTAGCATATGTCAAAATGTAAATGAAATACTTGTCTCAAACCGTTTCAGTTTTTACTGTGGTGCCACATAATCACTGAATAATTACATCTGTTGTGTTCCTAATCAATACGGGCTGCTATCTACCAAGACGGCTCAGAGTATAAATGTTTTCTAGGGGAACATTTAATTACAAAGTTACTTCAACAAGAATAAAAATGAGGGGAAAAAATAAAGTTCCTTGCCAAGAACACACATAGTAAAACATGGTCAAAAGCGATGTTGCATCCTTGGAGACCGGCCGTCGTGTCAAACACCACACGCGTGCCATGACTGTTTTTTGGTACTCCATAAAGAGGATGCATGTTCCAGGTGGCTGCTTCGGCACCAGGTTTTTACACCATATTTGCCTGATTTACTTTGCATACACTGTTTTGAAAGGACTGAGACCTCTGAAAGGGACCAGGTGCTCATCAATCCAACATTTCTGTGCTATATATGTGCAGCAAGTGCTCAACCCATATAATAAATCTAATGGCAGCAAAGATTGTCTTGTTGACATCAAGCAGAACATGTTTCCATATTATCAAAGTAAACTGTTGGAGCCTACATTTCCTGATCTGTACACCCCATTCAGAATTAGCAGACCTATGTCTGCCTGTAATTCTGTCGAGTTCACCTCCCTCCATTTATTGCTGTGCAGATGTCTTCCCTTCATGTTGGTCATTTCTGTCACGATGGCAGGCAGAGCAGGGAACGGACAATCAGGAACCGGGACACGGAGCTTCAGGAACACGGGGTTTATTAGAAGACAAGAGCAGACAGGGCAGAACCAGGCACATGACGTTAATGACAGTACTTGGGATATATACTGTGAAGTGGACTTAAACACACAATGACGTAATGAAACAACAGGAAACAACTGATAACATTGGGGTTTCACATGAGGTTAATGGGGGGGCGTGGTTAACGAGGGGGCGTGGCACACAGGAGGATCGTACGAGCCTGACAATTTCCATCAGTTTCCTCTGAGTTGTCTGTGGAAAAAAAATGTTCAAAACTGGACTTCACATTATCAACATGGGATACTGAATATTTTGTTGATCCTGGGGTCATTTTGATAATTTTTTATGGCTGACAGGTTACTATGTCTCTCAGGGGGAGATGAAGACCTTAGCAATTTTCCATTCTTTGGCCAGAAGTTAACTTCATGAAGGTTCTCATTCACCTCATCAGCTGATTAATCCTCCTCAATTGCATCACGATCTGGATTACAATTAGTGTTATCTTTTATATTAGACATTCTTTCACTACTTCTCTTAACTAAATGTAGTCCAGGCCTCTTTCTTGCTGATAAGACTCATGATAAAATATATAGTCAAGAGCCTTAATAATAGTATACTGCTTGGTCATTGTGTCTTTCGGGAATAAAATATCATGAATCACCCCCAAGATGCAATATTTATATCTTAAACTGCAATGAAAGAGCTACATAGCAATCGATCAGGGTTTATATATTTTTGTGAGCAAATCACTGTTCTCATAAACAAAAAAAGCAATGTTTTGTCTGAAAGGTGTGTTTTTGTGGTCCTTGTAGAGAGGTGTCTAAATCTGTGTGCATCTTTGCCATTGTGTGTGTGTGTGTGTGTGTGTGTGTCTCAGCCTTTTTCAGTCTTTGCCAATCTATCCTTGGTCAACACCAAACTTCACAAACTTAAAAAAACATTTAAAACAACAGCACATCATTAAATTCACGTGTTTGGATGTTTTCTCTGTAAGATGTAATAAAGTCTTATGGTAATCAGATAAAAGGGACCGGGACACAAATGGAGGTTTAATTGCAAAACTATTTCAAGGGGGAACTAGTCAGATGACAGTAATCCTATTTAACCACTGTTTCTCCACCAGGTCCTCAGGGACCCCCAAATAGGTGGGAGGAAGTAAAAACATGGACTGTCTGGCAGGGAGCTGGGAAGGAGCAAAAATGTGGACTGTCTGGGGGTCCCCGAGGACCGGGTAGAGAAACACTGCTTCACACTACTTGTCTGCATGCATGAAAATGTGCAAACCAAAATTGCACACTTTGGACAAGCATTCTTTGTTTCTTTTCCATCAAGAGCTCACTGAAAAGCAGATGAAAATACAAAAAATGTCAGGGGATGGCACTACACCCACTGTTCATTCAGAAACTAAGCATTTGCACTAGTCTCATGGTTTGTGTACTACACCCGAAGCAAATGTAATGGTGCTTTTTGTTATTGCTCATATGCATTTTGATAATGTATATCCAGGATAAATTGGACTGATTGGTGGGTGCTCTGACCCATTGACACATTGGTTTCTAATGGCTACATGGAGAGGTTGTCTCAAGTCAGTGTCCATTATGGTTCAAAACTGCAGCTCCAGGAGTCTCTCTTCTTACAGGAGAGGGGGTGGCTCACCTGGGAGAACGCTGGGACAGGAAGCAGGCCAGCTAAGCAACACTACTGATCTATCTGGAGCTAAACTGGTCACAGTGCCTTCATCTAAGATCCATAAGCTGCATGATTCTGGAGGTCTGGAGTCTCACGCATTGGCTTTGTTACAGCAGCTTGTTACTCATAAATCCAAAATATTTCCCTACTATAAAGCGGTCAGTGATTTTTTTTAACTTTACATGTGGCCTCAGGACAAGCTGGCAGACATCAACATGTTCTGTACAAATGTCCATCCTCTTTGAGCTGGATACCAAGGAGGAAATCTTCTTAAAGAGCGTAATTATCTGATAAATGTGCTGAGCTCTTTCAAATCCTAATTTTGTCTATGGTTGTGGAACATCTTTCTTTGTCGTGTTGGTTTAATGAACTGGGAAAGATTTTCCACATATGCTACCTCATTTATTTAAATGAGTTAAGTTGAAAAAAATGTTTTCTGATCATGTATTTATAAAAAATGTTTTCCTCAATATGCTGTAAACAATTATCAAATGCTGTTTGAGTTCAAATAGCTGCATTAGGAGAGAATTAATTAACTGAACGATTTAGTCATATTTACAATAATATCTGGTCCTTGGGATATTTACAGTAATTAGGAAGATTTTGAAATGGCTTTAAGAATAAATGGGATCACCATGGATGCTAACAGATATACCACAAACTCAATGTTTGAGTGTTGAAACTTTTAACCACTGATTATTTAGGGGGGATGTAGACATATCAGATTATTAAAGCCAGACCTACACTATGCAATGAGAATTGTTTTTTTCCTGCCATCTTTTCCTCTGGAATAGGGCTGTTCATTGCCTGAAGCATATGTGAGGGGGATTTATGAAACCCAAAAATATAAGGTTTTAGGAAATCACAGGCATTCACACTGGAAAAGACAAAGCATGCTACACGGTTCATGCCCCAAAACGGATCGCAAAGCCTCCTACAAACCTTGCATAGTACACTATCATTAATTAGAAATTCACTACATCTAGCTGTTGTACACAGATGTTAAAGCACCACACAAATAGGCTAAGTTAAGTATTCTAAAACCCATAGTCCTCTAAGAGGACATTACTGCTTAATATTAAGATCTGGTATTTACTAAAAGACCAGAGAATATTGACGTGATATTTTTCTTTTCCAATCCATTTCATCATAATAATAATTAAAATTTATTTATATACATATATATAATTTATTTATACACATATAATTTATATATATATATACACACACACACACACACACACACACACAATTTTTTCCCTTTTGAAATAATAACATAAAACTAAATTCCTTTTGTAAAATTGAGACATTTTGTTATGCACAACTTATCGACAGAACTGAAAGGTCATGACCTGCTTGGTTAATCCTGCGGGAATGTTCCACAAAGCAATTTGCACTGGGACAGCAATCCGCCCTAATCAATGCTGACAAAACACGGAGTGACATCTTCTGAAGCTCCTTGCAATCCTTCTGCATTCGACGGCCCCCACAGCATCACCTACTGTGATACTGTGTTCCAAGGTGATTTTCTGAAGCCTGTGTGATTTACAGACTCATAAAAACCAAGTTCTTTGTCTTAGGTTACCATGGTTTCAAAGAACTATGATGTGACTGTCCTATTAACCTTGTAGAATGAAAACATATTTTTAGTTTGCTGCAGGTATTAAATATACAGCAAATTAACGGTATATATGCATATACAATGCCCATTTGTTTTACTTAAAATTATTTTCTTCATCTGATGTATGTTCAATGACGGCATTCTAAAATGGACAGGACTGTCAACTTTATCAACTCAATATCGTTTGTCACCTCTAGACCTGACATTACAAACAAAACATAATTTTGCTTATGGGACCTTTTTCCCAGTACTGTATTGGCGAACCTCTTTTATCAATTGTATATTTGTAAATTTTACATTTTTAACAGACTTGGTAACCATGTGCTAACAATGTCTCACAAAACGAAACAATGAGTTGCTCTTTTTTCACATTAATAGTATGAAAATGAATAAAATCCTATAAGAAGCTGTACGTTAGGTCTAACTAAGCATCAGTAAACAATGGATGGGGTCAGTGCTGGCCCCGATTAACCATATGGGCATTTGGGCACGTTTCGAAGGCGGGCACCAAGCGGGGCGACCACCCATAAGCCTGCCACTCCCCATCCTATTCACAAGTGTCTTTTAACATCTTAATGGGATTTTATATTGTTCTTTTAATATGGCATTCACTGAAAAACCTACACTATACTGCCAAAAGTATTGGGACACCTGTCTTTACACACACATAAACTTTAATGACATCCCATTCTTAATACAAAGGCTGTAATGTAGAATTGGCCACCCATTGCAGCTAACAGCTTCAACTCTTCTGGGACAGCTGTCCACAAGGTTTAGGAGTGTGTTAATGGGAATTTTTCACCATTCTTCCAGGAGAGCATTTGTGAGGTCAGGCACTGATGTTGGATGAGCAGGTCTGGCTCAGTCTCTGCTCTGATACAATCCAAAGGTGTTCTGTCAGGTTGAGGTTAGGATTCTTTCAGGATTATTGTTTGCAGGTCAGTCAAGTTCCTCCACACCAGACTCGCTTGTCCATGTCCTTATGGACCTTGCTTTGTGCACTGGTGCGCAGTCATGTTGGATCAGGAAGGGGGCATCCCCAAACTGTTCCCACAAAGCTGGGAGCATGAAATTGTCCAAAATGGCTTTGAATGCTGCAGCATTAACAGTTCTTGAGCTAATCTGAAGGCCACATGAAGTTTGGAGGTCTGTAGCTATTGACTCTGCAGACAGTTGGTGACTTCT
>JAODLC010000021.1:11747616-11761750 GCA_026781145.1 Hippopotamyrus pictus
CGCTTTGCCCTGCTCTGCCCACCATCTCATTCCCCTCCTCTTTTTTTGCAGAAATGCATGGAGAGCAAGAACACTATCCTGGCCCAGCAGAATGAGATGCAGGCCTCTTTGGAAAAGGTCAAGGGTTTAGTCCGCCTCATCCAGAGCACCCACGTCGGACGGTCACTGGAAACTGTGTCCCTGGACAGTATCGGTGACCGCATTACGGACTGTGGAGGCGGGGACTCCTCTAACGGCACCAGTGCCAAGGGTGATGCACACATGGACGAAGGTGATGGAGAAGGCCATGACAGTCACGGCAAAACCTCAGAACCTTCCCAGAATCCTGTGCTGCCCATCCTTGATAGCTCGGAGAGGGCAAACTAATGCCCGGCGTCGCCACGAACAAGAAGCAGAACACTGGATTCAAATAAACCCACAAACCCAGCCACTCTGTGCAAAGCTGGTGCCAACAGTTGCCAATCTATATATGTATATGTACATAGGTTTTGTTTCGTTTCATTTTATTGTTGTTGTGCATTGTCAGACTGTGTCATCACTAGAACTCTGCCAGCCTCGGGAACAGACAACGCTGGCTGTTTTTTTTTAACCAGCGTCACACCAGTTAATGGTAGGAAAGAGAAACAGTTTTGATGATGATGATAATAATAATAATTATAATTATAATAATAGTTTAAAACGTCATACCAGTGTGTGCCTGCAGTAGTCGCCCTTGAGCCTCTTGTGGGGATTGTTTCTTTTCACTTGTGTTAGTCCTCAATACCAGGGAATTTGGATCAGAAGCTGTCCAAAGACTCGATGCTCACCTTTGGGTCCTGGTGTCGGCGCGGAGAGCAGCTGAGCAGGAAGCAAAGCGAGCTGGCCTCTCCACAGCTGTGTCAGTATTGGTTCGGTACCAAGGAATCCCTCCCCACCCCCTTGCCCCCATCATGCAGGGAGGCAACTGGTGTGGCCTGGCCCCCCCCCCCCCCCCCCCCCCCCCCCCCCCCCCCCCCCCCCAGGGTCATTTCAATGTCCACTCTCCGTGCATCTCTGCCTAACTTCTACTGGCACTAGCGATGACATTGCAAGAATGCAATCTCTAAAAAACAAATTTATTTATTTAATTTTTAAACATTTCTTTTATAGGATAATATTTTCAGGTCTTCCTAGCGTTCAGAAAATTTAAAGTGCTTTTCTGTTTCGCAGCAGTCATTTCTAATAAAAGGTATTAGACTTGGAATAGTTTCTGTAAATAATTTTCATTTTTAAAAGGATCTTTGCATTGAAGATATACTTCTATGTTAGATTCTGAACTGCCAAATGCTAATGTATCCAAATCCAGCAGGGACATGTCTTTTTCTTTGAAGTCAGTCACAAAAACCAGATGTATGGAGAAATGTGCACCTGCAACATCAGGAATTTCATGAGGTCATTTTATCAGGTGCATCCGCAGTACGGCAACGTCCACAGAGGTGGAGGAGCATCAGAACTGAAGCACAAATCCGTTTCCCACAGGTAGCGAGAAATTGTTGTGGCGCATCGCCTTTCCAGCAGAACGGCTAAGAGTGGTGAGATGCATCCATGGCCTCAGGTCAGAGGGAGAGACTACGAAGGGTGTAGAGCAGAAGCCAGGGCCCCGAGTGACCCCAGCATCCGCTGCCCTCCCTGGACATACATACACCTCTCATGGATGCTTGGTATGCAATGTGGCCGTTGGAAAGTTCCAGTCCCCTGTCGTGAATATTGTTCCCTTAAATCAAATGTCCATTTGTATAGAGATTAAAATTCCTGCCTGCTGAATTTTCACGCATGATCTACAGAAGCAAATCCCTGACAGTCTTAGATGGGTATAGTATTGCAGGTCCATGTGTCTGCAGTCAGCGAGCATCTCCCTGGCCATTTTCAGCAACGCTACCCAGCAGGACAAGGTGTCCCTTTCTTCATACCTCACATCATTTTTATTACATATTTCAGTTTGTATCAGTTTTCATTGTGTAAGCCTTCTTGTTCATTTTGCTTTTTCTCATATGACAGAATCATGTAAGAAGTTTTTAAATAATACTGATATTTTACATTGGTTTTAGAGTGGACTCCAAATGATCTTGAGAAGCTTATTCCAGCAAAACCGGTGTATAAAAACAGTATATATATTTTTGTTCACATTTGGAAAGATGAGAGGCAGGCTCAGAGATGTAGGATCAAACCCTTCACCTCTAAACTGCTTTAGACAGTATTGTTTATGAATAGTCAGAATTCTGGTCTTTCTGGTTTTCACATCTTCACAAAAACAATAGTCAACACAATTTAATTTGATTTAAAAGAATGTCATTTGTTAAACGTTTAAGAACGAGACATCATAAGGGCTTAATGAGCTATGTGATGCTCTCCTTTGTGCATTGAACATATCAGCGTATAGCTTAAGAATGATTCTGTGTATGTCAGTAGGAGTCATTCTTTATTCCTTGTTTTTACTGCCTCCAAAAACCACTTTGCCACCAGTATACTTTTGTAAGTATTGACAGCAGGCACTGGTCGTATCTATTTCCAGAATGTGTTTGGTTATATATTTCCGAGGTGTTAAGGTTCTAAGTCCATTTCTATGGATGATGTGTCTGTGTTTTTTTTTATACTTTAATTCTTATTTTTGAGAATTTAGATCAAAAAAGTGAGACAAAAAGCACAATTGTTTATCTGATGCAAAAACTGTTGCAGCAAGTCTACCAGGAACATTTGGGTTCTCTGATGACGTGAAGACATTGGAATTTTCACGTCCTGTGTTTCTTTTCCTACTAGTGTGGTCTGTCCTTGGCTTCTAGTGAGTGGCACAGAAAAGCATTTGTCTAGCAGTTGCCTTAATGATTGGATTCTCATCTCAAACTTGACCTGTTTGTTCTGTATGGTATTGTAGGTCAGATCATAGTGTGCTTTGCATCTTGAGTGTTCTAAGAGCCTCATGGGGTGATGTGCACATTCCCAGTGGGAAATGTTTCAGAGCTTTGGTCTGAAATGGGGGAAATACTGTCTCTGATTGGTTGGTTTGTGGTTTCATGCTCAGATCCCAGCACATGAGTGGTTTCTGATTTCCATGATAAAATGGCCATCACTGTTGTTGAGGGTAGATGAAGGCAGATTGTGATGGACAGTGAGCCATATTTACCAAGAAAATGTGAGATTTAATTTTTAATTTTTTTTTTTTATTGCCAGGTCTCCCAAAGCACTTTTTCCATAAATGCCTTGCTAGTATTCATTTCTTTCAAAATATATAGATGAATGAAAAGTGATCAGGCAAAATTTCCATATTAAAGGTAATTTTAATGTAAATTAATATTATAAATGAATATTTGAGGTCCCATTCTTTTGCTGAGGTCTACAGTTTTAACCCACTGGCACGATCAGTGGTGCTAATGTCCGTGTAATTATTTAGCGTTTATTTAGTTTTAGGGTTTTTGTGTCCTACAAATGCATGTTATCTCTGTAGTAAAATCAGAAACAGCTTTGATGCTCGGAAACTGAGTTGAAGCCAGTGATAAATTTAACACGGAGAATCAGTGGGGAATGAGTCACAGACTTGACGAATGAGGTGTGTGCTGTGTATTATTACAGAGGATGGCATACAGAGCTGTCCAATCTCTTCAGTTAAATGGATGTCACCTTATGCAATTTTTGAATGGGAAATTTATGTTTTCAATACATGTATACATTTTTTTGTCTTTAGGTATTGGTTTTAACTCTGACGTATTGGTTTGGTAATTATATAAATGGACATTTGAAGAAAAAAACATTTTCTGCTGAACAAATGAAAAACAGGGCACCTTGTGAGCCAACTGATGGTTTCCCATCGATGTTCTCATTGAGAACAAGCAGGCGGCGTGCTTCTCTTTGCACTGGGCAGACGGGCTTGCGGGGAATCTGCTATATTAACACGTCTATATGTCTATATTAACACGGCCTCCTGCTGGTGGCCAGCGCTGAATGTTAATGAACTTTGAGAGCGGGGAACGGGTCAGACATGCAAGTCTGGAGTTCTGTGTGACCAGTGAGCATCGTATGGAGTCACGCTTTAACGTTCTAAAGCCAGTTTACCCAAAGAGAACTTCACCGTGCATTCTGCTCTTCTGAAGTCTTTTATATGCATTTTGAATACATGCCAGTTTATTTTGTATTGTAGACACTTCGTTTTTCCATAGAGTACCTTCTGGGTCCATTCAGGGTGTTTATAAGGATACGTGGTCTTCATCAAAGGGTTTTGACTCTTTTGTGAGTGTGGGGGAGGGGGTAAAATTTTTGATACAGTACAAATTGCCAAACTGCTTTTTATTATTAAGCCGAACCATTACTGTTCTAAAACCGTTCCCAGATTAACTGGCCTAACATAACAAAGTATTGCTGTGTCTGCTGCTCCATCCGTTCCCGTAGCACTGACTCTGTCCATATCCAGTATCCCATATCGTCACAAGCGTGGCCTTTTGCTGTTATGGCCTCATCCTCACTGTACTATGACCTTCTGTGACCTTCGGTGACCTCTGTGTTGCTCACTTTTTAAAGCCTCCACTTTCATTTCAATTGGAAGACATTTTGATTGTGCAAAAAAAAAAGTTAAATCTTCCACTATTTTTTAACTCAGAGATGCATTGTAGCAATCTGAAGCCACAGCAATGGGCAAAGCCAGTGTGCTGAACCTTATGTGTAAGTTTATTACACAAGCGACATATTCTTCTAATTATTGTTTTTTTTTCCTGGATTTTTAAAAAGGGATGTGTTAATTTTCTAACTCTTGTTACGGAGCCATTTTGTTTGCCTGATGACGTTAGTGAAGCACTGAGTTTCTGTACCTCTCCTGTGTCTGAGCCTCACCTGTGACGACTTATTTGTATGCAGTGTTTAGCAAATACCTTAGCACCATTGGACGCGGAGATTAGGAGCATTTTGATCAATTTGTATTTATTTATTTTCCATTTTGCTAAATAAAAAAAGACACCAAGCAGTTGGCTGTTCTATTCATTTCTCATTAAGAATGTTTCTATCACTTTCAATGCAGGAAGTTTAGTCTGGAAATGCTCTAAAAGCATAATACCTGGTGGCCATCACACTATTACTTCAATGGCAATGCTTCTGAAACTCTGTGCTATTATAGTTTTTTAACTGTATTGGAAACATGGGCTGGAAGGCGGAACTGAAAGTCAAACAATAAATTCTTCTGTAATTGTACTTTGTGTGTAGCCCAAACCTTTCTTCTTGACAAAGGCAATAATCACCAGTTAGTCCCTATCAGATATCTGCCCAGAGTTACTTGCCTAATATCGTAGATTCTCAATAGTCGTTATATCGCCCAGCCCTATCTCATTATTTCAAGGGGATAATGTTGTTTCAGAAAAAGAGTAACCATTATGCTGTCGGTGCCGTTAATTAGGGTGACCAGATAATCCATGTCAGGAAGGACACTTTTGCCTTGTCCACACGTACACGGGTATATTTTAAAACAGTGTTTTTCCTCCTCCGTTTAAAAAAAAAATAAATAAAAAAAAATCCCCGTCCACACGAACATTGTCTTCTGAAAAATTTCTGTCCACATGAAACTGCTAATTCCATTCCATGCGGTATTTCCCAAAGTGTGGATGAACTACACATCAAGCATGCTGCACTTGGCTTATTGAAGGAATGGGAACCCTTGAATACTTGTGCAAAGTGCATGAACGCATAGTGTGGTAGTGATTAAGTATCGTCCAAATGGGATAAACGGAACAAAGTCAGAGGGTGTGCTGGGTGTATCTCTGTATGTTACCTGTGTCCAAAGGCTGTGCCCTTCTAAGGCTGTGCCCTTCTAAGGCTGTGCCCTTCTAAGGCTGCGCCCTTCTAAGGCTGCGCCCTTCTAAGGCTGCATTCGATGACCGAATGCATCACAGTGGCACGAAAAGACTGTCCCATTTCGGAGGCTCCTTCAAATGCAGACTAGGAATGCATTTCCTGGGCTGTGATGCATCTACCTGATGGATCCATCACAGACAACATATCCCATTCATATGATATTTGTTCTTCACACATACCTTCGAAGGACGCAGCCTACAAAGGCTACAGAGACTTCATCCTTCAAAGGATACAGCCCCTAAATTATGATACAGATGTAGTGTTTGCAAACCTATGTTTATCAGAGCAGGCTCCTTTTGTGGTTATTTTTGTCTTCAAATTAACTGACTGATTTTGAATATATTTCTAAAACCAAATAATTAAATTACCCGACTTGTGACTTTAATAAAGCGTTTATTAATGGGGTGTGTCATTCCCTGTCTTGGACCTCATGAAATAGTGTTTTACTGAAATTTGTTGACTGACTTGTACAATTTCCTGTGCATGCTTCTACATTTTTTTTGTGTACTTCAAACTTAATAGCACATGTGCTACCTGGAGAAATGGCTAACGCAGGGCCCTGCCCGCAGTACCTGAGTGTGTCTTGTGATGGACTGGCATCCCATCATCCTTGTGCCCTATGCTGCCTGGGACGGGCTCCAAGCCCCCCCCGCCAGTCTGACCAGGTTAAATGGTCAGAAGCTGGATGTACATTAAACACAAATTGGGGAGATCATCTCACCAGCCCCTCTCTGTGCCTATAAGACTGCTATGAACATGTTCCGAAAAGATTTTATATTTATAAATATAAACTGGAGACGTTTCTGGGTAATAATCAGTAATTTTTATAATACATTGTTACTCAGGTAGGATAATACACATGTGAATGCAGATGAAGTACATAGTTTTTATTTAATCATTTTAAAATAACTTTTTTTGTGACTTTTTCCACAAGCTATTTTAAGAAATATACCAATGTTAAGTATAATGTTTTATAGATTGGTGTCTATTCCTGGTAACAGGTGTCGTGAACCAATCACCATGTCTGTGAATGAAATTTTGACAATCAGGTTAAGCATGGTAATCAAAATGTGTGAAGATGTGACATATAAGTTTAAAGAGCAGAATCTATCTAAAAGCAACGCTTTATCTAGATGAGGTTCTAGGAGGTGTTCAGACTGGCTACGGCTCAGTCACTGGAACGTTGTGAGTGAACCCCTGCAGACCTGCAGTCCTCGTGAGGGCTGCCCTCCTCAGAAGTGAGCGGCATGCTCTCGGCTCACCACTGCATGGTCTTGCTGCGGGTGAGTTTGTTCTTCAGGGCATAGCCCACCTGTAGCATACGGGCACGCTTATCCAAGGCCAGCTGCTGCTTATGGAAGGCCAGCTTCACCTCCAGGACCAGCTGGGTCATAGCACTATCCACTACAGTCCAGTCTTCTGCCACAGACAGCTCGTAGAAAGTGCACCTGCAGAGGGGCCGGGTCACCACATGAGCTCTGGAAGGACGTGACTTAAACGTCCATTATTCCCTTCCTGGAGCGACAATTCCCTGTCCCTGACCGAATGCATCACAGTGGCACGAAAAGACTGTCCCATTTCGAAGGCTCCTTCAAATAAATAGAAAACCTGCAAAACTTGTAATTATCAAACTAAGTAAATATGAGGCATAAACACTGCTGAATAAATTCACTCCACTGGTGTTTAAAATACACAATACTTTTGTGATTGACTTTATACGTTATATTTTCCTCCCCTATAAAATTGCTTGTAAATAATAATTATAATAAAAATGATGTCATTAACAAAATGAAAGCAACACACACTTTAGAAATGTTGCATAAAATTATGGAATCCTTAGGAGAATTCCAGTGATATCAGATACAAGCGAAAAACATGTAAGCAGTTCAACTTAAGACACTGCATATGTCATATAGCCAAAAGTACACAGACGCCAGCTTGTCCAAAATGTCATTCCAAAACCAAGGGTGTTACAATGAAATTGGCCCATCCTTGGTTGATATAATAGCCTCTAGCCTTCTTGAGAGGCTTTCCGTTTGATGTTGGAGCATTGCTGGTGGAATCTAATGTCATTCAGATAGGGTATAGGTTGAGGTTGAGTGGCTACCACTTCATCACTCAACATACAACTAGATGTTTCCATTTCACAATCACTTCACTCGCAGTTGGCCTAGGTAGCTCTAGCAGGGCAGAAATTTGGGGAACTGACTTCCCAAGGGTTGGAAAGACGGTGTCCTATGATGTAGGACAGTATTGTACTTACATACCACCTTTTGAGAGCAAATGTCATAAAGAGCTTCACAGGTAATAAAACAGAGATACTCAAACTTGAATAAAAGTCTTGTCTGTACAAAGAAGTTTGCCACACTGCTGGCTGATCTAATGTCCAAAGGCAGACTAATCCACAGCCTTTGAGCAGCATCTGCAAAGGGTCTATCAGCCCTGGTCTTAAACCTGCACCTGGCGAGGTAGCAAGTAACTTAAAAATCTTAAAATCTACACTCTATTTTGCTGGGAGCCAGTGTACAGAAGCAGGAGAAACCTGTCCCATATGGCTGGTTCTGCTTAATAGTCTAGCAGCAACATTTTAGACCAACTGAAGTCTCTTCAGAGCTGAGTTTTGCTTCACTTCCACCAACATGGAGTCGGTGCTGGTGCTGGTTCTCGCTTGGTGCCTTTTGATGACCTGCCCATGTTTCCACCAGTTTCAAAAAGAACGGATTGGAAATGTTACATAGGTGGAACTGAGAGTACAATAAGGGTTCATATGTATTCCATTTTTTGGATTTATTTTTTATCTGTTTTGGATTTTGAAGTTTTTATAAGCTGCCGAACTGAAGGAAAAGTTTTCAGAGTATGCCTCATTGTGCTCTGCTGCTTTTGCCTAAATCCACTTTTGTCTCTGTGATAGAAGTTTGTTAAAAATTGAAAGTTTTGACGCCTGATGATGTTTTCGCCACTTGAGCGCCGCAATATTTTATTCATTCAACCTATGAAATGTTCACAATTTCTTATTAAATCTGGCCACTAAATTGATCTTTTGTTTTCCACAGAATAAAGAAGACACAACCTTATTCTGCTAATAAGCTGGCGAGTTGTTTCACTGCCAGCACCAGTGATATTAGATGGATTGAATTTTCCAGATATGTAGAACATTTGGACCCGACAGCCCGTCTCACTTTCGTTGACATTATGCTGCTAAATCCTGAGACCAGCATTTCATGTTGGAGCCATTTTTTCTGACTCAGTGCCAGTTTTTTTTGTGGTGGAAGTGCGTGGAACTAGTTTTGGATTGGAATTAAGTCCAGCACCAACACTGAGATGGTAGAAACTAGGCATTTGAGAGGCAGTTAAAGAGAAAATTACAATAATCTAAACAAAATAAAATGAAAGCATGAATTATGGAAGAATGAGATACAGCTGAGTATCATCTGTATAAAGCTATGAAATATGGTTAAAATTCCTAATAATCTTACCAAGTGGAAGTATGTATATACTAAAAATAAGAAAACTGATCAGTGAGGAACCCTGCAGGAAAGAGTAGCTAATGAAGACACATGATTACCCAGAGCAACAGAGAAATATCAATCAGGAGGGTGTGAGGAAATTCACTGCACCGCTGTCCCACCTAAACCCACCCAGTGATTATGCCATTCAGTCACAACACCGTGGTCCACCACATCAAAGCTGCAATAAGCTGTAATAGTTTCAAAATAGTGCACTGAACAGAATCGGCACTCATAAGGACATGATTAACAACCGTTAAAAAACCGGATTCGGCATAATGCCTGTTACAGAAATCATGTCTTTAGCCTCCATGACTTCTAACAATTGTCCTGCCACAGCATTTTCTGTAACTTTTGATATAAATCAAAGTTTGGATATAGGTCTGTAATTTCACTAACCTCTTTGGTAGTCTCTGTTTCTGCTGCCAGTGTTTGTTTTTGGAGACTACATGACTGTGTACTTAATTATACACCTGTGTCAGCAATAGGTGTGGCTTAAATAGCCAATTCTTCAAATGAACAGGGGTGTTGACATATTCTTGGCTATTTCATGTATAGCCAAAATTGCAAAATTGGTCTATATAGATGTCATTTATGTTACAATAAGCAAACATAATAATTAGTGGTGTTCACCTAAAAAGCTACACTGGAAATGAGGTGATGAAGATGTGACCTTAGCTCGTTGGCCAGGGCTTGTCCCTCCTCTGTCCGAACAACTCGTCCATTCTCCATGTCGCTCTTATTGGCCACAATTGCAATGGGCGTGCCTGTCAAATGCATAACATGGTTCAGAAAAACAGTTGTGATACCCCTGGGTCCGACTTCCTCTTTTCCCTGCCATGGAAGCCCAGTTCAGTCTGATGGCAGGAACATAACAAGCTCCATAAACCTCTCTGAAGTGAAGGAGACGGCTGGGCACCATGGAGCGACTTTGCTGCATTTTAGTCACCTTTATTACATTTCACTACCCCTCAGAAAGAGGCCTGTTTAATAAAAGAAAGCATCCTCAGCAGGTTTAGCACTGAAATCAGCAGTTTTATGGTTTAGAATTAGAACTTAGTGATCAGTGTTGACACACCACAGTGCACAACAACAAAATGTGTCCTCTGCATTTAACCCATATGTGGCATCGTGACATAGCAGGGAGCAGCTAATTCAGCACCTGGTTAGCAGTGCCTTGCTCAGGATACTTCTGTGGTGATTTATTGGTCAGGGATTAATACCTGCAATCTTTCAACGACAAGTGTGCTTCCCTAACCATTAAGCTACAACTGCTGGGTGGTTTGGCAGTTGATCATGCTGTATTGGCCAGCCTATCAAGCTGGCCACGCTAAGCCAGCTAGAATGACCATCATAAGCTGGTTGAAGCAGCTAAACTATCAAACCATCATGCGTTAACGTGCATTAAGCTAGTCATCTGTCATAAATTGGTCAAGCAGCTTAAGCTGATCAAGCTGTTTTGTTCAGCAGGCAAAACTCTGAATGCCACAGTAAGTCAGGTCTTCAAGAAATGATCACAGCTGAACACATCCCCCTGCACCAGGGACTCAACTACATCACAAATATATAGAGCAAATGCTTTCAAGAAAACCAGGTCACACTAATCAGTAGCTCTTCCCTTTTATAAAGCAGTATTCCACAATTGCTAACAGCCTCCCCCCACAAAAATTTGAATGGTTCTTTCCACCCCCAAACATGGACTGATCGGTGAAGAGCCAACTTTACCAAAGGTCTGTTTGAAGTGGTCGATCTGCCTCTTCAGGTTTGAGATGCACTGAAATGTATTGCGGTCCGTCACAGAGTACATAATCAGGAAGCCGTCGCCCCATTTAATGTAACTCTCCAAAGCGCCGGCAGTCGGTCCAGAACACTGCCATGCAGACAAACACAACAGTCAACGAACGTGACAGTCAAAGTCAGAATAACAAACAGGCTCACATCAAATAAGCTAGAACCTGTTTCTGGAAGAACCAACAAGGTTCCTTCAGTATTTCCTAATCTGCTAGAGCACTCAAAAGTTTTACATTTTGATCCTTGTTACAAGCAGATGCATTTCATTGTTTTCATTCTTAGTTACTTAGAGGACATTTTGACCCAAAGTAAAGCAAAGCTTTGGATATACTAGAGCAGGTCCAAATTCTGGACATTGCACATCCATCCACCCATTTTCCAAATCACTTATCCTTTTTGGGTTGTAGGGGGTCCAGGAACCTGGAAGCTACAGGCACAAGGCAGAGAATAACCCAAGATGGGGGGCCAGCCCATCACAGGGCACACTCACACACCTACAGTATGGGCAATTTAGTTACTCAACTAGCCTCAGCATGTCTTTAGGGGGAAACCGGAATACCTGGAGGAAACCCCACACACATGGAGCCATGGCAGAGACTCAAACCCTCATCCCAGAGGTGTGAGGCAACAGTGCCAACCACTGCACCACCATGCCACCCCACATTGCACATTTAAGGAAATTTTGCACAGTCTTTACCAATGTTTGTTGTTCAATGGCATTGATTCAGGTCTGTGGAGGATCTTCTTCAAATCAGGTCAAATCAATTCAGAACTGATGGTAGCCATGTCAACAACATCAGAAGGAATAAATCGATTGAATTGAGTGAGGAGTTTTCTGTGTATGTTTTTAGCACTATAAATATTTCCTAATTAAACATTTTCACCCTTTACAATTCGTTCAATCCACTGTTTACTTGATATAATCTATAACCTGTTTTTGCATTAATTAAAAAGCCGGGGGGGGGGGGTGCTCAATGTTTAAATTCCCCTAATTACCTTTCTGACTGTGTCCAAGATCTCCAGATCAATTGCTTCTTTGTCCACAACTCTCTGACACTTATATGTCACCTCTGTATATCGAAGTCACAAGTAGATGCAGTTACCCATATATGGTCAGGCTGCGTTCTTATGCAACTGCAGTAAAATGTGATTCATGGTGGCTTTACCCTTTTTATGGTCATACTCTCCAATGAAACGTTTGGTGATGAATCTGACGCAGAGCGCTGAGGGAATACAAAGCAAAGCAGGTTTTTATAAGGGCTCCCTTAAATATTTACAAGCACAGTTAAATCAAGAGCCCTAAAATTCCAAGAAAATTAGAGGTTCCTTAAACAGCAGCTTGAAGAATTAGAAATTGTTCATTATCTTTATTGTTAAGTGCCATTGATCATTTCAGCTATATAATTCCATTTCCTCTTAAAATAAAATTATATAAAATAATCTTTCATCATTTTGCTTGCTCAGTCCACATTTTACATCCTGCCGTAAAGTTGGGTGGACATCCTGCTGCTCTTAATTCAATGTGATTTTTGTCATCTGTGTTTTCATACCTGTCTTGCCACAATTGTCCCCTCCAAGTACCACCAGCTTGACTTTGTTTAGTCTCCTAGTTAGCCCACCGTCGCTCATGGTGAACAGCTCTATTGAAACATTTCAGTAATTTCACTGGCTGCACTTTTTCCCTTATACTTCACATAGATAATAACTAACTGCCTTCCATGCACAATGTGTGTGAACAACAAGGAATAAACTACCAAGATTATTGTAGTGAAGTGTAGTGATGACCGTTTTATGTAATTCTTTAACCCTATTTTGAGCGTTTTTCTACCTTGTTGATTTTAGGCTTTTTACATGCTATGTACAGGAGTTAGCCAGCCTAGCCAGGTATGTTGTAGGTTTTTGTTTTCAGGACATTCTGGACTACTCAGATGTGTCATAATTTGATATGTAAATGCAGACAGTCTTGATATCACAATTTTTATGAGGAAAAACTACTTGCGCGTATTGAAATTTCTCAATTTTTAGTCTTTAATAAAAATTTGCAGGAAGACAGAGCTCGACATCAAACATAGATATCCAAACTTTCACGAATAAATATTACGAAAATATCAAGTAATCGTCTTCCCAATAAACAGAATGCTGCGTTTTGTTATTTCTAGTAGAACTCCAGACAATTTTTGAGTGTTTTTGTATGTCTTTATTTTTAAGGTTATAATAGATAAACTAGAAAATAAATATTTTTCCCCAGAATGATAGTACGCGGACTATTGCAGAAGCGAATATGCGCTTTGTTTCCATGTAATGTGAATAATAATGTTTTATGGATTATTAGGGGTGCGTTTTGGTGGAAAATGTTTAAAATATATGCCTCGATCATTACGCACACCGGATGACCCTGGAATATACTTTAGTGCCCAAAGCTGCAACTTCGACGAACAGATCGAATACGTTCTCTCGATTCCAACGACATGCGATTTATATATGTGCGGTTTACCTGTCCAAAGTCTTGGATTACGAGGTGCGGAAATCAACGCGTTTTGCGTTTGTCGGGTTCTATAAGAGTTAAAACTAAAATCTAAACTCTTCGTAGTCTCCTTAAATGTGACGCGCTTATTCAGTGTTCATGTTAAATCCTATCGATATTTTCAGTCGATAGTAATTTAAATTCTATTACATAATATAGACCGGTCGTACCGCGCTATTCTTTGATAATCAGTATAATTCTGACTATACTTTTAAAAACATTACTCACGTACAGTACGTTGTCTTGTAGGTAGATGTTAGTGGCTCACAGTTGTCTGGTTGTAAGAAAAAAAGGAGTGATTGTCAAACCCATAAGCGTTTTCAGGTCTTGTTAAAAGGAAAATATAAACATCGCCGTCACTTTATTTAGATCCAGATCACGATTATCTACCACAAATTCCTTTCCAACTGGTAACACATTAGCCAGTACCATGGGCGTTGTAACGGGATTGTTCAGCAGTAAAAAA
>JAODLC010000021.1:11761850-11791210 GCA_026781145.1 Hippopotamyrus pictus
AATTATTGACTGTACATATATATACTGAATATATATATATATATATATTCAGTATATATATGTACAGTCAATAATTTCTTGCACGCTTCTCTATATTTACATTTCCGTCTATTATATGCAGCATTTAGTTTCTTCTGCGTTAAAATAATTTTTTTTGCAGATTATGTTTTCAGATCTAAACATTCTTTTCCATAGTTCTTGTCAAACATGTTTCAAATAATGAATATTGTTTTTTTTGTCTGCAGCTTCAATCCACTGGACCCATGGAGAAAAAAAATCTGTTGTTTAGGTTATGCTTGTAGCTGAACTGACTGTGTAAAATAAATAAAAAAAACATGTTAAAAAATGTTTGACATGTAACCTAATGGAACAAAATGTTATTGGTACGATATATCCATCCTTCCATTTTCTGAAACCGGTTAATTATCCTGTTCAGGGTCGCGGGATGCATGTCCGGAGCCTGTCCCGGAGGTTATGGGCGCAAAGCAGGGAACAACCCAGGATGGGGCGCCAACCAAACACATGACAGGTACAATAATCACCCGAAATTCAGATCAGAGTTGCAAGCAAGCGATATTTGTCTACTTTTTGGATGCTTTTTCGTAGAAAGGATACTGTTCACCTTTTAAACATATTAGAACTGCCTACATTATTCAGAAAAAACACCTTAAACCAAATTACATAAACCTATTAATTAATTATAGTTGCTGATCGGGGATTCGAACCAGAAATCTTTGAATTACAAGTGCGCTTCTCTAAATATTAGCCCACTACTGCCGCACAAATTCTAATATATTTTTCCACTAACCATAATGGTAATTCTAGCCCTCATATGTGTTACATGTTTTTAAATAGCCTATATCCGCCTAAATTAGTATAGGCTACTTGTATGACTTGGATTTTAAAGTGAAAACAGGTATGCGCGCGCAAATATTTGGCCTCTAAGCATGAGGTTACACGTCAGATTGTCACAGCAAAATAATTAAAATAAAATGTCGACGATTAAACTCATCTGATAAGGTCAGTCTGTCTTACAGTTTAATGTAACTAACAGATGCTCAAAATATATTGCCTCGTTACGTAGTTGTTTTTGCGTAGGCTTATATGACGTATTCAAAGTGCGCTCCGGCTCCTCATGGTTGCAGTGACTGTGGTTTTGATCTCCTCCGCATCAGAATTTAGAAATGAAGCATTGGTAATATCTATATATAAAACATAGGCCTGTTTCATCCCAAACGCTTAAAGCTCAAATACAAGAGTAGACCCATCCATCCATCGATCCATCCATTTTCCAAATCGCTTATCCTTCTGGGTCGCGGGGGGTCCGGAGCCCATACAAGAGTAGGCTATGAAAGTAATTATCCCGAAAATTTTAGAACATGAAAATAAAAAAAAATCTTGTAAGTCACTATATTTATACTAATGGAACAACATATCCAATATTATATATCCTTAAGTTTTGTATTTTATTTATAAGGTAATTAAAATGTTAAACATTTACGTAATATACATTTACAATATACGTAAAGAGCTTAAAAATAACTAATATTGGCAGCAGAATAATTAAAATAAACCAAGGCAGCTACTGTATTAGGATGTAAGAATACGAAGTTTTGAAATATATCAAATATAAAAATAAAGTATATAGCCCACAGGAAATGGCAGAACTATAAATGAATAATTGAGTTTACTGTATAAAAGTTCTACCAACTGTCATTACAGCTTATTCGATATAATTTTTAATATACGGTCCTTTACAGCTGATCAGTACCTTCTCCCGAGCGCAGCACAGTTACGTCAGAAGTTACGGGTAAAAACATCCCGCATTTTCGAACGTATTATAATAAGTTGAACAGCGGCATTATTAGTACAAAAATAATATTTTTTGGAAAATATTTTTTTAAATACATTTTTAAAATAAGTATAACCAGTATAACTTGGATCAAAATACTTCATACGAGAAACCTGTATGTAGCGAAAGTGCCTTAGTGAATTGAACTGGAGAAACACACGTAACGAGTGACGTGACCTCATGAAAATAAACAGAAAATGGGACAGCTGACGTGTTTCGGTTCGTCGATAATGATCAAAACAGTTATTTCCCGATTATATGTCATCTCTATTAAACTATAAATCAGTTGTTTAACGCGAAAAAGCAAAACGGCACAGAAATAGCAGGGAGGCTTTGTGATGATCCGTAAGTAGCTGCCTGCGCGCATATTGATATCTTGCTATATGTTTGTCTTATATTCCGGTTCGCCATTTGTCCCATTTTACTAATTAAACAGTGATTTTCACACACATAGTCGTTACATTTTATATTTCAGGGCCAGCTGGGTGTAAGCCATTAAGCGTGAAAGGGTAGGCTTATTTTAAAATGTCAGATATTAGCAGTCAACGAAGCTACGTGGACAGCTAGGGACGCAATGCACGTTTTTGTTTATGCCATAAGCGCCATATCAAAGTACCACTGCTTAATATGACCTGTTCTTGTATTAGGCGACCTTCGTTATGGAGAACGACTTGAGCCCACAAGACAAGAAAGACCTGGACAAGTTCATTAAATTCTTCGCGCTTAAGGTAGGTGTTACGTATGCAGTCGTACTAGGTTTAACTGTAAAACATATATGCAAATTACTAAATGACCTTTATGTCGTCTAAACTTTGGATGGCAGTCATCCTGCTAGTATTTCCAGCATTAAATCGCTGTTCATCCCATTCATCAGACGGTACAGGTGATCGTTCAAGCCCGTCTTGGAGAGAAGATCTGCACACGTTCATCCTCCTCACCCACCGGGTCCGACTGGGTAGGGATCTGATTTAAACTCCATACCAGACAGATTTCCACACTAACAGTTTGATCATCATTTAAAATGCACGTGAAGTGCTTTTATATCCAACTTCCTGTCGCATTGCGTATTTTTGAGATTATTTACTACGAAGCAAAACATAGGTGTTATTTCTGTAGTATCACGCCATGCATTTCTCTGTTTGCATTAAGTTCAATCTAGCAATAAAAGATATTCCAGAAGTGACCCATGAAGCAAAAAAGGCGTTAGCTGGTCAGCTCCCTGGCATTGGCAGGTCCATGTGCGTGGAGA
Source organism: Hippopotamyrus pictus (assembly GCA_026781145.1). Taxonomy (NCBI): domain Eukaryota; kingdom Metazoa; phylum Chordata; class Actinopteri; order Osteoglossiformes; family Mormyridae; genus Hippopotamyrus; species Hippopotamyrus pictus. Next base: position 11,764,952 of record JAODLC010000021.1, read on the forward strand.
TCTCCCTTAAAACCTCGGAGGTGAGACGATCCTAGCTAAGTAATAACTAGGGTAACTGCAGTAAATGATTGTAATGAGTTTTTTTAACTGTTAAATGTAGTATGACCCCAGCACTGGTTCTGGCCATCTGCTGTGTAAACTGACATTAGGTCCAAACGAGTTTAAATAGATTTAAACCCTTACCTAGCCTCTGTTCAGATGAACTGTGAGATTCCAGTCAAGTTAAACTGTTGGCAGTGTGTACAGGCCTGTATGATTAAAGGGTTTACCTGATTTCAAACATACAGCTGTATTAATAAGCAAACAAGATGATTAAGTAGTAGTTTGTTAAGAATAATGCCAGCATACACAATGTGTCTGGAACCAAGAATGAGCAATTCGTGTTATATTTTAAGTAAGTTAAGGGGTGTGATTTGCATGGTTGAAGGCTTTGTTTTCATTTAGAATTGTTTTAACAGGAAGCAAATTTTATGTATTATAAAGTTTTTGTAGTGTGAACACTATGGAAATATTTTGTTTTTTTTATGTCTAATATTAAACAGGGAGATTCAATGGAATTGGAAACGTGGTGCTTGGAAATGAATGAACGGTAATTTGCACCATTACAATTACATTATGATAATCATTCAGTGCAATTATTAATGAACAAGCAAAGAATTTTAAACATTTGGATAGGATATTTTCAAATAGTATCCATCTTTAAAATTACCATTTAGATTGCAACTATCAGTTTTCCCATATATATTGTATTTTATGTACCATTTTTGTACAATTTTGCTGATTTAGCTGCACAAACCATGGTAGATATTTGATAAACAGTAAAATTTCTAATGTGACATTTCTTTCTGTTTCAGATGTGATAAGGACATCAAAGTGTCCTATACCGTTTACAACAGACTGTCTTTACTGCTTAAATCACTGCTTGCTATTACAAGGGTCACCCCGGCATACAAGTTATCACGAAAGCAAGGCCATGACTACGTTATACTGTACAGGTACATCCTGTAGTGTCATATGCTGTTTATAAAAGAAACGGTGAAACTGAATTTCTGTAATATTGTGCATTTTGTTTGTCTCTGCTTAGTCGTTCATAAATCTGGCTTTTGTTCATTGTGAACATCATCTTTATCTGGTCAACCCTTATATCTTATTTCTATAAAAATAATTTAATCCACTGAGCTTCATCCGTTTTCCGGAGACCCTCCAATAATATTCAGTTGGCATTACTCAGTCAAACAATAATAATTAATGATAATGCCTAAAAGGCAATAGACACCAAAGCTTCTCTTTGAAAGGATCAGATAACAGCTTATATTTTATGGTAATCATGCTCAATGTAAAAAGCTATGTAGCAATGCATTAGGTAATAATGCTGCATTGTGTAATAACAAAATGGAACAAATTTTCATTACATAATGCAGTGTTAATGCACAATATGTCATTGCACTCCATAACAACACATTATGTAATAACATCATGTTATGGAACCACTCAAGAAAATGTAACAAATGTATAGCCTACACTAATTTTATGTTGCAAAATTAACCTATTATTAATATCATCATCATTTATATCATCATAATCATCATCATTATTATTACGTTGTCCAAAAAGAGCATTGGTGTATTTATGTGAACCATTTTGGGGATAATGAGTACATTGGGTCACTTGTTAAGTTATGAAAGAAGTTATGAAAAATTGTAATTACAAAGGGTTTTGAGAAACACACATTAATCAATGAATGATCTTAAGTACAAGAAAATAAGCAACTTTATCACAAAGCTTTTGGGAATCACACCCCTAAAAATTTATTTGAATATATCTAATGAAAAATAGCTACAATTTGTCAGGTTACTACATAACGCAGCATTATTACGTAATGCATTGTTACATGCCAGATTTGGTAGCCGATGGTTGGTCCTCTGAGGTCCCTGCCCTTGACTGCCGCTCGAATCACATTGCACCGGAGGTTTTCTCAATCACACTTAGTCTGGCCACTCACCTAGGACCAGATTGCCTTGGGAGACTGTACCAAGGACAATAGCCCTCGACAACATAGCTCCTAGGATCAGAGAGGCACACAAACCCATCCACTGCGATAAGGCGATGATTTCCTGATGGTGTGGTCCTGTTGGCGTCATTGGGCTGTGACCACCAGTGTGCACTGCGGAGGTTTGCAGTTCAGTCTGAAGTGACCGTGATGAGGATCAGCACCTCCATGTCTGAGGTTATGGTTCTCAACCAGAAACTGTTCCCACTCTGTAGGAGACGGGTTACTACCTCAAATGGAGGAGTTTAAGTATCTCTGGGTCTTGTTCATGAGTGAGGGAAGAAGGTGATTGACAGACGTCAGCAATGATACGGATGTTGTACCCTTCTGTTATGTTAAATAGAACTGAGCCAGAAGGGAAAACTATATTCCGATCTACATTCCTACCCTCACCTATAGTCATGAGCTTTGGGTAGTGACCGAAAGAATCTAATTGAGGATACGAGCAGCAGAAACGAGATTCCTTTGCAGGGTGTCTGAGCTCAGCTTTAGAGAGAGGGTGAGTAGAGCTGCTGTTCCTTCGCATCAGAAGCAGCCAGCTGAGGTGGTTCAGAAATCTATGTAGATACTTCCTGGGCGCCTCCCTGGGTAGGTGTTCCAGGCATGTCCAACCTGGAGGAGGCCCCAGGGCAGACCCAGCACATGCTAGAGAGATGATATATCCCGTCCGGCCTTGGAATGCCTTGGTATTCCCCCAGAGGAGCTGGAGGAAGTGGCTGGGGAGTGGAGGGGGGTCTGGCATCTCTGCTGAGACTGCTGCTCCCGCAACCCGGCCCTAGATAAGGGGCAGAAGTTGGATGGATGGATGGATGGCACTCTCAACTTACTAGGTGTGACAATAAAATGACAGGATTTGCTGTATTAAATTTGTCTTGCCTTTCAGGATATATTTTGGGGAAGTGCAGCTGGCTGGACTTGGAGAAGGTATGATTTCCACATGTATTTTTTTGACTGCATGACATGAGAAGGTTAAGCTACTTCTGTTCACTTGCTAATTTCAGGTTGATTATCTGTAGCCCCATTAATCTATAGCCAGCATTATGTCTGCATTTGTAGTTGTAGTTGAAAAATTGTCTGAAATTGCTGGTGTGGGAGGAACGATAATTTTGTGCTGAATATCTCCCTCCAGGTTTCCAGACAGTACGAGTAGGATTGGTTGGCACTCCAACTGGCACCATCACCTTGTCATGTGCTTACAGAACAAACCTGGCCTTCATGTCCGCCAGGTACAGCAATATGTACACAGCAGCTGGACCTGTTCATAATAAAAGAATCATTGTTTTAGTTCATGTATGTTTACTGTTTGAAGGAACAGTCCTGTGATTCAGATAATCCCTGCAGTGGGGGTATCCCTGGCTAACCTTCCGTAGTTACCCTAGATGATGTCAGTGTTGTGTCGTTACTATAGGGGGTAGTTCCTGTGATGAAAATTGTCACGATGGTTTGTTTTTTTTTTTTTGTGGAAACTTTAGACAGATCGAGAGGACGATGCCGATAATGGGAATCATCATCGATCACTTTAATGTTGGCCATATGCACCCCTGCAACTACAGGTGAGGGCTGTCTGTGGTTGCTGTTTGTATAAAGCGCATGCTTGGGGTCCTGCTTCACTAAGCAGCATTGAAGCATATCGTTTAAATATCACTGTCAGAGAGAAGAGTTCGCTGTGTCATTCCATGTGGCACTGTGCTGTGTTCGCATGTTTTTTTTTGTCGTGACCTTTTGGCCTGTACATCTGCTACATGGTCGGTATGTTTACATCATCCTTCTGCTTCCGGTGTCCCAGGGCAGCTGGCGAAGAGGAAGGAGTGCCGTATCCTGTTCTGGAAGATTCCCAGGAAGTGTGCACCACCTCATTCTCCACCTCCCCCCCCTCTCAGGTAAGACATGGCTGCCAAGGAGACTCTGCTCTGCACTGGGAATTGCCACGGCGATGTGCTTTTTGCAGAATTGTGCCCTGTGGCACAATTGTATAATGTGGGCATTATACTCATCACCTGGGAATTATACTCATCATGATGTGGTCTGAATGCTGCCTTTGCGATATTTGCTTTCTTTCTATAGTAGATGAGTTGGATTAGATGTTATCACTGGCAGGGCTCTGGCCTCCAGTAACTGATTTAGTGACATTAATTCAGGATTCTCATAGCTTCTGATACAGGCTGACAAATCATCTGTTTTTTTTTTTTTTTTTTAATTTACCGTTAGCTAGCTCAGTTCTGTCTTCAGTTGCATCAGTGTGGTCTTGTTTATTTTTACATGGCATAAAAATTTATAGATAATTTTGTGTCCCTGGAAAACATGCATGTGTGCCACTACCCCAGCACACTGGCCTCGTCCTTCGCCTCATTTTCTGTTTTTAAAAGTCATACTTTTCTTTCTCTTTTTTCCACCCCCTCCTCTCTGTGTGTCTCGTGTTTAGTGTGTGTTCACTGTAAGTAAGGCGCATTATAAGACGCCTAACCCTGCTGTGATGGACACTCTGAAGGTCCCCATGCTGGGCTTGGCCTTCTCACAACAAGTGAGTTGCATTTGTGGATGAACGTTCAGTTTAGGCTGGAGTTTGTCGACGCATTCCATTGCGACCTGTCTTCAGTTATCTAGATGAAACAAAATAGAAGTGCTCAGCTTTTAATCAGCTGTAAAGGAGTTTTATAATCAGACAGTTATAAATTTTAAAAATTGGCTTCAGATCCAGGTGAACCCTATATGGAGCCATTTGTTTGCAGTCTTTTGTAATCTGGTTGTGCTTGCTGAGGTTCCTGAAATCACGGTAAGTCCCAGTCTGCTGCTCACTGTACTTGCAGCCTCTGCTTTACGCCTTAAGTTCTTCCCAACTGTCCTTTATTTCACCCTGTGCCCCCTCTCCCTCCCCCCCCACTCCCTCCTCCTCTCCTTCCCTCCTTCCCTCGTTCTTTCTGGCACTCATCTTGGCTCCCTGTCCTTCTGCTCTTCTTAGCTCTGCAGTTCCCGTCTTTCGCATCAGGCCCCTGTGCTCGGAGCTGCCGATCTCTGCTACCCTGCCACCTTAAACGCTGCCAACCCACACCAGGTAAATGAGGGCCGGCATCTGGGTTGGACCCCAGAACCTCAGACCCTCTGTCACCTGGTTCTGTTGCGTCTCCCATCTTGCGTCTTCTTGAGTTCATTACTCTGGTCTTTTCATAAGAGCTATGACTGATTGTTGTATTTGGTTGTCTTTATTAATTGAGTGTCCTGCAAAGGTTTGAGGACAAACGCACCTTGGTCCTTGGCTCAGTCCTTTGAGTCCACCTCGTCTGTCCACATTAACGGTGCTCTTGATGTCCGGACGTGATCCAATCTGCAGGGTGACAGCTGGTGTCGAAGCGGCTGTGAACATCACAGGTGGGCAAGTCAGCTGTGTGACGCTGATAGCTAATCCTCCCCTCAGATGGTGATCCCAGGGAAGGAGGGCGGAGTTCCTCAGGGTCCGTTGCAGCCATGCCACGGGGCTCCTGCCGAACATGGCCGGCTGCCATCCTGCCCTTCCGCAGATGCCACCCACCGTCTCTCAGCCACCCCCTCTGGCGGGTGCGTATCTCTGGGGGCATGCTGGTAAAAAGGGGGGTAATGCTGTTCTGAGACCAGAGTATTTGAGAAGCACGTACACTTTTCCTCATTGACGTCAGTTGGTAACCATGTCCAGTATGGATAATAAGGATGTAAGAGTTGAAATTAGAAATTTTATTGCCACATGACCAAGGCCAGGGGAAATTTGTGTTGGCAAAGCTTACTACAGTTGAAGACACCAAACAATAGATAGCAACTAGGGCACAAACCGACAGAGAATAAATACAAGATGCAGAACACAGAGCTGTAAATGCATGGTAGGTGATAAATGCAGTGGTTTGTGTAGATTTAGATGCTGAAAATTGATGCAGCTACAATACACAGACAGACTTTTATGCATATAGTGCATAACGTATGTCACATGGTGGGTTGCAAAGGAGCGGAAAATTTCTGGAAACCTTCCAGAAACTTTCCATGGGAAGTTAAGCTGGGCAATTTTGGAAATATTGATATTGATACAGCAAAGAAAGCAAACTATGAATAATACAACATAGAATATGACTCAAGCAGTGTTAGTTGATGCAGATGCTTATTTTGGGGTGTTTTTACGCACACATAATTACTCACAAGTGCTAGTGCAGTCAAGATGTTTTTTTTCCCCAACTACATTTAAGTTACCTGATACAGGCTAACCGGCATCTTTGCTAATTTCCATTTTATTGCCACTAATTCCCATAACCAGATTATGGTGTCAGCCTCATATTTGATGTGCAGTTTTCTGGCTTTAATATCTTTTAATAGTAGAAAGTTAGGCAGTTTTTTAATGACAGAATTATGTCCAGTACAGTGATGATGATGCACTGTGATCATTTTTACGGTTCAAGCCATTTCAAAAGTCTTGTTAATAGCTACGAAAACAGGTAATTTCAGCTGTAATGAGATATTGGTTTAGCATTTATTATACACATAGATAAACCTGAAAACCCTAAGGGTGAACCGAAAATGCTAAACCAAATGTGTCATTACAGCTGAAATTACCTATTTTCAAATTTTTTGCAAAATGATCATCAGGGGTGTTTGCTGATGAGAATGGAAACATTGAAATGCAAGTGTTGCATTGTTGTTTGACTACAAGGTGGGGGGGACTTAAGGAACATAAGAACATAAGAAATTTACAAACGAGAGGGGGCCATTCAGCCCATCAAGCTCGTTTGGGGAGAACTTAACTACTAGCTCAGAATTGTTAAAATCTGATAGCACTGAGGAAGAAGCTGTTCTTGAAGCACGTTTTGATTGTTAGTTATCGGAGTCATCTGCTTGAGGGAAGCAGTTGAAACTTTGCACAGGATATGAGGGATCCTCCATAGTCCTTTTGGCATGTTTAGTGGAGCATTGAATGTGGGCAGAACCACAGATCTTACAGGCCTTGGTGAAAATTCATTGGAGTCCTGAAAGAATCCATTCCACTGTACCAGACTGTGATGGAGCATGTTGGGATGCTCTCTGTGATGGAGGTGCAGTACTATAAAAGGAAGCAACAACTGACTTCAAACTAGGGGCCTGAGTCTTTGGTTTGCCTTGGTAGTCCGAGTGAATCGAATGTTTTAAGGAACTGTAGATGGAGGTGCCTAGGAATTTGAAAGAGTCCGCTTCTGTTATTCATTGACCATTGATCGCGAGTGGAGCTTTGATGTTCTGTGGGTACCTGAAGTCTGCATGCCTGTAGCATCTCCACACAGGCATCCAGGAGGCATCCTCAGCTGGTTCCTGTCGATGCAGAGGAGCTGCAGCTCTACTTTGAGCTCCTCCCAAATGTCCAAGTTCCTGACCCTATCTCCTAACACTGATTTATACTTTTGTGGTGAGGTTATGCAAGGCTTATTCCATGGCGTACACAAGTGGCCTAAGCCAATGCAAGCATCTATATTCGTTTACTGCTGTGTTTGTCGCTTTGCAGTTGCACCACCAAAACACTAGTTGGGGGGGGGGGGGCGGTTAAGTATTGCTAAAACATTTTTACTCTGTCATAGAACATAACACGTAGCAAGCTTTGCTTTGAAAGTTTTAATGATTATCTAGTATACATTTCAAAATCAGTTTAAAGTTTATTGCTGCTGCTCTCACATGAAACCTGCATGTGTAACATCATGCAGCCCTAGTGTGAATGGCTGCAATTGTGTTTTCTTTTGTTTTTTTTACACTGTCAACTCCCTGGCCTGCTGGTACTTGTCAGCTGCCCACCTGCACACCTTTGCATGTATTCACCTCAAGAAAGTACTTAATCCCAGCTGCGCGATCAACCCCCTGGGACCTTAGACCAACCCCCTGGGACCTTAGACCAACCCCCAGGGACCTTAGACCAACCCCCAGGGACCTTAGACCTCACTCCTGGATGGGGCTTTTGTGTGATGACATTTGGGGACTTCATAACTTCATAATCATGTAAATCTAAAACCTATTTGACAAATTGGTTTTAAAAATAGAAGATTGAAAGTGCACTTAATACCTTGAATAAGAACAAGAACACTTAAGCCATGCTTAAAAATGTCAGAATTATTGTATAATAAAATGTCAAACAAAATTACTTTTTTTTTTTTTTTTTTAAATGACTACCTTAAGCACAGCTTTCAAGCAAAACATTTAAAAGATATTGGTCAGATTATAAATTATACATATTGTTCAAAATTTAAGGCAAAAATGTATATAGACACTTAAATCTATTCTGGTTCTCAGGCTTAGTGGAACATGTTTATGGATAATGCGATGATGAACTCCACCTGTAGGAAGAACACCTGTGTGTCCTTATAGATAACGGATTCATATGCCCACTACAGATTGTCTTGGAGCAGTTCCTTGAAAGGAATTGTAAAACTGGTTAAGAAACTTGAAGTTAGTTCTGATACAAGCTGTAGCATAATTTGTTCGCACAAAGAAGTGACAAGTACAATGAAATGACGCTTGGATCATCCTGTAGAAGCCTCAATAAAACTGTACAAGCTAAAGAAAATTTATGCAAAAAATACAATAGAATAAAATTAATTGGGTATAGGATTTACAATACGCAGTATAAAATTGTCCATATTGAAGTTGATGGAGGCTAGCACAGAGAAGGCATAGGTGTTTAAGTCTATGCGGTTGTCCTGAGTGGCTTCTTGCATAAACAACTCCCAGTTTATGCTGTTGAACCACTCTTGTGGTTCAGCCATGGCTCCCTCCGGCCAGACTGACCCTCTGTACTGTGGGCTTTGTCGTGGCAATGAGGGGTTTGTATGCTGGATCAGGACCAGACCGATGTGGGCTGACCAGCTGAGGTGGTTTATAAAGTGTTCACTACATTACAGTAAGTATAGTCCAACATGCTATTTCCTTTGGTTGCAATATTAAGAAACTGGTGAAATTTGGCGTACACAGGCTTAAGGTTGGCATGATTAAAGTCCCCCACCGTAATAAACACACCATCCAGATGAGAGTTTTGCAGTCCGCCTGTGGCATCGTGCAGTTTAGCCAGGCAAAAATAAAAATGTAACGTGAATGCCCAGGGTATGCCTGGTGTGTGCAGACGCACATCTGCAGGCGCCCATGATAGTGATCCGGAGCAGAGATGTGTTATCTGAACTCGCATATGGCTGAGGAGCAATAAATCTATAGTAACCCCCCTGTAGGCATAAGGAGAACTTCAGTGGAAGTACTTGCTGCCATTGTAAGGTCTCAGAAGATGTAATTTAAAAGAGTTTTCTTCTCCCTTCAGCAGTGAGGACACGGAGACATTGTCGCAGAGCAGTGAGGCCAAGAGCGCGTCCCCCTCTGAAGCTCTGGAGACCACGTTCTCTCGGAAAGTGGGTGCCTTCGTTAATAAACCTTCCACCCAGGTGAGGCAGATCAGTGTGTGTCACACATCTACGAGTGTCCCATAATGCATCTTAAAAGTGTCCCTTTAAAGTAGGGGATCCCAGCCTTTCACAGGCTTCTAAAACAGCTGAAGGCGTGTGGCAGATTGATCAGTGATTCATAAACCTAAAATTCTGTTTTTTTTTTTTAGGTGAAAGTGAGGGGTCATACGAAACTGAAAATATGCGGTTTATTTTTTGGAAATTTCTCAACCCCTCTGCTAATCCCTTAGCGTCCACAGCCTGGTGACATGCTGGCCATAGCCCAGTGTTTGGGATCCCCTACTAAGGCATCAGATTTACATCTGGCAGATTGCTTGTCTCAACCTCTGCACTGGCATCCAGCGGGGATAAACAGAGGACTAATGCTTAACTGCAGTGGCTCACATTTTGTTTGTGTGAATCGCCAGTGTTTAATGAGTGTTTAAGCACAGACGATGGTTCTGCTGTGTAGAGGGCCCCGTCTCGAGGAGACACACTCACTGTTTTTCCCAAGTGTAGCCAAGACCATCTAAGCAAGCTTTGCTGTTAGTTCTCACTTTGCATAAAAGCAAAACTTTTTGTATGGCAAACATATCACCTAAACATTGTCAATGTATCTGTAAGTAGACACACTCTGGTTTATGGTACAGCACTGTGCCAAAGGCATTCAGTGAAAACTGTTAAGTGATTTTCCTGGTGAAGGAAAACATCCAGTGTATTTGTTGACACAAACACTAACAAACCATGTTTGGCTGATAAATACCTCATCAAATTACGTTAATTTTCGGAACCAAAGCAGTGGTGTTCTGGCCACCCAACAAGATATCAGTAACCTTTTGGATGACAGTAGAACATTTTAATTGTTAGTTAAAACACATGCACACACACACCCCTTTTGGTTAAGTACCATCATTTCACAGTGAAAAAATGAGAAAAATCCAACCTTTCATTGTAATAAATTGATTCAAAGAGAAACAAATTCTTCATCAAGAAATGTTTATCCATTCATCTTTTTTAACAAAAGCACATGTACCACAATTATTGGCACCCCTGGACATTATAGTAAACACAGTACAACTGATTTGAGTTGATTGGGGTGTGTAGGAACCTTCAAGCTGTGGTCCATGACTTCCTGATTAACTGGGGTACAAATATGAGGTGACAGAGGCCAAATTCCCTTAGTCATCCATCACATGAAGTGTTTCCACATTAAGTGTTCCAGCAGGACAATGATCCTAAGCTCATGTCCAAATCAACACAAAAATGGTTAGCTGACCACAGAATCAAGCTTCTGCCATGACCGTCTCAGTCCCCTGACCTGAACCCCATTGAGAACTGTGGGCTGAGTTGAAGAAGAGAGTGCCCAATAGAGAACCAGGGCCCTGGATGATCAGGAGAGACTCCGTAAAGAGGAATGGTCTCTGATGTTTTGTTCTGTATTCTTTCTCTCTATCTATCTATCTATCTATCTCTCTCTCCCTGGAGCAGGTCACCACCACCAGCTTAGATTTGCCCTTTGCTGCATTTGCAACCCGGAATTTCGATTTGGAAGAGAATGACCCCATGGTGAGTGAGGGAGTCGCCTCCCGTTGTGGCACCGTTAACACAGCCCAGGAACATTCCTGCTGTCACTGTAAATGTGAGCTCCTCACTCACCGGCATTGTGGGGCTGCCCGGCGGAGCCAATAGCGTAGCGTGAGATTCTGTCATGGCGGCCGACTACGCTTGTCTCTGGCTTTACGACTGAAACAAGCGATTTTTAATGTGCCGGCAGGCTGTGCGTTGGGCTGTGCACTCACAGAGTTCTCAGGCTGTGGTTACTTGGTGGTGGTTGACCTCCTACCTTCACGTTGCCCAGGTCCGACCCCCAGACTCGCCCACCCCCGATTCACCCCTGCATGGAAGCCTCAACTCCGAAGACTCCATTGATAGTGGCGGCCAGCATCAGGATGACTTTGTCATGGTGGACTTTGTAAGGGCCTGGCTGTGCACCACTCTCACACGCTCACTAGATACAAGGATGACTGAGGCTCTCCCACTGCCCTGCTTTCATCATGTCACTTCAGTCTCTGTCATTTCTAACAGAGAATTCTGGTGGCGTATTGTTGTTATTATCACTATTATTATAAGTAATAATAATAATTTTAATAATAATGCATTTTATTTGTACAGCGAGCTGTTGATAGGTCTCACTCTATCCAGTTAAGGTAATTTTGTGCAATATGAGAGATCTAGAATCTTACTCCTACACCACCCTATAGCCCATATATCTCACGGAGAGATGAAATATTCTGAAGAGCAGAATGTGCAGTTAGAACATAGCGCATCTGACGTGTCATAGCTGTGGATGAGGAGAGGCACGTCTGCAGCAGGCACTGTGCTGTCTGATGGCAGCAGACAGAAAAAATCCCCAGTAGCATTTCTGGCACACTGTGGTGGAATTAGCCGGCGGCTAAATGTGGTCCAGGATAGGGCCCCCTGAAGTGGATGGGCAGAATTGTTCATAATACTGTGCGATTTTGCCAACATCCTCTTCTCTGCAATTGCCCCCAGTGGTCAGGTTTAGGATGTCCTATGTAGAGTACTGAACATTGGATAAGGTTTCATTTTCAGTATGAAACTTCCGGTCTGACCAGTCAGGAACACTCTGGTACGATGGGAGCCCCTCCCACCCAGGCTTCATATGCACTAACGCACTACGGGCCCCTTCATGTGTGCTGCAGAAGCCAGCCTTCTCAAAGGATGACCTCCTTCCAATGGACCTGGGCACATTCTACCGGGAGTTCCAGAACCCTCCGCAGCTGTCCAGCCTGTCCATAGATGTTAGCGCGCAGTCCATGGCCGAGGACCTGGTAGGGCGACTGGGTGGCTCGCTACCCAAGCAGCTGAGTGTAGCTGTTTATTACTTACACTGATCCTAGACCACACTGCATGTAACTTAGTTTGTATATGTTTTCTACATGGGGATTCTTTTTGAAAAGTTGTGCTTGCACCTAAAATGCCTCCCTGACAGCTGTATGCTCATTATAAATTATCTGCCTTTCACTTTAGACAAAAAAAATGTAAATGTTTTCCCCTGTGACCTTTACCAGGATAAGCAGAGGTGGGTAGACAAATGATAAAAGTTTTCCATCTTCTTTCCACCAGGATTCCTTACCGGAGAAATTGGCCATATATGAGAGGAACATCGACGAATTTGATGCGTTTGTTGACACCTTGCAGTAGAAGCTGGAGAAGAGCTCATCTTATTCTCTCTCACCTTTATGCCAAAAAAATCTCTCTAATCCACCCACTGGAATCAGTTTTTGTTGGTTTGTTGTCTGTGATGTTTAACTGCCTCTGGGATCTTTTAAAATATTCTTTTCTTTAAAATTCCTCTTCAGGAATGTCCTACATGGATTTCTTTTTTGTTTGAGTTCCAGTGACGTTTCTAAATTATGTTGATACTGTACAGACAGTTGCGCTCAATGAAAGCTATGATGTCTGTTGACATTGTGCAGATCATGATTGAGCTGCAGGTCCTGATTTAAATGACAGGATTCTCTTACCTGACTAATGCAGTCAGTCCAAGGTTTAGAAAAACAAGCACAGTGCATCACGTAATTGTATAAATAACATTCATATCCTTCTCCTAGTGCATGACATGGAAAATGTCCATTGCACTTTTAATTGGTCCATCTTTAAATATGAGGAAGATAATCAAGACAGCGAATTTCCTCAGTAGGAAAAGGTATGTTCACATCATCTGTGACAGTGGTTATGAGTCACAGCTTGGGGCTTCACAGTGTTTGGGAGTAACTGCACTGTGCCACATTGCATACGCTATCTCTTAGTTCTGTCTTCTGGTTTGTAGTATATATTGGAGACAGTGTGGCTCAGTGGGTTAGTACTCTGTGCCCGTAATCAGAAGGTTTGAATCCCAGGGCCGGCAAACTGATGGCACTGTTGTGCTTCTGTGCAAAACCCTTAACCCCAGTTACTCCAGGAGTGCTGACAATGGCTGACCCTGTGCTGTGACCCCCAAAACTTGCTCTGACTTGTCATTGTGTCTATGTGTCTCTTGGAGAGCATGAATGGGATAGGTTAAAATAGGTTCATCACTGGGATGAAATCTCACTATACTAGGGAACTGCATAGGACACTGCAATTCCCCTCTTTAGAATGATGTTAAACCCAAATGATTCTACAGTGTGCTACAGTGACTAGTGCATCTTTACCCTATGATTGTCTTTCCCCTTTTGTTGGGATGTATTCTTCCACAGACTGTTCCACCTGTAAGCTTTTATTAAAATGGCATGGGTATGTTGTAAAATAATCTCTCGTTTCCGATTTGACTGGACATCGGCTAACATCCTTGCTTGTAGTGACCAGGGCTGGATCACAGAGGTCTTGTCTGTGGTAATCTTCCACCTTCCATCATTGAGTGTCTGTCTGTCTAGGGCAGGGGAGGCAAACTATTCAGTTAATGGACCACATTGAACTGATCCAATCTGAATTTGGCCAATGTGAGTGGCAGCCAAATAACAATATGCCCAGAGAATTATATCCCATACTTTGGGGTGGGGATTGGGGAAGGCCCTTCTTAAATGTTTTCTTTTTGTTCTAGAGAGGTTATTAGTGGTTAGGGTACTACTGTGGAAGGTTATTGGAGCTAACCAAAGCCTGATTCCTGCTATAATGCATGCCTAACAATATGTGTTAACTTCCTGTGACACTTGACTCTTTTGAGATGTGAGCTGCAGAATGGCAACCCTATAGATGCCATTCATTTCTGCAACTTATTCACCAAGTATCGATGCATAAAGAAAACATGAAAATCCAGCTTGAGCAAACGTCTAACCAAATGCCATCAGAGTACAGTTTACAGTAGCTGTATTTCACAACCGGTCTCCCAACTGCAGTTACACATGATGCTCAGTCTTCAGTCCAGCCCTTCCTGGCTATTGTGTTTTTCAGCATAACAGCAGCAAATATTGTATTTCTCCAACACTCTAGTCACTAAGAAAAGCAGGGTCTGTTCACTTTTAAAACAGTGGGATTTTTCAGATTAGTATGGGGGGGGGGCTCTTCAGCATATTCACATTTTACAATTTTTTGTGAGGTTATATTTTGAAACTGCAGATGAACTGTGCGGACTTCAGCAGTGCTCTAACTGGGCGAGTTTATGCATTAAAAGGCTTGATTGATCTGTTCCTGGGCAAAATGCCATAACTTGGATAAAGGCAATGGCAATTCACTTTAAACAAACGGAGAACGACTATAACCATAATATCTCATGTGTGCCAACAATAAACCTTTTCAGAGGACAAAAGTGATGAGCTCAAGCAAATTCCCATCCATCTTCCATAACTGCTCCAGTACAGGGAGGTGGTGAGCTTGAAGCATGAAGCTGGAGTTCATAGAACTTCATACACACATATACACACATTTTGGGCCCAATACCAAATCACCTAAGCAAGTGTCTTAACACTGTGGCAGGAAAGAGTACCCAGAGAAAGCCCACACAAACACAGGGAGAATATGCAAACCACTCACGCACACACACACACGTTTGTTACTCATATCTTTATAAGGAACATCCATTCATTTCTATGGGGAAAACTCTAATCCCAGTCATGACACCCTTAACCCCTACTCAGCCGTAACCTTAGTCATAAGTAACCAAACAAAATAGAATTCTTTCTGCACTTATACTTTTTTGATTGCATTCACAGATTTTCATAAAATTGAGGTTATCCAAATGGGGACCTGAGAAATGTCCCCAAAAGTAAGGAAGATTCAAGTTTTACCACACATTGGTGGTAAACACGCACACAAATACTCTCTCTCTCTCTCTCTCTCTCTCTCACACACACATACACAGAGGCAGAAAGCCACTTAATGACCTGCAATGCTCATACACATATGGTGCATGTCCGTATTAAACATAATATGTACTGTATGCAAACGCAAGACTTTGGGAATTTGTTCAGTCATTAAAACTTCTTGTAACAATATATTTTTTGTTTTGTGAAGGCAACAGATGTTCTGTTTCTAAATAAAGCTTTGCATAATGAAGATTCAGCCTCCATATTAGAACAAGGGGTATCTTAAAACCCTAAAGTGTATAAAGTGTTGTGAAGTTTACAGTAAGCGAACAGATGTTATATGCATATTAAAATATGTTGAAAAAAAAACTGGGTACTAAAGTATATAATACTGATTTGTTGCACCTCCTATTGGATAGAAAGTATAGTACAAAATTTATTTTAGGATTTCTCAAAACTTTTCGAATTTCATTCTCATAGGTAGAAGACCCAGACTTTTCTTAAGACTTTTCGTATAGGATACGTTTTGTCTAAATTGGGCTTCTTGGACAGGCTGGTCCCCACCAGTTGTCAACCTGGAAGATAAGCAAGAAAGTTGAATTTGTAGCTGTACCAGCAGTTATGATTCATGTGGTAAGCAGAATGATTGTGTAATTATACACCTAAATAAAATGGCTGTGTGAGGAGGTTCAGCGTCATTACAGTATTGGGTGGGCCAGTTATGTTACTGTAATTAGTAATTAAAATATGTGGATCTGTTCATCTGAATTGCAATTCCCTTAATTATTATGAGTGCCATTGCAATACTAGTAAATAAAGTGAAGTGGAGTTTATTGTTAAACCATCCAAATACAGTCATCCAGGAGCACCATGCGACAAACAAACAGCAAAAGGACAACAGGAGGATTTTCATAGTAATTAAAGTGCAGAACCCAGGACAGGGCAAAACAGGGGGATTAGACACAAGGTTTATGGGCTTAGTAAAATGGGTACATAAACAATAAATACAGCATAAAAGGGGTGATGTCATAGTGGAACTGTGCCTCTGATCGGGAGGTTGGTGGTTCAAATCCTGGACTCACCAAAGTAATTTCACAATTTGGCCCCTGAGCAAGGCCCTTAAGCCATATCTGGACTTTCCCAAAGCAGACAGTGATGCAGCTGGTCAGAACACTCTCTGTGGTGTCTCTGTAGAATGTCCATTGCAAAAGCTGTGAAGCATATAACTATCATCTTATCTCTCATCACAATGTGTCAGTCATCAAGCTTGGTGTGTAATCAGTTTTAATGTTCACACACAATCTATCTGTGCTGTTCATACATACATCAAATTGCCAAAATTGTTTGTTGGCCTAACACAATAAACAGTTTAAAACCTGGACATCAATCAGTTCATTGCCATTCTGCTTTGCTTTCATTTATTATTTATCTGCACCATAATAAGTGGTACATAAATCCCTACATTAAATACACAAATCAATTCATCTCCTAAACACTTATTTTGATCAGGGCATCGGGGTAAACATATAAATCATAGTATATAAATCCATTTTATATTTGTATAACAGTATAAAGGCAACCTTGGCAACACAGATTCTGCTGGTATTTTATATTTTAATTGCTTCAATCTAGTTCATGTTCTACAATTTTTTGAATGCACTGCATCTGAAATGACCCGGTCAATACCGCAAAAATACAATCCACAAGCAATGACAAGAAAAAGCCCTACGATATTAACAGCATATTGCAGTACAACATTTAAATTAAGTATTTAAATTATCCAGTGACGATTTTAGAAGGTAAGATGTGTCCTTTCAGGTGTTATCGGTTACGATCGATCTTCTCAGCATTATATTTTAATAATATATATATATATATATATATATATATTAAGGTATATGTAGTTATGTGCGTCAACGTACGTACCACCCGTTACTCATAAACAGCTAAATTGTGATGAGAGTGTTTAACTGTGCTGGGTTGTGTCTGTCTGATATATTTTCTCGCCGTTGAATTGCATCAGACGAATTCCCAATTAACAAGAGGTTTCAATCTAGGAAAGTGGAGGCTTCTGACACTAAATAAGAAATACTAAGTGAAACGTTCACCGAGGAAAGTGGGCAACTTCCATGGGCAGCACTTTGATTACTAAACCAGAAAACTTAAAGTTCCTGACATCTAAAAGACTGGTAACGCACAAGGGGTCCCTTTAGAAGTTGCGGTAAGTATGCAACTGTGCGTAGGACAATTGCACAGGTAACGTTATATAACCACCACCACCCCCCCCTTTTTTTTAAAAAAAAAGAAATAATTAATGACGGTCGTTTTCCTCTTTCTTTAATACAGTGTCCCCCTCTATAGAGAAGTTACTTTCTTCCGTTTTCCATGTCATTTCCTGTAATAAAAAGATGGTGGTCAAAGCCGAGAGAAGCAGCTGACTCGCTGAAATTATTTCAGATTAAAAAAAAAAAACTTTACAGTGCCTAGGACTACCAAAACAAAACTGCATCGATACGCGTCCTGCGACAAGCACGACAGAGGGAAGCGTGTCGATTACGGGACAAATTGGGGGCCAGAAGCACAGCCTTGGAGAGCTGCGGATTGCGGGGAAGGTGAGTCCGTCTTTAGTGGCCAATGTGGCCAATGAAAATGGCTTCCGAAAGCGCTAGGCAGATTGCCAACTGACTGCAGACCGGAGTCGGGGAAAATATCTGCGTCAACTAACGCATGCAAGCCTTCAGCCGGTGTTTCGCTCTTCTGCCTGCAAATGCTCTTCATTGTTTCTGTTACTGCGATGGGAAATGAAAAATAAGTTTTCCAGTAATTTGACTTCGGTTAAAGCAGCACTGTAACCCCAATTGCAGCTTTTTTTGCATAGTTTTTAAATAATTATTTTTCTTGACTGACACCTTTGACACCCAATCAGCTCCGAGCAATATTGGCTCAGACGCGTGTAATAGGTGGAGTGTTAGGGTTAGAGGGAGGAGTTTGGACCTGGGTCTAAAGGGTTTGTTTTTAAAGGTGAATGTCTACTCCAAAATGATGCCTGTGCAGTTCTGGGTAATCGTGGTTGTCTTTAAACACTTGGGGTTCTTCGTTCTTTTGTTACATTGATCTGTTTTTTGTTTAAGGGAACCCGCATCGAAATTCTGCTCTTAGCGAGATGTCTCGCTTATCCAAAGGCGCCTACGTTTAGCCTTTTTTGTTATGCCAGGAATAAAATCCTGCTTTAGATGTCTTATGTGAGATGCTTTGATATTCACTAATATGTTATGCTTTTTAAAGGTGTAAGTTCAAGTGGATCAGCTTTCTCAACGTATGAATATTGTGCATGTGTGTGTACCCAACTACACTGAATCCATATATAGGTATTAATTCTGCGTTTTCTTTATGGTCGACCTTGAATGTACTACAGTAGGAATCGTTCTAGATTTATGTTGAAGCTTTCAACGTGGTTATCAGAAACCTGTCTCCCGAAAATACGAGGTATTAGCCTTAATCTCAGTGGGTTAGTGAACTGCTGTACCCAGTCAAAAACCTGCATCCTGTCCCAAACCGAATGATCTGCTGATCACCTACCTTTTAAACACCCAGTTTCAATTCCTCAGTTGGCATTTCCACCTGGGGCTTTTGAATCGGAAGATTAGACTTGCTTCAGTCCAATTGAACAACATTCTGTCCGTAGGAAATTTAAATAGGCAGGTATGGGCTTGCCAGACAGTCATTTCCAATACCTTTTGGCAGTGCTGGCATTCGGCTGCGATTACATAACATGAGAATTAGGACTGAAATCATGTTTTTTTGAATGTCCTCAGTCAGCATTTAAAAATGGGGTCAAATGAGCTTCACAAACTCGTTGAAAGTCCTGTACACGTTACAGTTTTAATTAAAACCCCATCTTAACAAGCTGAACAATACCATGTGGTGTCTTAATGCCTTAAGACTGTATAAACCAAGTATTATGTAACTAATACTCTCATTATAAAGTTACCCCTGTAGGTTATACTAATTTTAAAATTTGCAATTCGTGTATACTTCTCAGGTTTAGTGTATGATATGGAACATGTAATTGATAGTATTGTTGCAAAAAAGGGAAATAAAGTTTAATTTCATTGAAAATAATAATTGTCATTTTCATAAGTACCAGTACACTGGAATGCTACTTGTCACATACCCCATCTTACTTATCTTTGAGACATGCAAACATACAGCTCTGGAAAAAATTTAAAGATCGCAACAAAATCCTTTGTTTCACTTACGTCTCATTTTATGGGTGTGCATCTGTGAATAATAAACATGCTCACACACACAAACATATATTGCAAACAGCAGCCTGGTTCTTCTCTGTTTCTCATTAATGAAGGGCTTCTTCCTCGTTTTATTGGACTTCAGTCCTGCTTCTATGTGTCTCTTATGAACTTCTCCTAGTAGTGCACTTCACACCTGCTTCCTTTTGAAGGTCATTTTATGTCATTCTCTGATTCATGAGAAACTGTCAGATAAGTTGATGGTCATATCTGGCATCAGAAAGTTGCTTCTGCCCTTTACCAGGCTGGTTTCTGGTTATTCCCAGTGTCTCCTGCTTCACCTTATTCTTGGGGATTTTGAACCTGGAAGCTACCTGTTTCACAGGTAGTCTTCTGCTAGCAGAACCAGGATTAACCCAGGATTTTAAAAAGCAGATTTGAGAACATAAGAAATTTACAAACGAGAGGAGGCCATTCAGTCCATCAAGCTCGTTTGGGGAGAACTTAACTAATAGCTCAGAGTTGTTAAAATCTTATCTAGCTCTAATTTAAAGGAACCCAGGGTTTTAGCTTGCGCTACACTAGCAGGAAGACTATTCCATACTCTAACTACACTATAAGAACATATAGAAAATATATAGACTTTTAATTTTTTCCAGAGTTGTGTATTACAGTTGAGAGCAAAGTCAGGCTATTTATCTCTGGGCTACCAGGACTCGAACCAGCAACCTTCCATTAACTGGTGCAAAAACTAATTTAATAATTTTATCAGCTTCAAATCAATGTTCCGGTTAGATGAAATGAGCAATTTCTCAATATGGCGACTGAGAAACCCCTTTTAATTGCAGTAATATTTCTTAATTAGTTGATGATCATAGTGGGTTCAGCTGTGCAGAATCCTGTTTACATTTTGGGAGCTCCAGTGCTGGGATGATCATCTTCATTGTCTGTTTTAAAAACTGATTCTCACCGTATCATTCACTGCCTTTTTGGCTAATTCGTAATACCTATCTGATCTGTATCACCCTTGCTAAATCTACATACGGCAGTGTCACATGACTGTGGATCTTCACACCATGTAGCTGCGGTGGACGTGCCCTGCTCCCCCTGCATTGCTGAAAAATCATGGTTGTCATACTACCTGTCCACAGAGCAAACATGTCTGCCTGAGCTGGGAGATTCAGGACCCCCCCTCCCCTCCCCAGGCTTGTCCCCTGCGTTATGGCAGAGTCCACTACCGCCCAGAAAGATCTGACATCAGAAAATGAACCCAACTGCAGCAGGAGGTATTCCTTCAACCGCCGCACCCTCAGATCAGCATTATTGAAAAGGTTGTTTTACATTTGTTGGTTTTGTTGCAGCCAAATAAAGGACAAGGAGACATATGAACACGAAGAGCCCAGCAAAAAGCTGAAGGTCGAGCATCCAGCCTGTGTGGCTGTAAGCCACCCGAAAGTAGACTTCTGGTGTAAGTTCATTCATTCTCACCGCCTGCAGCACATATCACGTCTCTCTGGACTGCTCTGGCTTTGATGATCAGGATCTCTTCCTGACGCAAGTGCTGAATGTGGAAGGGTTGATCAAGAAATTTGCCATGTTGATCAATTCCTCATCTTCTGGGTTGTTGTATTTGGTGTTTATGTAGTCCAGTATTGCACCTTTAATGGTCTTGGTGAGATCTCACTGTTGAATAGGTGAAGAATAGGCCTCTAGCATGACACTGTAACATAATTCTCAGAGAACATAATTCTTCTTGAAATCAAGGTGAGGCCCAAGTGCTTTACTGACAGAATGAAGGACATCAGTATCTTGCTGTGTAAGCACCAGATGCCAGGTTGATCTTTCAGCAGCCAAGACTTGTTTTATGGCCTTCTCTTGCTTTAGCAGCCGCTGAATAATTTTCTACTTTTATCCCCATCGTGTTGGTGATTCAGTCACCAGTTTATGTAGAGGAAGGCCAAGCCCCTCTTGAGTGCCTGTTGCATATTCCAGCTGTGTGAGAATGAATTGACAGTCTTCTTACAAACTTCCAAAACTTTGTCAATCTTTGTATCTCTCATGCTTCTCTCTGCAAAACCAACAACAATGAATGAGATTTCAGACAAAATTAATCTTAAACATATAATACCTCTTGTGTCTATGCCTAAAATACGAGTGTCTGTGTATATCTGAGTGTGTGTGTGTTTGCATAGATCACATTTGAGGACCAAATTGCCTCCAAAGTGTAGTTAAACCTGAAATTTCCCTACTTTTGGGGACATCTTTTAAGGTCCCCATTTGGATAACCTCAGTTTTATAAAAATCTGTGAATGCAATCAAAAAAGTAAAAATGCCAAAAGTCTTGTATTTGGGTTGGTTACTTATGGTTAAGGTTAGGGCTGGGTAGGGGTTAAGGGTGTAAATTGGGATTATGGTTTTTCCCATAGAAATGAATGGACGGTCCCTATTTAGATAGGAAGACCAACTTGTGTGTGTGTGTGTGTGTGTGTGTGTGTGTAGTGGGGGTGCATCTGTGCTTGTGTGTAAGGGCTGCACAATATATTGTGATGACCTCGCTTTTAAATGGCCCATGCGCAATAATCACCAGAATTTTAGATGACAGGCGAAACATTTGGTCGGACACCAGCTGTACACTTCTTTGTTGCCGTCGGCACATGCAGTTCAGCGCCACGCCTTCTAAAGTCCTTTAATGTGTCCTCATTTATATCCAACCAACATCCATCACGCATGCCAATGTTATGTAACATGCAACATGCCACAGAGAATGTCACGACATTGGGGCTGTATTGTAATGATCCACCTGACCAATCTAAACATACAAAATGTGTTTTCAGCTCTCCAAATTTCGTTTCAGTTGCAGTACATGCAACTTGGACACTCAAGTCAGTCACTCTTGTTCTTTTTTTTTTCTCCTTTCAAAGCTGTAAAATACTTATTTTCTACATATATATGTGAAAAGTAGACCGTTCAAGGTTTCTGGGGGTGTTTTTTTAAACATTTCTATGAAAAAAAAAACTTTCAGGGTTCTTGAAATGGTTTGGCAAAATTGCTGTTTAATACCACTGGCGGCATAGCCGCGGGTTAATTCTGATAATAAACTCAAAAGGTTTTTTTAATGATCCGGTTTGTTTTTACTTAATAAATATTGTTTATATTAAATATGAATTAAATAAAATAACAAAATTACGCTTCAAGCGATGTACCGTTTAATAATAGGTTACTGACTTTAGGCGATTTTTTTTGTGCGTCAAAAGCGCTATGACACTGCGCTGCCTCAAAATAGCAACGCACCCACAAAGCTCCCAGCCACGCCCCACTGAAAAACGCAAGTCCTATGAGCAGAATGTGGGGGCAAAATCATTTACTATTTTGATGATGTGCACACATGGCGTGAAAATGAGCAATGCACTCGTACCAAACTAGCAAAACCATTTTGCGGCGTGCATTGCACAGATGGAAAATAGAGCCCTTCGAGTTTATTATTATTATCGCAGGATGACTAATTGTTATCGTGGGGATTTTTTTCCCCAATATATTGCAAATGATACGATATTGTCCATCCCTAACTGGCAAACCTCTGAGCAACTTGCTGGGGAGTTTCTGAGGGTGAAACTTGTCAAACTTGCTGAAGCCATTTAGCGGAATGACATTACATCATTTTGTTTATTTTGTGGAAAATGAATGATTGATCTCCGGCCAGATACAATAATGAATTATGAACATGTTTCTGGCTGGCACTTTCAAATCTGATCTAAGTGGTCAATGAGCTGATGAAATCCCTCGTCCTGCACTTAGGAAAATAGCTGATCACTCAGTGTAATCATCTCTATTTTAGTAGTTATGGCTTTAGCTCTGGTGCTGCTATCTTTAAAAATCGATATGGGTTAAATATTGTCCAGCAAAATCAGCCTAATTTGTTAATATATCATGCATCTCTAAGAGTTATCTAGGGCTGTCATTATCAATTATATCAATATTCAAGTAATCTACCAGTTTATCTGATGATTCATTGAGTAATCAGTTGTACATAATATTATATATAACTTTGTCATCTTGTGGTCTCCCCGCAGTTTGTGAAGAATGCAAGGAATATTTCATAGAGGAGTGTCCAACCCACGGGCCTCCAGTATTTGTGCCAGACACTCCTGTGGAGTTCGGGGTCCCCAACCGTGCAGCCCTCACTGCCCCCTCTGGGATTGAGGTCATTCAGGAGGGGGACGAAGTGGACGTGTGCTGTGTGGACAAGGATATCCCAAAAGGGGCTCTCTTTGGCCCCTATCAGGGGGAAGTTGTGTCTCAGGATAAATCCTCTGGCTTCTTCTCCTGGATGGTAAGCCCTAATCGAAGAGCAGTCTGACTATTACTGCTGGCAGTTTCTGTTTTTGGTAAGCAGCCATGATATTAAAAGAAAATTACTAATTTCAGATTGTTATTTTCTCAGGTTGTTGATGAGAACAATGTGTACAAATCCATTGATGGTAGTGACGAAACAAAGGCAAACTGGATGAGGTAATTTTTAGCTGAATCTTTATTTGTGTTGCCCCCACAACTTGATAATTGACCAATGTGGAAATCTGTGGAAAGGCAGGTATTCTTCTGGGTTAGCAATCTTTCCATAGTTTTAATTATTATTATTAATAATAATGATAATAATCATTTTTATTTATACAGACACTCCTATACTTACAAAGGTAATTAGGTGGAAATTAGCGGGAGAACATTTCAAACTGGATTTAAGGAAGCACTTCTTTACACAGCATGTAGTCAGAGTATGGAATAGTCTTCCTGATAACGTAGTGCAAGCTGAATCCTTGGGTTCCTTTAAATCAGAGCTAGATAAAATTTTAACAACTCTGAGCTATTAGTTAAGTTCTCCCCCAGCGAGCTTGATGGGCCGAATGGCCTCCTCTCATTTGTATAGTTCTTATGTTCTTATTACATTCGTTCGTAACTTGAAATGTTCGTAAGTCATTATTCAACATCATTTTAAGGTTATACGCAAGTACAAAGAACTAGGATGCTGGGAGTATGCACGCTACGCTGCTGCGCGGTGGGAGTAGCGGCCAGAAGTCGTACTAGGCAGAATTGACATGCAGGAAAAAAAATTATGTTGCGGACAGGAAACGGGAGCCCAACAAACACAATTTAGACTAAGATTCCTCTTCATTTGTATGTCTGAAAGTTTGTAAGTTGAAAGTTCGTAAGTAGAGGAGCGTCTGTATACACTTTCAATTTATGAAATGCAGCTCAAAATGCTTCACACATGGGATTAAAATAAGAACCAAAGATGGAGAACCTGAATGAAATATGCAGTCATCAAACATGTCAAAGGAGTTGTAGGAAGAGGGAATGAATTGATATGATATGATATGATATGATATGATATGATATGATATGATATGATATGATATGACAGATGTGGGCATTTAGTACATATAATTAGCTTGGGAAAACTTGGTTAAACACAGAAAACACAATACCAGATTATATGTTGTTATGGCGTGTTCCATTTGCCCTCGGAACTCGCGGATCGGATTCCAAGTTTTGAAGCCGGAAGTGATGACATGCGCGCTCCCGTTTCTCGGAGATCCAAGAAATATCTCGGAGCAGCAAAGAGGATCCCGTGTTCAGAATCCAAGATGGCTGCGCCCTTTATCAACAGAAGGGAAAGTTGTAGTTTTATACTGTATAAGCACTACTTCTCATTTTTGGCTCATTAAATTGGTCGCACACACTATACCGTCCAACTTATCTGTGGACGTGTTGCTATGGAGTTTTATATGTAAAGCACCACGTATAATGTGTTATCAACTGATATTGCAAACAATGGCTAACAATTAACCGGGCTAGAATTGGATTTCTTGATTAGTCGGATTATTTGCCGGATTTAAGGTAGCACGGGCTAATTGTAAGTGAACGAAGATAAAGGCCATTTAAACTGAGGTACCTTTAATCCGACAGGTTGTCCGGCTAAGCAAAAAGATCCTACTTTTTGATATGGGTCCATGGTATTGCTACTTCTGTGGCAAATGGAATGCATCTGACTTGGTTTTCCCCAAGTTTTTAGCGGATGTGACGTAATCTCGGCAACCGAAACTCGGATCTGAAGGCAAATGGAATGTACCATTAAACACTATGGGGTGTTTAAGCTCACAAACACTACAGAGACTGGGAGAGTGGCTGGGTGGATGCTGCAATCACCTGCTATCAGTAGAAAGTATTGTACGGCATGTAGTTAGCCTGGGAACAGATCAAAATTTATAGTTTGATGTATATCAGTATCACACCATTGTAAACTCGAAATGTCCTAAGTCAAATCATTGCAAAGCGAGGACCATCTGTGGTTTGTAAAACAGTAACATACAGCACAAATAATACAAGAAGGAAAATCCATATAAATAAAAGAAAAAGTCAGCAAATAAAATACGGAACTGTACGGCATATGTAAATTTAATTGAAAAGCTTTGCTTTGTAAATTTTTAAATGCAGTGTCCACTCTGTTCACCTAGTATCATCTGTACAGGTGTCCATCAGGATGCCTGTCCAGTACAGGGTTAGAAGACACATGGAACAAATTCTAGGTAGTGTACTAGTATAGAGCACAAGGCAGGGGACATCATACTTGGGATAACCAGGAACATCACAACCACCACCTCTCCTGGAGCCGACACCTTATCGTGGTGGAGGGGTTTGTGTGTTCCAGTGATCCCAGGAGCTAAGTTGCCCGGGGCTTTATGCCCCTGGTAGGGTCACCC
>JAODLC010000021.1:11791310-11807016 GCA_026781145.1 Hippopotamyrus pictus
GTGTGTGTATATATATATATATATATATATATATATATATATATATATATATATACACACACACACACACACACACAGCAGTATATACACATTTTTATAGTATTTTTTCTTTTAATTGTCATGGACCTTAGAAGAAGCAATTTACAAACATGATGGTTATCATATACTGCATCTTGCATCTTATAGTACTTTATTTAAACCCAATTCATTTTATTTAAATCCATTTTAATTAGTTATATATCTTTATATTGTTCATAGTTTTTTGTTTTTTGTACACTACCTTCTGCACCTTTTCCTGTCTTCTGAACAGTTGCAACACAGGCAATTTGCTCTGGGATTAATAAAGTTTTCTGACTCATTTTTGTCATTTTGTCACCCCTTGTACATGTATGGATGTGTGTGTGGGTTACAGATTCAGAGCTTAAAATTTGGAGTTATAATTCTGATTTCTGCTTGTTGACAGGGTGTAACTTGCATGTATATACAGTGTGTATTGACTGGACTATATGCTGTTTGTATATGCTACCGTTTGCACTGAATCCCTACAGAGGTTGATCGCTATTAAACTGCCATACTAGCTTGTGTGCTAAAATGCTATAGAAACCTTTTTCTTCAAATAGACTTTGTGTGACATTGTAAGAGTCTACTGACATATCATATGAAGAAAACAGACATGTGTGAAACATTTTCCTACATATGTTGTCATGCCATTCTGTGATTGTAGTATTCACCTTTGCATTCATTATTCCTTTTCATGTTGCCTGACACAGATTCTGCCACTGGAGCTGGGCGCCCACATTAGTTTCTGAAGTTGCCCTCCCACATAACATGATTACTTTGTGTCCACAGCTAGCAGCAGGCTTCACACCTACAGACTATCATCCATCTAACAAGACACAGATCACTTTAGTGCCATATAGTGAAGAAAGATAAATTCATCAAAATCAGTCATAGTAGATTAATAATGATGTATAGGATTATCAAATATTGTAATGGACAAAATTCAATTCAATCTTTTGTTTGTTAAATTCATATTTATGGTTAAGATACACTAGAGTTACGTGCCATATTCATTTATTCATTTAATATATGGAAACGTGATCATCCTCTGTCAATTAATTTAATCATACATAAATATATTTACATGTGTGCGGAAAAACACGCAAGGCTGCTTCGTGAGACAAACTGAAAAGCCACTTTATGTTCAGACTCTCTGGATACAAAGAGTACATCAACATTGTGGAAAACACTAACCAGTCTAGTGCGTGAATTATGTAAGAAATGCTTGGTGTCTCTTGCTACAATCCACTATAAGCCCATTAAAATTATGATTGTATTCCTGGCATGGATGAAATAATGGATCAATGGGTGACATATCATAAATGAGTACAAAATTTAGGGCATTAAAAAAAATCTGGTTGTCATTTTCCAGGTCAGACTAAGCTCTTGCTGTCACCCACTGATATATCACACAAAGCAATTTCAGTAATGAAATATTCATAGCAGTCACTTTCAGACAGAGTGACCCATGCAATGCTGTGGCCCCAAGGGGCCATGACATCGATACCCAGATGACAGGAGCACTCTCTAAATAAATAAAAAAGGCAACATTTCTCCAAGATCTGCTTGATTTTTTTCAGCTGCAAAGTTGTATTGCCGTTTCTGTTATGGTCTTGAAAAGCAAATGCATGTAAAGAAATATTCATGCTGTGACAGGACTCTTTTCTGCTCTCTATGGGAGTAGCTCTGCTGCAGCTGCCCACAGGAAGGCTGCACGGATGATGAAGGGAAAGCCAATGAGAGCCTCGTCCTGAAACCACTGGGGAGCCAATGGGATCAGGCCTGTTGGGGATTGTGACTGGTGTGATGCTGAGCTGCACGGCAGCAATTGGG
Source organism: Hippopotamyrus pictus (assembly GCA_026781145.1). NCBI lineage: Eukaryota > Metazoa > Chordata > Actinopteri > Osteoglossiformes > Mormyridae > Hippopotamyrus > Hippopotamyrus pictus. Next base: position 11,793,204 of record JAODLC010000021.1, read on the forward strand.
CTCTTATCTGAGGTGGCCCATCTCTGGCATGATGACCATCTTCTTCTGCTGTCGGAAAAGCTTCATAAACTCCACATTTCAGTGGCGGTACTCTCTTAGGTACGCAGACCAGGGAGTAACCAGATCTCTGTAGGTAGGTACAGATATTATTGATCTGGTCACTCTGATGGCTGCCATACTCAAGGAGTAGCTGTTGTTGTGGTGAGTTAGCTGTTCCCGATGATGTCCAATGTCAATCCTTTCAACAAGCATATTATGAAGCTCAGGCTAAGGCACTCTCTGGGTGTCTTGTCTGTTATCTCAGTGTATGCTCCAACCGAGTGATGGTGAGTTATTCACAACCTCGCTTGGTTGTTGATGGATGCCTTCGAGGTGACACTCCTCTCGTCATGGACTTCTTTGACTTCAGTTCAAAAGTGAAAGTGGTTCCATGTCCCTTGACTTTACAAAAGGTCAGGGGCAGTGGGTAGCTGGATCCTGGGTCCAACACCCTGAGCCACGTCGTTGGACTTGGTACTTCAATATTGGTGGTGTGGGGAAGGAGACTGATCACATGCTCTTGGGCAGACACTGGAGGCTTCTGCAGAACTGCAGGGTCTACAGAAGTGACAGGTTTGTGAATTCTGATCACAGACTCGTTGTTGCTACTCCAAAGATTAAGCTTAGGTGCAGTAGGCTACCACCAACTAAGACAATAAGGCTGTACGTGGCCAGACTCCAAGATCAAGCATTTCTAATGAGTTTCCATGCAGTTTATGTGAGGAATTTGCCGATTTGGGAGTGACTGCCGATTCTAATCTGATGAGGGAGGCCTTTCGTGACAAGATCCTGAAGGTTGTTGAAGGCTGTATTGGTGTTGCCAGTGTTCCCAGAAGGAGGTGTTTCATCTCACAGGGCACTCTGGATATTATTGAGAGGACTCGCAGTGCACAACTTGGTGGCAACTCCATCAGGATTCGTGATCACTTGCTTGCCTGCCAGTAACTAGAATCTGGTTTTACTCCTAAGAAGTCTAACATCAACAGCATCCTAGCACTGAGAGATTTCATCTAGCACAAACATGAATTTCAGCAGAGTTTGTAGCCTTCGTTAATTTTTGTAGAGTTCTGCTCAGTTGATCGAGCTGCCCGTGGGACATCCTGAGACTTTGTGGGATCCCCCCGAAGTTGCTGGTCATCATGACTGACCTGTACACTGGTATGTGAGTGCTGTGCAAAGTGAAGGCAGAACCTCTGCGTTCTTCCCAGTCGATTGGGGTTCGTCAATGGTGTGTTCTTGTTCCTACTCTGCCTAGTACTTGCATGGACTGGGTGTTTGGCAGGGCTGTGGGAATCAGCGGCTGTGGGGTATCTGTTAGTAAAGAAAGACACACTGATCTTGACTTTGCTGATGATGCTGTGATCTTTAGAGGCTCTGATCACGGTTCTCAAGAGACTGAGCAATGAGTCTAAGAGTCTGGGCTTGCAAATGTCCTGGATAAAAACCAAGAGAATGTTGACTATGTCGAAAGGTTCACTTACCTCGACAGCAACATGTCTTTTGTGACTCTTCCTAAGAAGTCATGCAGTAGATGGACTGGGAGAGTATGGGGGGGTCATGAGACCACTGGAAAAGGGTGTTTTGCACTCCCGATATCTTAGTCAGAGGACAAAGGTCCAAGTTTTTAGGGTCCTGCTACTCCCTGTTGTGCTGTATGGCTGCGAGACATAGACGCTATACAATGACCTGAGACGAAGACTGGACTTCTTTGGACTGGACCTGTATTGTGAGGGAGCATCAGTTACAGCACTATGTGGCACATTTTTCTGTGGGTGATCCTGCATGCAGGATCGTCATTGACTTGAGTGGCTGGACCAGGCCAATAAAGTCCAAATAACACCTGATTGCGGCTGATAGACGGTCATTTTTGGAGCGTGGGATGGGACCACGAGCCTGCCAGTGCACGCTCCCCAACCTGACCTGACACACATACACAAATATCGCTGTCCCCTGGTTACTTATCTACAACTTACGGATAACTCCTACTTACAAAGGGACCATCATAAAGCCTGGTATATTAAAAAAATGGTTAAATACAAAGGTTCATAATAATGAATGCACATATTACTTTGTGATGCTCATGAGGCTTCAGTGAGTTGCCGATTTAAGGTACAGTACTGTACCTTATGCATGCAGTTTCTTTTGTTATTACTGTATTATTATTATTATTATTATTATTATTATTATTATTATTATTATTATTATTATTATTATTATTACATTACTACTAGAATTATATAATTATTACTGCATTATTATTTTCCCGACTTAACATATATAAATAAATTTCAGGGTGGTTTTGATCTTTTTCTTGCCCTGCTGTTTTTCATGCATGCACTTACGTAATATTATAGATTTTTTTTTGTCATCCTTACTGTGCTCTGTGCATGTCTTATTATGATCAGCACACTGATGGATATGTACGTTTTTGAAAGGAACATAAATATTTCATGGGCCCTGGGATACATTGTAGGAACAGATGGCCAAACAGCAGGGCCCTGAAGGTTAATCCAGCTTTTATTCCAGATGAGCAGAATTTATTCCCAAAAGCAAATGACATTAGGCCTGCAGGACAACACCGAAAGTCAATGTAAAACCACATGATGTGTTATATGCTATGCACTCTGGATTATGCCATTTTCATTAACATTTTTAATGTTGTTCTATGTAATATTCATGGAGTATCATCACCTGCTGTAAATATGAGAATTCTATATTAACAAATAGTTAACATGTATGTATACATACATACATAGCAAAGGTCCAGGTTTGTAGCAAACCCTGTATATATTCGAGTTCTACGGCAGCAAAACAAACAATAATCTCTCAAATTTTGAAAATCAGAATATTTTTGATGATTTTAATCTTTTATGATTAAGACTGTATTCAGTTGTCTTTGCAGGTAATCTAAACCCACGTATTTCTGAAGAATCTTGTTGATCATTGGGGCGGGGCGGGGGGGGTGGGGGCAGGGCGGGGCATCTTGATTACCCTATAGAGAGTTGGGTGTCCCGCAGGGTTATGCTCCATCTAGGGTTACTGGGACAGGCCTATAAACAGGATACAGTGACTACTAGTCCTTGGATAGTCTTTTAGTTTCCCTGTGTTATGACGTCTTGGATTACATTGCCCCGGAGCACTTGCTACGTCATCTGTTCTTGTTTTGGTTTTTTAGTATTCCTGGTCTGGTGGTTTTGTTTTTCCTCTGAGCTTTTTCTTGATACCTTGATCTTCTGCCTGGGTATCACAATCTTTTTCTCTGGCTCCTCTGTCTTTGTCTCCATGGTTTTTCAGATGCCTGTGAATTTCAGACCTATATTCTGTGACCCAACAAAGATTTTGGATTGCTATTAGGAACCAACATCTTTGGATACATCTGGTCTGATTATTGACCATTTGCCCTTCTATTCAACTCAGCATAGTTACTTGTTCCTGTTCCATTCTTTCACAACAGTATGTACTGTTTTTCTCAAAGAAAAACCCAGTTTTTTGGTACTATTGGGAAACTACCTTTGAGAGAGAGAGATTTTATTTTCTGTTTTTTTTCTGGAAGTCTCTGAAAATATACTGTACATATATTGCCTGGTATAATTAAATAATCATTACTTAATAAATAATTAATATGCAATAACTTAAGTAGACATCAAATAAATTTCAAAATTCTGCATAGGGCTAACCATACAAAGTATGATCTATAGATACTGTGGCAGATAATATCCGTTTTTACATTACATTAAATGGTCATGGACAATCCCGCCTCTTGATTAAAAAAACAATCAAACAAACTAAATGATTCAAAACAAACATATTCACTACATCTCAGCTACAGGTTCAATAACAGAAAGCACTAAATTTAATCAATAAAGGAAATAAGAACAGAGTAAGGATCATTTTGCATTATATTTTTATGACTGACTCTACCCCCAGAACAATAGCTACAGCACATTTGCTGGTAAATTAATTAGTTGCTCCAGTGATCCTCACAAGTCTCCATGTATCTATTGAGTGAAAGTGCCTTTCTCTCCAACTCATGTTCGTCTCTTATGCAGCTACTGCAGTACATTGCATGTCTGACTTATAATGACTCCTAAGGGATCACGCAGAGGTCGGGACATATTAGAAAACATTAATGAAACATTAAAATGGCACTCACCAGAGCAGGTTAAAGCGATTGCTGCAGCTGCAGAATCATGCTAAAGAACTGGATGATGATGGTTAGGGTCCTGATGCACAGGAATGTTGGAGAATAAACTAAGTAGCCAAGTAATGAAAATTATTTGGTGATTTCTATTACTTTTTTTTAATAGAGTGATGGTTACAAATGACATACATTTGAGTTGCTTTTTGCTGTTTAAGTATACAAAAAATAGTCATTTTGGTCAAAACTGCAGCTGCTTAACACTGCATGGTATACTATGCTTGCTTTTGCACAAAAGACGCACATGAAAGTTTACATGAAAAATGGGTGAAACTCTAGACCAGGGGAGGGGAACATTTTCCTATTAAGGGCCATTTTATTTTTTAAAAACATCCTTCAAGGGCCATACTAAATTGATGAACACATATCACACTCATCTGTCAGTGACCACCCCAGGGGTATCCTGCCTGCATCACTGTGGCCACGCCCCCTGAGTAATCTGCATCGTTCGAATACACCTGACTGGGAAACCACGACATCTCCATGAATGTCCAAGCTGCTCCCTGTCTCTCGTGAATCAGTCACCTATTTGGAGAAGTCAGGCTCACCAGCCTGTTGTGAGATCTTCAACCGTCGCCTGGACCAAGGATTCTGATCATTGCCTCCGCCCATCTAGGACTGACACCAACTGGCCTGCCCACACCAGGTTATCTGCTCACAATCATCTGCCACCAAAGGCTTTCCCCAAATCCACCTCAGCTACTTGAGAACAACCGCCAGTTCTCCTTTCTGGGTGGTTTCACCTTTGTTACGCTACCAGGAATAAAGATTGTCCCTCTCATACTGACCTGCGCCTTTGTCCATTTTTGGTGTTCCTATCACTAACCTCTCTAATGTGTTGGCTGGAACTGCTTCATTTTGGTGAGACACCTGATGGCAGGGGGTACTGAGGATGATGCTAGAAATCAAGTCTTTGAATGAGCCAGTTTAGAAAAGAACTGCTCACAGGAGTAGGTTGACCCAAACAGAGATGGGAAACAGATTTCAGGGCAGATTTCACTCTCCTCAGAATGGGAAAATCCTCAGGACATATAGACAATGTATCAAGGTTCGTACACTTTATCACAATTCCATGACTTTTTCATGACTTCTCCAGGACATCAAGCTAAATTTTCAAGAATCAATTCAAAGAAAGATTTTTTTCAACCCATTCATAAAACGTTTTCTATGCCATTAAGTGATCATCATCACATGACACCATTACATGTACTTTGTGTAGAGGAACCAGCTGTTATGATCTTGCATTCATTCTTTGGTTATGGATGTACCTTCCATTGCATATACTGTAATTGTACACATATACATGTTGCTCTCTTGTTCAGACAGACACTATCAAAAGAGTTGCAGTTTAATTTCCATCTGTTCTAATAATGATGAGCTGAACAATTATTAACCACACTAGACTATCTTTTCTAGCTATCACCAGATATAAAGTCCTTAATACATTCCTTACATCTGCAATAACAAGAAAAAATAATTATTGAGTTGTAAAGTTAGTGCTAAAAGACCAATTATTTATATGTGCCATTATGATTACCTTAATGTGACATAAGCACAATACAGAGGCTCCTCTACATTCAACTTCAACGAACTTTCAGACATGCGAACAAAGAGGACTGTAAGTCCAAATTATGTTAGTCGGGCTCCCGTTTCCACAACATCAGTTTTTTTTTTCTGCATGCCAATTCCACCTAGTACGACTTCTGAGCGCTACTCCAGCCGCACAGCAGCGTAGCGTGTGAACATCCCAGTATGCTTGCGTATATCCTGAAAATGATGTTGAATAACGGCCGTTCGGAATGTAATTCGTTCATGAGTAGTCTGTATATGTGTCACAAAAGTAAGAACGAGATAATGTTAACTTGAAGTATACCCAACATGTTATATAATGTGTAAATTTGAAACTTCAGACATAATAATAATAATAATAATAATAATAATAATAATAATAATAATAATAAATAATGCCACAGTGAACTTTGCATGTAAACATGTAGGAAGGAAGGTCCTTGGGCATGTGTTGCAACTGTTAGTACCTGTGTGAAATTATAAGCTAGAAATAACTTTATGCCTTTTGTGAAAGTTTTTATTTTCTATATTAAGTATGTTCCTTCCAGTAACCACTTAAATGACACCAGCTCTCTTTCTCTCACACACATATGTGTCTTTATTTTCACACTAATACTCCAAATTGAACTTTACACATTCTGTAACTAAATTTCTCTGCGAGGCGGTACTGGTGTGGGCAGTGATGGCTTAATGGTTAGGGAAGCGCACGCGTAAATGCAATATTGCTTGTCCGAATCCCCAACCAACAAGGCAACACTGAGGTACCCTGAACAAGGTACTGCCCCCAAGCACTGCTCCCTGTGTGCTAAATTAGCTGCCCCCTGCTATGTCATATATGGGTTAAATGCAGAGAACACGTTGTGGTGTGTCAACAATGACAATTGATCACTAAATTGTACTTATGGCAGAGCAATCTTTTTCACAGGTAGCATATTACACAGTAAGTGTTTATACAGTATGCGAAGTACTCTGTGGTGTCTCAAAACACCACACAAAATAAGACATATCGTTCACGTCTTTCTTTTGTACCATCTCATATTTGGACTTCATGTGATATTCACACATTCTCCCCCTCAAGGTAACAGTTTTTACGAAATATAAAAATATTTCTTTTATGATTGACAACACACTCGCATAGGTTCGTAATTATATCTCTGTGGGGACTTTCTATGGGGAAAACTCTAATCCCAACATGATAACCTTAACCCCTACCCATCCCTAACCTTAACCATAAGTAACCAAATTAAATATGAGACATTTTTAGTTTTATGATTGCACTCACAGACCTTTGTGGGGACCTGAAAAATGATCGCCTCAACGTCAAAATAACAGGTTTTCATTACATTGTAGGGGACATTTGGTCCTATAATGGAATATAAATATAAACAGACACACACACACCTTTTTTTTGTTTATAGCATGTAATATTTCAACTTTCCACATTCTATAACATGTTGAGTACACTCAGGGGCATAGGTTTCATATTAACATTGGGGGGATGAGTATATTGGGGTCAGAGGTGTGACATCAGTAAAATAGAAAGTTATCTTTCTATTTTACTGTTAATCATCTTCTTTAATATGGTAGTTTATGTGTTAAGGCCCACATTATGTACACTGAATTTGTGGGTATTATTAAAATTAGGCACAATTTGCAGTATTCTGCACCGAATGTCAGGTCATTCATCATGGAAAAATGACCTCACCTCAGGGTACACTTTGACGCGCCTGTCACTTTCCTGCACCCTGTCTCTCTCACAAACACATCCCAACTTTCTGGAAAGAAACGCAACACACATAAAATAGCAACTAGAAGATCTTCTCCTAGGGACCCATAGAAGTAAATAAAAGGGATTTACCGAATCTCGTAGTGATAAATGGGACTTTCTGCCAGCACTATTTATGAACTAAATTACTTCTGGTAATTGAGTAACTTACTTTATTCTTTATTCTTATGCCGTAACAGCAAACACAATGGGATGAGAATTGTGACTGACAAATGCTATGTACCTCCGCATTATCAACGTTTCTGTTTGTGCTATGTTGTTAACTAATCAAGCTAGTTGCAATTTGTACAATCATAAAGGTAATATTTATGAAACCTAATCAACATGAGACAATTAAAATACACCATTTCACATAGCCTTTCATTGGTTGGTTCTGATACAAGGTCTTCAATGAGTTAGGTTTACATAGAAAGCTGTACTGTGCTTCTCCGCTCACCGCTCCCTATGTTAATTCAAATAAAAGCTGTAAGAAAAAAACTTAAAATTGATGACATATATTAAGCATATGTGTTTTTTGTAAACCGGGCATAATATGTGATATAGAGCTTGGTCACCAGTGTTGCACTATGGGACTGATCCGCCATGGTGGGTGGATACCTCTCGTTGTCTAGGTAGTGGTGCATCGGTTGTGTCTGTAGTTCTATTCGGATTTACTCACTAAAAGTGCACAACTATGCAAGTTGTTGTGTAGTCGGTTGCAAAAACCTATCGTATGACATCATATCGTATAACAAACTGATACTGTATGTTGAACAAACAATATCCAAGTTTTAAGAGGCCTGGAACATATTGAGGCAAATGTGTTACTTTGCATACTTCAGCTTTCTAAAAAAATTAAAAAAAATCGGACTACTAATTTTTTAAGTACCTCTAACTTCATCTACGTAATTAATACATGAACAAAAACTTAAAAAGGTCCCCTTTTAAATAATATTACTGTCATCAGTGTTCTGCAAGTTCAAACTTAACCAGAACTAGTTCAAAGTTAAGTTCACACAGATTAAAATGAACTACAGTAGTTCACATTTATCTCTTCCATTTTTTACACTTCAAGATAACATTTTTTTTTTCATTCTTTTGTGACACATTAAAAATGCATATATCACACTTGTGTCCCATCACACCAATTACAATGGCATGCATAAACAATTTGACTATTAGAACAAACCTTTCAACTTAATGATAAATTTACACCGATTGTTACCTTTTACTTCACTTGCTCCAATTTAGGCATATTATTCAAGCATATCAGACAAAACAACGAACCTCTTTGTTGAAGTGTTGAGTATCAGTAGTAGGAATGCCATGCGTGGCTTGCAAAGACAGCAATTTCGCCTTCATATCAAGCTCAACAGTAATCCCTCACACAAAAAAATTGTTATGTCTGTTGTTTCCCTGCAGGCCAGAGAAAGAAACTGAAAATTTCTTGCGGTGTCCTTCAGTGTCTTTTCAATATCTTGTGACATATCAGTAATACGCTCTGCAAGGTTCTTCAAGACAAGCTGACACTTTGGAACAATTTTACTTTATCCGGAGCAGGTTTGCAGTAGTAAAAAGGCATTCCTTCACAAATTCTCCTTGTAAATATGTTTCAGCTTCTTAGCAATTAGCTTGCTTACCATAAAACCTGCCTGCAAGACAATGTCCCTGTCAGAACATGGTCTTTGAAAGCAGTTTGTTGGGCAAACTCCACCGAAGAGTGTTAACTATCCAAGCGCATTTGTCATTTCAACTCATCCAGTTTAGCATGTTTCAAGCTGTAATGATGCTCGAGACTGGCTTTTTTCATCACTGCAAGTGTGTCTCCATAAACTTGGCATTCTGGCTTACCTTTTACTTCAACAAAAGAGTAATTGTTTGTCCAGTTCTCTTTGAAAACTCTGGGATTCAGCATTTACTTTTCTTTTCTTGAATGACACCATGATGTGTCAATGATGATAAGTGATAATAAGCCTGTTGCATTCACTCTGACCGTGACTCAGACTGGCATACAGACCCTTGTTACAATTTAATTTTAATTTTATTTTATTTCAGGGAAAAAAAGATTGCTGTCTTTATATCGTTTTTTATGATTTGCTTTTTGTATTAATCATTAATACAAAAGAACAACTCTGAAAGAAATATTAAAAATCAGGGATACACATAACTGGTATGCAAGTACGTGATCGTCGTATAAAGTGATATCCACAATGATTTCTTCTTGTAACAGCACAATTTATCGTGCATTTTTCACTTTATGTGGCTAATTTGTACTTCTTTCATGGTATAAAGCCTAATAGGCACAGTGATTTCTTGTCATCACAGCACAAATTCACATAAAATAAACATGTATTTGCGCTGCTATGACAAAAAATTGCCACCCGTTAGTGAATGCATACTTGTGTGCCAGTTACTGTATGTGCATCCCTGCTAATAATTAATCAATTACCTAGTGTGCCAGATCAAACTGTCTTGCTGGTCGTATACGGCCCGGAGGTCAGAGATTCCCCCTCCTTGCTCTAGACACTCACTATTTATAAAAACAGCTTTACTATGTGTGTTCAGCTCACTTTCTATCACGACTCACACATCGGGTGGTTTGAAGAATGCCATTAAGCTTGTTATTACTTTTCATAATAATTAAATGCTCTCCATAACTTAGAACATGCACCTATATGGGATACTCTTCCCAAAAACTTGAAGTGGAAGATGGTGGAAGGGCTGGCAGTGCGGGAGAGCTGGAGATGCCTGAGAAGCCACCTCTTTTACCTGAACAAATGGTAGTGCCCCCACCTGAAGCTCCAAGTACTGTTTTTCATTAACCGATAATAATTAACTCAAAATTTTCCAAAGGGTAAAGCCAAAAAGTACCAGTTGGCCACAACTCCTGTTCAAGCACCTGCAACTCGAAAAGTATGTGCATGTCACTGTGTAAGGGGGTTGAGCCATGTTACGGAAGTGCCTGTTAATTGCTTACGCTTCTCATGAGTGTGCTCGACATTGATGAAAATTTACCATTCAAAGCCTTTCTCTCCAGTATGGGGGCAGTAAATCAGATCCATGAACATGCTTACAAGTACAAAGCAAACAAACAAATGTTTGTGTGTGTTCTTTGTAATGGTTTTTTAATGTCCTTCCCAGAACCATAAATATGGTTTAATGGCAAAGAGGTCTGAAATTACTACCAAGGGAAAATATACTTTGTGTTTTAGCAAAGGGTTGTGTTTTTTTAGCCTAGAAGTTCGAAGCCATTTAATTCCCCCTTAGGAAAAAAAATGCACTTTTTCTTTTGACTAAGTACACCCTCACGGTAATTGAATGTAAAAATATGCAATTAAGGTAACCTTAACAGGGGCGCTTTTCCATCAGTAGACCTCCCTGTAGGAAGTACTGTCAACACTGCATTATGGAATAATTATAGCAGATTATCTTAGTGGTGTCATGTCCTGCTCTTCCTATCAGGCATGGCCCTCGCTAGTTATGCCTGGGGTTTGTTAGTCTCACCATGCCCACTGGTTAATTATTCCCAGCTGTCATGTGTTAGACCTCATGTGACTTGTGTATTTAAGTGCTCCCTAGTCACTGTTGTTTGTCCATGCTTCCGGTCCTGTTTTGCTTCCCTGAACGAAGTCCCCTTTTCCTGCAAGACGCTGCGTTGTGGGTCGTCCCTCTCCTGCATGACGTGACGGAATGGCCAGACTCAGAGACCGACCTTGCAGCTAACCTCGCACCACTCCCGTGGTGGGACTGAGTGGATCGGTCCTGAGAATGATCCCGGAGAACATTCACCTTTGTGACCCGTATTCCTACTGGTCAGAACCCTGCACAGATTCCAAGATTCCCCCCCCCCAGGGAGTTCTTACCTTTGGGGAGGTAAAACCGGTTTCTGAGTCTGACCCATGTAAGCAATTGGAGCTAATGGCAGACAATGAGCCTGTGGCATACGGGAGGTGCGATCCCCAAACCACTTCTGCCTGTGCCTTTCTTGGCTCCTTCTTGCCCTGGTCAACCTGGTGAATCCTCACGTGCCCAGCCTGCTGGACAGTCTCGAAGCTCTCAAAGGATTCTCCCAATGTGATTGCACTGCTTAGCTTGCTTGCCCAGGACATGCCAACAGTAACTTCCACCTCCCAGCCACAGGAGGTGGAAGCGACTATGGAGACGATAGAAGATGAGGCAGATCTTCGCTGTGCTGAAAAGGACAGTGCAGCATTCTACTCCAGAGGAGGCTGCTCCGCTCGCTAACTCTCCACTGCCCACCGCTGTTCCTCTCATCAGCTCCAGTAGTGGGAAGGAGCAGAAGTGCCTACTGGAGGTCCTCATGGCTGCCTCATCTGGCCTAGTGCCTCTGGCCTCCTGTCCCAAACCTGACACTGAGCTAGTACTACAGGCTCCTGACCCAGACAGAGCCACGTTCCCTGTAGGCTTTTCGCTGCTGTATCCTATTGGCGCCCTCAGATCCTTCTGGTACTTCCAGCTCCACCAGTCCCTTAATGCCTGTGTTTTGGCACCCTCTGGATGTGTAGATTGCTCAACACCCCCCCAGCCATGTTAGTCTGTTAGCCTTTGACTCCTGCACCCTTGAGGGGTTTTACCTCTCCAGGGGACATGCTCTGGAGAGCCTATCCTCCACGTCAATTATTTAGTCTTCTAGGGTCCAGAAGATACCCAGTTTTGGTGATTTTACCCATATGTTTCAGTGCCCTGTCCCACCAGTGTTTCCCACTTAATGCTACCCTTGGTTCTCTGTCCTATTCACACTTCTGTCCCCATGGTACTCCTGCCTGTCTGTCCTGTCTGGTCCCTGTGTCACACGTTCCCTCTTTTTCCCAGTTCCCTGTTAATGTCCGTGTTAATGCCCTGGTGTGTATGGAGTCCATGGATTCCATTGCATTCTGTCCGGTTTGGTCCTATGTTTATTCCTGTCTAGTCTGCATCCCTGCCATGCTACCTGGTCAGTCCTGAGTCATGTTCTGGTTGTTTTGTCTCCTCCAAGGACCCTGGTCTGCATGTGCCCTATTGTCAGTGTTCTACCCCCTCATGTCAGTCCCACTGTTCAGCTTGTTCTGTGTCCCTCTGGCGTCTGGTCTCATGTCCCACTTTGGTGCCCACCTAGGGATGTGCCCTGTTCCATCTGATTTTGTCCTGCCTGGTCTTGTTTGGTGCCTTGTCCCCTTGTTGGTCCCTGTGTTGGGTTCCCAGGGTCCCCTCCCTGCCCTGACCCTGTTGAGCCATGCCTGGGGTTTGTTAGTCTCACCTTATGTCCCTGCCCCCTAGTTAATTACTCCCAGCTGTGTCGTGTGTTAGACCTTGTGTGAGTTAAATACACAAGTGCTCCCAAGTCCTGTGCCCACTAGTCTAGTCATTGTTTAAATGAGTAAATGTCGAAACCTATTTACATATCTACAGAACAGCAATACATCAACCCTATTATAATCTAAAAATAGATTTTAATAATGGGATTAAGCAAATGTCACATGTGCATCGACCCATGTGAATGGACTGTCTGAAATAATAGAGAGAAAAGTTAAGTGTCCCTAAGAGTTTTCCTAGAATTGCTCGTCCTTTAGAAGAACAAGCTTGGAGTCTGTCAGACAAGGCCAAGACAGGACGCACCCAGACAATACACTCATAGAATACAGGCAGGGCAACCTGGAAGCAGCAATTCCCATAAACTGCATATCTAAGCATCTTACTGTTACTGGCAGTGTTTCTCTTTCAATTAATTTAAAAATCATTTTACTGATTTTTAAACCACTTAATGGTTTAGTACATTGATACAGTGCATATCACTGAATGTCTAACATACTATGATACAAATCGAGTTTAAAGATACTGGTCTACTAAACATATTTAGTGGTAAAACATGATGAAAGAGTTTTTTTTTGGTGCCAAAGATATTCAGTATTTGCTTTTCAAAAAACATCTGAAAATGCATTGGTTTACATTAACCTTTGACTGTAACTTGCATGTATCTATTAATTTGAGCCCTTTTTAGTTACCATTCCTTTTCTTCTTTTGTTTTTATCTTCAGTGTAATCTGTGATGTAATTTCTGTAAAATATTTTATTCGTTTTGTGCCTTTCAATGTTTTTCTTTTTATTCTTCTTTTGAATTTGAATAAATATTTTATGTATTCAATCTTTTTGCATGTATGAAATGTGCTATATATACACTCACCTAAAGGATTATTAGGAACACCATACTAATACGGTGTTTGACCCCCTTTCGCCTTCAGAACT
>JAODLC010000021.1:11812010-11829638 GCA_026781145.1 Hippopotamyrus pictus
CGGGATTCCCCCAGAGGAGCTGGAGGAAGTGGCTGGGGAGAGGGAAGTCTGGGTTTCCCTGCTGAGACTGCTGCCCCTGCGACCCGACCTCGGATAAGTGGAAGTTAATGGATGGATGGATGGATCACAACCACCAGCACCAAGATTTCAGTTTCATTTTTTTTCAAATGTCTGTTCTGAAAGTTTTTATTATTATTTATTATATTTTTATTTTTTTTTAATTATTAAGTGCACTATATTGCCAAAAGTATTGGGACACCCCTCCAAATCGTTGAATTTAGGTGTTCCAATCACTTCCATAGCTAAAGGTGTATAAAATCAAGCACGTAGGCATGCAGATTGCTTCTACAAACATTTGCGAAAGAATGGGTCACTCTCAGGTAAGGAGTATGCGCTGATTACAGTGTGTTGCCACACCCACTACACAACAAACCACTTCAAGGATGGGAACCTGAGAGCAGCCATGTGGGGGGTGATACCTCAGCAAATGGACCAGTGTGAGGTTTTTTTCTGGTAGCTGGAGAGCCAATCCTGCCACCAACCCCCTAGTTATTCCCTATAAGTTGGAGGACCTGCTTATAGGGCTGGATGTGGATTGCTGTTTGTGTCAACTACATTGTAAAGTGTAAAGTTTGGTGGAGGGGGGATTATGGAGTAGGATTGTTCTTCAGGGGTTGGCCCCTTATTTTCAGTGAAAGGAACTTTAATGCTGTTGTCATAATCAGCTCTGAATGTTCCTCGTGTATGCCACGCCCCCTCATTACCTCCTGTCGACTCCGGATTCTTCCCACCTGTTGCTCTTTTCCTCAGCTTGTCCTGTGTATATCAGTCTGCGTTTTCCCTTGTTCGCTAGATCCGTCTTTGTAGTGTCATGTGTTGTCAAGTGCTGTGCTTACCGTTTACCTCCGTTTGTTCCGTAACAAACCCGCTTTGCCTGTACTTCCCGCTGGATTTGCCTGCTTGCCCGCTCGCTCACCCGCCGATCGTGACAGCTGTAGCATTCAAAACCATTTTTTACAATGTCATGCTCCCAAGTTGGTGGGATCAGTTTGGGGATGACCTCTTCCTGTACCAACATTACTGCGCACCAGTGCACGTAGCGAGATTCATAACGACATGGATGAGCATGTCTGGTGTGGAGGAACTTGACTGGCCTGAACAGAGCTCTGACCTCAACCCAATAGAACACCTCTCGGATGGATTAGAGTGAAGACTGAGCCAGGCCGTGTCATCCACCGTCAGTGCCTGACCTCACAAATGCTTTCCTGGAAGAATCGTCAAAAATTCCCATAAACACCCTCCTAAACCTTGTAGACAGCCTTCCCGGAAGAGTTGAAGCTGTTATAGCTGCAAAGGGTGGGCCAACTCCATATTAAAGCCAAAGTATTAAGAATGGGATGTCAATAAAGGTCATGGCAGGTATCCCAATAGATTTGGCAGTATAGTGTATTTGTAATTGTAATCTCCCATTTGTGTTTTCAGTGATGCTTCACATTTTACCTAAACTTTGCTAATCACTAAACAGGTAATTATTTTACTCTGTAAAACATTTGGGTGTAAAACAATTTTTTTTGTTTGTTTTAACCTGCCACAGTTCTCCATTCAAGTGGGTTGATTTTGTTTGACCCCTAGGTACGTGCGGACCTCGGCTGAGGATGGCGAGAGGAACCTGACAGCCTTTCAACATGGCGAGCACATTTACTTCCGCGTGTGTCGTGACCTTGTGGTGGGCGAGAAGCTCCGCGTGTGGTACAGCGAGGACTACATGGCACGGCTGCACAGTATGTCCCAGGACAGCATTAACCGCAACCTGGCCACAGGTGAGGCGACACCCACAATGCACCTCTTTGTGTTTTCCAATAAACCTGTGCGTTTTGTGATTGATGAGGTAAATGCAACAAGCATCGGGTCAGGCACTCCTGGAACCTAAATAAAAATAAGGCTTGTGCTTGATTCTTCGGTATCTGTGAAATAAATTAGTGGTAGTTTTAAAACAAGAAATGAAAACGCATGTCACATAACACGTTTGGTTGTTAACATTTTGTTTTTTTTTTATGGGGACAACCCTCTTTTGTCTATTTAATACATTTCCACAAGTTACTATGTGTATGTTATTGGTTATTTTTGAGGCAGCCAACACATGCTGTAAAGGCGCTAGAAACATAGTGTGTGTATCATACCCTATTTGGTAATTTCAGTGAATATTCACTTGCTGGGCTCATTCTTTTGGAAATTGTTAAAAGAGCAGCGCTTTGTACCAGTCCCAGACTCTCTAGTTTTATTATTCAAATGTGTGGTTCATTGATCTGTATGAATATTCGTTGTGACAGCTGTGTGTAGAATCTATTCAGCCACCCATGAACACGTCAGCTTGTCCGGTCAGGGTCCTGTTGTTGCAGGCAGTACCAGGCAGGATAAAGGCAGGTGTTATCCCAGAACAGGACACAGGAGCCACCTCCGCCTCCTACCCTCCACCTCCCCTGTCTGCCACTGGCCAGTCTAAAGTTAACAGATTAGCCGACAGCCTCTTGTTGAACTGTGGGAGGAACCCTTAACAGCACAACAAGAGCACGCTGTCTCCTGACACACACACTCTGATTGCTGCCGTCACTCTATTAAATGAATGTTTATAATTATGACTGTTGTCAGTCTTGGTAGTAACTAATTGAAAGTAAAGCGCTCAAGCTATCATCTAGAAGACAACTGGCTCAGATGTGTGTAGTGAGCTTACTGCTTGCAGTATTCCTCACAGCCTGAGCTGAGCTGAGCTATACAAAGATTCCTATTATGTCTCAGCTACATTCTATATAGGTGTCATGATGTTATGTAACCAATAATTGCAGTGTATTGCAGCTAATCTCCTGAGACGTGTTGGCTTCTTTGTGCAATGTGAACCACATGATTTGAACCAGCCATCTTCTCCTCTGTAAATTGTAACTAGAAGAGTTTCTGTGTCATACATTTCTGTCAAATTGATGACATGTAGGCACATGCTCAGGATACTGGGGTCTCGCAGACATTTGAGGTCCTTTTATCTCTGAACTTTAGCGGCCCAGTTGATGATGTACAGTTCCAGAGTCTGTTGCCTTTATAGAAAACAAAGTTTCTGGGTTTTCTGCAATGTGACAAGCAATGCCTGCATTGTATTCCTGGACAGGGAATAAAAATGGTATTGGGACCAATCCATAGACATTTTCTCATTAGTCTGATAACTCAAAAAATTGTGTGATAACTCAAAAAAAAATCTGAAGGATCTTTACACACATACTGTATGAGTGAACTGAATTGAAGTAACGCTGCTTGCTGGCAGTAAAGGGAAGGGTGACTACAGGTGGCATTTGAACTGGTGAATGTAATAAGCCAAAAATATTCAATGGATCTTATTACAACTTCACAAAAATATTATATGGATGAAGATTGACACCTGGTTTTATTTTCAGACAAATTGCAGCAAAAATGTAAAAAATTGCAGCAGCACTGTGTGGTAGGAAATGGCATATGTAGGAGAAACTTGGTCTTGTGAACACAGTAACTGTAAAAGTATTTTATGGATCTTTTTCAAACTTTGCAGGCATATTGTAGGGGTGAGAACCTGGAATTTTGATTACATTAGTGTTACAACAAAAGTTTTGACAGATCTTTTTTAACCTTTGCAGACACGCAGTAAGGATGAAAATCTAGACCTGATCAAATTTTGAGACAAATCGCATCAAAATTGAAGCAGCGCCACACAGTAACAGTTGTTTGCATGGATGCTAACAACTTCATTTTGATAGTTACCTAACTAAAATCATTGTTAAAGCAAGAGCAGTTTATATCTTGTTGACAAAAAAAATCACGTATCTGACAACAATCCATGTAAGTCCATGTAAAACATTAGACTGTTGAATGACAGCTGTGTAAAGTGAGTGTCACATTAAGTTGTTTTAGATTTATTTTGTGCAGTGGTTTATAATATTTTTATTTCATCCATCTTTCAGCCGCTTATCCAGTTTGGGATCACCAGGGGTGCTTTTCCACCACATCAGGTACTATACTTTGGGTACTTTCAGAGAGTACCAAAAGTACAGTACTTCAAGGTGTTGGTTTTCCACTAGTGAAAAAACTGGAGCCGGTGTTGAATGACATCACAACGTGAAGCAGGGTATTTTGTACTGAATTCGAAAAATGATATTTTATATTATATTATAGGGCTGGACGATGTGTGATATTAATACTAACATTACACGTTATGCACATGCAATTCTCATATCACTAGTTGGCTAGATTAAGATCAGGGAGTTTAAGTTTCACAAAAACTTTTTTACTCTGTCATAGAAAAAAAACTTAGCTAGCTTTGCAATTTTAATTATCATTTCTTTTTATGGATTATGTAATATACAGCTGCGGAAAAAATTAAGAGACCACTCTATATTTTTAAACATCTGCATTCTTAATTATGGTTTACTGAAATCACTCCTAGGTGGGTTTGTCAGAAATTTCTGAACTCTATTTTACTTTATTAATACTCCAGTATTTTTTCCAACAAAATCACAGTGCTATATTTACAACAAAATATGCATGCTGTCCTAGTGCATTAAACAATACGTTAAAATATATTAATCTTTTTTTGTATCTGTCTGTCCGACCAGACAGGCTGTCGTTTCCCATTCCTAGGCTATTTGCCTAAACCAAACAAAAAATGTGTTTCAGGTCCCACCCAAAGTACGAAAGAAGTACCCAAGCACAGTTTTATTATAAAATAGGCTTTGTGTTAATGATTTTGCCCAACTGTAGGCTTATGTAGGTGTTCTAAGCATGTTTAAGGTAGACTAGGCTAGGGTATGATGTTTGTTAGGTTAGGTGTATTGTATTAAAAAGCATTTACGCCTTAAGATATTTAAGTTTATCAGAGTGTAACCTCATCCTAACCCGGGGAGTATTTGTATATGTTGAGGCTCATTAACCAATGGATACTGATTGACACAAATATACCTTCAAAGTCCATTAGCCAACAGACACTGAATGACACTAATATACATCAAAGGCTCATTAGCCAACAGACATTGAATAACACTATATAAATTATGAAAGACTTGATGTTGGAGTTTACCGCATCAAATTAGAAATGACTACAATTATAATCCAGCTCAGACACTCACTGCAGAAAAAATGATCATTACACCAGAAATGTTGGCTTTCCACAGAACCTGTCTAAATGGCTTAAAATGGCAATTACAAAATTGCTGAAACAAACAGAACCTGGTTCTTCCTTAACTTCGGATTAAAAAGCTGCCTTCGTTTTGTGCATTTTCATTGGCTAATCTTTGAATAGCATTTTTCATTTAGTTGTTATTCTCGTCGGATGCTAGTTTATGATGAAGCCTGAAAAAGGAATGTTATCACTCCATTCTGCTGTCTCTGAATATCAGTATAAAGCAAAGACGAAGTAGGTTCTGCGTGCCTAATTACATCTGGCAGACACGACACATTCCAATAGGAGACATTTCAAAGGACTTTGCATTTATATGTGCCCCTCGACTCGTTACCGATCGGTCATACGGAGCTCAAACTAATAACGGCATGTCGCTGTCTCCTCTCGCTTTCTCTCTGTCTAGCAGTTGAAAATGGGGGGGATCTACCTGTTTGGTCGAGCCCCTGGAACGTGACCGCACGGGACAGAGAGGCCACGCTGGCACTTATAGAGCATTATGGGTCAGCGGACATCCAGGGTTTGCTAAACGATAGGAGCACCAAAACCAAACAGGTGTTTGAGATCATAGCAGGCCAGATGGCGGTGCAAGGCTTCCTCATCAGTGGGGATGCCTGGAAAGCAGGCGAGCGCTGCTTCCAGAAGTGGCGCAACATGGAGCGGACATACAGGGACTATGTTCTGGCCCGGCGCAGAGCCGACGCTGGCCGGCGGAAGCAGCCCGAGTTCTTTGAGCAGTTCCACGCCCTCATGGGCCAGCGGCTGAGCTCGAAGCTCGCGACAGTGGCGGCCAGCTCACTCCCTCGGGGAGCCGCATCCGAATCCAGCATAACTGATGAATCTCCCGCCCCCACCACCCCCCTGTATACCATAGTGGTCCCGGCCAGTAGCTCCATCACAGTCGGCATCCCTTCCAACGCAGGCTCCGAAGCAGAGAACTGTGTGCAGGCAGGTACAACAGAGACTCATTTGGGTAGGAAATGGACAAAGGACAGGGTCCCACAGGCCAAACCCCTCCAGTCACATGGGCAGAAGGACAGTGAGGCAGAGCGGCGTGTCCAAAAGGCAAAGAGGAGGTCTTTGTTGGGTGAAAGCAAAGGTAGGTCTGTCATTGGAATGCATTAACTTCTGATTAAGGTTATCCCGCTGGGTTTCAGGTCTCAGCCATGAAAGTTCCTCTCCCTAAGTAGTTTTCTACACTTGCTCTGAATGCAAAGTTAAGGCCTTGGAACATTTCATGCCAGCTGAACATTTTTTTTAACTTCTTTATGTTAATTTCTCAACCAGGTGTTGTTATCTGTATGTTAGATGTTAGCATGTTCATCTTGGAGTCTCCAACCCCAGTCCTGGGGAGCCCCAGACCTGCACAGCTTACTGCTTTACCTGTTCCACCAAACCTGATTCAACTGAAGAAATGGGTGGTAATTAGTAGAGAAATAGAATCAGGTGTGTTAAATGAGAGAAAACCCAATGATGTGCAGGGCTGGGGCCCTCCAGGACTGGAGTTGGACCTCTGATGTAGAATGGCATAATTGCCTAATTTGTGTTCTCATTCTTGTTAAATAAAGTCACAGCAAGGTGCAGCATGATGATGAATAGTTGTGTTGTGGTTAAATTCATATTTGTATTGTGAATGAAAAATATTACATAATTTTGGTCGTCGATGACATCCCTCCATCACTCTGACTTCTAGTGCTAAGGAGGGGCCATTTTTATTGGTTAAACTATTATTTCAAATGGAAACAGGCATAGCGTAGCGTAGCATAGCGCAGCACAGCGTAGCATAGCGTCGAGCTCTCGTACTTTGATACTAAACAACCAACCTTGGTTTTCAGAGGTTAATCATTATTTTTCTGTTTGTCCAGCTGTTGAAAATGGCATGGTTCTACCCGTGTGGTCAGACCGTAAGGTCAGCAACCAGGACATGGAGGCCACTGAAGCTCTGGTGCAGCTTTATGGGTCTCCGGAGATCCAGGGCTTGATTAAGGAGAACAAAACCAGGACCAAGAAGATTTTTGAGATCATCGCCAGTCACATGGAGAAGCAGGGCTTTACCATTGGCGATGGGCCCAAAAGAGCTGGGGAGAGATGCTTCCAGAAGTGGAGAAACCTGCTGCGGGCATACAAAGAATATGTTTCTCATCCCATGAGGCCTGAGACCGCCAAGAAGAAGCCGCCCCCTTGCTTTGAACAGCTCCACAGCCTTGTAGGCCACAGGCTGGGTCTCCAGTTACCCGCCGCCAATGACTTCCCCACCCCTGACGGGGGAGATGATGCAGAGGTGGAAGGTGCCTGCCAGCCCATGCTCAACATAGTGGAGATCCCTGACAGCCCCCCGAACAGAGTTTGCCCCCCATCTGCCACCTCCTCCCACACTGGGGAAGGTTTTACCAGAGGCCAAAAGCGAAGGAGGCTCAGCGATGTAGCCAGGCTGCTTCAGGAGTACAGGGAGGACGCTAGGAGGAGGGAGCGCGAGAGAGAAAGGAAGGCAGAGGAGAACTTTCAGCAGCTCCTCGGCATCTTGCACCAACAACATACTGAGAGGATGACCACGATGAGGGACCTGATTAATGCTGTCAAGAAGACATAAAGCCCACCTGCTTATGGGTTTACGCTGAATCTCCCATTTTATACGAATTGTTTTTTTTTTTTTAATTCTTCATAAATAAACTACTTGGTTGTGCGTCATATATGCCGGGGCATCTTAATGATAGAGAGCTCAGCCTCCTTGGTGACACAGCCCATCTCACTATCTCTGAGGCTGTGAGTCACCGGGAACAGCCCAGTGAAAAGCAACCCACATTACAGGATTCCTTCATGCCAGCGTAGTCAGCTTGCAAATTTGCACATTACCCAAAATTGTTCCTGGGAGATGTCTGTGCTGAGGACTGAGTCAGAGAGTGGGATTGGCATCTCCACAGGCTAAACCACCATGAGCTAGAGTGGAATGCTGTTTGTTCTTGGAATCACTGTCATGGAGTTTTTAATGGTGTTGTTCAGGAAGGACTGTGTCTTGTGCGCTTAGAGCCTGTGGTGTCATGTCCCGGCTGTTTATTTCGGGGCATTTGTAGGATGCTTATAGCTTAGTGTTATGTGAAGCAGACTCCTTGTATTTCTTGGAGAGCTAGATTCTGCCAATTCTGTACGAGTAGTACATCTGCATGAATAAACCTGTAGATTTGTGTTACAGCCACTGAAGTTTCCGTTGTGTGAAGTTTATTTTTACGCAAAGTCAAGACCGATCCAGAAACCAGGAGTTTCTTACTGTGACTGTGGGAAGTCATATAACATGTAAGGGATGAGGAAACAGGCCTCAATAGAGCATTCTTGGTGCAACGTAGGCACAAAAAAATCTTAATAGCATTCATATATGTATGAACATTAGGCATCCATAACAGACAATTATTCTATTTAAAAAACAGTAGTTAAGTAAGGAATACAGCCAATCTCTAAACTTTCAAAATGACTTACAGTCACTTGATTTTTTGATACTGCCAATTTTACCCATGTCAAATAATTTGATTGTTGAGGTTGATATGTGGGAATCCAGCTGTTATCATTGTGTGGTTAGTTCTTGATTCCCTGGTCTCAGAAGGGATATAAGAGGTGATTTTCACTGAGTGTCTTGTCCTGCACCTTGTGTGTTTTCTGCAAGCCCATGTCTCTTGACTTTCCCCACACTCAATAAACACCGATGGAGCCACATTCCTGTTCAAAGCATCCACTGCAATCACACGTCTTCAGTAGACCGAAAGCCTGGTCTGCAGCTACCTTCACTGCACTGGGGACCTCAGGTGAGACTCTTGGCTAGGCAGCCACTAATATGCTCTCTCACTCTATTTTATTTGAGGAATTTCAGGTCGGTTCTGAAATCTAACTGACAGCCCTCTTTCTCTAGTTTAACATTGTTCTTACCCATATTCATTATTCATTTTTTTAATGTCTGCTATCTTGAGAAACTCCAATCTCTGTTTCAAGTCAGTCACAAAAGAATTTGACCATGTTTAATGTCGTAATTCTACTACATCAGAAGTACATTGAGTTTGTCCCACAGGATTTCTGCATGTTTGGGTTATGTATAATATGGGTTGGATAGTCAGGATACACAAAGTGATTGTCCTTAAAGGCCTCAGAACAGTATGGTGATACCAGAAGACGTAAAATCTTCTAAAGTGCAATTCTCAGTTATAGAAGGTGGGCCATTTTTTTCTTACAGATTTGTTCTGTCCAGCCCTGCAGGAGGAAAATGGGGAAGACGAACACAAACTCACAGTGAAGACGAACGCAAACTCACAGTGAAGACGAACGCAAACTCACAGTGAAGACCAGCTTTGACCACTTGTCATACCTAAAGTTCTATTATCAATTTGAGCTGATCACTCACCCTCCCCCATTGTTTTGTTTCATTAAACAGCAGATTGCTTATTGGTTGATGGATATTGATGATTATAAAATAAGAATCAGCTATAAAATCAGAATCATCTTTCTGAAAACGGTGTGTTTTATTGACTGTGGTGAAACCAGTCAAAAGCAATTTGATGTCTGAAATCCCATTGTAAAAAAGATTTTATTTTGCTGTTATCTCTGAAGTGATTTTTTTCCCAAAATGAATAATTGTGATTTTTTTATTGTCTATGCTGAGTTATGACTGTGGTTATAACTGCTGATCACCACTGTCCTGTTGGCCCAAAAGATTTAAGTGTGGTTAAAATCTAGAAATACAACTATGTTTTGGGTTGCACTACACTGTTTAATTGTATTTTTCTGAATTAAACTTTTGCCTGTGTGTGTTTGTCATATATATTATGAAAAGGGGTTTTATTCACTCATGAAAAAGCCTTCTGGACAATTTGTACTCCCCTAATACATGATAATGCATTCTTAATGGCTTATGGAGGCAAGCCATTCCACCGCTCCTGGGCCTGAAATAGCTGTCAGACACTATGGCTTTCATCTTTAATCTATATGTCGCACAGCACAATAGCATCTCAACAATTTTTTTTCTGTTTCAGTTTTAAAATAGACCCTATAATTTAGTTATGTATTCTTGGAGTCCAGCAAACCAGGCAGATCGCATTAAAAATCTGTTTTTAATATTTATTATAACGTAATTGAATTCAAAACTACCTTTGCAACAAGCAGAATAAGAACATGATTCCTTTAAAGAGGAGTCTTTTCTTGCACGTATCCCCATTACATTTCTTAATATTTAATAATCATGCCTGGGGCTTCCAGCAGAGCTGACTGCACTGCACCAATGTTTCTTGCTGGTGCTGAAGAGAATGCTCCTGATTGTATGTGATCTTTTTTCTCCACATTTGTCCTTCAGGTATGTAATCTGGGTTTTCACTTTCATTCACTATTTTATTCTTTAATTTAAAAATCATTTTCCCATACATTTCCTTGGGAACTTGGGTTTACAGAATGTAAATGGTCTGGGCTTAATTGCTGGGGGTCCTTCAGCGTTCGTTCTGCTAAGCCTGACGGTACCATGTCCTGCCTGCATTCATGTCGGTGAGCTTCTTCATGACTTTCTGCTGCTCTGCTGCAGGTGGGCCGGGCGCAAAGAAGTGTGAGGGGCCTCCCCAGCGAGAGACAAAGGGGCCAGTACTCAGATCGGCGCTGCATGGGAGGCGGCCCCTCAGCAGGCAGGCTAACGAGGAGGGTGACTTCCAGCTGCAGACGAAGAAGAAGAAGATCGACCTCATTTTTAAAGACGTTTTGGAAGCATCGTTAGAAGACTCCAAAAACATAGACAGTCCACTGAACAGCACTTTTCCCTTAAGGCGAACCAGGGGGCAGCATGCCTCCAGCCTCCACCCCAAAAGCTTGTCACCCTACCCGAAAGATCAGGAGTACAAGCCGCCGGGGCCTGCTGCCAGCCCGGAAGGAGTGGAGGGCGATTTGGGTCCAAGCTGTATCAAGCTGGAGGGCCAGAATGATGGCCCCGGCTTGTCCTGCGAGGGGCCCTCCACCTCATTTTGTCCAAACTGTGTGAAGCTGAAGAGGAGGATTAAGGAGCTGGAGGCAGAGCTGGAGCGCCTGAGGGCCGGCCCTCAGGCGGAGCCTGTGAGTCACGCCCCTCCCCAGCCTGAACCGCCTCTGCTCGATGAGCAACAAGGTAGGTCCTGGATGGATGTCCAGAACCCCAACCCTTATAACTCTAGGACTGGTGCATCTATGAAAGAAGTAGCCTTTGTTCTGAATCAAATTGCTCTGGATCTTTTATCCTCTTTTTCATCTGATTTTAGCATTTTTCTTTATTCGTTTTGTCTCCGCCCACATATTCCTTTAAAATGATAATGGTAACCAACTGCATGATTTCAACCAAAGCTTGTGCTCAGACTTTTTAATGGACAAGTGGGAAAAGTATAAATGTGGAAATGGTAGAATTGTTGGGATTTAGCTTCAGGACATGAAACAGTGGAGTTCTGGCTTCTGGGCCCCTTGGTGCACCCTGGAACGATGCTTCTCCCATCGTCACTGTTTATATGGCCCCGTGTTTCAGACGTAGCGCGTCTACTCAAGGTTTCGATTGGTTTGCGCCTGCTGGGAGTTTGTGTTTTGATCTTCTGTATTTCCATTTGAACTGCACGCTAATGTCACTAACTACTGTCAGTATGCATTAAAGCACTGAAAAACTGTGTTTGGTATTTATTTAGCCGCTCGTCAACATTTAGGAGGTGTTAAATTGTTGCTTTGGTTATGGCCAACATGGACTGATTCAAATCTAAAATAATAAAAAGATGTTTGCCATCTCCCTGTCCACCATAATGTACATGCCAGTCGGTTTGGGGGTAAACTTTAAGAATTCTTTTGACCCTTTGGAGTCTGAGGCCTCTCACCCATTTTCAAGGTAGTCTGCCAAGCCCTGACATTTTTTAATATTTCACTTATTCAAAAGACATTTATCCCAAAGTGCTACTAATGCTTTTACTCAGTACAAACTCAGCACTAACAATCTGAGACCACTTAGAATGTCGTTATTCTGAATTTTTTGTTAAGATTAACTTTAATTGTCGGAAACTTTCTCCTTAGCGGAGAACAACCCTTTTAATATTTGAAACTCAAACTTACTGTCTTTGTGTCAAATATGTAAATTAGTGTTTTGTCTCAGATCTGAGATGCAAACTGGGGACAGTTTACTCAGAAGCATCACTTAAGTTAGGCCATATTTTCCCATTCATTCAAAAAAGAAAGAGAAATTAAAACAATTAGAGAAATAAGAGTATTGTTGATTTATAGATGCAAATGAATGCTAATTGAGCCTCGGCAAATTTCCCTTCTGCAAATGTTTGTCCTCGTTAGCGCTGGCATGCTAGCACTGAAACGGTCTTTATGTTCTTTTCTTATCTAGTGGCAGAAGCCATGACCCCGATCCCAGTAGCACTAGATGATGATGACCAAGATATGGATTCTGCTGATGAGTCCATCACTGCCGATCTCATGGCGACCGCAGAAGAGTCCTCCAAGCTGATGGCCGGGCCAGGCAGACGGATTCGCCGTTTCAAGCAGGAGTGGCTGAAGAAATTCTGGTTCCTGCGCTACTCGCCCACACTCAACGAAATGTGGTGTCACGTTTGTCGCCAGTACACTGTGCAGTCGTCCCGGACCTCAGCCTTCATTATTGGCTCCAAGCAGTTCAAGATTCATACCATAAAGCTGCATAGTCAGAGCAACCTGCACAAGAAGTGTCTGCAGCTGTACAAGCTGCGCATGCACCCAGAGAAGACTGAGGAAATGTGCAGAAACATGACGCTGCTCTTCAATGCTGCTTACCACCTGGCCCTGGAGGGCCGGCCTTTCTCCGACCTCCGACCCCTGGCTGAACTGCTCAAAAAGTGCGAGCTCAAGGTGGTGGATCAGTACATGAATGAGGGTGACTGCCAGATCCTCATCCACCATATTGCCCGGGCGCTGAAGGAAGACCTAGCCGAGAAGATCCGCCTGTCCCCCTTCCTCAGCGTCATCATGGATGGTCAGAACAATGACCTGCTGACAGACACAGTGGCTGTCTATGTACAGTTCATCACTAGTGATGGTCCTCCTGCTACAGAGTTCCTCTCTGTGCAGGGTCTCAGCTGTACTACAGCAGACGGGTATCTCCAGGCTATAGACCGGGCATTTGCTGTGCTAGGCCTGAGGCTGCAGGACATGTTGATAATTGGCTTTGGTGTCGATGGGTCCAATATCTCTTCTGGAATGAGAGCAAACATCTACATTTCGATGAGAAGGACCTTCCCTTGGGTGTTTTGTTTGCCAGTGATGATCCATCGACCACACCTCGAGGTGCTGGATGCCATCAGTGGCAAAGAGCTCTCCTGCTTGGAGGATTTAGAGAACAATCTTAAACAACTGCTCAGCTTCTATCGCTACTCCCCCCGCATGATGTCTGAGCTTCGGGCTACCGCGCCAACTCTCTCAGAGGAGACAGAATTTCTTGGTGACATACGAGCCATCCGTTGGATCATTGGAGAGCCTAATGTTTTAAATGCCCTTATCAAGGACTACCTAGAGGTACTGGCGCACCTTAAAGAGGTTAGCAGCCAGACTCAGAGAGCCGACGCAGCAGCTATCGCCTTGGCTCTCCTGCAGTTCCTTATGGACTACCAATCCATCAAACTCATCTACTTCCTCCTGGACATCATAGCTGTCCTCTCACGTCTGGCATTTATTTTTCAAGGGGAATATCTTCTAGTCTCCCAGGTGGATGCAAAGATTGAGGAGGCCATTCAGGAAATAGGGCGGCTCGTGGACTCCCCAGGGGAATATCTGCAGGAGTTTGAGGAGAACTTCAGGGAGAGCTTCAATGGTGTTGACCTGAAGAACCTGCGAGTGGCTGAGTCCAAGTTCCAGTCCATCCGAGAAAAGATCTGTCAGAAGAGCCAAGGTATCTTAGCTCAGCGCTTCGATGCACGAAGCCGCTTAGTTGTTAAAGCTTGCCAGGTCCTGGACCTAGCCACTTGGCCACGCAACAGGGATGACCTTCGAGTCTATGGTGAGGAAGAGATCTTGCTCATCTTTGACCACCTGGAGGCCGTCCCTTTAGCAGACCGAGAGGTTGCCTATGACAAGGCAGATGAGAGGGGCAGCTTAGTGGTTGAGTGGAGGGACCTCAAGGCAGATTACTACAGCATGAATGGCTTCAAGGAGGTTGCTGGTCACATCTGCCGATACAAGCAGCGCTTTCCCCTTCTGAACCGGATAGTGCAGATTGTCCGGGTCCTGCCTACCTCTACGGCCTGCTGTGACAAGGGCAGGGTGTCTCTGCAGAAGGTGAGGAGGAACAATCGCTCGCGGCTCACACTGGACCAAGTGAATGACCTGCTGATGCTAGCTGTCAATGGGCCACCTATCGCCAGTTTTGACAGCAAGCGGGCACTGGATAGCTGGTTTGAGGAGAAGTCGGGGAACAGCTACTCACTGTCCACAGAGATGTTGAGCAGGATGTCAGCAGCTGACCAGAAGTCTCTTCTGCATGGCATAGATACAAACACAGAGTTTTATCCAGACATGTGACTGGAAGTATAGAACCACTTAGTCCAAAAAGCCATCCCACAGAGGTGTCACATGACCCCAAGATTATTTTCTTGCTGCTAAGATATGATTGTCCTGTTTTATGAGTGAAAACCAGTTAGTAAAGTTCTGTGTTAGTGTGTAGTTTATGCAAAAGTTACAAACACAAATATTGGGATATATAAATGTTTATTTATGTATTTACACTGCAGATATTAAACCTGCTCAAAGGAAATTCATTTATCTATGGATCGTAGAAGAATGAAGGTATTTTAACTTTTTCAGAGCAGATTTTTAAAAATATAGATTTTTATATAAAAACATTGTATATTCAATTATGAAATGCACCCTTTATAAAATGGATCACAGTAGTAAAAGCTGATAGTAAATTTAAACTTTGCTGAGGTCGGGGCGAGGAGGGGGGGGGTTGTCAAAGCCTTGTTTTGTAATCTCCCAACCAGCCAAGGATCAACCAATATAATGAAAATGTACTTCAGTGACTAAGTGACCACTTCAAAGTTGGATCTCACATCCTGCCTAAACAATAAGTAAGCTGTTTTGGTCAATATTGAGCGGGTGTTTGATTAAGCTCATAACTATTAAACAGATGTGGCTTGTGGCACTAATGAATTTGCCATGTCAGTGTCAAGCATGGTCTTCATAACCACTTGCACACTTATTTACTTTTTGGTGAGTTATATATGTTGAAACACTCAGATATTTTGAGAAATTGCACTTTGAGTAAGGCTGGTCAAACTAGGAGTGATTGTTGTCCAGTCTGGAAAAAAAATGCTACAGTCCCGACTTTGTCATATATGACATATATGTCGGGGCACAACGGTTTTTTTAAATTGTATTTGTTACCAAAAGATGTGGCTAAATAAGCAAGATATGGTGCCACGTTAAGGTATAAATCAACCAAGGAATGTCTCTTGTGGTTGTCAAAGTAATATCTGGTGTGTGGTACTGTTAAATGTGTCATTTTTAAGTTTCGTAATCACGCTGCATTTGTCTATGCTCAAGCAATGTTTAAAAGCCATATGAGGTTGTACACGTTCCTGTAACTCATTCAGAATGTTAAATCTGTGCTGAAAATTGGTGTATATGCAGCCTGTTCTTATTGTATATATAACATATATACAATATATTATATATTATATAATATATACAATATAGTATATATATATATATATAATTTGCTTTACATTTGTTTTTGATAAGCCTTTGATATTGTCATAGTACTCTTAATGGTAAGCAATTACTTGTATAACAGTCGATAGGCTTTATCTGATATCTGATATCTGATAATCACCTTCCAATGTAATATTTATAGAAAGATTTCCTCTCACTGATATGCTGGATAAAATTTTTTTTTCCTATGTGATCAGTTTTGCTCACCATTCCATTTAGTTCACACACCGTCTTCCCATTGTATTTGGTGGTGTGATATCAGGGCTGTCTCTGAGTAGGGGCAGGCCACAGCTGAGGCGAACATGAGCCAAGTAATGGAAATTATTGTGCCTGCTATTCCTTGGGTGTTGTAATACAGACTGCAACTAAGATAGGATTTAGATTACAAGGATACGGTGTATATTTAGGAGGGATGTAACGGTACACTGAATTCACAGTTCAGTACAATTGTTGACGTTTTTGTGCAGTTTTGGTGCCGTAAACAGAATTTGTTTTGAAATTATTTATTATAAAAACTGCAAATATGCAATTAGGAAGAGCTGCAATCCAAAGGCAATGTGCCTGTCAACATGTCTATAACAAAACTGAAAAGATGCTTATTTTCACTTTGGAAAAACAAATATTTAAAATAAGTTTTTAAAAAACTATAATATCATAATCATAAGGACCTAAATCACATGTTCTCTACTACAGAGTATGGCCACATATCTGTAGTGATAAATACCTTACAGCTGTTTATCAGCAAAGTCAGAATTTCCTCAAAAAAGTGCATAAGGGCCACAGGAAGACTCACTTGCTCCGGTCATACATGTACATCAGATGATGTCGTCTTAGATGAGTTAGATGAGCAGGTTTGCTTGTGTTTACAGCGACACATCCGAGTTTGAGATAACAAAACCAACAGACAGTCTTGAGGGTTAGGGTTCGCAAAGCAAGATTTCTCCGTTAGCTAGGTTAACTTAAGATAGAATTCATGATTGTCCAATATGAGTTTAAGTATGGAGTAATCCTATTGGACAATCATGATTTCTAGCTTACGTTAACCCAGCTAATGGAGAAATCTTGCTTTTTGGGACACCCCCTTTGTCTTATCAACTACTTTCACTGTGGAGTTGCTGAAATTTATTGGGAAGCCCAGGGTGACCGGGTAATCCATCTACCACCCAGCAGAGCTTAGGTGCAGCCCTGATTTAGCACAATTGCTACAGATATTCAGACCAATCAGAAGCATTTTATAATTAGAGCCAGCTATGCTCTGCTGGATGGTACAGCTCCAGAAACAGCAGTGATCACTCCAGCGATAATGCATGTCAAGGAGGACACTTTGAGATAGGATAGAATTAGTAAACTACCATTTCAATTAAAAGGACCTGGATTTCACTTAAGCACTGAGTTCTTGCTGTGTGTAGAATAGTCAGTCTCCAATAATCTTGCATGTGTCACTAATGTTACTTAATGTGAAACAAGTCGATGAGTCTTTAAATCAAAACAAACTAGTTAGAGCACAAGAAGAACTGAACTATTTAGCTGAGCACAGGAACCTTTCATTTTTAAAGTAGTTTGTAAATAATAATAATAATAAAAAAAAAAAGTAGTTTGTAAAACCTGAAGTAGCTCAAAGTGTCCTCCCTGACATGGATAATATGGTCTCTCTAGAGCAGGGGTCTCCAGCTCCGGTCCTGGAGAGCTACTATCCAGTAGGTTTTCTGTCCCACTTGGCTTCTGATGAG
>JAODLC010000021.1:11829738-11841257 GCA_026781145.1 Hippopotamyrus pictus
GGAGAGCTACTATCCAGTAGGTTTTCTGTCCCACTTGGCTTCTGATGAGCCACACCTGTTCCTGGTATTTACCTGAGTACAGGTGTGGCTCATCAGAAGCCGGGTAGGATATAAAACCTTCTGGACGGTAGCGCTCCAGGACCGGAGTTGGAGACCCCTGCTCTAGGGAAACCCAAATGTTCCCAAATGTACCCAGCATTAGCAATAACCAACTCACAGCCACAATTATCATAATGTTGTGGAACATGTACTGTACTTGTGAGTCTGGTTCTGCCCATGTCAATAAGTGCATTCATTTCATTCATCGTGCGTACCCCACAAAAAATGATGTAACAAACTGTACATGATGAATACATGTACCGTTACAACCTTAATATTAAGTAAAAATTACATATTCAGATGAAATGTAGCTGCATACAATCTATGAAAAAAGTGAAATAACTTACCTTGTAGCCTATTATTATCTAGGCAGAGGGTGGGTAGAAGCCCTAATGACAGCTCCGTGTGGTATTATTGGGGGGATATGAGAGGCCCTGTCTTCAAAGAACTGATAAAATGTTAGCATTTCATTCCTCGTAACCTAAACTGGGTGTTGGGAGGCTGTTTTAAGAGAAAAAAAAAATCAGCTCATGCATATTGACTTTGCAGATAAAGGTAGCTTTGCTGCATCGACGTAACTTTTTGAAGGCTATCTTACCTAAAGTTTTGTCATACTCTGTACGGTCATTAACTTTTAAGCTGTGACCAAGAATGCTTCTATGTTATTTCTGCATGGCTGAGATAATAGTTTGTTTGTGGTTTGTCAAGCCCAGAATCCTCCTATAATCTTTTTTATTCTTCTAATTTAATTAAGTAGGGATTTTTCAGAATCGGTCTGACTTTGAGAATGCACTTAAACATGCAGCGATGCAGTACGCTTCCAAGTCTGTAATTGAGCCTCTGTATGAGATACGTATGTATGTATGCATGCTGGGGTCAGTGGGAATCTCCAAGCAAACAATTTTATTTGCCAGTGGCTGGATTCACTGTAATGTTACGATAGAACTGAGGAGAGTTGATCTGGTAAGTATAGCCAAGAAATATGTAGTAAATGTGTATTGTACATGCGTACATGGAGAAAAACACGTATGCTGTACCTGCCTCTAGAGATTTTAATGACAGTTTTTATATTAAATATTGTGTGTGCATGGGAAATAATTGTTTGATATTTAGTAGCAGGGACAAGTCATTCAATGTCAAGCTTTTTATGCCAAGATTTAAAGCTAAATGATGAAATGTATTCTCTAGATACCATCCAAAGGCATATTTATTCACATTTCCACCTCTCCATGATGGTTTTTGCTAAATAAATACATTCATTTTCTTTGGCAATTGCAAGGTTTGTCTGAAGCGTAAACCATGGTGTGTTAAACGTAGTGGCATTCTTTGAAGGTCAATTTTTAATAAATATGTTTATATCGAAAGAAAATAGAAAACGAAAAAAGGTTAGTAAAGAGGTTCGGGACGTACAAAACCTATGTTGTTTTGTCTCTGAAAACAATACAGTAGGTTGGTGTGGTGTTTGTAGAGGCCAAGGAGAAAAAAATAAGTATGTTTTTGGATGAAGAGTCAGTCACCTCACAGTGAGGTATGCATTAGCAATGAATAAGCTCACCTTTTTATAGGGAGTAACAAAAAAATGCTATGCTCAGTCACTTTGCTTTGCTAATTCAGTAAAGAATACAAATCCTGTTGAATCAATGGTATATTTGGTTTTGTTGGGACTGTTTCATTTATTTTAGTGTAATGAAAATATACTCTTAATCGAATTTTATCAAGTGCACAAGTAACTCCAAGCTTTGTCATTTTGAATGCTAATGTCAATAAGTATTCTTTCTGTTGTAACCAGGTTTTGTCTATGTTAAGTGGTATATATCTGCTTGTAATGTCTATATTGTAGATGCATTTATATTTTATTGGTTTTGTTACAGTGTTTTTACCCTGTCTGACTCTTCTGTGAAAATTGTCAAGACCATTTTGCAAGTTTATCTTGTGTGTGACCCTGTGTTACACCTCAGTTGCTAAAGAAAAAGATAATGGATGAAATTGCAGTTCAGTGCTAAACTTCACCAACCTCCTCTTCTTGAATTCGCTTTAACTTTCTTATTTGATACCTTTTAAGAAGTGAGCTTCTCGAACCAAACATATATTCCAAAATGGAGGCACTTTTACTGACAAAATAGAGATAATGTCACAAATGCATACGTATTTGTTATTGTACAATGACATATGAAAATAATTATGTTCGTTTTAATGTTGACTGTTTGGGCCTGACTTGGCATGTCTGTAAGGAACTTTTTAGCTGTGAATGGTTCAAACTTTTTTCTGCACTTATTTTCTTGTTTTGTAGAGGGAGTATGTGGGATATTGATAATATGTACACAAATTTCTATGCTACATTTCAATAGTACCTGTTTGAAATACAAAAATATTTAACACTGGAGAAATATTAAGCTATATATATAAGATATAAACAAACACATGTATGATACATAAACCTACTCAAAGTTACAGTGTTATGTTATCTCTATCAAACAAATATTAATAAAACTTGATACGTTTTGTATTATATGTTTTCTTTTTTGTTTTTGTATCCTGGGAGGGGTGAGGTCAAGTTAGCTCAAATTCATTCTGTTCATCTGATCCCTATTCCAGACAATTATAAAGTATAAAATAATTATAAAAGGTTGACTCCAATTTGCTGTGAGGTTCTGTAAACACACTTACTAGAGACCCAGACGTTTTCTGTTATGTGCTGACAGGTAAGATGTATTGCACAGCTAAGGTCCGTTTGTGGTTCGGTGTCTGTATAGGTCTTACGGCTCCTTCCTGTTTGTGTTTGCTGCTCATATCTTTGCTCTCTTTCATAACCATCAGCATCGTGCTGCCCTTTCTGGCCTATAATACCAGATAGAGCACACAGACTTAAACAGTGTCAGATATCATTTATATCTATATATCAGACATCACTGATGGCTACTCAACTAAATGGTGGGCTCTGTGACATGGCGTCTTTGTAAAGTTCTGGCACAATGACTTTAGTTCATGAAGACAGATGAAAATGAAGATTGTGCTGAGCTGGAGTCATCGCTGCTATTCGGAGAAACGCAGGCGCAGTGTGAGCTGGTAGCTGCTTCCCTCTTTTATAGATTTCCTTAGCAGATGAATTGACAGTTTCCTTCATTCCAACAATAGCAAAGGATACCTGAAACCTTTTAATTAACACCCCACAACCATGAACAGTATAAGCCATTAGATAGATGGATGGATGGATGGATGGATGGATGGATGGAAGGATGATCTCAGATGCCAAAGTAATCAAAGAATATAGATGCAATTTGGTTGTTTGCTGCTCAGAATAACACTGTACTTTAACTAGATTGACTTAAACTCGGAGTGACACTGAACATTAAGCAGATTAATTTAACCCCAGAGTGGTACTGCACATTAACTGGATTGACTTAAACCCCGGAGTGACACTGGACATTAACGAGACTGACTTAGTTCTGCCTTGCCAGCTAATGGCTGGTGCCTTTTCTCTTTATCAATAGGGACATACTGTATAAACAAAGGTCAAAGGCACTTGGTCCAATCAGAGCATGCAAATAGAACGACAGTCCACAAATCACCAGACACCCGTGGTGCTTAATTTTTATTTTTAATTACCATACATTCCAGATGAAAACACTTACAATGAGCTTTGGCCTACATTTAATGACTTATTGGTTTATGCTAAACAGAGCTTACTCGAAAATGATGCATTGTCAAGCACTTGCAATGTTATACAGTAATACTCTGCTTTTCCACAAGACTCACTTCCATCCCTGTCAATACAAAGGCCCATAAAGGATTTTCCAGCTGTTTGTCAGAGAATTCCACTGACTGGCTTTTTAGAAAAAACCTCCTGAGGAGCTTCTTCACCCAGTGAGGAAGGATCTGTGCCACAGACACATCTGCAGACATCATTCTAACACCATCACTCTAACACAATCATTCTAACTAACCTATTTTGATAGGCACAAATACAGATCCCATGGTACCCTGTCATAATAAAATCCACACATGTATTGTCATGGATATGAATGGCTTTTGCAATAACACTGTATATTTTCAGCATGAGACCTACATGCTCACAATATACCAGTAAACCAGCCTTTTTGGCAGCTATCACAAGCTACAGTAAAACACACTTGAATAACAGTTTGTAAAACTGTAGCTGCCATATAACTGTATTGATTAAAAATAGGATCACATCACATACTCTGACTCCTTGATGGATATGATGTGGTATGTAGTTGTGCATTGATTGTGGATATTTGTCCAAACATATATTTTTTCAAAGTGAATGGATTTAAGCTAATTGTTTTGCACTAAGAAATGCTCATGGTATCAAGATCTGCCTATTTTTTCATAAGCATGATGGTTTCCTGTCAGCTGATGTGGTAAACAATGGGTGAACAGGCAAAAATACCCATTTTTTTCACCAATTAGGAGTTAGACAAAAACTCTGCTGCTGCAATGGAGCAATGGAAACTGATTGTTATCAATAAATATTGAATTTATCAAATGGAATATTCAGTAGTAAATTAAATGATTGGTATCACTCAGAAACACGTCATCATTATGTCGCTTTCAAACGCACATTCTTTTCTAATGTAGAGTACATTGACTGCAGAGGCAGAATTTCATATAGGCAATGGGACCATTTTTCACAGTGTACCAATTGTTTTTGGCTACACTGTAACTGTAACACTTTCCATTTAAAGTCACAATGGAGAGTGGTGACTGGGACCAGCATATCCAGCCATACACCCAGCACAGGCTCACATTGAGCCTAGATTCCCCTGCAGACGATACAGAGCTGGGCAGGGACACCTGAACAGGCTGCTATTGGGCCAAGACATGTTAAATTTGTTAAATTTGGCATCTCTATCCATCAATAGCAAGTAAATATTTCTGTGCAGAGCATTAATCCATAAAATGCAACTAACTGAAGAGAGTCAGACTGAATGTGAAGGACCCGATTGTGCTGGTTTTGGTGGTCAGGAAAAGTGGAGGGAATGAGCCTGGGCCGGGACCTCAAGCGTGGAGGGGGTGCCACATGGCTAACTGCTTGCGAGGGTTGTCCAGCATCTGCTGCCAGTGCTGAAGACCAGTGTTGTGGGCCTGCAAGCCCAGCAGGCAGTGGCCAAGCGTGTCCAGGGTCCCCGGGCTCACTTGGTTGAGAACTTCCAGCTCCAGACTGGATTTGGCCAGCAGCTCAAGAGGGACCTCCAGCATCATCATCTCATTCCAGACTGGGTTCATCTTGTGCTTCACCTGCCGTGTCTGCTTCTTCTTTAGCTTGGT
This sequence comes from Hippopotamyrus pictus, assembly GCA_026781145.1. Taxonomy (NCBI): domain Eukaryota; kingdom Metazoa; phylum Chordata; class Actinopteri; order Osteoglossiformes; family Mormyridae; genus Hippopotamyrus; species Hippopotamyrus pictus. The sequence continues at coordinate 11,835,127 of JAODLC010000021.1, forward strand.
GGTCTGGTGCTTCAAGGTCAGTTTCACTGATAAGTCTGGGGATAGAGGAGCTGAGTTTTTACCAGAAAAGCATGAACATATAAGAACATCCATCCATTAATCCAAAGCATGGTCACGGTGAATATATAAATCGCATAAACATATATCAAACGCTACTGGCACCTTGCACAGTATACAGAGAAGTAAGGATGAACTGGGGCATACCAATGATGTCCTTCAGTTTGTGTGACTGCAGATCCCTGGCCTTCATGACCACTACACCCAGGCGGTTGGCTGCAGGGAGGTAGCTGATGGACAGCAGGATCTCCCCCACGGAGGAGCTTGTGTTCTGTGAAGATAAATATAAGCTACATTCACACACGTAACTTTCTGCATAATAACTCTTCACATTCATACCCAGGTCCAAACCCACAGAATATACAGGTTTTATGCTGGTGAGTTACTCAAAAAGGTGCATCTCCAGGTAAAACATCACATGGAATGTTTCAACCATCGTGTCTCTCTTAGTCGTCAGAAATCCACTCTGACTCCAGCCACGTTTCAGAGAGTGACAGATGCTGTCACTGAATCCCCACAGATGAGGAACAGCTACAGTGTCAGCTCAGGTCAGGTCAGGTCAGGTCAGCTCAGGTCAGGTCAGCTCAGGTCAGGAGCATGCGGCCACACAGCGAAACTCCTTGGGATCCAAATCAGCGACCCCCCAGGCAGATACATGGTCCATTCCCACCCTCTGGAAATGGCCATCCAACTGCTGCAGCCAGGTGTTACATGGGCGTCCCCTCGGCCTGGTCCAGCTGCTTGGGTCCTCAGCAATGAGGATTTTTCTCAGTCGCTTTCATGCAATTTCCTCATCAGAACCACCATTCTCACCACTCTTAATGCAGTTCTCAAAACAGTAAAATTGTCTCCCACGCAAATTAGCATTTCTCATCCGACTTTGACAATTCATCAAAACAATTTGTACATTCACCGCTGAGAGTTGCAGGTCTCTCACTGGCTTTGATGCTGTCGTGCAATGCATTAGTGTCATCAATCAAATCATTTTAAACTTCTTTAAGGCATGTAGTAAAAAGGCCAATCACACACTGTCAGTGGTAACAATAATGTTGGTCTTCAGTTGAAAATAAATGGAATTACATGCTCTCAAATAAGAATCAGCTGAAATAAAGAGAAACACATGTTCACAATTTTATATCACAGGTGCATGTCATGCCGTTAAATTGCTTTAACACAAGCATATATAGATGCTCAGGTTCCACTCAGTGCATAGTGCTGAAAATGGAGCAGGAAGTTGTGAGAGGGTGTGATGTTCAAATGGCAAGAGGGAGAGGAGCACGCAGAGGACAAAGAAGGGCCCAAGGAAGACAACTGAGTAGATATCAGAGGGTCACAGTTGTAGATCATGTGATCAATCATAGCCTGAGCTTCGCTGAAGCTAGCAGGCGGGTGCAGCTTCAGGTGGCACGATGTACTGTGGCATCTATTATACGGACATTCGGGAATGAGAGCAGGTAACTGGTCCAACGTTTTCATTAGCTCTGTTTCATATGCAATATATCAAATACAATTCTATATTATGCAGTACAAAGTAGAGTCAGCTACCTCTGGATAACATTTGATGTCCCCATTTGTGTTGTCAGAATAGAACCACTGCCTCATTGTGGTGAGAGAGGCCCACTTCTGTCATATGAGCAGCAGATAGCAGTTGTGCATATGGTGAGGGGAAAAAAATGCCATTAGGCTAAACGAAATCCAAATGCATTAAGAGTGGTGGGAATGGCGATTCTGATGAGGAAATTGCAAGAAAGCGACTGAGAAACTGTAATTTATAAAATTTAAAGGCAAACACAAATCATACTGTCTTAAAATATATCTTATTAAATCTGTAAACTATAAATTATCATTTAATCACTCAAATTGACAATGAACAGTAAGCATCAAACAAAGCAAATGTTTAAAATGTCAAATTTCCTAATGTTCTAGATTAAGTTAAACACAGACATGCTGGTTCCATGAATCAATGGAAAGGACAATGTGATGTGTCACAGTGAGAGTGCATCACTCATCATTATGCTGCTGATCCAACATGTGCGCGCCCAGATCAATCCAAGCGCTCCTCACCAGAACCAAGTGCCGCAGACAGATTACAGCACTTCCGCTAGTTGGGTCTTACTTTCATTAATAAAAAAAAACACTTCTCCCTTCCACTACCTTCTCCAGGGTACTATTACACATTAGTATTTATATATGTATCAGATTAGAAATGGATGGATGGACTGACAGACATGATCGATAGATCGATCCAGGCTTGCTATAATAGATGTTGCAGGAATCATTAATGTCCACACCTAAAAGGTGTCTGTGCTTCCCATCCTGTTCAGGACCTTCATTGCATTTATGAGCAACCATCTCCAGACTGCATCTCCCTGTCACACTCGTGATGGCCCCCTTCGTTTCTGTGCTCATCACTCCTCTTCATTACACCTTAACCTGCGGTGCCCCCCCCCCCATTTCTGTGCTCATGGTTCCTCTTCATCACGCCTTCACCCACAGATCATCCACAGACGCAGATCCCAGCCTTGTGTTCTGATCTCCCTGCCTACATGTATAATGAGGCTCCGGCGTATTGCTATTGGCTCAAAGGCATCCAGGGGTTGCAGGAAAAGCACTGCACACACGTCAGACCAACTCGTCTTTTTTTCACACAGTAAAGTCAGAAACTCAGATGCGATGCACAGAATGATGACACCAAGTGCTACATATCAAACAATTCATGCTGTCTTTGTGTAGTCTAAAACAGGAAGCAAAAGGCAGGAAGCTGCCTGATATAGCGAGACAGATACAGGGAAACACAGACAGCAGGGTTATTCTGACTGTCATGCCCTGCTCGTCTGATCCTCCTGTGTGCCACGCCCCCTCGTTAACCTCGTGTGGAATCCCGCTTGTTATCAGCTGTTTCCTGTCATTTCCATTTAGTCCTGTGTATTTAAGTCCACATTCAAGTCTGTTTCCCCAGTCCGGTCATTGACGTTGTCTATCGTATTGTACCTGGTCTTGCTGTTTTCCCTGAATAGATCCCTCGATCCTGACTTCCCGGGTTCCCGACCCTGATTCTCTACTCCGAAATTCATTGGTCACGACACTGACAGTGGCTCTCAGAGGTTGTTAGGTTTATATATAAACTTAGCATTGCGCTTATAATCAAAAACTCAAACTGAAGGCTAGATGAAGATATCTGACTACTAGTTTACAATAACAGCACCCTTATAAATAGTTTATGAATGCTTTATTATCAGGTGATTTATTAGGTTGTAACAATTTACATTTACCATTTATAAAGGCTGATATTTAAATATATACAGCAGGGTTATTCAAATCATGGTCCTCAATGTCCGAGCACTGCTGGTTTTCCAGCCTTCCTTTACCTGTCAGTCAGGTGTGAAGCCTCTGACCAATCAGAATCAGTGATTATTAAACTAACTACCATACAGAGTATACAGAGTTCTTCATATATGGACCTTCATTCCAAATCCAGGCCTTGCTTTCAGTTCTCCTCTGTAGTTTAATGATTAATGATTCTGATTGGACACAGAGGCTTCACACCTGGTTCACAGGAAAGCTGGAAAATCAGCAGTGCTCAGACTGTGATTTGAATAGCCCTAGTGCACGTTTAGTGACAAGCCAGCTGTCATGGTCTCGTTTCCGCCTACTATTGATCTTCACATGCAGAGGCCTGACTCAAGAGACTTCCAGCAGTACCAATCCTAGCCAATGTGACACCCTAGGCGAGCATCACTCCCAGCAGAACCCATCTGAGGCAAACTGAAATTGGCTGTAGAGTTGGTGCTCAGACGTAGACACCCTAAGCAGCTGTCTATGTCACCCATAGGATTGACAGGCCCTGGCTTCCGGAATAGTCATCACATAATACAGCCACTACGCCACCTGTCTGCAGTCATGGTACTGCCTGGCTTATCTACTGCTATGGCCTTCCTGCAGCGAATTCTCAGCACTGAAATCAAAATGTCCAGCTATGCTTTCCTGAGATCAGCAGGCCTTCCCACACATGTAGAGGTTCCCTCTGCTCCTTAATCTTCTCTCATTGGATCATTCTTCAGCATCATGCTGTTCAAGCAATTAAGAAACAATAGCCTGGCCTGAAACCCATGTGTCCTCAAAGCATTATTAACAGTTTAATTATTGCATAGCTCATTAAGCATCTCCAGTACTGCTGTGTTAAGCCAAATTGATTTGTTCTTTCATTAAGGCTTCATGTTCTCTCAAAGGATCTGGTCATCCTGACCAGGAGGCTGCAACAGGGACAGATGCATTCTGGGTGGATCCTGAATAGCCTCAGCCTCAACACCCAGCTTTCCCTGTTTGTTTTGCTATTTTAAAACTACTTTTCCCAGACTCTGAACATGGTTTATTATCATTTCTATCCACAGGACAGTTGTAGTTGTTTATTGAATAACATTTTTCTCTTCCTTCAGAGAGAAAAAAATGCTATTATATCTCAAAGCTGAAGTTTCTTTAAGAGACTCTGACTCCATTTGGCAGAAACCTGTTCAGGAGGATGTGGCAAGAAGAAAGACAACATTGTATACATCACACACCAATCAATAGCACATAGACATTGAGCTGCCTGTGGCTCTGCTGATTGTCACAGCTTATTCTAAGCGCACTCTTCAGCTGGCATGGTCCCTCATGTGTATTCAGCAGAAGCGGCACCTGTTTCGGGGGCTGCAGTTCCACCCAGCAGTCGGCGTCTGACATCATAGCCACATCAGCCAACTTGAACCTCATGTCCCCCAGGTCCACATCCTGGGAGAAGCAGTCCAAACTGTGCAGGGACAAAGCCACTTCACCCTCTGTCTTGTAGCTGCCAGGCAGGGGGAAGGCCAGGCTCTCAGCCCAGCAGATATGCTCAGTCAGTCGCCGAGGCGCTGTGCGGACCTCTGTCAGCTCTGCCGGTGTGTGGAGACGGCCCAGTACATAGCCTTCAAGGCCCGGCTCTGCTGCCACATGCTCCGCTACCATGGAAACAGGAGCAGGGGCAACCAGGTCAGAGTAGATCCTCAGTACAGACAAACAAGAAGGCATGAGATATAGCTGATACATTGGGGCATGGGATACAAATGATATGCAGGGGGCCAGTGATACAGGTGATTGGCAGGGGGCCAGGGATACAGTCAATAGGCAGGGGGCCAGGGATACAGGCAATAGGCAGGGGGCCAGGGATACAGGCGATTGGCAGGGGGCCAGTGATACAGGCGATTGGCAGGGGGCCAGTGATACAGGCGATTGGCAGGGGGCCAGGGATACAGGCAAGGGGCCAGTGATACAGGCAATAGGCAGGGGGCCAGGGATACAGGCAATAGGCAGGGGGCCAGTGATACAGGCGATTGGCAGGGGGCCAGGGATACAGGCAATAGGCAGGGGGCCAGGGATACAGGCGATAGGCAGAAGGCTGGGGATACAGGTGATAGGCAGAGGGCTGGGGATACAGGTGATAGGCAGAAGGCTGGGGATACAGGTGATAGGCAGAAGGCTGGGGATACAGGTGATAGGCAAGGGGCCAGGGATACAGGCAATAGGCAGAAGGCTGGGGATAAAGGTGATTGGCAGGGGGCCAGGGATACAGGCAATAGGCAGAGGGCTACAAATTGCATTGTATACATGTTCACATGTGAAATAACCTTAAAGTCCAGAAATAAATTCTCGTCCAGCAGCCTTAGGAACAGGGAGAACAGCTGAGCGCACTAAACATACAATTCGCATGTACACTGAACACACAGTTTACATGTAGACAGGGAGAGAGGCCGAGTGCACTGAATACACAGTTTACATGTAGACAGGGAGAGAGGCCGAGTGCACTGAACATACAGTTTACATGTAGACAGGGAGAGAGGCTGAATACACTGAACACACAGTTTACATGTAGACAGGGAGAGAGGCCGAGTGCACTGAACATACAGTTTACATGTAGACAGGGAGAGAGGCCGAGTGCACTGAACACACAGTTTACATGTAGACAGGGAGAGAGGCCGAGTACACTGAACATACAGTTTACATGTAGACAGGGAGAGAGGCTGAATACACTGAACACACAGTTTACATGTAGACAGGGA
>JAODLC010000021.1:11848278-11893329 GCA_026781145.1 Hippopotamyrus pictus
ATGAATAGTTATAGCCATGTTTATAATACTTTATGAATGCATTATAATGCATTATTAAGGTATCTATAATGCGTTACACACACGTACCTTAAGTAAAGTGTTACCAAACTTTCTTTTTAAAATAGTTGATAAATTATGTGTGGTTTATATTTAATATCTAATTATTGCTGCTATACTTCTCCAGCTTGTGAATGAAATACATGCATTTACTGACAGCTCAGTATGTTATTTAAGCACTCTGCAACACCCTGCATATAGTTATAGGCATAACCTTTGTAAAAGGGGAGATTTGACTATGTTAATATCATCATCATGACATCAAATTACTATTCATGCATGTCTCCCAGCATTTACCTTGCTGCCCACTTTCCCTCTGCTGTAAGTTCTTACCTGGTGAGCAGACTGCAGGATGCTGTGTGTCACCTTCTCTGGCTCCGGCTCGCTGTCTTGCTCCAGGTGGCTTTTCCTGCGGGACTTGCAAAGGTACGAGAGCCAGCAGAGAGTAAGCACAGCAGACAGGCTGCCCAGAGAGGCGCCCAGGACTACAGCGGTGCTGAAGATCATGCTGGATGGATGGGGAGAGAGATGTGGCAGGCTCACTGTGTCTGGGGTCCTATGGAACACACCGTTCTTGAGAATACTCTGGGGAGGGTGGAAACGCCGTGGGGGTTGTGCAGGAAGGATGCTCAGGTTCCTCTGCCTCTCACCCTCTGAGAGTGACTCGAGTGAAGTCTCTTCTCTGCGTGTGCTTAAAGGCAGTGTGGAGGAATAGCAGCTCGGGCGGGAGGAGAGCAAGGAGTGGGGGCGGGACTTGCTCACTGGCTGGTCCCGCTAATGAGGCTTGTGCAGAAGGAGACCACACACGCTGCTTCCGCCCATCTCACCCCCCTCGCTATCTCAAGGTCCCCGAGACAATGGACACGCTGGCTGACCTGCCACTCGTGCCGATTGACATCTGTAGGTTCTGACAGAGATAGATTCACAGAAGTCTGGACACTCTCTCCTCTCACGTTCAGCTCCTCTGGAAGGGCAACTATAAAACCTGACAGTTCAAAATCCTTCTAACGATAGTCACCCACTGATTTATCACCTACAGAATGAGAGGCACTTAACATACAAAGCTAAAGCTGATGTTCTTATTTGCCCTTGATCTAACTAAATGTTTCATTTAAAGCAATCCTGCTCTTTAAGTGCTATGAACAGTACATTACAGTATATATATAAATAAAGGTTCTCCCAAAGTATGAAATGAGCACACATCAGAATATTTGCCTAATTTTTTTCTTCCACGGGGTAGGGACTCTGTCCAAACTGAGGCTGCAATTGAAAATGTGCAGAATGACCCCCGCATGCATTAAGGCTGGACCATTCATCCAATTTTAATTTTAACTATACGATTTTGGCTTCAGACGATTATCATAAGAAAAAAATTGAGATAAAATGATTATTGTGCCAGATTGTGTTTCACAGTGTTGCTCCTGTTTTGTCTTGTTATAATGTTACGAACAACAATGCCAGCATAACTGGAATGTATCACAATACACCTATGTACAGCTCCTGGAGATGACTCTGTTATGTATGGCGCTATGTGAATCATAACAAATTGAATTGTTATAATTCCAGTGCCCCCTTTTCCAACCCCTTTTTATTTGTTTCTCAGTTAAATTATATTTAGAGGTGAATGAAATCCACTGTCCTCTGGTCTCTCTTGATTGATTGGTCATTCTTGAAAACCTTCCTTGTGTGCTGCCCTCTGCTGGCCATATGAGCAGTGGGATCTTTCATATTCTCTGTGTATTGCCTTAAACTTGCAAAGAAGCAGCAGTCTCCAGCATCATCAGCTAAACACCTGTATTCATTTAAGGTAAAATGATTCTTATAAAACATACCACCTTGTTTCTCCTCTCTGACATTGTAGCTTTATGGGGAAATGCCTACTCATATCATTTGCAGAACACTTTTAGAGTACAGTCTATCCATGCATCATTCTTCTACCCTCTGTTCTTGATCAGAGCCCCAGGGGTTCTTTGAGGGGGTCCCAGGCAACATAGTGCTCAGGGCTAGGTTACATTTGACAATGCAGGATGTAGCCAAACAACTGACAAAAACAGGACAATACAGCACTGGCACACTCATTACGAGCAATGACATCAGTAGAGGCGTAAGTCACTATATCTACTATTCTTTTACAAAATGGTTGCTGACAGCTTGAAACACTGATCACTGAGAATGTGAGCTGGAGCCTAAAGAAACTACCTACAGTGGATCTTAGGAGGTGGGGTGGCTGCATAGTACAGTGGTTAGCACTGCTGCCACAGAGCCCAAAAACCAGGGTTCAAGTCTTTCCCCACTGCCATAGCTCCCTGTGGGGGTAACCTGCACAGTCAGGTAGTCCCAGACACCCTCAACCATAGCCTGAAAAAACAGATGGCCCAATTTTAGTCAGGCCATCACCCCTACTTTTTCAAAAATATACCAAAGAACCCTTAATGAGGCCTTACAGAAAAGAACCAGGACCTTCCAAGACCAACAAGGGCCCCATTCAAACACTGGCCAGACTAAATCCTGCATAGCTTCACACAGACTACACAGTCCAGACTGCAGGTACCATGGTTGCTGACAACTCAGAACTCTGATCACTGAGAATGTGAGTTGGAGCCTAAAGAAAGCAACTACATCAGTTACTTACAGGGGACTATAAGAGGGTGGGTGGCTGGATAGCACAGTGGTCAGCACTGCTGCCTCACAGCCCAAGGACCAGGGTTCAAGTCCCACACACAATAAGCACACCAAACTTTCCAATACACATGTACTGTAGAGTTGCTCATAGTTATTACAAGCAATGACCTCAGTAGAGGCATAAGCCTGTATATCTGCCCTTCTTTTACAAAATGGCACACCCAAGACATTGAGACAAACCATTGTGAGTACTTTTACCTAAAAAATATTTAAAAGTAAATTTAAAAGTATGTACAGTACTTAGTACTTTCACTTAAGTAAGATTGTTGATGTAGCACTTCTACTTTTACTTGAGTACATATTTTGCAGGATATTTGTACTTAAGCTTCAGTACTTGCTCCACCACTGGTAATGGTAGATGGCAGGGTGAATGATCACTTTTTGTTTTGCACAAAAAAGGAACATATAATTAAAAATATTACAATTCACATACAATAGAAATGCTACAATAAAATTCTCTCTTTGGTACAGCAGTCTTCAAATTTTATTCTGTTATGTCACAAAATGTATATCTCGAGCCAAAGACCTTTTGGGAAATTCGAAAACACGATAATAGACATTTATCAAAAATGATTCTTTTACAGTGGTATTTAATCGGTCTACCCGAGTTCTTCCCCTATAATGCATATTTATGACATGGTCTTAAGATGGTCTTAATTTTATTCCTGTGCTACAACTGCTAAAAAAAAAGTTTAATAGGAAAAAAACGCTGCTGTAGTGTAAGAACAACTCGAACGTGAATAGGTCTGATAAGGCTTGCGCTGCGATCCAGTGACACACAGTCCATGTGCGGACTGTTTGATAACAAAGCGGCGTGCAGACCCGCCTGCCTGGAGTGGGAGGTGCGGGGAGGAAGAGGACAGTAGAGGAGGAGGAGATGATGATGAGGATGAGCGGGGGAGGGGTTTGTTGTGACCGGGAGTATCCTGCTTCCAAGATGGCGGCGTCCATGGAGTTTAGCTTGGAAGATCTGCCTTCGGATCCTTTGCTGCTAATTTTGTCCTTCCTTGATTTCCGGGACCTGATCAGGTAGGCACTTGTCTCGGCTTGCCTGGCGAGTCTAGTTGCTCGTCGGAGCGGACGCGGCCGTAGTGACTGATGTTAGCTCGGCGCTAGGTGCTGCGTTAGCTCCCCAGCTCCTTTCCTCTTGTTTTGAAACATCTTGGGCGTTTTGATTAATTATGCATGGAGCAAGAGGGTTGCTTAAATTGTGTATCGCGGTGTCCGTGCGGATCGTTGCTATAAATCGAGGCAATGTTTATACTGCTGGCTGGGGAGCCGCTTCCTGCGGACTGGTTCATGTCCTCACCCTGTCCGCTGCCAGATACCACACATTCACCTACCTTTAATGGCTAAACTAATGGTATACCCAGTGCCTGCTGCCCCGTCTTTTAAATGTGATTGTATTCCGTCTCCGCTCACGGCAGTTTGTTTCTGCATATTTATTTGGCCGATCTGCTCCCCTCTTGACTTTACTGGTTGATTTGTATTAGGTTGTGTAAAATCGGTGTAAACACCCACGGAGCTGGGTCTCTAGCCGTATTATAACCCCGTCAGTTGTTAGTGATTACAGTCCGTGCATTTTCACCAAAACGTCTGTGGTCTCACTATGGTCCCCTACTATGTCTCAGCTGCAGTTATGTCAGCCGCCGCCTCCACGGCCTGTCCGGACACAACCCGCTGTGGAAAGGACTCTGTCAGAAATACTGGCTGTTATCCGAGTAAGTGGCCAGCCAGTGGTTCCCTTCTGTTTTCTGTGGCCTGTACTACGAAGCGGGGTTAATGGCTTATCGGGGTAACTTGTCGGATTTAAGGTACCACAGTTTCAATGGACTTAATATTCGTTCACTTACATTTTGCCCGGACAACCTTCACTGAAATCTGACAAGTCACCCCGATAAGCCAGTACTCCTGATTTGCAGTACAAGCCACTGATCTTACCTGCATCTATCTTTTTTATTTCTCAGTGGAATACCGGACCAGTCCACTAGGTGGCCTAGTTTTGTGCGAGCAATGACCTTACGAACTCTGCCATGTAATTTGACTTGTTTTTCCAGCAGTCACCACAGTGCAAAGTGAAACCAACTTCTGGGGCCTGTACTACGAATCGGGGTTACTGTCTTACCTGGGTAACTTGTCTGATTTAAGGTGGTCTCTGCAAAATGTAAATGAGCAAATATTAGGTCCAGTTAAACTGTGGTACCTTAAATCTGACAAGTTACTCCGACAAGCCAGTAACCCTGCTTCGTAGTACAGGCCACTGGTTTTGTTAAAGCTTTATCACTTAGTTAAATTTGTTTCACATTTGTCCAATTTTTAGTTGACAGAAATAAAGGTAACTGTTGATGATATTTTAACATTAGTGTCAGAAGTGGGATGTAAGACCCGTAATTGGATTCTATGAAGCGGGTGAAGAATATGCCCTCATCCCTAAAAGACATGAAGTGTTGGGCTACTGAGCTCCAGGAAGCAATTTCCGGTATGCCACAAAGTGACCAGCGCTAAGAAGATGACAGAAGAACAACACCAGATTTAGCCAGCGGCATACGAATGCTGGAGCTGAAAGAGACAGCTGCAATTATAGAAGCTGCCACAACGGAGTGGTAGGTGAAGGCCACAGCCAAAAAGGCTAAGGAGACCAGTGGAAGCTGGAGCAAGCAAAGCCAGTGAAGCAGCATCAGATGGTCTAGGGGATGGAGCAGTCACCCCAAGCAGAGACGCTGGGCTTCTAAGGCCATGGGCCTAACCTGCTTTGCTCGTCCATGGAAGTAGCCAGCCGGCTGCCCATAAAGCAGCCTGGCTATGCTTCTCCGCAAGTACAATGGGGAGGAAATCACCAGTTATTCACTGGAGTTGCTGGAGGTTGTGATGGAGAGGAATGTGAGGGACAAATTGCTTGCCGTCATAGAACATGAGGCTCATCCCCTCAGTAGGAAGCTAACGGGGAGGAGAAGTTCTCAACGCCAGAGATTCATCTTCCCCAAATGCAGAACTGATTGCTTCAGCATTCTTGTAGCAGTACAATACACCAATGCTTCCCAGCCAGGTCCTTGGGGAACCCCAGACATTTCATGTTTTTGCTCCCTCCCAGCCAATCAGGAACACCTAATACCTGGTACAGGCACTGGGAGCTGGGAGGAAGCTAAAATGTGGACTGTCTGGGATTCCCCGAGGACTGAGTTGGGAAACACTGCAATACACTGTCTGCACTTTATGCCTTTTTGCACGAATTCTGATGCATTCCTGCAATTTGTACATATAGGTATGATCCACTTCATAGTACTCATAATGCCCTATGTAGAGAATGGACATACAATATAACATTTACAGTGCATCATACAGCATTGCCCTTCTGTTTTGCAGTAGTAATAACATTGCACTGTACTGAAAGTAATTGTATACAGGCAGTCCCCAGGTTAAGAGTACAAGGTTAACTCGTACTTATGAATGGACTGCTATAAAGCCTAATATATAAACAATTTGTTGAATACAATCATTTGTAATAACAAATGCATGCACTACTTGCTGATGCTCATGTCAGCTCGAGATCCAGCTCGCGCTGTAAAGCACTATATGTAGTTACTAGTTAGTAATATAATAATAATAAAAAACTATATAAGATTATGTACTGTGTTTTTTTTAAGATTTTTTATTGTATTTGGAAGTGTTTTATAAGCGTAGAAAGGTAAAATATATGATATATATACTAAGACAATCATTTGACTAACTGATGCTAAATAAGAACCATATGTACCTGTTTTGAATTATCTACAAATTTGACTTTAAGACAGACTTAGGGAATGGATCTCATTCGTAACTGGGGGACTGCTTGTATATCTGCTCTTAATTGTTAATATTCTTTTCTTTAGTACCCATTTGTATTATTTCATACATTTTTTATGCCTCTTTCCTTACTGTAATTGTTTTTATGCTTTTTTCATCTGTATACCTTCTGCTATCAAACCAAATGGATTTCCCTCCACCAAGGGAATCGGTTAATATCATGTCTGTCATTTCAAGTAAACTCTTATAGCTATTATTATAATGTTGATAAATACCAACATGTTGGTATTATATTTAATATTCCGCCGTTGTGCCTTTTATGTTAATAAGGTCAAACAAGACTCAGAAAGGTCAGAGCTGGAAGGATCTCTTCCAGGAGTTTTACGGCAACATGGGCCGTTACATTGATCATTACAGTACATTGAAGAAGGCCTGGGATCAGCTGAAGGCTTTCCTCAACCAAAAGTGCCCCAGAATGATCACCTCTCTGAAAGGTACCTCAGCTAGGCTTCCGACACCCCTTCTAGGGCTATTCTGGCAGTGCAGTATGTAATACTCTTCTGTAACATTGTTTATATTGGTTTGTAATAATTAAATGATTGGTAAATGATTACTTGGCTGCAGGATGTAGATAGATTTTTAATGCTGCATATTTTGAATACTTTATTTAAGTAGTTGCTGACAGCTAAAATACAGGTCGTCTTGGCTGCTGTGGTCCCCCTAATATTGCTGTGTCCCCGTGTGGTGTTTTTGGGTTCTCTGTCAACAGAGGGCGCAAGTGAGGAGGACCTGGATGCCGTGGAAGCACAGATTGGCTGCAAATTGCCCAATGATTACCGCTGTTCCTTCCGAATACATAATGGACAAAAGCTGGTGGTTCCTGGGTATGAAAGAACTGATGCAATGCTAAATTTATTTGTCTGTGGTCCAGCTTACTGTTGAGTGTACTTCTCATTAATTTACTGTTAATTATTATGCACCATTTACTATCAGACTGAACGTATTCCATCATTCTCTTCTACTTACAGTTGATTCAGGGTGTACTGCTTACTGTAGGTGTACTGCTTGGTGTTTGCTAGCATGCTGCTAATTTATGTTTACTGTTTACAGATTGATGGGTAGCATGGCCCTGTCCAACCACTATCGCTCCGAGGATCTGCTGGATATCGAGACAGCAGCGGGCGGCTTCCAGCAGCGCAAAGGGATGCGGCAGTGTCTGCCTCTCACCTTCTGTTTCCACACAGGTCTGAGCCAGTATATGGCCCTGGACAGCATGGAGGGGCGCAGTCCTGGTGAGATCTTCTACCAGTGCCCTGTGAGTGCTCCCCACCAGTCGGCCCTCACGCCCGTCCCGTTGGCCGCCCGAAGCCGGCAAAACGCCTTGTGGTGCTGGCGAGGGACTTGATTCTAATTTAAAAGCCCTTTTCTTGGAGTCTTGCAATTTATTGCTCGCTCACCTCGCGCCTCCATCTTGGTGCATTGTCAGTCATGGCAGTGGAGTAAATTTTGGAGGTTCAATTTCTTTATTTCTGGCTGGATATCAGAATTGTAAAGAGGAGAAATGCAGATTAAATATTTTAGTCTGTTCATGGGTATGTACAAGTATAAGTCTTATGCTTATTCATCTTATATATTGTTTATCGTTATTTTTTTGTCATCTAATGGTAACATTAACCAGTTATGTTATTACTATTGTGGTTTGATCTCGCATAAGTGAATGTGTTTTAAAGGTAAATTGCTGATTGATTAATTTTATTGTTTATTTATTTTTTATCCCTGGATCTGTGGAACTGAACACGTCATTTTACACTCGTCATTTTACCGTTATTTTTACCATCGACAAAGTGATCTCCACAATCCTAAAGAATCCTTTAACTTTCTCTCGAGCACTGCTGTTCTTACAGCCAGCAACAGACGGTACACAGGGAGTATCTCACCAGACGGGAAACTATGCACCAATATAGTGGATGACTTAGGGCACCTTCAGTACAGTTACATTCCTGTCGGCGAGTGTCAGATAAATAAAGCTCCATTTCCCATTGTGAAACTGGATTGAAATGTGACTTTTCTCTCCTGTTTCATAGGATCAAATGGCACAAGATCCTTCTGCAATTGACATGTTCATTACAGGTGGGCTGTGAATTTCAGTGTGGTTCTTTTTTCATTATTATGGTTTAGGTGTTGTGGTATCACAGTGGTTAACACTGTTGCCCCACAGCACTGGGCCCAGCGCTTGAGTCTCCACCCTGGCTCCATGTGTGTGGAGTTTGCTTGTTCTCCCTGTATTATTGTGGGGTTTCCTCCAGACACTACGGTTTCTCCCCACAGTCCAAAGACATCCCAAGGTGAACTGGAGTTACCAAATTGTCCATAGGCATGAATACTGTGTGTGTGTGTGTTTGCCATGTGATGGGTTGGTGCCTCACCCTGGGTTAATCTCTGCCGTATTCCAGCCTAGACTGAATAGGACAAGCAGGTAAAATGGATGGTTGGATGTTTGTGTTGTCGGGGAGGCGGGGGGAGTAATGAAAACAGTTTTTTTTTCTGGCACAGTATTTCATGGGTTTTTATAACAATGCAAGAACACTCAGCGCAAAGATTCCAGTCCTGTGTGCAGGTCTAGCAGGTGTGTGTGCAGGTCTAGCAGGTGTGTGTGCAGGTCTAGCAGGTGTGTGTGCAGGTCTAGCAGGTGTGTTTGCAGGTCTAGCAGGTGTGTGGTACCTGTACTGTTTTCTGGGTGGTGATTGGCTGCTTCTGTCCCTTCTTCCTAGGGTCCAGCTTTACGGAGTGGTTTACCTCATACGTTCACAATGTGGTAACAGAGGAGTACCCCATCATCCGGGACCAAATCTTCAGGTATGACTGGTTTTCTGGGGCATGCCACTTACATAGTATGTTCCTGTTCGCTCTTACAACCTCATGTGAAATTAAATGGAGACTCGCCTCACAACCTTTCTACCTGAATAAATGCTTCTCCTTATATCCCATATGAAACTGTCCCAAGCACACTAAAGACTGACTTTTCATGAAGTCATTAACAATAGTTTTGCACAGCTCACTGTGTGTTTTTAAGTGTGTTCAGTCTGTTCACTAAGCAGAACAGTTCTTTCCTGGTACAGGTACATTTAACATACAGACGGAACTGTGGCTTTCGGATTAATTTTGGTCTGCAGCCTCTTGGAATTTCTCACTCCGTGTCCTCAGGTACATCCATGATAAGGACTGCGTGGCCACCACGGGGGACATCAAGGTGTCTGTATCTACCTCCTTCCTGCCCGAGCTCAGCTCTGTACACCCCCCACACTTCTTCTTCACCTACAGGATTAGGTAAAATGGGGGCTGCCACTTTCAGTTCCCTGCTGAATTGCTAACCCTAACACTAACCATAAATAACCCTAACACTAGTTTGGACAGTAATGGCAATCCTAACCGTAACACTAACCGAGACTGAAAACCAATGCCTAACCCTAGGACTAACCCTAATACCAGTGCTAATGTGATTCGTGGGGCGTCTGAGCGATCAGAGACTCACAGTGGTGTGGTTTCAGTATTAAAATTTTCTCTAAAATGTTTAATATTAGTTATTATGAAGGGAGCAAGAAGTGCAGATGTTGGGTGGTGTGTGGCTCAGAGGGTTAATCCTGCGTTCGATTATCTCTCTCCAAGGCGGAAGTCGAATAAAAATGTCATGAAAAACATCAGATTTTTACCAGATTTGTTAGTATTTCTTGTTTGTTTGTGGTTTGTTTGCCTCTCGAAAAAAGAATATCGCTATGGAGCTGCAAAAACATTATAAAGCTTTTAATGTGGTTTGACTAGTTCATGTTTCTTGTTTGTCTCTCGGAAAAAAAGAATCTCGCTCCAAATCTGCTAAAATATAAGCAACAAAACACAACAGCGTGTTCATGGAGGCAGCCGTGTTTGTTCCGAGATGTGTAGCTCGAACGGGAGATTGGTCTGATGTGACGTCACGCACCTCAGAATTTACGACTTCGGAGAGATAATTCTCCATAAGCCACTGTGACTGATTGAAAGATCGCCAGTTCAAGCCCCGACCTCAGCAGAATGGTCACATGTCTGCGAGCCCTTGAGCAAGGCCCTTAACCCCCAGCTCTAGGGGTGCTGTCTGGTGACTTACACTTGTGCTGTGGCTGGCCAAGCCTGCTCTAACTTGTCTGTGTCTCATGGAAAGCAAGGTGTAAGTGAAGAGAAGCATTCCAACACGTGTACTCATACAGGCGCAAATGGGAAATAAAGGTTTGAGAGGGCAAAACAAAAGATGAGCAGGATTCTTTTCTGTCAGTCCCAAACCCTTAAAATGAGGTTGACTGGTCAGGGCTTTCCTAGCCTGCAGGTGGATGTGGTTTTGCTTCTCATAGCAAACATCTGGCTTTTCACTGTTTTGGGGGCCTTGGTGAGTCTCAGTGCAGAGATGGGACCCTGGAGATGTCCAGGTAGCGAATGCAAAGATTCCTCATCAGAGATGGAGACGAAGGGCAGCTGCTGACTCGGGTTCCCACGTTTCCCCAGAATCGAGATGGCAAAGAACGCCCATCCGGAAAACATCTGCCAGCTGGACACGCGATACTGGAAAATCACCAATGCCAATGGCAATGTGGAGGAAGTTCGGGGGCCTGGCGTTGTGGGTAGGGAACCGCCCAGATTGGGCGCCGGAGATAATGCATGTTTTTTTTTTTTTTTTTATCTTTACTGGTAGTTAAAATTAAATCCAGGCCTTACTTTACAATACATGACTTGAATCATATAAGAATGTAGAATCTGCCATGTTTGTCCAAGCATAAGGAGTTTTGTGCTTGCTTGGTAAATACGTGAGACACAGCATGCCGTAGCATGTCAGGCTGAACCTCTTGGTGACTTTGGATGCAGGTGAGTTCCCGGTGATGTCGCCAGGGAAGGTGCACGAGTACGCCAGCTGCACCACCTTCTCCACCACCTCTGAGCACATGGAGGGCCACTACACCTTTCACCGCCTGAAGAACAAGGAGGAGGAGTTCAACGTCACCATCCCTCGCTTCCACATGGTCTGCCCCCCATTCCGTGTGTCCGCGGTGCGGGCGGTAAGTGTCCCAGGAAGGAGTTCTTGTCTGTGTGTCTGTGTCTGTGTTTGTGTGTCTGTGTCTGTGTTTGTGTGTCTGTGTCTGTGTTTGTGTGTGTGTCTGTGTTTGTGTGTCTGTGTCTGTGTTTGTGTGTCTGTGTTTGTGTGTGTGTGTCTGTCTGTGTGTGTGTGTGTCTGTGTTTGTGTCTGTGTGTCTGTGTTTGTGTGTGTGTTTGTGTCTGTGTGTCTGTGTCTGTGTGTCTGTGTTTGTGTGTCTGTCTGTGTGTCTGTGTCTGTGTGTGTGTGTGTCTGTGTTTGTGTGTCTGTGTGTGTGTCTGTGTCTGTGTTTGTGTGTCTGTCTGTGTGTGTGTGTGTCTGTGTGTCTGTGTTTGTGTGTGTGTCTGTGTGTCTGTGTCTGTGTGTCTGTGTTTGTGTGTCTGTGTGTCTGTGTGTCTGTCCTGACATAGCCTGTCAGCTGGTTTTCCACAAACACCTCTCCATGCTCCTCAGACCCTTCTCCTCCTTCCAGCACTTGATCTCTGCCCTGTTTAGATATTTCCTCAGCAAGGCTCAGTTTCTCCCACCTTCTCCCCAGCAGGGTTCCACAAGCAGCCTCTTGGCCCCCCCCTTTGACGAAAACTCATCAGACACGGACGACTATGAGGAGGGGCAGGGCCTGAACATCCCGCCCCCTAGTGGGCGCTGCCCACGCCACATCTGACACAGCTCTCCAGGGGAGGAGCGGGGGTGGGGGGCTGAGAGTGAGGGGCCTGGAAGCCTCTTCCTTCGCTGTTATTGATTAGTAAGCCTTTTGATTAATAAACTTTCTTCCTGTGTTATAAGAATGGACATCCTGGGACCACTGACCCTGTGGACATTTCCCTTTGTCCAGTGGCCTCTTCACTTGATGTTTTTCTTCAGTTTACTCCATATTTTTCCAGAGTATCAAAAGCGCTGTGCATTGCCACTGAAACTCTTGTACTTAAATATTAAGAATCAGTGTACAGTAGTGGATCCATGGCAGTCTAGATTATTCTTATATAACTGAAGCGAAAATGCTGACAGGAGTGATTTCCAAGGGTTTAAATTATTCTGCACGGAGTGTCTTTTGTGCTGCCAGGATGTTGCCATGGTGATTAATGAGCTCACGTTTTTCATTGGCAGTTATACGGACCAGTAGGAGTCCTGTCTCAAAGCCCTTCTGATGGTAACATTCTCCATGGAATAGATGCTGTATAGCAGCAGAACACTGTGGAAAGCGACTGTAGCTCTCACTGGCTGTCTACCCCTCTTGTGGTGGTGTGGTACCGTGCTTTAAAAGCTGTGTGCTTTCGTTGAACAGAACCAGTACAGGACCCATCCAACTTCCCTGCCCGCAACATCTACTGTTTTACAAAGCCTTCACCCACCTTCCCACCCCACTTGGCCCCTCTAGCCCAGCTCACTACACATAACTAATCGTTTCTATGGTGTGTCGACCATGGTGATGTTTTCAGTCTGAAATTCAGAAATGACCGTCTGTCCACTAACAGTCTCCATGGGTACCGAGAGCAGGCCAGGAGGGGAGGGGGGTGGCCCGGGGCATAAGAGAATCTACCAAACCTTGAAGCATGCAGATTCCGTGGGTGAAGTATCAACATCGTCAAAAGAATGACAGTAGGGGTGGGAAATCCTGATCTTTTGACTGAGTGACTGAATGATGAGTCACTTCAGGAGCTTGTTGGCGTCAGTTAGGTGCCAATGGAACCATCTTCTGTAAAAGGTGCTTGACTGAGAGCCATGGGGCTCGGGTCAGGCTTCCCCTGGGAAGCGTTAGCTCTTCACATGCTCCAGAATGACAGGGGCAGCTGAGTCATTTTGAAATGGGGCAGGGCAAATTAGAAAGGAAAAAAATGTTGTGGGGTCAATTCTTAAAATTTAGGACTTACTTTTTGTCTCTGGTTGTTCGCCAAGAATTTCCTTTGTGATCTCTACAATTTATTGATTATATATATATATAAGATTATTCAGTGGCTGTTTGAGTATTGTGATTAATTTACCGGACATGCCTGTTGCAGGCTAAGTACTCTTTCACAGTGTAGGAAAAGTGATCTTTAAGAGGCTGACATTTATTTTCTTTAAAGCTGTGCAATAGCATTAGGCCAATCTGTTTTTACCTTCTCGTTTGATTTGTATTAAGATGCTTTGTTAATGCTTTTTTTATATAATGTTTGATTTGGTTTTATGGTCAGGAAAATAAAAAGATGCTGTATGTTTAAATCCTCAAATGTTTATGTTGCTGGTAATATGAAGCTGATTTGTACAGTGTTCTCTATGTGTTGGCATAGCAAAAAGAAGATTTTGAAAGGTTTTCAGTATGTTGGTGTTTTCAGAGTTATTTGTGTTCAGTTCAGACCATTTTCAGTTCTGACCTGAGCATGATTTTTTTTTTTCTGTTTTGTCATGTTTTAGTTTAAATCACAGAAGGGATTTAAATAAAAATGGAAGACAAACTGTTTTATTTGAACAGATATAGTAGTTCCTCCCACAGCTGAAAGACATGGTGTCCATGTGAATAGGTAGCTCTGAATTGCCTTCTCACACGCACGCACGCACGTGTTTTTATTCATATTTTTATTGACACCATCCATTCATTTCCATGAGAAAACCCTAATCCCAGCTATGATAACCTTAACCCCTACCCAGCCCTAACCAAGCAAAATACAAGAGTTTTGACATTTTTAGTTTTCTGTTTGTCATGTTTTTTTTATATATATATATAAAATATATTAAATTGATTTTTCCTTCTCGCGGACAGGAAAAATTATTCCCACAACGTCAAAATAATGTTTTTACCCCACAATGTGAACAAACATAGAAATACACACACACACACACATATGTGTGTATATATGCATATATATAAAAAAATATATGAGAGAGAATGTTAGTTCTATGTTATTCTAATCATCTGAAAGCTGTGGCCTGTATAAGAAGCGGGGTTACTGGCTTTTCGGGGTAACTTGTTTAACTTTAAACGGACTTCATATTCGTTCACTTACATTTTGCTCAGACTACCTTAAATCCGACGTTACCCCGCTTCGCAGTACGGGCCCCTGATGTAGGCTAGTGTGCGTCCTTTTCGTTGGTTTGGTGTTGATCTAATATTTTCCTAGCTGCTCAAGCACTCAGGAGACAGAACAAATCTCCGCCCCACGTTGTCTGGTGGGCAGCCGACCAAAAACGCGGGATTCTCCATTAAAATGTCATTCATTGTACTATGACAGAGAGCTTGTTCTAATGAGAGCTGGGTGCTTGCTTTGCGAGACAGGTTTTTTTATGTCTTTTCCGGCCAAATGCCAGCGGTTAACGCGTGATGATACTGTCGTCTTGTTTGCCGGGTACATGCATTTGTCCAGATCATGCCCACTCACTATTAGACTGTCCAGCATCTCATTTGGCTGGGTGAAGGTGGGGTTTGGATGAAGAGCACTGATTACAGTAACGCGGATCTGACTCCCATCGCTGACATCAAAATCGGTGAGTAACGTCTTTTTGAATTAAGTCTTTTCATTTTCACTAGAACGCGATTTGCTTTAGAGTGATCATTTATTTTGGGCTTTATTTATGGGCGATGTGAAAACTAATATTAAGTACTTATTTGAGTCTTTGTGTGCTTATGGGCTGTCTTAGCAATTGCCATAAACTTCTTTCAGAAATTAGACTCAGATGTAGAAAAAGAAAAGAAAAAAAAAAAAACGCAAAATTTTCTCCCAACGCACAAGGCTTCTGCTGCTTTGCTTATTTAAAGTCTAATTGTGGAAATCGGGGTTCAAGTGGATAGTTTTGCATTCTGTGCAGGATAACCACATTTTTAATCAGTATGCTTAATGAAAATAGTTTAATGAATGACAGACAAGCTTAGGGAGCCAAATGTTTGAATGGACTGATCGATAAGGAGGGGTTGAGGCTTTGTTTGAACTCATAACTGTGTTTGAAGATCCATCGTTAAAAAAACTTTATTTTTTAAAATACTGCTGTAAGTCTGGAGGAACCACCTACACAATGAAATTCCTGCGTATATTCCTCATACTCTCCATTGCCGTTTTTGCTCTAGGTAAGTAAGAACATTTCTAAAGTATTAATGACTAAGTAGTATATGAAACCAAAACGTCAATATTGATATGATTTTGTGATTGCCAAATTAGAGAAATACATTTTCCTTAGTTTAAGGTGTAATATAGCTATGTGTTGCTTGCTCGGGGAATGTTATGATGTTGATTTTTAATTGTATAGTAACCCAATTCCTGCCTGAATCCTTGTTGTAACAAAGCCAAATGCCTTGCAATACCGATCCAGTATGAGATACATAAGTCAGTCTCGGTGGTTCTTTGGTGTCCCCAGGTTTGGCTCTCCGGTGCTATTCGTGTTCGGATCACTCTGACCGCTGCATTCAGGACTGCACATTTGAGGACGCCTGTCTGTCCCTGGGCGCGCAAGGTGGGCCTTTATCTAGTGTCTGTCCCTGGGCGCGCAAGGTGGGCCTTTATCTAGTGCCTCTCAGTGCATCTGGTGAGCAGGTGACAGGCGCATTGGCTTAAGAGTGTCCCCTTTAACACAGGTGGCATGACCATCCGGAGGTGCATCCGCTACACCGACTGCAACCCAGTCCGACTGGCTCAGATGTTTCCAACGTCGTCTGGCTTAGCCTACAGATGCTGTAGCAACAACCTATGCAACAGCAGCCCCTCCAGCACCCGGAGGGCAGGCCTGCTCGCTGTGCTGCCTCCGCTGCTGCTCTTCTGGTGCTGTGTGCTCTAAGCCAGTCAAATGGGAGTTTAGCTTCCTTAGCCATGATCACCGGATGGCAGAACATGTAAGCGCTAACCAACTCACCTTATTCCTTCATAATTATAACCTGAAATCAGTTTCATAAGTGACGTTCTTGAAATTTGAAAGCAGAGTGCCTTGTGGTTAAAAGCTATACACACAGATGAGCCAAAACATCATGAGCACCCCCACATGATGTGAATAATGTTGAGTATCTTGTAAAAATGGATCATGTCAAGGGATGTATTATGCAGTTAGTGAATATTTGCTACTTGTAGTTAACATGTTGAATGCAGAAGAAATGGACAGAGATAAAAACATTACTCCCTTGACCATCATTAAATTTATCTGCAATTTGAACCAGAGCCCTCCTGTTTGTTTGGACCAGACAGGAAAGTCTTCATTCACATCTCACATTGACAAGTCCAGCATCCTGTCAGGGGCTCATGGTTCATCGCTCCTCAGACCGCTCTCACCATGGCTGTGATTAAATCTCCCCACAAACCTCGCCGTTTCAGGGATTCTCTGACCCGGTCATTTCACCATATTGATTTGACCCTTGTCAGAGTCACTCAGGTTATTATTCTCTGTCCATTTCTTCTGTATTCAACATGTCAACTACTAGTACCAAATGTTGGCTTACCGTGAAACATCTCACACCTTGACATACACTATTTCTATGATACAGACGACATTATTTGCTTCACATGGGGGTGGTCATAATGTTTTGGCTCATTTGTGTTTATTTCTTTTTAAGTACTTGTCATTGTAATTATCACGCACTTCTAGGTACATATATGAAATGTAGGTGTTCCTTTTCTCCAGTGTGTATAAATGGATTTAAACATGTTAATATCTTTAAAGTTTGATTGCAGTGGTCTTTATTTGGTTTGTGACAACTGCCAGGCTGAACTGTTTAGCAAGCTGCGTGTTTCTGCTGTATTATTGCAGGATGCTCATGTGTGTCTGTAAATGAAGTCACTGTATTCATTTGAAGTATGACCATGATCACTGTGTTACTACTGAATGGGGCTCGTGGCAAACTGTCGAATCTCACTTAGCTCTCATTCGCACCAGTGAACCTCTCAGAATCAAGCAGCGATTAAAGATCCAGGCACCGTACTGATCTGATTTATTCCTGCGGACAAACAGTGACGTCTCCGTTGGCGTGAAAGCTCCGTATTCTGCATTGTCCGTCACGCATAGCGCACAAAGGCTGGGAAAGACTGCATGGCACGACGGCACTGCAGTGGAAGCTAGGACGAGCCCCAGTGAGTGGGGTGGATCTCAATGCCGCCACTGTGCTGCACGCAGTGCGCACGCACTGGACAAATCATTACACAACCGCGGCCAGTGGGAGCCGCGTGCCGCCACCCAGGAGTCCCCAGCAGGGGCTGCTCCGATGACCCGTGTGACCCGGCATCTCCGCCGCTTTCCCGAAGACTCATTCAGCCAGTAAAAGACCTTCTTAGTCTCCATTACTTACAGGGTTGCTGCACAGATTGAAACATCAAGACTTTTTAAGACCTTTCTAAGACCTCAAAAAGATAAAAAATAATACACTCTTCACGACCAAAAAAAAAAACCCAAAGCTCTTGCCATTTTAAATGTACTTCATATATACATGAACTGCACAATGATTTTAAAAGATCCGCTTGTTACCACCAAGTGACGCCATGCACATTGTGAGGAGTGTGGTTTCACAGAGGCATATAAATTAAAACCCTAAAGCTCAAATAAATTGTATTCCATGCCAAAAAATTACATTTCTATTGTCACACTTAGCAAACTTAGAGGCTGCTTAAACTGTGATCCATAGTAGAGCAATTCCACAAATGTTCCAATCTCAGTAGTGGTCCAGTGTTTCAGATGAATGTTTGCTTGTTTTGGTTTAATTGATTTGTTTAAACTTTCATCAAACATGGTTACAAAGCTGTCGTCATTCATAGCCAACCTCAGCTCATGTTGGACGAACGGTGCAATACCAAACCTAGATATATATGTGGTCTTATCCCTCCCGCAGGTGAACGACTTTACTATGTCTGAATCCGGGAACATCACCTGAAACACTGTGTGTATTTCACTACTGGATTTGTATGAATGATGTTGGCTCACCGTGTACAGAGACCAAAGCACTTGCTCTTGTTGAAAACCCAGAAAAAGACGTTGAACACGATACTTCCGAAGCTGTGACTTCGGTGATGGTTTGAGCTTCCAAAGTAGCATCTGGCAGATTAAGCCCACACTGAACGTAGCATACAGTACATAACCAGGGATTTGTGTGGCTCTTATAATTACAGAAAAACTAACAGTATTGCTAACGAATACTGGCAATTTCTCAACCCATTTTGAACATCACACATTTATTTTTATAATGTGCCAAATGAGTAACAATGTAATAATACATTGTACAGCTACTTGTCACAAAATTTGTACCGTCATTGTAACCTGTACAATAAAAGATTGTTAAAAACAAATTCATAGAAACAGTTATTGCCAGATGTTTCAGAACCCTTAAGGCAGGGTAAGAAAGTTTTGTTTTCTAAATCCCTGCCTTAGATGCATAATTAGGGGGGAAACCTCTGGAAATAGTTACTCTAACTTTCCAACACGCCATGACCTTTTTAGGGAGACAATCCAGCCATTTGATGCCATATTCATGGCTGTTGATGAAGCAAACAGATGGAAAATTAACAATTGCACAACAGACAATAAGATTTCTAATGGGAAATGTGTAATTCCAGCCCATTATGAAATGGCGTCACATACCTGCCTGTCTGATCACTTATTCAGAGGGCACACGGAGTTCCATGACATCACCGGTGTGTCACAGTCTTACACGTTACTCAAATCACACATCTCTGGCATCTCCTTGAAAGGGCAAGATTTTGGTCCTAATACTTTTCCTAGCTTTCCTGTATGTGATAATATTTCCCACAAAACAGGCTGGGCCTCACAATATTACGCTGCTTTATATGTCATAACACATTATACTGACAACATAGGAAACATGTATGTACAATGTATGTACATTTGTTTCCCCCCTTTTTTATTTTTTCTCCTCCTTTGCTCAGTCTCCCTCCATCTCAGTCCCCCCGCTGATCTCTTCCAGTGGGATCTGTTTCTTGACCTCCCTTCCTGCCATGCTGTCTTTCTCCTCTCCTTCCTCCACATGGCTGTACCAGGGCTGGGAGGCGGTGCTTTCACGGGCCCTGCCCCCCCTTCGGTAGCCGCCCCTGCCGGCCCGGACCAGCCCCCAGCCCTGAAGCTGGGCCCCGGACGTGCCCCCTCCCTGCACTCCCCGGGTCTGGTCCAGCTCCTTGGCACTGAGGGAAGACATCCGGACAGGAATCGTGTTCCCGAACTTGGAGTAATCTACAGAGTAGCGGCCATCCTCTTCCGTTATGATGGACACGAAGCGGCGCCCCCACAGGATCTCCTCCGGGGTGTAGGATGTACGGGCCTGCATGGTGATGCCTGTGGTCTCCACCACCCCTGCCAACCAAGGAAGAACACTGGGCCCTTAATCTCCTCCCGAGTGCCGGAGGAGTAAACAAAAATGCCTGAGACTTGACAGGTCTGGGCGACCAACAGAACTGAAAACATAATTAAGTATAATATTCCAGATAGATGCAATAGTTCTGTGAACGGCAACAGCAAGCCGTTACTTCCTAAACGACTTTTCGATGCATTCTTAGAAAGAACTTCACCCATTTAATCTTAAGAGTACGGCGCCCCTAAGAGGTCAGGGTGGGAAAACATTTTTTGAAATAGTTCCATGTTCCCTTGCATTACTTTTCCATTACAAATAACTGTACTGTGCCCGTTTAAAGTACAAAAGATAGAATTAATGGAAGAATAAGTATAAACCTAAACGATACAGACATGTCCAGTTAAATGTAACTTTCATGTGTTTTTATATGTGTTTATTAATAATTGCACTGTGTCTATTCACCGCCAATGATTGTAAGCGAAACAGCTGGGCTATTGAACATGAATGAACTGCAAACAAGCATTGAAATATTAGACTTTGACTGTGAAGAAACCTGGAAAATCAATGGGTGTTCCTTGCTTTTGTTGAAAAATATTGCAGCCGGAAAACTAAATATAAAGCTAACTTTACTGCAGTATCATAGCTAGGGTTTGAATCCAAAACCACTGTCGGGTATCTCCCTTTCAATGCTTATGTGTGCACTTCATGTTCAATAGGCCAGCTGTTTTGCTTAAAGTGACTGGCGGAGTGCAAATTATTAATAAATACGTATAAAAACACATAAAAGTTACATGGCGTCTGTCACGCCCGGCTCCGTACGAGCCTCATTTGTGCCACGCCCACCTCGTTACCTCGTATTACTACCTGATTGTTCTCACCTGTTTCTTGTTAATGCTAGCTTGTCTTGTGTATTTAATCCGCGTCTGTGTTAGTCTCCCCAAGTCGGTCATTGACGTTTGTAGTGTTGGTTTGTGTGCGCGCATCCCGTTTCGCCCGACTTCCTGGCTGGACTCACCTGCTTCGCTGCTCGCCTGCAGCCGACGCACGTAACAGCGTGCATTGTCCCCCATATTTTAAATGCTTAAAGCACACTTTACAGGACACGTCTGTATTATTTCGGTTTATCCTTGCCGTCACGTTGCAGCAAGTAAGAACTGGACAAGTGTTCTTGGATCGCGTAAGTTTTGCTCTGGAACGCAAAAGTATTTCAAAAAATGTTTTTCCACCCTGATCTTTTAACGAAGCTGAAGTTTGCTCCTTATTCGCAGCTCCTTATTCGGATTTTCCAGTCCACCTTAAATGCTTCGCAGCCCAATGCGATGATGCGATTGTGCCTGTACCATTTTAATACTATAAACCTCTCTGTGCCAGGCAAATATCGACTTCTCAGTACAGGTCAGGTACCCCACTATATAGAAAAAGTGACATTGTCCTGTAATTTAATTGTATAAGTTGATAAAATGACTCATATTTTTTTTCTGTGTGTATAGGGAGTTGATGTAATGAATTAGAACTACTTATATTACTGGAATAGTATGACATGCCTTGTTTCCATCTGATTTACAACACCATAATTGTTTTACCTAATAAATACACATTAATCAGTATAATTGCAGGGAAGGAGACGGGTTAAATAAGGATCGTTATGGGTTAAGAGAGTTCAGACAGGGACTGCATGTGAGGATAAAAAGATGGCAATGCCTTTGCTGTTGGGTTTGTCAAGCTCAGTAAAGTTCTGTGGGATGATACAACTCGGCACAACCCTGAAGCACCACAGGCAGCTAGTACAGCAAGCTCGGGGCGAGCTTTTCACGCCTTGTTGAGTCCATGACAGATGATGCTGTTCTAGGGCTAAAAAGGAGTCCAATGCAATATTAATAAGATTTCCCTAATGTTTATACTCCAAGTGTGTTTCTGTCAAACTGCTATAAACTGTTGGACCAGATTGGTCTTGATGGAAAGACATGAGAAAACATGTCCATATTTTAGTTGAATATGAATGTGTAATGTTACTCTGGGTCTGAAACAAACATTCAAAATATTTCAAACCCATTAAATCTATGCAAAAACACTGACAAAACAATATTTCGTTCGCTCTCATGCTGCAATGAATGCAGAGGACAGTAGGGGGCACAATGCAGGACTCCCATCAGCTTACCCTCCAGGATGACAATGACCTCCAAGTTCTCATTGGGCAGTGACTGGGCAGACAGATCGTAGAGGGGACTGTCGCGCTCGATGGTATGGCTGACGATGAGAGGCGAGACCAGGAAAATGCCATTACTGCGAAGGGGGTTCTCCACCTGGATGTCTAGCTGACACACTGGGATCACCTCCCCCTCAGCCGTCACTGTCTTGCGGATCACCTGAATGGTACAAACAGGCTTTCAGATACGTACCAGTGCCACTAAACTGAGTGATCAGGAAGAAGTGCAAGTTAGCAAGGGAACGAAGGCTACAGCAGAAAAGCCAGTCAAATAAGAACTAGGGTTCTACCAAGCAATTGCAAAATATAAGGAAGAGAGCATCCAGTATTGTCACGACAGCATAAACAAGGCAGGGAGCAGATCAGTGGTAGGATGAATTAGCTGAGATCCTTCCCAGAAGAGAGAAGCCATTATCTGAAGGTTCAAATGCAATTTCATATCAAAAGTGAAGTCGCCAGCAATACAGAAATACAAAGTGGGAATTACAGGGGTCCACTGCGGCTGCTCGTTACTGGTGTTTAAGCCATGAGAAGTGTTCAGGGCTCGCGATCATGCCTGGGTGGCCTTGGCTAAATTACTAGCTCTTCTCTCACCTGCAGCTGAATGGTGGCAGAGATAATCATGCTCTTCCTCAGGTCTCCCACACGGAACATTAAGGCGGGCCGGCCGTTGCGGGGGGCAATGACCGCATTGCGGGAGAAGATGAGGGTCTCTGCGCGTCGGTTTGCCTGTGCCGTCTTCATGAAGATGCAGCCCAACATGACAGCATTGATGATCAGGCCCAGGATGTTCTGGATAATGAGTATCGTGATGGCCACCGGGCACTCCTCCGTCACCATCCGACCCCCAAACCCAATCGTCACCTAAAAGGCAAGTGACACAGTCCGGAACATAAACTGCAATGCTGATCACAAAATATTGCTGAGGAGCCCTCTAGTGGTAAGCTGGCAGCACTGCAGCTATCCCCTGCAACAGTGTGAATACAAGGGCATTGAAGTGGAATATTACTATTCCAGTGAAATGAAAACTCTCAGGTGTGTAAATATCATAGAAGAATCTATTCAGGATGAATCAATCAGAGGCAAAAAAAGAGCCCCCACCTGGACCTCGATGGAAAAGAGGAACGCGGAGGTGAAGGACTGGATGGCAGTGACACAGGGCACCGGAGCAGGCCCGCTCACTGGGTCACGGAGCTCCAGGTCCCCATGGGCAAAGGCCAGCAGCCACCAGGCCATGGCAAAGAGCATCCAGGAGCAGATAAAGGCTGAGGTGAAGATAAGCAAGGAGTGCTGCCACTTCAGATCTACCATGGTGGTGAAGACATCCTGCAGGAATCTACCCTGGAAGCGTGAGGTGGAGGGTGAGTTACTGCTGACAGCAGTGCCAGCCAGTCGTGAAGACCCGTCAGTTTATATATATGGGGGGGGCAACTTAATTACAAATCTGGGCAACCATACAAAGTTCCATTTATGGGGGTCGGGCGAATCCAGATTATATACTGAGGGTGAGGACCACTGCTGTCTCCCCCGCATCCCGATGTCTTGTGTTTTAAGTGCACATGCCCTGCCTGTCTGCACGAGTTTCCTCCATCAAGTCTGAAGATGTGCGCTTTAGGGGGGCTGGTGTCTCCAAACTGTCACTAGTTTGTGTAAGTAAGCGTGCTGTGTGATGAGCTAACATCCCCTTCAGGCTGCACCCTGCGTCATTCCCTGTGCTGCCCGGGAAAGGACTTACATATACTCTGCTTAATCATCATTAAAGCAGACAAGCAGACAAAAATGACAAAACACACAGCATGTGGAAAGACAATTACACAGACGCAGCTGCACATGTGATTTACTGACAAGCCATATTCTGAAGAATGTAGATACCATAGCATGTGGCAATAATCTAGAATAATACTAGTTATTTTACATTTACTGATTGTGACTGAGAGGCTGACATCCAACCTGCTCCATGATGTTCTTGTGGGCCACATTGCAGGACCCAGTCTTTGTGATAAAACGGGCTCTTTGGGCCTTGGATCGGAACCGATTGGTCTCGGTGGCACCCTCTGTCAGCCGGGTCAAGAAGAAGCCATCAGGGACCAAGCCCTTCCTGGCCAGCATCCTGCCGCTCCTTTGGTTACGTTCTGAGGGGGGGAAACGGTGACTATATGAGCCTGTTTGTGCGGAAAATCTTGCCAGTCATACAATTTTGACGCAAAACATGTTTTATGCAGGGAGATGACAGTGATGCACATATGACACTTTTATCAGTTACCTGCCCCAAAATGTGCATTGCATCGTTTGGAAAAACTCGCAGCTCGCATTACAGAAAATCTGTAAAAATTTCCACGAAACCCCAACACCGATAAACACTGTTCCCTGCAATCGCGGGAACTACCTCGTTCTAAAATGTGCAAATGTGTATAACGGGAATAACTAGGTAAACGGGGATTCCTCTCACACCCACAATCCCTGGGAAGACAACGCCGTATCTTTACCGGGCTGCAGGTAGCGTGATGGCCGATAGGGAGTTAGCTTTCTGCAAAGAGCGCAAACAGGCCGCGGCAGCGCTTCTACCTTTTTATTCCTCGTCAAACGTGCAAACGTCTCAAAGATCGCAAGGAGTGCAGGAATAAACCTGTCTTCTTTCCCGTATGAAGGTTATATCTGATCAAAGTCGCAATGCAAAACGATCGGGTGCCCAAGCAATAAGGAGCACGCATATATAGCCACGTACCAGATTCCCTTTCTGGTGGCTTTGGATCTTGAGAAAGGCGAAAGTCGTTCTCTCATTTGGCATATTAATTGTTTCTTATCAAATTAGTGTGGATTTAAACGGAATAATCCTCATTGCCACCGTACATACGAGCAATACAGTAAAAGCATAGTTTCTTTATCCTATTCAATTTCCCGTTCTCTCGTCCTCTATTCTCCGTTTCTCTCTCTAACGACATTGACGAATGAATTTTTTTTTTATTACAAATTGCCAGATTCACGGCACAGAACGCACCGCCGAAAGATTTATGCATCGAATGAAAAAACACAGCTGCTCAAATATTATACCCTATATTATTTAAAACGGTATACAAACGTTGTCAGTAATTTTTCCAACCCCAAACGAAATGATATTTCTTAGCATGTAGATAAGCTATACAGGCTGCAAAGTCGGTACGGTACCTGTGCTCTTTAAATTGCATTTTTTCCTCCACAAGGCTTGTTTATTGCTCGGCGAATGTCCATGTCCTTATATAAGCCACGAAGTCTGTAAGGCAGCAGGTCTATTACTGCCAGACACCGAATACAGGCCGTGTGGGTACAGCAGAAACTGGATTACTCGATGCATGTCGAGGTTTTCGTTTTATGCTCATAAAAATCTTGTCATTATTAAACAAGTATTTTAAGCATTTATCGATGTGTTATTTTGAAATATATTCCCCGGGGTTTGGGCATTCTGGTTTATTTCTGAAGATGGCCAAATTTGTTACCGTTTTTTCTCGACATGCTTAACGTTCTCAGGACTACAAGTGCATTTCTCATAACAGTTCATGCAAATAGCAAAACATTGTGGTTAAGTGGCAAAACGCCACATCTCACCCAAAACAACTAATTAACTCATGTCTCAAAGCAAATAATTCTATCAATTAATTATAGTCGATCAGTGCCACTAAAATGAAAAATACCTTAAGCATCATTATAACCATGAGAGTCAAAATGCTTAGATTGTCCACAGATCATTGACATAAATATTTCCATTTAAGGGATACACTGAGGATTTTGATAATGTTACATGCATTTGCACTTGATACATTGTGTGATGCTGTTTATACGAGTTGTTTTGAGAAATGCATTTACTGTTTTGAAAATGTTGAGGTTAATTTAAGAAATGTACCAAAGCAACTGAGAAACTATAAACACAAAAAACTGAGCAATTTACCATTGGCCTATATTGTTTATTTACAGATTAGCATATTTCTCAAAGGACAATTCCAGTTTTTCTCGATTGCTTTGGAGCATTTTTCAAATGAAGTGATGGTTAACTCGATGATCACATACATATATAGGTTTGAGTGTAAAATATTACAGTGGGAAACTACATAATCTATTTTGACCAACAAGACTAAAGCAACTCAAAATTGTGCCAAATGATGGCAACTTTACAAAACCACTTGCATATATGTACAAAACCATTTGAGTGAAACAAGAAGTGCAGAAGTGACATTGTGGTGTGGGAATTACACTTCTTGTTTTGCAAATTTGAGAAATGTTCCAAAGCAAGTGTTCAGTTTTAGGACCACTATTGTTCCTAATTTACATTAATGATATTTACACCAATACATACAGTAAACTGGTTAAATTTGCAGACAACACCAAAGTGGGTGGT
Organism: Hippopotamyrus pictus; assembly: GCA_026781145.1. Taxonomy (NCBI): domain Eukaryota; kingdom Metazoa; phylum Chordata; class Actinopteri; order Osteoglossiformes; family Mormyridae; genus Hippopotamyrus; species Hippopotamyrus pictus. The sequence continues at coordinate 11,874,734 of JAODLC010000021.1, forward strand.
GTAGCAGATACTGATCTAGCAACACAGAGGCTACAATGAGATCTTGATTTAATTAGCGACTGGGCTGATACCTGGCGGATGAAATTTAACATAGATCAGGGGTGTCAAACTCCATTCCTGGGGGGCCGGAGCCCTGTGTAGCTCAGTTCTTTCCCTGTTACACCACAAATGATTCAGCTTAAGAGCTGTGTGGTAATTAGCACAAGGACCTGAATCAGGTGTGTTAAATGTGAGGAAACCCAAAAATGTAAAAATACTAATTTTTACATAGCCATACATTCTTAGTAAGAAATAATATACTATCAGTACAGCCTAAATATTATGTCAGCAAATATGTTTTGCAATAGCAAAATTCATTAATAGAACTAGCATTATAAGACATGTAACAGATACCACTTAGTTGTTCTGTGACAAAATCTTTGTTGACCAGTGTGACCTAGTGAATAGCCTGTTCATAAAAAATTCTTTTGGTCCGTTATGTGGAAGGCATGTGTAGACAGTTCAGTTACACTCGTATAAAAAGGTGTTTCTGTTTGTCCTTCACACAACCTCTGTCACTTTGTTGACTGAGAGGAGTTTGTCTTTGAGGAGGCGCTGTTCACCTTTTCCGCTCTGGACCTCTACTGTACCCTCCGAACACATTGTCAACCCTGCTCTCAGCTGAGCTTCATGTACCCAATAAACTCCACCATGTTTAGACAGCTGAGAGTCTATCCATGAGAACAAGGAGGAGAAAGACAGCTGGGAGAGGCACTACGTATTGTGTATTCTTCATTTTAAATGCTGAATGATATAGGATCAATTGATGGTTTGAAGCAGGAAGGAAATATTAGTGAATGCAGAGCAAAGCATCTCAATGGGACTGTCCCTACATGCTGGGAATGATGCAATTTGTCATTAGTTATTTGTCATTAGTCCGCTCAAATTGTCATCATGCATTTAGAGTATTTTATTACCTCTAACTGTGATTAAGGAGAAACACATTGTGGTTTGCAGTTTAAGGGTGGTGTTACATTGTTGAACGTCTGTATTCTTTGAACTTTTATCTTCTGAGTTTCGCTGAAGGTCCCCGATGTTTTTTTTTCTGCTCTGAGATGCTACCGTACAGGTATTAGCTCCCAGGCCATGATAGTTCTTGATAGCTGTCCTTAACGTCACTCAATGTAGCACATATATGGGGTAGTTGATCAAAGTGGGACTGTAATTGTTCTCAATCATTTAGTGCATTTTTGGAGAATATGATGTGACAGACAGACAGACAAGAGCAAGAGGCAAAGGTAAGCTTTTGTCTCCAGTTGTCCATTCAGACTCCCTGAAAGAGAAAGTGATTCACAAACATTTTCCCACTGTTTACACAAATGCTCATAAAATGCAGCTCCTTGGTTACACTAACAATGCTCTACATTCCACAATCCTGTCCCAGTTAACTCACAATCACTTCCTTTGGTCCGCTTGCTTTTAATTCTTTCTTTGCTCTGAAATCACAACTTGGCCATAAAAGTGTGTAATTGTCTTTTACTTGTACATCTCATTACAACTAAGAGGAAGTCAGCAGCAGAGAGCAAAGACAAGATGCTACAACAAAGCTGCAACATGAAAAATGCACGTTTTACATTCACGCTCCAGAGATTTATGTGTGACATAGTAAGACATACTTCATAGTAATGTCACAGCAATTAAATTTAAAGAAAAACAGCCAATTCGCACAGTGAATCAAGGGAGTTGAACTGGACACAAGGTTAACCACTGGTCTTGACAGTCCTGATGTTTAGAAGCACTTGCTCAGAATTAAAAGTAAAAAATAATTTCCAGGCAAACAGTTTATTGGCTTTAAAAATTAAATCATTAAATCAAGAATTATTTTTAGTTTTATTAGAAATTTCCAAAATAATTTACCTTTACAAAATACTTCATTTTTCAATCCAGTACATTGTTGTTTACCCTTATTCAATATAATGACTTTAATTGACAAAATAATTAGCCCACAACTCTTAAGATGTTAATTTGATGTGATCAAAGGGCAAGAGGTTTGATTTTTCTAACAACTTAACTGCTGACTCACTCTAAGGCCATCTTCTTCTCAAATGATTCAACATATACTCATTGCATCTTGGGCCATTAGCATCTGCTGGGGAGAAAATGAATCTGGGTCTGTGAAGGCTGGAGTAGGGGTGGCCTGGAAGGTCAGGGAAGAGGTAGGCGGGTGCAATCCAGGGGGGAGGAATTTGTTTCAGATTAGAAAGGGTCAGATGGAGACACCACAAGTAGCCACTTTGTCTTTGGAGAGCACACAAACTCGGGAAGATTGAAGGCTTACCTCAGAGAGGATTGATTCATCATTTCAAGAGTCAAAGTGAGTGTATTTATCATTATTCATAAGACGAGGCCTCTGCAGCACTCTGCCTCACTATTACTATGAAAGTGTATCGGTCTCCTGTTTGGGTATGGAAGAATAGATATTTGCTACTCATTTTATCTTTAAAAACATAAGAAACAGAAAAGATCACATAATATAATAATATTACCATTACTGATAGATGTTTTAATTTGTAGTAAACTAACCCAGATTTGAATCAGAATTTAACTGATTATAACAAATAATTATTCTAATTATCTAATGTATACACCGATGAGCCTAAGCATTATGATCAACTGCACATGACATTGATAATTTCATATGTTAACGCGCTGTATAATATATCCCACACCTTGAGATGCACTATTTTTATGAGAAAGTCAACATTATTTACTTCATGTATCGGTGGTCATAATAATAATTTTTCTGGGTAGTAAGTGTTTATGTACTCAGAAGAAAAAAAATAAACATTAGAACATATGCACATTAAGAGTAACACAATAATAAACTAACAGGAATTACTTCTGTTCTTCAAAAAGTTACTGAAATCTAGTTAGATGGCTAGATAAACAGCGTTTCAGTTCCCAAACCTCTCCTCAGGGGCACCTCAGACATTACATTTATTTGTTACATTTCACAACCAGCTTGATTTATTCATTAATTTTGAAAGATTAAAATGGTCAAGTCCTGTGGTCAAGTCAACAAATGCATGGGTGTATTGGATGGTTGCAGAAAATACTGGGTTGACCTTCTGCGAGGTTTTGAAATGGCTAAGCCGGGGGGGGGGGGGGATCTCCAGAAAGGGCTGGTGTCTGTGCAGGTTTTTGGGATAACCTGTAGGTCAGCTGGTCAAACCCAGGTGTGAGGACTCTTCAGCCAATCAGTCCTCTAATTAGTAATGTAATTAGGGAGTTGCAGCGAAAACCCACACACACACCGGCCCTTTGTGGATAAGATTGTCCACCCCTGGGCTAAGCCGACAGACTTTAACAGGCATAATTTCATAATTTATAAACATCTTCATCCCTCTTTTTTTGATGAAGGCCATGGTCTGTGATATATACATACATATATACTATATACATAAGTATCTTTGTATGATATAGGGGTTTATATCATTCTTAGTAGATTCCATCATTTATTGGGAACAAATGTTCCCTTGACATTTCCAATAATGTGATGCTACAGCTCAGTTTGACATTAATGTAAAATAAAAGGCTGTTAAGGCAGAAAGAGAATATTGTTCAATGGTTCATAGACTTGAGAGACAGGCATGTTTCTCCATGACTCATGAACAGCTGGTTTCCTGGGAACAGCTTCATCCCTCTGTTTGCTTTTCAGAGATGAGAATCCTTCAAAGGAGGAGGAGGAGAATTACTCAGGCATCAAAGACCAACTGAGGTGGGAATGGTCTTCATTTGGATACTTATTTAACGTATTGAATAGGCATACACCAACTAGCTAACGGAGGAAAACAGTATATTGTGGGATTTCCTTCAGAGAACAGTCATCCAAAGAGACCAGCACTGGGACAACCAAGGCACCACAGAGACTTATCACCCAACTGCCCTGATGTCAGGCATTCTGCAATCCTCCCAGTCACCCCCCACCTTGTCCCCTATTCCCCCCCTGCTTGGATCATGTGACTATAGTGAGTGGAGTCCTACTTGGGCTCTCATACCATCCATCTACATGCTGGCCTTCACTTTGGGTTCTATGGGGAATGGGCTGGTTCTGTGGGTCTACATCAAAAGACCCCAGCACAGGAGGCGTCGTATGAAGTCGGTACCAGAGAGAACATCCCGACACTGCAGGCATTCTGCCTCCTCCTGCTCGCTCACCCCCGCTCTCATCATCAGCCTGGCCGCAGCAGACATGGCTTTCGTGCTCACCCTGCCGCTCTGGGCCACCTACACAGCCCTGGGGTATCACTGGCCGTTCGGGCAGCTGCTCTGCAAGCTGAGCAGCTACCTGGTGGCCCTCAACATGTACGCTAGTGTCTTCTCGCTAACTGGCCTAAGCGTGGAGCGCTACTGGGTCATCTCAAGGCGCCTCAGGGCTCAGCACAGCTGGACCCGGGTGCTTTGGACTGTGGGTGGAGTTTGGGTAGCGGCAGGGATCTTGGCACTGCCAGCTCTGCTGCTGCGGACGGTGATTGAGGTTGGGGAAGAGGCGGGGCCTGGGAATGGCGGGTGGTGGCAAGGCCAGGCACCGCGCCCCCTGAAATCCTGCGAGATGGACTATTCAAGCCTGATCACTGCCAAGCTGCCTGAGGAGAGAGAGCGCCTGGAGCTGCTGTGGGTGGCAGCCATGGGAATAAAGTCCACTCTGCTGGGTTTTCTGCTGCCGCTGGCTGTCCTGCTCCTCTGCTACAGCTCCCTGGGCTGCTTACTTTCCCACCATTTTGGCAACGGCCCACAGCCAGACCACCGCCGCCAGCGACACCTTCTGCGTGTCATTGTCACCCTGGTCTTGGCCTTTTTTCTCTGCTGGCTGCCCTTCCATGCCAACAAGACCCTATCCATCCTCATGCAGCTGGAGCTGCTACCCTACTCCTGTGCCTTCGACTGGGTCCTGGTGGCGGCCTACCCCTACACCACCTGTCTGGCCTACATCAACAGCTGCCTGAACCCCCTGCTCTACGCCTGCTGCAACCCAGGATTCCGGCACCACTGCCGGGCTCTCCTGGACTGCTGCTGTAGAAGGAGAGGAGGAGAGAATGGGAAGAAATGGGAGGAGCCTAGCCGGAGCTCAGTGGTGCCTTCAAGGACGAGCTAAGAGATGGATACAAAGGAGAGTGATGCACGAAGGAAGGAAGAGAAGCTTAGTCATCCAGTCTGATAAATTTGCAAGTGCCAGTCAGTTGCGCCTTTGTTTACATTAAGTGAATTTAAAAGGTTAGGTTTTTTTTTTTAAAAGATTAATAGATCTGAATGTATAGTAAATGGGGGTGGCATGGTGGTGCAGTGATTAGCACTGTTGCCTCACACCTCTGGGACCCAGGTTCGAGTCTCCGCCTGGGTCACGTGTGTGGAGTTTGCATGTTCTCCCCGTGTCGTCGTGGGGTTTCTTCCGGGTACTCTGGTTTCCCCCCACAGTCCAAAAAACATGCTGAGGCTAATTGGCGTTCCTAAAATTGCCCATAGGCGTGAGTGTGCCCTGCGATGAGCTGGCCCCCTATCCAGGGTTGTTCCCTGCCTTGTGCCCTTTGCTTCCAGGATAGGCTCCGGACCCCCCACGACCCAGTAGGATAAGCAGGTTGGAAAATGGATGGATGTGTAGTAATTTTTACATGTGATACTTATAAGTACTTTTAAAACTAAGAACTTTTTCTTGAATAATATTTCACTGGATAACTTTTACTTGACTAACACTCTGGTATGGTATCTATACTTGTACCTAAGTATGAAAATTGAATACTCTTTCCACCACTGGTGTAATTAAAAATGAACACAGATGCTGCTCTCCTGAAGTACGTCAACACCTTCGTCCTCTTCCACTGCCACAGACACATATGCTGTGTGTGTGTGTGTGTGTGTGTGTGTGGGTGTGTGTGGGTGGCTGGATTTGCATAGATCACATTTGGGGACCAAAATGTCCCCTAAGTTTGGTAAAACCTGAAACTTCTTTACTTTTGGGGATATTTTTCAGGTATTTGGATAACCTCAATTTTATAAAAAATCTGTGAATGCAATCAAAAGTAAATATGCCTTGTATTTTGTTTGGTTACTTATGCTTAAGGTTAGGGCTGGGTATGTGTCAAGGGTGTTGTGATTATTATTAGGTTTTTTCCCTTAGAAATGAATGGATGGTCCCCATTTAGACAAGTACTCCAACATTTGCTTTTGTGTGACAGATAAAGGAATATTTAATTGGTTTTGAAGGGTGACAAGTTCATATAATGCTGGATAATAAAAATGGAATGACTATTAACAAAGACTATTTCTTTAAATAACATAAAACCACACGCAAAGAAAGACGAAAATTAGGGGGAGAACATTTTAAAACGAATTTGAAGAAGCTCTTCTTTACACAGCGTGTAGTTAGAGTATGGAATAGTCTCCCTGTTCGTGTAGTGCAAGCTAAACCCTGGGGTCCTTTAAATCAGAGCTAGATAAGACGTTCACAACTCTGACCTATTAGTTAAATTCTCCCCAAACGAGCTTTATGGGCCGAATGGCCTCCTCTCGTTAGTAAATTTCTTATGCACTTAACATTTTGACTCCCCGTGTGTTCAGTTAGTGTAATAACATTCCGCACGACTGAGCCAAAATGGCGCATTTTTCCAGCGCTCAGTCGCTTTGAATAAATATGGAGCTCCCAGAGCCCATCAGGAAGCGTTTGGGAGACTTTTCTCGGACTGTGTTCATAACTCAAAGTCGTACAGAAGATCGTTTTAAGTCATTAGGGCACAGTAAGTAAAGATTTAACTAATACGGCATCCATTTTCTATACCTGCTTGTTCTATGTAGGGTCGCGGAAGCTACACGCGAATGGCAGGGAATAACCCAGAACTGGGCGCCAGCCCAACACAGGGCACACGCACCATTCACACGTACGGTAACTCCGGTTAATCTTACGCTTTGTACTGGGGGTACAGAAGAAGCCAGAAGGGAGAGTTCCTACGTGGCAACCCCACAGCGATACGTGCAGAACACGAAGAGAAACCCCTTATTATTCCTGCTTATTTACCTACATGCATTTAATTAAAATCACGTCAGAAAATACGTGTTTCAGTTTTTCAGTCTTTGCAGGTTACATGTCCTTTCGCCACTTGTAACTGCAATCTTTATTTTTGTCAGAGTAGTTTACATAATGCTGACTAACTTAAGATAATGCAATCAGAGTTCAGTTATTTAGAATATCATAGATAAACAACTTTATGCAGTTGTAGAATGGACCAATAAAAATTAAAAATGCTGGTATTACATCCCGTTTTTATTTGTGACTTGTGTTGAGAGTGTTGCCACAAGGTGTGCCTGTAAGATTGATGGATAGACGCACGATCGGCTTCTTTCCTTTTTCAGACGACGATGTTATATCCTGTCTCCCGCTTCAGATGTCTCTCTTCTTCAACGTCTACTACTTTCCAATGTGGTGGGTCAGTGAAGTTGTCATTTTACACCTCAAGGTATTCAAAGCAGCCTGATTTGCACTGCCATCAAATTTACAAGTTAATCAGCTGGTTTGGGGGATAAATAAAAAAGACAAAATGATCTCTCTATGTATTTGTCATTTCTCATGTAAGTTTGCATGTCTGTTACACCTTGACTTGCCTGCTGGTGTTCTTGCCTGTTCTGTTTCAGTATCCAGCTCTGCCGGATTATTACAAGTTCATACTCATTACTGTCCTCATTCTGATGACACTTATAGAGGCTATCAGGCTTTATCTGGGCTATGCTGGGAATCTGCAGGAGAAGGTACACTGTCACCCTCCGTTACCTCCACTGCTGAAAATGCCGGGATTATTATAAACATGGGTCACAAATAATTGCATTAAAGAATGTTTGTTTTTTAACCAAAGATCGCATTATACTGTTGGAGGGGGTAAAGTTCAAGCTAGGATTGTATAATCAGAAAGTTTCTCATTATGTATAATAGTCTGGTGAAAATAAACTGAAACGATGTTATTGGAAAAATGGATTGTTTGTCTCCCTCTTGTGGCAGGTCCCAGAACTAGCTGGATTCTGGCTCCTAACTCTTCTTCTTCAGTTCCCACTGACCCTGTTCCAGCTTTTCAATGAAGCCATCCTTATTCAGCCTCTAGAGAGAGGAGTTCACATTGTGCTGGCCCTCTTCCTACTAATAGAAGTAAGAATGCCCATGTGCCCGTCATTCTCAGATTTAGTTATGTTGCTGTAACTCATGAGTTTGCCAATTATAATTTAAGGAAAGTATTTGGACGTTCATTAAGATCACTGTGTACTGAAACGACTCTGTATAAAGAAAAGTTGAATTTCAGAAGGTGGTCGTTTTCCTGATATTTTAATGATGGATAATTGAAGTCTGCGTATCATCTCTGTTTCTTTTCCTTGTAGTCTGTCACAGGGTTTGTGGCATTGCGTACGATGGTCAGACACTCGGAGAGTCACTTCCACCTCGGACAGTTTGATGGATTCCAGGAGCTTAGACCCCAGTCATGCCTAACCCACTCCTGATCAGACGGATACAACATGAGCAGCATTCACTCTGTATTTCAATGTTGAAGATGAGATGTGTGTTAACTGAATATATACAATGGTTGTTGGGGGAAGATTATTCGATTTTTATGTTATCATATGTTTTGGCTTTTTATTGAAACAATTGAAGGAAATAAAATTTTACTACATGACGTGGAGAATCCACTTTTATGGATCGTTACATCACATTATCTTGACATATGTTAACCCTGCGTAATGCTAATCTTAAGACTTTGTTTAAATTTAGTGATAGTGAAACTGTCCTTAGTCAGCACACAGCAGCATGTGGATTAATGAATTTGATTACTGACTGGGTCTTTATCAGATATATATTAAACTTGTTAGATTAGACTTGGCAAGTTTTCTTTGTCTTGCCCTTCCAAAGGTAAAATATCTGTTTAACCTACTTCATGTCAAGTTAGTTCTATAACATTTAAATATTGAAAATACATATAATATTTGACAACATGCTGAACATGCAACACAGAAATATGGCCATGTTTTCTGATATGGGCTTTTGTGTCAGTATTATTCTGTACTGGAGAAGCAGTTGTGAAAAACAGGTGAATATACAAGAGATGGGGAAAAAATTCTGCGTGTCACCCAATGACTGCAGTAATGTTGGTTGTGAAGTCATTTCTGCTGTGTAAAAAATGTCTTGGTGCATCACATTTGTAAACAGACTTTTAGGTTCTTTCAAATTTCATGGCTGAGTAAACTCCGTACAAATTGAAAAACTGACTTAAAATTAATTTAGTGTGGAAGCTGTGGACCAGGTCAACGGTGTAATATTCCTTACTGAGGTCCTCGGGACACAACAAAGATAGCCATTATTTAGAAGGTCCACAAATATCAGCTGTGAAGAAATTGGACATCATAACCAACTATCATCAACTATGGAACCGGCTCTCATTAGCTACCACATGGCCGTAGAGGGTGCTAAAACAGTTCAAGACATGATCCAGAATGTTGCAAATGTTTTCAGAACATATTCACTATACCAGGGCTGCCCAGTCCTGCTCCTGGAGAGCTTAGGTGCAGCCCTAATTTAACACACCTGGTACAGATGACAACTAATACTGAGATATAACTGAAGGGCCTGATTATATGTACAGGTATCAGGTGTGTTACATTAGGGTTGCACCTAAGCTCTGCAGGGTGATAGCTCTCCAGGAGCAGGATTGGGCACCCCTGCACTATACCATAACCCAGAAACACGTGATCACCAGTTTCCACGAACGGGGATGCTCTTTTTCTACGTTAATTTCAGCACTTTCGCTGTGATTGTGTTTTTTAATAATTATAATAATTTTGTTTTAAAAAATTACTTAGTTATGTTATGATAAAAATATAACATATAATTTCTCATACATAAAAACCAATTAAAAAAAATTCTGAAGGCAAATGATTATATGACGAATGCTGGGTATCAAATTCGTCCGCGAATATACTCAAAAGTAGAAATTCCAAAATGGCGTCTCTGAATGACAGATCAGTTTGGGATGAGGTTGAGGTTTGTTTGCTTATGAAATCCGTTTTATATGTTTTATTGTATTTCTGCTGTTCAAATGGTAAATGTATTGTGGTTTGACGTGTATGTGTTTAAATTACAAACTACAAAATCTTTCATGAAACAATAATAAGCTTTCGGATAAAGGCACGTCCAGATATCCGAAGAACCGGCCTGGTACCTTGGAGAATGACACAGACAAATAGCAATGTTTAGCTTCGCTGTTATGTTGTTCGAAACAAGCACTGGTGCTGGTGCTGAGAAATACATAAAGATAAATAGCGCGCTACATAGTCGTCATTTTGAAAGGAAATCGCACACTGGACGCCGTACTTTGCCCGTTACAACGATGGTAGTAGCGTAAGTTAGCAAAGTAGCGTTAGCATGTTAACGGGCAGTTCCTTAATGTTATCCTGGTGACGAGCTTTGTTAGATTATTAGCTGTCTTTGTTTTGGAATGGTGAAAAACGACTTTCACCAAAGTTTCTTGGACAAATCTTGATGTAATTGATGATTTGCTGACTAGAGTGACTTGGCATGTATAGTTTCACTGTGCTCCGTTTTAATACTACTGCATGTGCAGCAGCCAGTAAGTTTTGTTTTGAAATTGACAGTATTAAACTTATTACTGAATGCTGGTTAATACAATATGAACAGTTTTAATCGTAAGGAGAGGCTATAGAATTATATTTATAGTGATTAAAAATATTCCGTGCCCCTTTAAAAAAAGTCAATTAATCACGTTGTCATGGAACCTAACAGGGTGTTTTATGTGAAGTTAAAGGGTATTACTAGTTTAAGCATCGTTGCTTAAATCATTGCTGAACCACCATGATCAAAATACAAACGTGTAATTCACTGATGATTCACTGAGATGCATACATTTCCCCCCCAAAATGTTTTGTTGTTGGCTTAAATGTATTTACTATTTAACAATGAACAGCAGTATTGATTTATTTGTATAACTAAGAACTTAAGCCAAACTCTCATTTAAAAATGGCTGATTAGTTAAATCACAGCATTCTTGCAGTTTAATATTGTAATTGATAGCCTTTGTCTTTTTTTTTAATTCATTGTTACAGGATGGAATTGGTGAGGAAGTTCTCAAAATGTCCACTGAAGAGATCATTCAGCGGACACGCCTCTTGGACAGTGAAATTAAGGTTTGCTTTAAATGGCTGAAGTTTGTTATTCATATTATCATCATTCAGCATGAACATTCTTTGAATAGCTGATGATAAGTGAAGACAACTATCTTTGTCACAGAAGTTATACTGATTAATTTGGCAGTTTTTTGAGTAATTAAATTACACACACACACACACTGAGTATAGCAGTTGGTGTGAGGCAGGAACCAACCCTGGATGTGGGCTTCAGTATTTAATATTTAAATATTTGCTTAGTTACTACTAACAATACACTAGATTTTAAATCTGTGCTTATACCACTCTTCTGTAAAGTGATTGTGCTTTAAAGGTTTCTGCGGGTAAATTCTGTGTGTGCGTGTGTGCGCATACCTGTGCATTCAGATCATGAAGAGCGAAGTCTTGAGGGTCACCCATGAACTTCAGGCCATGAAAGATAAAATTAAGGAGAACACTGAGAAGATCAAAGTGAACAAGACCCTGCCGTACCTTGTGTCCAACGTCATTGAGGTATGAGCTTGGCTGAGGTAAATATTGTGTATTTGTTCCAAATCCAGAAGAGACTCCATTCTCACTTACTTTTGATAAAGCTAATTAATATTCCATACCTCTGGGTAATGATCCCCACAAATTTTGGGAAGAATAACGTATAGAATAGATATGGGGTCATACAGAAAATGTCTCTCTGGTTACAAGCATATGCATACAATATACTTAACAGGGTCTCACTGTACCCCAGAAAATGTTGTTCTTCTACCACCTCTTGCGAATTATGGGGTGTTTAATAATTTCAATCTGTATGGTTGTGTAGTTGTTGGATGTGGACCCGAATGACCAAGAGGAAGACGGAGCCAACATCGACTTGGACTCTCAGAGGAAAGGAAAATGTGCTGTAATTAAAACATCCACACGACAGGTAAGAATTAGTCATGGTACATTATGTTACTGCAAGACTCAGTCCGGCTGAAGTCGGCCTCACCATGTCACATGGAGGTCGCAGATGATAACTGACAGTTTCCTTGCAGACATACTTTTTACCTGTTATTGGCTTAGTGGATGCTGAAAAACTCAAGCCCGGAGATTTGGTGGTGAGTGAGCTTACCTGTGCTCCTCTGTGCTTTCAACATCTCGTTATTGTTAGCATTTAGCGTATTCTGGATGCTGTTTTCAGAATGTCTGATTTTCCTCTCTAGGGGGTGAATAAGGACTCATACCTGATTCTGGAGACCCTGCCCACGGAGTATGACTCCAGGGTGAAGGCCATGGAGGTTGATGAGCGACCCACAGAGCAGTACAGCGACATCGGTGGGCTGGAGAAGCAGATCCAGGAGGTCAGGCCCTGAGAATACTCAGAAAGCGCATATAATATATATATATATATATATATATACACACACATACACACACATACATACACATATATATGTATGTGTACGTATATGTATATTTTGACACACACACATACATGTATCATATACATTAGGGCTGTCCACTTTTTTCAAAAATCAAGTTTGAACTAACTTCAGATGTCACACAGTTAGTTCATTTGAATATATTTGAATACCTGTGAGGGGAAAAAAAATGCAACACTGAATCATTCTTTTCAGCATCTTATTAACAGCCCATACAATGTAAGAGAAAAGAGTGGGAAAATATTTTTTGAAATAGTTTTACATTCTCTCGCAATACTTTTTGCGATTGTGTTACTAATAATCACGGTTCTGTGTCTGTTTAAAGTAGAAATGATAGAATTAATAGACTAATATAAACCTAAACAATACAGGCATTTCCAGTTCAGTGCTTTAAGCATTAAACTGTGTGCTTTTATACATTTTTATTAAGAATCGCACTTTTCTTTCACTACCACTAACTGTAAACAAGACAGCTGGGCTATTGAACACGAAGTTTTTTTCCCCCAGTCACTGGCAGCGAATGGACACAGTGCAATTATTAATAAATATTAATTATTAATAAAACACATATTTTCCCACCATGACTTTTTAGGGGCTCTGTAGACGGCAAATGACAAATGGTCTAATGTGCTAATAGGCTACAGTAACACTTGAAAATTTGAATGGTTTAATTATAGTTTGAATGTGAATTTTCCACATGTTCACGAACATGTTCGAGTATCAAAAAAAGTGTCAGTTCTAACACCCACGCACACACTATGAAATATCTGATGTCTTTTGAGTATGTAGTGTTTTCACTGCATATTTAGCTGATGCAGAGATTCTCAATACCTTCCATTTCTGGACATGCGCGTTAATCAATTGTAAAGGAGTTATCAAAGTACACTTCCTAAGTTTTCTTTGGGATTAATAAAGTCTCTCTCTCTCTCTCTCTCTCTCTCATCCATCTTATCTAATCTATTTTATGTAATCCGTTTTAAATTTATTTTATCTAATCTGTCTGTCTTCCTGTTTTTCTGATGATGAGGGATGAAGTGGGTCACTTGGTTGCTGTTGCTTTCAGCTGGTTGAAGCCATCGTCCTGCCCATGAACCATAAAGAGAAGTTTGAGAACCTGGGCATCCAGCCTCCCAAGGGGGTTCTGATGTATGGACCCCCAGGAACCGGCAAGACGCTGCTGGCTAGAGCCTGCGCTGCCCAGACCAAGGTGTGTGTGTGTGTGTGTGTGTGTGTGTGTGTGTGTGTGTGTGTGTGTCTGTGTCTGTCTGTGTCTGTCTGTCTGTCTGTCTGTCTCATGACGTACATATGTACTTCATAATTATACAGATTACTATTTGAAGTGGCTTTTGTAACGCACTGTGGGTGCCGCTCTATATAAATGCAACATTAATTCATTCAGTAATAAATTACCCGTAGGTGTGCATGTGTGAGTGAATGGTAACAGTGTGTGTGTGCCCTGTGATGGGCTGGCCCCCTGTCCAGGGTTGTTCCCTGCCTCGTGCTCATTGCTTCCGGGGATAGGCTCCGAACCCCCCGTGACCCAATAGGATAAAGCGGATTGGAAAATGAATGAATAATTCATTCAGTGTCACGCATTGAGTTTCAGTTGAAAATATTTTCTAAATGCCGGTCAGTTCTATATTGTTTCTGGGTTACCGCTTCACCTCTGTGAATCTATTTTAGGATTTAATGGTACGCTACAATTTTATAGGAAGGCTACATATATAGTTTTTGGCAAAGTAGCTGATGTTTCCATTGATTGTCATTCGGCTGAAACACTTCCTGTCTTGCCAAGAAATGGCTCATAAATTGGAGTTAATTGTGACAAATGCCACATGGAGTCAGACTCAAGTCAAAATCGACAACCATTTCAGGCCACCTTCCTGAAGCTTGCTGGTCCTCAGCTGGTTCAGATGTTCATCGGGGATGGAGCCAAGCTGGTTCGGGATGCCTTTGCCCTGGCCAAGGAGAAGGCCCCCTCCATCATCTTCATCGACGAGCTGGATGCCATTGGGACCAAACGGTGTGGTAGTCCACGAAGAACAAGCTTAGCCTGCTTAATCCTGGTGTTTCTGCACCTTTAGGCTGTTGACCTATATAAGATTTGTCTTCTGTAGTGTCATTTGTAGAGGCCTGTTTCTAGGTGACCTATGTGCCGTCGATCAACTTCTCCTTTTAATATTATCCCCAGATTTGACAGTGAAAAGGCAGGTGACAGAGAGGTACAGAGAACCATGCTGGAGCTTCTCAACCAACTGGATGGGTTCCAGCCCAACATGCAAGTCAAGGTACTACCCTGCATTCATCACCGAGAACAGGGCAAAGCCACATGGCTGGAGGAAGCCCATGAGTTTTTCATTGCAGACTTCTTTCTATTATTTGAAAGCATTCATAATCCTCACTGCTGAAAAGCTCTGCGTTAGCTTTGCCCTAATTCTGCATCCCAGTTCACACCATAGATTGTGTGTCTGGTCCAAGAATTATTTGTGCCAGCTTTCCTGCAGAGGTGTATCCAGTTATTTTTTGTAGGATAGTGTATTTATATCTGTGCATAGCACACTGTGGGGATTACAGATGCATGTGAGGTGAAGGCCAGCTTGCATGGTCTCCTCAGTGTTTTGAATATTGGGTTTGATGCTTTGTGGCAGGTCATCGCGGCCACCAACCGGGTGGACATCCTGGACCCGGCCCTGCTGAGGTCAGGCCGTCTGGACCGCAAAATCGAGTTCCCCATGCCCAACAAGGAGGCCCGAGAACGCATCATGCAGATCCATTCCCGCAAGATGAACGTCAGGTACGTGAGGAGCCGGCTTGCAGACGTGCAGCAGGGTGACCTTCATTAGAGGGCCCTTTAAAGCCATTAGGAGTCTCATTCTTAGGTTATTGGGCACAGCGGCTTCTGCTCCTTTAAACGCCTTAAAAAAATCCCAAAAATACAAAAGCAATGAAACGCAGTGAATTTCTATGAGTTCTGACTGAAAGTTTTTACGACTTTTGGAAATCCGTTTGTTGTGGAGGGGGGGTAGTTAATGTGGGTTTCTTAATACATTTACCCAAAGCCTCTGAAACGCTGCCGTAGCACAGTTGCTCAAGGGCCTGTCTGAGTGAGAGATTACAGTGAGCTTTGTAATGTGCAGCTGTCTTCTGATGTGAGACATTACCTTACCAAAGCTCTGTAACCATGTATAACCACCTCCTAATGTGAGACAGGACTGTAGCGAGGCTTCCTAAGCGTGTGTAACTGCCTTCTGGTGTCTTCTGTGCTCCCCCAGTCCTGATGTGAACTACAATGAGTTGGCTCAGTGTACAGATGACTTCAATGGGGCCCAATGCAAGGCGGTGTGTGTGGAAGCGGTACGTTTCTCCATCCTTTTCTTCCATCCCCTTTTACATAAAAACCTGTATTTCATACTTGTTATATGGCCACCTTGATGTGTACACCAAAGGTCATGTCATTTTCTGTTGTTTTGATAAAGGATGCCAACTTAATGCCAGTTGCTCCATCATACTGACCAGCTTTTGAGAAGCTAAAGCTGCTTAAGAGCAGTCAGTCTAATCCATGAACCTTTTTCCTCCTTCAGGGTATGATTGCACTGCGCAGGGGGGCAACAGAGCTGACACATGAAGACTACATGGAAGGCATCCTGGAGGTGCAGGCCAAGAAGAAGGCCAACCTGCAGTACTATGCTTGAGCATTAACATTTGAGTGCAGAGATGGATGTTTTTCTGTGGGTAATGCCCTGCTTATGAAAGGGGGGTGGAGCTCTGACAACCACTCAAAGAATCCTTGATTATATGGGCAGATTCCGATTGGTTCCAGTGTGATTGACATGCAAAGCGGGTATTGTGAGATGCTGAGGTTGTTACACATTATGTGTATTTCCTAATTCTATGTGTATTATGACCCATAATTAAAGCATTTTCCACTGATGCAAATTGCACTGGTTTGTATTAGAGCCACGTTCCATTTATTCAGAGCAACAGTGATGGACCGACTAATTTCTGCAGGCAGTTTTCATGATCCCTCTACCTCATTCAGTCTGCAGTGGTACATTCTATTTAATAGGCCAGTACCTCGCAGTAAGTATCATTCTGAAGCAGAAACGCACACTTATCAGTCAGGGTTTCTTTAGAACAGATGAGATTCTTTTCTGTTCTCTCTGTAGTGTCATAAAACTCATATAAAGCTCTTTACTGATTCAGTCAATGCAACTCCCACTGTCAAAATTCCATATCATTATTTGAACTGGTGGTAGTTAAAATACACACACACTGGCATCGTCAATTAATGTAGAATAACCCTAGATTTAATCCTAAACATTCTTTCTTTTTGAACAGCATTTTAGAAATTAAGGTGATTTAATAAAGTGATTTTAAATAGTCTACGCTGAAAATGCGTCTGTCGACTAATTGCGGCAGCCCTAGTTCTAATCCAAACTTCTCATGGAATAAGCTAAGCTTATGCTGAAAAGTGCAATGCGCAACGCATTTTGGTTTAACACTAGTTTGACCTACTTATAGCGCGGCTGGGCGGTCAAATGACCGCTAAGTCTTTAGATAGGGACACTTACTGACAATGATCGCTAGATGGCGCTTCTTGCACTAAGAAAATAATTTGGTTGTAAGATCAAGGTGCGTTCGGGCAGTGAGTCATTCATTTCTATGTTGATAGTCTCTGAGTCGAATGAGAAAATAATCTGAAAAAGACTAGTTTCATAGTATTTGTTTTTAATCTTTATTTTATGTCTTGGATAATGTGAAGGTTTGTCAGAACTTTCTTTTGTATTTAGATTCACCCACTTCAGAGAACTTTGAGGAAATTGGATGAAAAAATTTATTTAGGCATTATACTGAATAATCTATATGATATATAATATATGAAGGCTTTGCACTCTATTTAACGAGAAAATTACATCGATTCGTTCGTTCATACTGACAACGTTAAAGCATTAACATTAAACATTAAACATTAAAACATTAAAAGCGCGGAAAGCAAGAAAGTGGTGCGTGCGGCCGCTCGATAAGAACAGGATCAAAAATTTCAGCGTGTTGTGATTTATTGTGCTGTTTGTGAGATTTTATTTATGTATTTTTGCAACAAGCACTGACAGATATTGACGTTAATTCACGAATTCAAAAATATTCAGTAACTGCGTTGCTTTAGATATTTGCGTAATGAATTTCCTAATAAACAGTTGCTTAATGTGATTGACAACTGATTGTTTTCCATTGAAGACCTCAGAGAATATGTAAAACATAGTAATTCCTTTTTTGATTTATACATTCATAAGGTTTTCGATTTTTTAAAACAGTACAGAAGCTAACAGGTTTCCCAGTGCATGGGAAGTTGGTGCCCTCGCAGCATAGCGTCATAATGACGGACGCGGAAAGTACAATCAAGGCTCAACACTTACTAGCCTGCGAAATATCCAACATCTAACACCTCCCAACCCCCTCTCAACAGAGTGACACAGTCTATTGTTAGTTTGAATGATTTAGCCGAAACCAATTCATATAACGAGTAGCCTTCCACCATCTATATTATGAGTCTTAGCTGAAACTAATTCCACAATGTAAACAAAAACTGTAGGCACACATTATTATTTGTCAAGAAATAAAACATGTAACCATATACATGACCTGCAGTGTAACCTGGGGAGTGGCCCAGCAGGCTAAACCTCTGTACCTGTGATCAGAAAGTTGCTGGTTCAAGCCCAGCATTGGCAGAACAGTCCCCAGGCAGGTCAGACCCTAGAGCAAGGGCTGCAACCCTAACACCCTCAAAAACAGGTACTACATGTGTGTGAATCCTTTATTTGCCATTTTTTGGGGGTAAAAAAACGGGTGGTGAGTGGTTAAGCTTTCATTCAGGGGAACGAAAACATATATACACGAAATACAGGACATGCACGCAGGGATGGCAAGTGGCTCAGCAGGCTAAGCCGCTGTACTTTTGATCAGAAGGTCACTGGTTCAAGCCCAGCCTGGGCAGAC
>JAODLC010000021.1:11896864-11907094 GCA_026781145.1 Hippopotamyrus pictus
AACCCATCAAATCTTGTCCCGCGCCGCACTCGGTGCGTTGGGTCCCGCGGTACTCCCGCGGGAGTGCAGGTCTCTACGCTGAAGGTCAGGACTTACCCACAGTTATTCACAGCCATCAGGTTGGAGACCAACACGAAGGGATACGTGAGCATGCTAGCAAAGAACTACAGAACAAGAAAAAAGAAAAATGCATAGTAAGCCTCTACACCAGTCCAGTTTGGCAGCTGTGCCATCCATTTTACAGCACCATAATATTCCTTAGGTCTGCTGAACAAGGTCATCTGTCACTGACACAGCCCCAGAAAGGACAGACTCAAGAATTACCCCAGTGACAGCCTGGGAGCAGTTTCGGATCTCACCCATGTGGTTCATCTGCAGGAAGAAGAGAGACGTGGATCATTAGTGTTACCATGTCAGGGTAGAGGCATGGCACAGTGCTCTGCACTCGAAACTTGACGATAGACCCTGAAACTAGTGACGGGCAAATGAAGCTTCATGAACCATTTGCTGTATTTCTTGACCCCACTAGATGGTGCTATTGGCCTGCTTTGGAGTCAAAAAATATATCAAATGGTTCTTAAGTATCATTTTGCCCATCACTACCTGAAACCCCCTTAACAGCACAGGAGAGAAGTTCTCTCACCGAATCGTCAATGGCATAGGTGTTAATCAGGTGGGCCAGCATGTTACAGATCCATAGCGACAGCACATCGCCAAGGAGACGGGGGATGAGCCCACTGTGTAGATAAAAGATAAAAAGATAAAAACAATTGCAACTCGTTTGATCTTCAAGTTCCCTTTCAAAGGAATACATCACCATTTCATGTTTTATGAAGGGGTTTAGTATGAGCGCAAGGGCCTATTTCAGCAACTCTATCCTCACATTTACAATATATACATACGCAAAGAATCCCAGAATCCCCTCTTCTTTGTAGATTGTGAAAACAGAATCTATAACCCCACTGCAAAAAAAGGAGAAAAATATATAAAAGCCCATAATTTATTGCAGGATGAACAAACGTCTGGGAAAACAAATAAAATACAGACCAGTATTTTGTTTCCCTGCCAATGAACTGCACCATGCATCTCAAAGTGATCACTGTAAGAGAAGGAGGTGTTCTCAGTGTCCCCATGGTAACCCCAAGGTCAACCTACACAAACTAACTGCAAGCGGTTGCCCGCAGGACATAGAGTGCCTGGGAAGTCTCGTTCAGGGAAGACAACCTAGAACCCCCCCAAACTATCTGCTAAGAATCAGCAAGGCCTATCTTGCTGCCCTGCTGATCACATGACCCCTATTGAATGCTGACAGCAATCACGGCGGGGGGCGGGGTTTACCATGGAAAGGGTGCGTGATGAGTGTGGCACAGGAGCGCGCTACCATCTCTTTGGTCGTCTGCAGGGGGCGTGCAAAAGGGAGAGGAGAGGAGCCAGGTTTAGAGAGGAGAGCAGCCGCACGTTTGGCCCAGGTATAGCACCCCTATGAGGAACTGGGCTTTGGTCCAAACAGCTACAGAGCGATTGATACAGATTTTGTCACTCACCATCCATCATAGTAAGCAGGCCATGGTTGCCTTACAGTGTTAACAAGGAATAGCCATCCTACCTCATTTATCACATGTTGGAAGGAGCGGTCTCCGTTCGAACTCCTTGTGATCTGAAATCGAACAGCGGGTCCTTTTGAGCATGCAGCATTAGCACAATGAGGGGCCAGACAAATCCTACAGCCTCACAACGATCTTAACACCTTCAGCATGTTTGTGTGTGAGAGGGTAAAAGCCATGGGTGTCTATGCCAACCAACAAGGAGGCAGCAAGCTGGAGTAGTTTTCTACACGGGTGATGCCCTTAGCATAACTAAATGTGCTGCACATAAGCCCGGCTGTCATTTTCAGTGTAATGGCAGCAAATTTATCAAGTTTCTGGGTTTATAAACATACTGGAGATCTATGGTTAAGCTGTGCAGACAATAGCGCTGTACTGCTACGCTTATTTGTTGAATACCATTTGGATAATTTTAAGTTCAGTACACACAGTGAAACAAATGTATACATTTGTTGAAATGAGCAGATCCTAAATTCATAAGATGATGTTCAAACATGGAAAAAAATATGCTAATTTTGGCTATGAGTTAGTTACAGCTAGTGCTGGTTACTCAGTCAGTCATAATCGTCAGTTTGGGAACATCTCGAGTTCCCCAGGAAAATACACCAAGACCAGAGAGAAAAGGGCGACATTCGGCTATGCTGCTGGAAACACATTGGAGACGATCATCCGAATGCATGACGGACGCACAGGAGAAACTGCTTCTGCAAGTTTGTCTTCCTGTGGCATCTTAGGCAATTTTAGCAGGAAATTCAGACCCGGCTGGAAAAAGAAAAAAAAAAAAAAAAAAAGAACCCTATGGCTATAGGAGTGTTTACTGCTGAAGATGTGTGATCATACTTGGTAATAAACACTATTATTAATTAGGTGAACGTGAACAATTTCAAAACACATTCTGTCTTCCCTGTTGTACCAAAATAGTGCTGATCTGTGAACCCAGAACTGTGGTTTGTATCAAACCAAGAATTGTGCACCATTACACCAAAAAGCAAACACACCAGCCAGGGACAGATGTTAATGGGTCTTAGCAGGGATGGGTACCAAAATCTGGTATTAAACAGGTACCAAGGCTAAATTATTATAGATCGTAGTATTGAAAAGGTACTGAAGAAATTAAGAAAACAGATCTCCTATTTATTATTGCTGCATAAAAGTTCTCTTGCACATTTTCTCTCACCAGCTCCGTTTCTGATTGCATTTTCGCTGTTCTTAATCCAGAAGAGAGCTCTCTCTTGGAGTCTGCATGTGAGGGGTTAGGCATGGGGCAACTAAATTGCTCTTGCTCCTTTTCTCACTCCCTCTCTAACATGCAACAACATGCAGCGCACATACATAGAGACCCTGCTTCTAGTTACAATGGCAGAGAGAACAACTCTTTTGCATGCAGGGGCAGAAATACAAGCAATCTGTCGAAGCATCTAGCGAAAGTCAATCATATGCATATGGAGAAATGCACAGTTTTTGACACCTGGCTCGTAGTTTATCTGTCATTGCCCCAGGTATGTTATGTCTGCTAGCAACCTGGAGCCCAGATACAGAGTAAACTAAATTAAGAAAATGGATTAACGATTAGAAGTAACCATTAGCCAGTTGACCGTTATGGGTGCATTCATAAATTCAATTCAAAATGGTCAGAGAACTGCTTCATTCTGAAATTCAGTTTCAGGTCACAAATTTAGTGATTTGGACAAACTAAGGTAAATTTACAGTCAAAGAAAAAAAGTCCTGCATTTAGTTTTTCCACTTTAAAAAAGTGATCATTCTTTGACATTTCCATCATCACAAAATAAGTCTAATGGTGAACTGTTCAAAACATTGCAGTTTCTTTTGCTGTAAACAGTTATTTTGCATTTCAATAATCATGATCTAAAATAGGTGTCTTGTTCAAAATGTTGTTGCAGTTTGCAACTCAAGAATGTTCATTTATATACAGTATATATGAGAAAATAAAGCAATGACAATTCTGTAGTTCTTTTTCTTTCGTAATTAAAACATACCAATAAGTACCATGAAAGTACCAGATCAGTAATAACAGTAAGACCGTTAAAATCTTAATGACACCCACCCCTAGGTCTTAGTGAGACATACAGAGCAGGTGTGTGGACGCCGAGGCAACAGCAAGTAGAGGGCACTTACCTCACCTTTGCCGAATTCCTGGCATCTCTGGGCGGTGGGGGGGAGAGAGTAGAGAGGTTAGTCAGTACACAGGGACCTGCCAGGTGATCATTAACTTAAGAACGAACACAAGCAGGCTCAATCAAAGTCTATACATGTATGTAAATAATGTAAAACTAACCAGTTCAAACAAACCATTTTGATTGCAATTACAGTTACATCAAAACAACTTACATGGACTGATTATTAGAAACCGATTTGTGGTATTACTTTGGTAGCTTAAACTGTTTTTCTGCAGTGTTTACATTTGACCGCTTTTAATTCAGTATTGTATTCCCTAAAGCCACAATGTGTCCAAATGACAGACACGGCATTTTCCCTTCGTACAAGGTACTGGAGTTGCTTAGTTGACTCGGTGTTCGAGTTCTCCTCCATGTTGCTTCCATGTGGCAGACTGCGTAGTTTTTTACCATGTCTAGAGGGTAAAATGCCACGTGGAGATGAATTCTCATTAAGTCTCATGGTTTATACCCTGAAGGGGCACGGGAACTGTTTGGTTGGAACAAAAGTTTACACGCTTGTGTTCTGTGGAACTCTCTTTAGCGAGTTGCCACCGAACCACGTCATAGCTCATTACTATAAAGTTGACCGGGCTTCAACTTCATTTTGATGCTCTCGCCGCCCAAATCGCCATCCCATAGAGAATTAACGACATCTGCTCACTCTGACGCTTTCAGTGCGAGTGCACAGTAAGGAGTCAACTACACGGAAGCTAGCTAGACAAAAACAAAGCCTTCTTCATCTGTCCAAACTCATGACAAGAATGAGTTAATGGTATAGATTAATTTTGTTAAATAACGCACCAGTTGAACTGCGTAAAGTGCTCACCTGCAGGACTCTGCTGTGGACGACGGTGCCGACGGTCCCAGCACAGAGACGGGGCATGAGGCCTTTGAAGAGCCCCGCTTTCCCATCCACCTTCATTATGTACTTTGCTGGAAAGCAAGACAGACACAGTGCAGTCAGGGACAGGAGACCAATGCTTGGTTCTGCAAGCACACTAGCAAACACTGCTGAAGGTGTGGATCTAACCCACCCACCCCCCCACACGGATCCCCTACCACTTCCAAAGATATTCTTAGTCAACAAAAGACTGGCACCCATACACCAAGATGGAGATTACACATGGGGTTGTGTCCTGGAAGTTAACAGCGACATCACAAAGTGGTGCAACATGGTCACTTCGCAACTTGGTCATACCATATGCAAAAAGGCCGGGGAGCTGGTACACCTGCCTGCCAAATATATTCCTTCCAGTCGTGGGGGGGAGAGGTTCATGCCCAACCTGAAAAGCAAAAGCAACTTAACAGCTCTAGCAACATTTCAGGAGATTTTATTTCCAAAACAACAAAACTAAATCCACCCATCCATCTCCAACAGTGTCAATGAGAACTTGGAGCCAGTTGCAGGGAACACAGGGCACAAGGCAGGGGTCACCCAGCTATGCACAATAGCATTTAGCCACTAGCTGTTCACATTAACTCACTTTAGCTTCTTATTCTGAGTCTTTGGCTACACATGCAGCACTCTCGATGAGATGGTCATCTGAGGAGACTTTTACAGAAAAGAACGAGCGAGTCGTCGCATTGAGCAACAGTCTTGTCAGGACAGTTCCTTTTAAAGGCTCCAGAGGGCAACCGTGCACGAGTGCCACCACAGAGACATCGCACATCTGTACGCTCATTACTAGGAAGGTTGGGTGACCTTAAGCAGCTTGCAAGCCAGTGACTGAACTAAAGCAGGGAGCTACCCCTCACATGTTCTGGAAGCACATTTTACTCTTTAATTCAACTCTGCCCTCAGGAACACCCACTCAAACTTTGCTGCCAAGCTTGCTCTCATCTGTATGTGTTTGTGTATCATGGAGAGCAAGACGAAAAGAGAATTTTCCCACAGGGATCAATAAAGTGTCATAAAACTCATTTAAACATAAGACTTTCTGGCTGATTACATATTTTCATTACTTATTCCAGTAGAATATGTGCTGATCAAGCCAAACGCACCAGTTATGATATCCTGGACAGTCATGAATATTTACAAGGAAATGACATTTCAACTCGCATTACAACTAAAACAAAAACAATTGTTAGATTACATCCATGATCCTCGTGTCTCCATATGATTTCACAAACATATTAACGTCACTGAAAAGTTATTTTTCATAGCCCTGCGCAGAAGGGCGCATTTTTAGAAGTGTTCTAAAAACATATAGTAACATGTCAGGCTTAGAGGCAAAAGAATGACTTCAAACTCGTAAAACTGGCGCAAAGTTGTCCCTCGCCACGGGGGCTGCCCACTAGGCTAAAGGACGCCCTTCCTCCCATCAACCTGCTCGACAGCCAGCTGGCCCGGGCCGTGTTTCCCTGACAAATCCAGGAATTGTTTAGAAAACACTGCTCGTCTTTACTAATAAACATTATAATTAAGAAATAACATTAATAGACAACGCATGCGCGGAGGCTGACGACGAGAATGTAGACGCAGGACGAACTCCTCCGTGACCTTTTTGACGTCAGTGGGGCGATCGCCGCGCGGACACACGCGAGCTCATGTCTTCACTAGCAGCACCGCACCAAACTACATGGTTGGCACACAACTTTTTCAACCACTGACACGAAGAATTGATTCCCATCATGATAGGGAACTACAGAAACTAAATCAGACAATCCGTTAATCGCTGGTTCATAGTTACATAGCAAACTAACAAATTGCCCTATCGCCAAATGCACATTTTAGAAAGCTAATCGCATGCACACCGAGAGTAAAAATAATCGTTTAATTTACGATAAAATAACAGTCTTTTCACTAACATTCTGTCGCTAGAGACATGAGACTCGGAGCTGAATATTTCCTTAAAAAACACTTCTTTCATTTGTCTAGTTATATCACTTACCTGCACTAGTACTTTAATGTACATAAGCGGGTGGGAAAGAACCGTAAGCCCGGTTCCTAGCACCACCTGTCCACACGTGTCCGCCATTATTAAACTGCTCCTTCCTTCTTCATTTAGGATGGGAAAGTGAACGGGAAGAATCCTGCTGTGCGTGAACCTTGAACTTTATTCTTATTGGTCAATAGTTTGTCACATGACACAGGACTAGAACGCAGAAACGTACTAGTTACAAATCATGGCGTGATCTTGGCAATCATAGATTCCGTAGTATAATTCCAGTGTTATTATATTTTCCTCAATAAAAATAAATTAAACATAGGATCGGTAGAATTCACTACCTTATACCTAAAGTATAGATCTTAGAACTAACCATGACATGGACATTGTGCGATTTGATAGTCGATTTAGTAATTAACCGCCGGACTGATTGGTAGGTTACAAACCGTTCACCCATGCATCCTTCCTCCAATCGCTTATCCTGGACCGATTCAAACGCTATCCATCTACACAAATTCGATTTTATTTCTCATTTTATGAACAGAGTGCATCCTTGTAATGCAGTAAAGTAGGAAAAGCAAATAAAAGCGCGATTAAATGCAAGATCCGCTACGTTGCTATACCATTTGTATTTACAGGGTGCCCATATTTTAGTTTTCAAAACGAGGACACTAGAGGTCGGACGTAGAGGCAGCAAAGCAATGAAAATATATACATACAGACTATTCTGACTAGAATAAAAATTAAACATGAAACAAAGGAATAGGCCGCAATTCTAACTCCGCGAAAAAAGGAGCTATGGTCATCCTGGATTAATAAAACATTTTTGTGTACTCAAGCAGAATGTTTTACTTGAAACAAACAATCTTGAGTACATATTTATTCATTGTTCTGAGTAAAAGGTGTCACAAGCGCATATAGTGATGTCATCGGTATGTAGGTACCATGGAACCATTTGATGTTTGACACACTATGACCTAAAGGTATGTACGAATTTACAGCACTGATGGTTCCAGAAAGATGCCTCTATTCTGGTCTTCAAGTCTTTCTCCTGTAATCTCATTATGCCATACTAAGAAAGAAAAATCAAAACATGTTTTCTGCTCTGAAAACAGCAATACAAACCATCCACCAATCCATCTTTCAGCCACTCCAGTACAGGGTTGAGAAGGGGCCTGAGCCTGTCCCAGGGAGAACTGTGTAGAGACCAATCATGGGCAATTCAGTAGAGTAACTTAAGTTCATGTTTTTGAACTGCAGGAGAAAAGAACATCCAGACAAAGCCTATGCTATTACAATGTGATGAATCAAGTTGAAAAAATGTTTAATCACTATTTACATACATATTACAAAACATTTGCATCTCCAAATTGCAACAAAAAAAAGAAGTAAAAACATAAGAACCCTAGGAAGTTTTACGCTTTCAGTCTTGGTGTGGTGCTTCCCAACTGGTAAAAGATGGCAGTCTCGGTGTAGAGATGAGGGGAGGGCTTTAATATGATCTCTTTAATGGATTTGCCCCTGGAGAGAAGCAGTGGTACATTCCTTGGCACGTCTGATATGGTGCCACCATTTGAAAAACACATTTAACACTATTTTAAAAAAAAAAAAAAGCAAATATAAATAAAAAGTCAGAGGGCTGTCCCAAATAGGGGGCTGACATTTCCATTAGGATGCACCCCAAAATTCTCACCCAGCAGTCATACACCACCCAGCAGTCACTGACATAAGACTGAGTCAATACATTGTCCAATGTAAGAGTTGTTTTAAATGATGAACAGAAGCAGGGTAAAGTAACACCCACATGAACGCTTTGCCTGCGACGTATCCAGGCACAAGACAAGGGACACTGAGAAGCCAGTCAGCTCTGGGAAAATAAGCTGGAAATAAGTGACGTAACAGCTTTTGACCAAAATGTGTTACCTGGAGATCAGAAGACGGCAAGTGTGACAGTTTATGAAAACAGGACTGCTGAAAACCCTACCCCCCACAGCACAAAGATGACCCTGGGCCTGCTGGAAGGACGCAGGTCTATGGCCAGGGGGGACAGGGCGTGGCTGGCCGGAGCCCCGCCCCCAGCCAATCAGTCGCTACGTGCTGTGCATCATCTTCCTCTTCTTCAGCAGCCGTTCCCTCCAGTCCTCTGGTAGGGCCTCGAAGTTGGCATTTTTGACTGATTTACCACTGTGGGGCCAAGGGAAGGGGGTGAATCTTAAAACCATTGTTGGAGACAGGTGCCATAAGTATTCTCACACACACACACCAGTGGCTCTAAGAGCTGGGCCAACATACTGTGGGGGGGTCGTACCTGGCCAGCTGCTGCTGCTTCCACTCCTCAATACGTTTGCTGTTCACTTGCTCCCGGTCTTCGTCGCTGGAGCTGGACTTCTCCTCCTCGTCTAGCTCACGCTGGATGCTCTGCCACTTCTTCACCAGAGATGGCATCTTCGTCTTGCTTTTCTTTGTCTTTGCGGGGAACACACACACACACACAGTAAGCCATTAACACGTCACGTCACCATGCTCGTCAGGTAGCCAAGGGAATGCCACTCTCTATACCTTGTCTTTCTTCAACTTTTTCACTTTGTCCACAGGCACCACCTTCCCAGGCACAGGGTCCTGGGGGGCACTGGGAGGCGCAGGCTGGGAGGGGGGTGCCACCACAGGGAGGGCTGTCGTTTCCACCAGGGGCTGGGGGGGTGCACTGGCCACCATACTCCAGTAAGCTGGGGCAGAGATCCCAGGAACTGCTGGAGAACAGAGACACTCTGTCCCTCCATTGGATGCAGGAATTGATAAGCTGCACAATGGCCAGACTCCAGCACTCAAACCCGAGCCAGCAGGCCTACAAACCCGAGCCAGCAGGCCTACACTGCCATGGAGACGTGCCCTGCTCACCTGCCATGGCGGTGGCCTGGCTGTACAGGATGGGGCTGCTTCCGATGGTGACCGCCTTGTGCGGCTGGCCAGAGCCGGCCGCCTTGCGCTTAGGGGCCTTGGCTGGCATGCCAGGGGAGGACGCCGACTCGCCACCCTGAAGTGGGGAGAACGAGAGTGGGCTGCCCATCAGCACAATGCCCCACTGCCCACAGGCAGGCCCAGCTAGCAGGTGGTTTGGATAACGGTATGCAGCGAACACAGCAAAGCCCACATGATGAAGAGGAATGTGAACAGAGGGCCTGCAGTTCGCGTGAGGGCCGCTTTCTGTTAAAATGCACATGCTTCAGATTTGGCACATTTAAATTTTTTTCCCCTCACTGAAAAATAACCACAATTATTAAATTTCTGTTGTTCTGACATATGTCAAGTAACTAAAAAAGGAAAAAAATTGTATAAATATGCAATGGCTTGAGAAGGCAGGGCGTACCTTTCCGGCAGACATGCCCGGAGGCGCTGGAGCCTTACGACTGCCGTCCTCCTCGGTCCCTGGGGCTGGGGGCTCACCCTCCTCGTCCTCCATCTCCACCTCCTCAATCTCTCCGTCATCGCTCAGGGGGGGTGGAGGGGGTGGGGGAGGAGACTCTGGAGGTGGCGGTGGAGGCGGCGGGTAGTCTGAGGGGG
>JAODLC010000021.1:11907099-11917764 GCA_026781145.1 Hippopotamyrus pictus
GGGTCATCTGGAGGAAGGGGGGGCTGGGGTAGCGTACAGTAAGACTGCATGCCAGTCTGCAATGAGGGGGTGCTCGTGTACACAGGGGGGGCTGAAAGATTCAAGGGAGAAAGTTAGGGACAGTGTTGGAAGAAAAGAAAAAAAAAAAAAAACCACACGAACGATCAGGACTATGTGTGTCTCTCACAGGGACGTGTGTACTTCAGTCACAAAGACAATCACCCGGAGAGCCACCACGACTGACTGGTTGGTGACCACTAGCACACATTCACTGAGAAGCAGAGATGACAAGGATTGACCTGTAGGGGGCTCTGGCGGGGGCTTGGCGTCTCCCTGGACGTCCACAGGCTCCCCCATCTTCTCCTCTCCATCCCCCTCTGCTGGGAAGTCCCACTGCGAGGCAGAGGTCCGGTCATTCACGTAGAAGTATCGCCGGTGCTCCCTAGAGTGGGGGAAAGACAGAGAGAGAGACCATCTCAGTGTCTGGGGTGGGGGAGGGGCCACAAAAATAAATAAAAATAAAAAAAAAATGGAAAAAAATAGGGCTGGGGCATTTGGAGTAAGGTGGGGGCTCTTTGTTGCACTGAGCAGCCACAGTGCCCAGGAGTAAAGCCAGATTAGGAAGCGGGCCTGATGGGGGGGGACCCACCTTGATGTCACCAAAAAACAGACCATAAAAGCCTTGCAAACAGAACCAGCCAAGTCCCTGCTGGTCCCATTAGATGGATTGGGGGGGGGGGGGGGGGGGTGGGGATAGATAATCAGTCATCGTCTTCAGGATGAAGAGGAGAGGGATACTCACGGAGAAACCCCTTCGAGCTCAGAAAGGGCTTCATCCATGTAAAAACGGTTAAACACGCTGCTGCAAACCACGGCGACTCTTCATAGCACCAGGCACAATCAGATCAAAACGGTTACGTGAAACTTTAAATGCCACAAAAAGAAACCAGAGAACAGAGATAAAGGAAGACAATGAAATAGAGTGGTCTGACCTGCTGCGTCCGGGAGTGAGGGCCCTCTTCGCATTTAATCGACGCCGTGACCCGCCTCATCCAGGAAGCCGACGTCCCATGGCGGGGGCCGTCCTGAAAAGCGCAAGGCTCTCGCGTGCGCGACCACCTTCCTAGAGCTACAGTACCCTTCTGTGGCGCGGCCCAAGCCGGAGTCCGGGGTGGGGGGAGGCCTTCTGTCTCTCAGAGCTGGCGGGCACCTTTTATCCTCTTAAACCTCCCCCACTCACTCATTCAATACATCTTTGTTGGCCGTCACTTCGCGGTTGCAGATTAACGCATCCCCAATTTTAAAAAGTCAATGGTTTCAACGCTCCGCAGGTCTACCCCCTAGTGGCGGCGGGGGGGAACTCACAGCTGAGGTGCGACGGGGGGGTTGAGGGTGGGGTGTAAGGTGTGAAAGGTAAGGAACGCGTACCTGTCCCAGTGGCAGGACCAGCCTTTAGGGGCGGCGTTAAGTTCGTAATGTTTAATGTGCTCAGCGGCCTCCTGCAAGCGTCTCCGCAGGTAGTGCCCGTTCAGAGCCCCTTCCCGCCAGTCGGTGATCCGGGTCTGGGGCACAGGACAGGGGTGGGGACAGTGAGCTGGGCGCGCAAACATGCCATGCAAACCACGAGAGATAATACAGGAACAAAAGCACGAGCTCAACTAAACCTAGGAACCCCGCAGCGTCCCCTTGTGGCAGAAAGGGTAAAATAAGCGCTCACCTCGGTCTGTAGCAGGAGCAGCTGGAAGTTAGAAATGGCTTTTTTATTGATGCCGAGGAA
Source organism: Hippopotamyrus pictus (assembly GCA_026781145.1). Taxonomy (NCBI): domain Eukaryota; kingdom Metazoa; phylum Chordata; class Actinopteri; order Osteoglossiformes; family Mormyridae; genus Hippopotamyrus; species Hippopotamyrus pictus. The sequence continues at coordinate 11,908,877 of JAODLC010000021.1, forward strand.
CTCCATCTTGCTGGTTAAGGTGTTGGCGAGCTCTCCGATCTGGAACTGCAGGGAAAATGCGAGTTGGAACAACCGTGCAGCCACAGGTATGAGGGGTAAACCAGGAGGAAGAGGTACCTTCAGGTCGACGGTCTCCTCCTCGTTAGAAGATGCTCTTAGCTTGGCTTTCTCAACCGACGTGTTGGTCTCCAGCAGCTCCTCCTTCCCGGGCTTCTCTGTGGTCTTGGAATCCACTGCAAGTGTACAGGCATGCATGCATGCGCACAGACACACGTCAGCGAGCACACGTCCATCAGGACACCCCGCGGTGAGTGTGATGCGACGGTGCCGCCTGCCCCCAGCGCACCTGCGTCGACGTGCTCCGGCGTGTCCCGTCCGGTCTTAGCTGACCCATGGCTGTTAGAGTCGGGGCTCGGTGCTTGCAGAAAGGCCGTCTTCCACTTGCTCTTCTTGAACGCAGTTCCCCGAGCCCCCTCCTGGCTGGCCTCAGAGCAGGGGCTGGAGCCCCCGGCGCTGCCGTCGCCTTCCTCCAGGGCCCGCAGCTCTGCCTGGTGTGGAGAGGAGCGCCCTTCACACACACCCCGAAAACACCAGCATGTACCTCTCTGGTGTGGAGAGGAGCGCCCTTCACACACACCCCGAAAACACCAGCATGTACCTCTCTGGTGTGGAGAGGAGCGCCCTTCACACACACCCCGAAAACACCAGCATGTACCTCTCTGGGATCTGCCTCTTACCTTTTTCCTCTCCAGTGCCAGCTCCAACTCCACGGTGTCCTCCTCCACCTCCTCCGCCTCCGCCTCATCACTCTCGGAGCTCTCCGCCGACTGGGTCCTGCTCCGAAGGTCACCTTGGACACTGGCCTCTGCGTCCCCGGGGGGTGGAGACGTGGGGGGGCAGCCACTCTCGCCCTCAGAGTCCGGCCGGCCCTCCGACGCCTCCTCCAGAATCCCGAGGGCACTTTTCCTCCACTTCTCCTCGGCCACCTTCACCTCCGGGGGGATGAGCGGGGCCAGCAGGGACGCGGCCACACCCCGACTCTCCTCCTCCTCACTCGTCAGGGCCACGACGCTCTCCATCACCTCCTGCAGGGGTGACAAGGTCCCAAAAGGAGAACAGCAGTTATTCTGTAAGAAGGTGGAGCAAAGGCCTGAGGACAGGCGACAGAGGCCAAGTATAAAGGGTTTAGAGGCTGAGAACTTACACCAGTAAAAGGCAGCTACTAGCACTAGAGGCTCGTGACTACAGACTATCAATGGACGTTGTAAGCCTGGTTCATACTTACTGCAGACATGGGGCTGGTCACAGAGACCACACAGAGACCACATAGGGGCGTGGCCACATCCACAGGAAATATAAACCAGGCCTTAAGGAGGCCAAATACTTCAAATGACATATGAAGAAAAACTAAATCAAATATGATAGAGAATAATCTATCGCACACCTGAAACGACACCGCCGCCTTGTTTTATCAGTTAGGCCACACCCCTAGAGGGCGCAGAATGTTTTTGATGCAGCAGACCCACATACAGAGCACAACGTATTGTGCCATGTGCCGGAGGCATTTTCATAAATATACTGAACAAAAAGGTTTGCCTCGGGGACTCTACACATTGCAAAATGATGCCAATTCCGTCGATTTTGTCTGAAGCCTACGACCACCTTCATTTTAGACCCACAGCAGTACAGAAATTTAGAAGTCTTCTAGGGTGAACCCCAAGCGACCCGCGTGGCGGCACATAGAACATTCTGCTGGGTACCACACCTTCTTCTTCCCCTCTTTCGCTGACGCTGGCACGCTGGTGGAAGCGGTGCCTCCGGCGGGATGCTGAGCCGCGTAGAATGTGGAAGACGCCATGGATCCATTGCCATTGACGGCTGTGGTCAAACTGGAGAGAGCAAAACGGGACAGCTGATGTAGAGCCGGCGCGTGGCTGGGGTGGTACCCGTCAGTGTACTTCAGGGTGGGCGGAGCTTGGTACCCGTCAGTGTACTTCAGGGTGGGTGGAGCTTGGTACCCGTCAGTGTACTTCAGGGTGGGCGGAGCTTGGTACCTGTCAGTGTATTGCTGCAGGCCCTGCACCTGGTGCGCCAAATAGTGGGGCAGCTGCCAAGCCACCTCGTTAGTCTGCGTGTTCCAGTAATAGTAGCAGCCCGTGTTCTCATCCCACACCTCTTGCCAGTCACCCATCTCCACACCAACTGCAGAGAGACACAAAGAGGGCACCCATGTGACATGGGCCATAATACGAGGCCGAAACCTCTCTGAGCTCCAACACGGCACACAGGGCCCAAACACACACACTTGCATACAGGAGTAGAAATGAAGCTCACACCCCTGAAGTCTGAGACTACCCAAAGACTCAACCTAAACGGGGTAACTCTGAAACAGAAAATTTGGGACAAACCAGCCACCTCCATGTACAAATGAACAGATTCTCCAGGTCTTGTGAAACATCATCTGCCAATTTAAGGCCACGGGCTGCACCAGGCTGTGAACTAACTGCATCTGAAATTCGCCGTTACGATTACAAATATGGCACTCATCGCATTTCAGCAGTCAGGGAAGGAACTTCTATACAGTCTGTGTTATTTTTTTCCAAGCATGATTTTTAACCAACACATACTAAATTGGAGCCTTCCGCAATAAACACCTACCCCCGGCCAGCGAGCACTGGGTGTCGTACTGGAACTCGGTACCCAGGCCCAGCTCCACTGGAGCAGATGCATGCTGATGGTCTTTGGGGTTGGGACGCGGTGGTGTGGGGGGAGGGGGGTTCGCCGATGCTTCGTCTGACTGCTGAGCCGGATGGGTGGTAATCGCATCAATTTCCTGTTAAAGCATTAAAGAGAAATGGGGAAATGTCTCATTTATTAACATTTAATTAAAATTATATAATCTGAGAGCCCTCCAAGTAACTAGGCTAGATGAGTGATTTCACACTTGGAGAAAACACAAAACAGCGAGGGAATGAACAGAAGCCAGACTCACAGCCATGAAGTTGGCAAGTGTGCTGTCGATGTCAGCCGACTGGTTGTGTTTGGGCTTCGCCGGGGCAGGCTGAGAGGCCATCTCCTCCTCCTCTTCCTCACTGTCTTCGTAGGCACCCAGCAAGGACAAACCCTCTGAAAGAAGACAGCCGACAGACTTGATGAGGACCAGGTCAAGATGTCCTACATGGACAGGAAGTGCTCTGGTTTGGTGCCATGCGGTGTCACACCATCTACAAGCAAGGGCACTCCTACGCCGCTTCTCAGCTTTACATCCAGATCTTTTGGCAGAAGAAGCTGAAGATCTACAGCAGCCAGTGGGACAAGCGTGAATACCACCATGTCGTTCAGTGTAGGTGCAAAAGCTTGTTATCCAAGGCCAGCTCAAAAATTATCACATTTCACTAACATTTTTATTGTGCACAAATGGTTAAGTTGCACGCCCAGCGCAGCGTTGAACTCACCGGTGGCCTTAACAGCAGGGGTCCTCCTGTCCACCATAACGTCTTTCGGGATACTGTGGATATGGCTGTCCCCGATGCCTTCTTGCTCATCTACACACCACAGTTCATGTATTAAAACAACACAGCAAAGAACTACCAATATAGCTGGGCGGCACTGCGCGTCAAACACGCATTTAGCGTGACACGACCTGGCAAATCTATACTCTTCAATAACAGTGCTTGCACGCACATCTGAGAAGCTATCTGAATGCTCCAATCACACTGGAAGGTAGCTAAAGCGCCTGTAAAGCCGGCTCCCCCACCGGCTCTGACAAACACACACGTCGGGTTCAGCTGGCGATCAGCGATCCTTACTCCCAGTCAGCACTCTTCGGCGTACACCGCTATGATTTCCACAAGCGCTTACAAAGTCGCCCGATTGTGACAGCAAGAGGCCATTGGAGACCCAACTTGGAGGGAACGGCTCCCCATCATCACCGGGGAAGGAACTGGGGCCTGTTCCGGCTTCTTACCTTCGGACGCCGATCCCAGAGCCTCCTCCCTACAAATGGCACCTCCACCAATGACGCTGCGAGGTCCGGGTGGTGAAAGCTGTAATATCGTCCGTCGTCCGGTCCCCGTCCGTGTTTTCTTCCCCATGGCTTCAGAAAGATCGGGCCACTGCAGGCGGAAGGCCGCCGGAACAAAGACAGTCCAAGGGGTGGCGGAATGTGTCGACGGGAAAGCGATAGTAACACGATAAATTTCTGACCAATAACCCTGAACCGTCGTGTGTGCTTCGCTCCAATTGGTGCGTCTCCCTGTCAGTAGGCGGGACCAGGAAATCCCCGGATGAATGTTTGTGCGCCGTTCATGTCTGTCTATATATTTTGTACAGTAAAACCTCAGATTGCGAGCATAATTCGTTTCGGAAATGTGCGCGTAATCCAAAACACTCGTATATCAAAGCAAATTTTCCGATAAGAAATAATGGAAACTCAGATGATTGGTTCCAAAACACAAAAATATTTATATAAAAATGATTAATACAAAACAAAGAACTAAAGTCACTACAAATTTTAAAAATGCGAATGTTGAGAGAATAACTATCGACTCAGATCACGTGACGCTCGGCACACGAAGCGTATATGTAATACTCGTATTGCAAGATCTCGCTCGTTTATCAAGTTATAACATTTTAAAATTTTGCTCGTCTTGCAAGACACTCGTAAACCAAGTTAATCGCAAACCGAGGTTTGACTGTATATCTTCGGCAAATCTGCAGACGTGAATCTCTAGCATATATTGTAAACATATCTTTTTGCATAATCGTGCATGGTGTTGCCTGAAATGTGATAGTGTAAATATCACATTTCAGTTTTGCAGAGCTACCAGCAAATTATACAGCGATTTATTTATAAACAGTATATATGCTTGGCAATTCTCCAATGCGACTCCATTTAACTAAAAATAAAGTGAGGCACCATTCTGGGTTATCAGTTATGCGTTTTATTTCTGAAATGGCTTTAAATATTCATATGTGGTTTGAACGTTACTTCATTTATCAGTCGTATATCAGTGGTGTGAACAAAGAAATGATAGCTATTTGTTTTCAGTGTATAACGCATTGATATGATCAAGGACTTGTATCACCATTACAGAGGTACCAAAAATAGTGGAGGTGGGGGCAGAGGGGCATCCGCACACCATCTAGTAACTGAGGGTAGGTAAGGCTTTAAATAAAACTGGTCAGTCACTAAATCAGCAAAGTTTATGTATGAAGGTGAGTGTGTAATAGAGGCACGATCGCGTTAAAGCAATCGGTGAAATATCCGTGCGTGACAAAAACAAGTCCAGTGACAATGATTTCACACAGTGAAGGCCTTCGGTAAAGTGAGGCACATTCAACAAAGGTCTCGCCATTCAGCTGCACAAAAAGTGACACTTTTTTTTTTTTTATTGAAATACACAAAAAACAGGAGCCCAAATTTACAAGTAGTCTGCTTCATACAGGTTTGCAGGAAGAGTACAAAACAGAAGGGAATGGGGGAACAATCATTACAATGTACTTTATAAAAATATATACATTTATTGTGAACAAGTGCACCAGAGAATGGATTACCTGCAGTATTACTACATACTTCTCTCACACTCACACACACGTGCAAGTACAACATACATGTCAGATAATTCTTTTAAGACTACACACATACAGATATAATCGCCTCTAAATATGTCAAAAAGCCAACAAAACCATTTGGTTATCAGAAGGCTTGGGGCGGGGAAATTAAGTCTTTATTAATGTGTGTCCCGTACTGTCTCCCCTTAGAAAAATATACCAGCTTTGCTCCTTGTGATTGTGATGCGTATTACAGATTTACAGAAAGGCTCTCGGGATGAGATGAGCACCATGCGACCTGGCAGTGCTTGGAGAGTGCTGTAAACAAACGGCCACAGGCTGCAGCTATTCCTCTGCTGTAAGAGCCCCCCCCAGCCCTCAGTGCACAGCTTCTACTGCGTCATGAGCCTGTGACTGGTGGCTTGTTCTACCAGCCTGTGGTACTCGTCCAGCTTGTTCTGAAGTAAGTTGTACAGCTGGAGTAAGGGAACAAACATGAAAACACTCAGTATATAAAGGAAGAAACTGGGGGAGAAACATTAATATTGAAATTACTCTTATAATTGATCTATTCTCACTAAATTTAAATGTATGAAACAAGATGCATGTAAAGGCAGCTTGAGGAGGTTCTGAGGTTCAGCCCTCCCTCCACCAACAACAGAGCCTTTGCTGTCACCTCAGGCCTAGCAATCAGCAGCACAAGGGAGCTCCTGTTCTCCCTTGCAGTGACTGCAAGGAAGGACGGACAGACAGCTGGCTGGACGGCCCGCTTACCTTGGAGTTGTTGACATTCGATCGGTTTTCACCGAGTGCCTGCAGCAGCTGATCGATGTAGGTGTAAGGGAGCCAGACGAGTGGTGCTGTTGCTGAGAGAGGCCTCTGATATGGGAAGGAGGCGGCACCGTTAGCTCATGGTAGCTCAGCATGTTTAACACTCTTATAGACGGAATGACAATTTGTCCTCTCACACCCAGATTTGTGGGTTCGATTCCCAACCGGGGCTCCTGTGTGTGTTTGGCACACTCTCCCTGGGTATCGTGCACATTTCCCAGTGCAGTGCTATTGCCCATAGTCTGAAATTTTTGGGTGACCTCTGATAGACGTTTGTGCCTGTATTTTCTGGGTTAGGCCCCAGATGAAAGGTGTCTCACGGGGCTCCTGATGGAGGGGAATGGTGAGGAGTCATAATTATTGTCAGTGGAAATTGCATATAGTGGTCATGTCTGTCTGGGTGAAATTCATGACTAAGCGAATGATCACTATAAGCAATTTTATTTCTTTATGTCTCGGGCAGATTTCCATCTAACTGACATTTGTATATTTATTGCATGATATTTAGGTAATAGATGACAGCATCATTATTTACTTAATTTTATTAACTCTTTAAAATACAGTTTTAAAAACTGTTTCAATTTTCAAATTACGGTACAATACTGTATCTCAACTCAAATATGCTACAACACTGTACTGTATATGAAATACAGCTTATTGTGCTTTCACTGCTGCATCCCTTTGGCTCATTTTTGGCAGTTTATCATAAGCTTTGATGAGTCTATTTTTCATCAAGAGAAAATCACTCCTTCCTGTCATATTGTCTGTGCATGCAGAAGGTAACAAGTGAGAAGCAAACGGATTGGGGGGGGGGGTCAACCAGGTAATTGGAATTAAATAGTTTCTTGATCTGCCTGTTGAATACATATACAAAGCTATGTGATTAAAAACAAATCATTTGACAATACAGTGCCCTCCTATTTCCAGCTGTTCCTCAAGCTTTTTTGAAAGCACTGAAATTTGACTTGTCCTTGCATTCGAGTTGTATTTTTGTTGGACATGAATAATGCACGTGTCACGTTTCAGGTTTGCCAGCAGTGAGCTGCCTATACTCTTCTTTGAGTTTTCTTTTCCACTGTGGTCAGCTTGATTCACTAGTGTATCACTTATTGCTTTACTGGTAATTAAGGTAGGCACCTTTTTCACTTGCAGCTTACTATATTGATTATTACTGCGATTTATTTCCGTGTGGTTGATTTCATTTATTGCCTGGATACTTTGTTCGATCTTAGGTGCACCTGGCTTCTTATTCTGTTGCTGCTTAAACCTGCTTTGAGTTTGTCTCTGTGTGACACGGTTAGTCTACCACAAATTATAATGTGATTGAATATGCAACTAATCATGAATAAGAAAATTGTTTACAGCCCTAATATAAACACATAATGGTAATATGAATAAAGGTGTTAAAGATCTAATATGTTCAAGCAGAAGCTTCACACTCTCCTGCTTGCTCTGCAGGCACATAAAAATGACAGTGATTTTGGGCATTCCTTATCACAGGATTGAGAGCAGACTTACCTCAATCCCAAAGTACTGATGACCTTTCCCCAGTACAGCATCCACATACTCCAAGACCAGCTCCACAGCCTCCTCCAGCAAGTCATAGTTCAGGTAGAGGCGGAGCAGGGCAGCTGTATCCACCACCTGCGAGGAGTGCAACCACCAGAAGGAGGTGCTGTGATTCACTGCCTCCTTTCTAGGTTCCGGCTCTGGGGCACCACCTCCAGCGGTCAGGACAGCTTTCCTTACCTTGTAGCTGTTCACCAGCCAGTCAGGTAAAGGAACCCCATGTGACAGCAGTTTGTTGATGACACAGAACTGGTGCTGGGCATTCTGGGAAGGGTATTTCTCCAAGTAGGAGGCCAGGAGCCGCCAGGCCTCGTCAGTGGCACTGCACATGGGTCAAGAGCAATTTGGTGGCGTCATTCACAGAACAACGTGGAACATTCCGTCAATACATTTATCTGCAGACGGTTTCTTGACAGACCTGGACTCCTTGGTAGTGATCACAGTGGACAGCTGGTTGGCTGCCAGCCAGTTCCAGGCTTCGTTTTGACTGGCTTCCCCTCCATACTGTAACTTAATGCACCTACAGGAAAAGTGACAATCTGGGGAAAATCCTCAAAAAAAATATCCAAGACACCATGGCCTCTTTTAGACCTTTTCACAGGGGCCAATTGACATTGCTCAGTTTTTACAGATAAGGTCAAGGACCTCCCTGAGGGTTAATGCACTCAAACACTCAATGACTGTTCAGAGAGACAAAGTCGATCATGCCAGTTTCAATCAAAACCACAGCTACTCACTTGAAGGCTAGTCCTTCAAAAATGGGAGTGAGGGGAAGTCTGAAGGTCTCGCAGAGCGTGATGGCCGAGTCAAAGAGCCCGGCCTGCACCAGCAGGGCCACCATCTCCGTAGCGGAGGAGCTGCCTGGGGGGTTGGGGAACAGCCAAGGTGTTACCATCTGTCCTCAGGACCAGAAGTACCCCACACATACAACCCCC
>JAODLC010000021.1:11923484-11942333 GCA_026781145.1 Hippopotamyrus pictus
GGGGGGGTCACCTTGTGTCCCTCCCCAGTGGCTAGGTGGCACTGGCCTAGCATGAAGCGGCTGGAGCCCACGTTGGCCTGGCACCAGGGTGCGGTGAGGCGGATGTACTCCTGGAAGGCAGAGAGGAGCCGTGACTCACAGCAAACCCTTTACATGGCAGTGAGTGAGGTATGCATGGAGCGCCCTCTACCTGCAGCTGTGTGTACTGGCAGTTTCCCATCAGACACTCTGGGAACTGGAATCCTGGGTTACTGGGCCAGCTGCAGGACTGACATTAAGGTACAAACACCAGACTAGAATCTCACCTGACGGAACGGGGTGGGGTCATCAGGTACAAAGAACTAAAACGATGACATTTTGATTCTTTAATTTTCTATGCATGCTTCTGAAACAAAATACAATTATATGTTTTGCCCATTTTGAGGACATTAAGGAGTCGTCCACGATAAGAAAATTTTGACTGATGCCTGATACATATTTCTAATCACTGACAATTGGGGGGATTGCCTGGCACAGATTAGTGGGGGGATTGCCTGGCACAGATTAGTGGGGGGATTGCCTGGCACAAATTAGTGGAATAACATTACTTATTTTTTTTAATCCAGGAGAAAATGAAAGATTGATCTGTGGGCCAGATTTAATAAATTATACACGTCATGTTTGTTCCACACTGTAAAATAATACTGTAAAATAAAATCGTTTTGGACGATGTGATTGATGTTATCAAGGATCCTGGGGGAGCGGTTTCCATTTACAGCGGCTGAACGTCCAATGCAGTAATCTCCATCATGTTACCATTTTCAAACTAAATAAAAATACATCTTAAAAATAAAAATGAATACAAAAGCAATAAAAACTCACTGGAACCTAAGTAAACTGAATTTGAAATTGAAAATTAAAACAATATAAAGAAGTAAATGATAAAATCTAAAACCTAATAAGAGAGGGGGGGGCATGATGAAGGATACACATGCTGCAGGAAGAGGGTGACGACGGCGGACGCCATCTGGGGCCAGTTGAGCGCCGCCTGGCTGAACGGGGCGCCTTGCTGCGAGTGGATCTGAGAGACCGCCAGTCTGCGGCCCACGTTGTGGTAGAACAATTCCAGTACAGTCTGCGGACTCATCACTGCAGGGAGGCGGAGAAACCGTGGTAACAGACAGGACACGATGGGCGTGGTGTTAACATGTGCCATGCACACATGGGCGCCATCACGTGTTCTGCATGGGGACTCACATGATTTGTTGGGTGTCAGTGCAGGAGAGTCAGAGAGCTCCAGTACAGAGAGATGCTGCAGATTGGCATCCCTGAGAGAGAAACCAACTTCAGCACAGAAACAGGGTGGAGGAGCACATTGCTGCTGACTCAACAGCTGTGGTCGAATTTTGTCAGTAATTTGTACCATAAAGAATAGGTTGTTTACAAACTCAGCTGTTACTTCTATATGTTTCTGCATTGTCAAAATGCAGGAACTGCAGGTCAGAATCAATGCTCATAGTGGGAAGGGAACTCACAGCGTGTCCAGGGGCACAGGGGTGGAGAGGCACTGGCTGGCCCACTTCAGCACGTAATAGCAGCACAGCAGGTGCGACGTGCGGGGGATCAAGTCCTGCTGCAGCTGCAGCATCTGGGCCCCCCCACCAAGGAACACCTGTGGAGGTCAGTCAGCTACTGAGTGTGATCAGCCAGACCCCTCTGGTCAGGCACTGGGTGTGCTCAAAGATATCACCATTCATCTCTAAGGGGCTTGCCTTGGTCAGCACAGGACAGAAAGCAGGGCTACAACTGGGACAAACCCCTAGGCCGTCACAGGGCGCGCGCTCGCACAGACAGAAACACCATGGACGTTAGACATGCTAATTAGCTGGACTACGTCGTTAGACTGTAGCAGGAATCCCATGCAAAATCCACAAACAAAGCCCTGGAGATGTGAGACAATAGCAGAGGAGGTTCCACATGTTGAGAATTTCATTATTCAAATAAAATTTAAATTGTAAAAATATGTGCATAATCGGCGGCAGAAAAACACATTCATAAGATCTAACACGAGTTTCATCATTTTTGTTTTGAGTAAGCACCTTCGTCACTTAACGCAGATTAAGGGATCTACCTCTAGGGGCAGACTTCAGTAAATTCATTCTGCTGGCAATAATGGCTGAGTGAATTACAAGAACGAGGCAATACAATATCTCCTGATAAACTGAAAAGCACAGTAAGGAAACTTTGGATTTCGTTGTAAATGGACATTCAACAACGTTAACAGGAGATCCAGCCTCAACCGAAGGCGGCATTTGACTGCAAGGTTCATTATTTGCATATAGGCCTTGCTCAGTTGTATAATAATTTTATATATAATCACGATTCAGGCGGCAAGGACGGCCCGCACTCATATGGTCCCCCGAGCCGATGCCCACACTGGCATGGGCTGACTCTCCCCGAGCCATGGCTTATACTCACATTGTCGCCAAGCCGCAGGTATAACTGCTGCAGAATGAGGAGGTCACGGCAGAGGACGGCACGTGTGATGGCTGTCTGGGTTACGGCCTGGCACAGCACGCTGGCTGCCACGCCGCTGCCGTAGAGCTGGGACAGGCTGACGCGCACGTTCAAGGGGTGAACTGCGGGAAGACGGGGAGCGCTTACGGAGCCACCCGGCCAGACTGGCGGACGACGACGTCACACAGCAGCACTCATTCACCAAGGCATGCAGTGACCCCTTACAGTGGGCTTGAATAACAGTGGGTAATATCTGTTCCATCAAACATTGTAAGCTGCTGGTTGAAAGAGAAAAAGCATCTGCAGGTTCTGAAGTGCGGGGTTTCTGGGTTTTTAGTTGACCGACGGCAGCTTGGGTCAAGCTGAACAATGAAAGGTTGCGGGTTTCGGGGGAATTCCACCAAACTCCTGCACCCCAGATCAAATGGAGAACCAGCTCAGGTGGCACCTAGTGTTGGACACCTCTAAGACGTCACCCACCTGGGGCAACGGCACAGTCTACTTCCCCTTCAGTCTCCAGGTCCATCTCTCGCAAAAGAAAGGTCATGGCGCCGATGGGATTGCGGACGTCCTGGAGTTTGTTCTGGATGTCCTCCAGCACATTGTCACTGCCATGGAGATGTAAAAGAAGACCACCAGGAATGTAAGCAGGGATGGGCCGTCAGCACCGAGAAATGAAACATGGTGGCTCGAGGGAGAGACTTCATACACACACTTCATACACACACTTCATACACTGCCTTTCAGTTTAAAGACTGACTGTTCATTAGAGATCCACCATTCTGATATTCAGGATCAGTATCAGCACCGATCAATACCTATTAGACAGATCAGGTATCGGCCATACGAGATCCACGTCCGATACTTCGTTTTTGGCAGTCTGTACTAGAGCTAGGCGGTATGAGCAAAAATTTATATCACAGTATTTTTCAGTTATATCGGTTTCACGGTATACAATGGTATTTTTATTTAGTATGACTGGGCATTTACCACATTTTACAAGATACATTTTTGTTTTATGTTTTTGCGTTGTTCCCACATTCACTATATTATTTTATTATTAGTCATTGCACCTATCCGCTACCTTAATGATAACATACGGCCAACGTGTTTGTTGGCTAAATGCTTATAAACGGTTAATGTTAAGGTGTGCGCCGGGCAAGTTAACATTTCTGATAAGTGCTTAATAGTTCAGTGTTGCTGGAATGCGACCTCGAGAAATTTCTCATAAAGACTGGGATGCGGGTCTTTAAGATGCTTCGCCAGGTTTGACGTGCTACTTGACTTCGTCGCCACAACTTTGTAGCCCTGTCTGCATAGCGGCTTATCGACATCCTTAGCCTTTCTATGCTCGTCTGTACAGCATATGCCATGTTCACAGGGGGCCGTGTTCATGAGCACGGGGTGCCGAGGCCGGGACAGACTTACCGGTCGTTGGCCAGCAGGCTCTCCAGGACCTGCTCAGCAGCCCTCTCAGGAGAGCCCAGGTGCTTCAGCGTGGTCTCCATCATGTACGCCATGTCGCCCAGCACCGACATGCCGACCATGCGCAGGCACTGCACCAGCTGCAGCACGTCTCGGCCCAGTTCCGGGTCTGTAACCACGACGGAGAAGCAGGGTCAGCTCCCGCTCGAAAGCACTCGGGCTACCAACACACACATCGACCTCAAAGGTTTTGATTAGGCCAAGCCAAGGACCAAAATCTCCTGTGTGAATGGTTCAAAGGCATGCTCCGTTCCCAGGCCTCTGCTGGCACATCTCCCAGTTATTTAATGAGTACAAAGCCTGCAGAGCTCTCATAAGGCTCACAATCACGGTGGGGAATCCAAAAGGTAGGTCACAGGATCAGCTTGTAAGTAGCAAGGGCATTGTCCTGTATGTGCACCCCACAGACTCACCATCAGTGATTGGGATCTCGTCCTCGGAGGACAGGTATTCATCAGAGGACAGGTACAGGTGGTCCACGGTGAAGCAGGGCAGCAGGAAGGATATGAAGCCCTGGGGAGGGGGTCCGAAACAGAGTTAGTGGCGGTACAGACCCCAGAACGACGTGTGTTTGTGTGTCTGTGTGTGTGAGAGAGAGAGGCAGGGAGTCTGACCTTTTTGAGCAGGCAGACCATGGAGGAGGCCGGGTTGACATGGAGGCCAAGGGGTGTGGACAGGGCCTCCTGGTACTGCAGGCAGCAGGCATAGAACTTGGACCAGAAGGCCTCCTGGAGCAGGTGGTACTCTTCCTGGGAGAACTCGTACTCCGTCACACTGCTCTGCAGCTGTGGGGGGAGGGAGGTCATGGTACCACAGTGTCGCAGGGACAGCGGAAGACCCAGAGCTCCGGATGCCGGCCCACCTCATTCTCCACCGCCAGCGTCACCTCCTTCTTCATCGTGTCCCACGCCACGTCGAGGATCCGCTCCGTGCCCCGCTGGAATATCTGAGGACGACAGGTGGGGGACTCAGCCACGGCATAACAAGCGGCACGGCAGAGAGGGGGATGGGATGCCTGGGGCGTCTCTCACCTGGAGGGCCTTGACGACGGCAGAGGCTGTGAAGCGGCACGGTGAGAAAATCATGTCCAGGTAGGCTTCCTGTGAGGGTGGCATAGAGAGGTCAGTGCTAACTCAACAGGGCCTGAATCGCATACGAGACCCTACGCATAAAGCCCACACATCCCGTCCCAGAAGCGGTGAGCTCAGGACAGACACACCCCCGCCGTGGTTTAAAGTACCCTGGGGTCCTGATCTGACCCGATGTGGATTTCTTCCTCGGGCGGTGGCTGCACAAACACCTGGTTCCACTGGCCGGCGACATTGCTGCAGTGAAGCATACAGTAAAATGCAAGCTCTGCCGTACCAAAGAGTGTAATGAATAAACCAGTCTACTAACACCTGCAAACACCTGTCTACAGAGAGGTCCTACTGAGCATTTGCTTGCGGTCTCGTCCTTCTGAATGCCGTCAACGCTGACATTTCCTGGAAATTTGCAGACATGCCCAATACCTTACCTCTCGAAGTTGATGCATTTCACCACGGTCTGATTCTCATCGTCCAACCAAAGGCCCCAGATTTCAGTTGATGTTAGGGCAAAGTCCACCAGAGTCTCCTGCATGCAACAAAATGCCAGTGTGAACCGGGGGCTCTCAATTCATCCTTTGAATCAATGAAAACACTGACAAAGCGTGACACTGAGCCAGGAGCCCACTGCAAGAAGTACAGGGCAAAGGCAGGGGTCACCGTGGATGGGATGCTGGTCCATCACAGGACGGACACAGACGGACGGACAGATGTGCACGCGCACACACACAGACACACACACTCATATCTTTGTGGGGACCGTCCATTCCTTTCTATGGAAAAAACCCTAACGCCAACTATGACAACCTTACCCTCTACCCAGCCCTAACCTTAACCATAAGTAACCGAACAAAATACAAAACTTTAGCGTTTTGATTGCATTCACATTTTTTTTTGTTTCCCCATTGTACAGAGTGTACAAAATGTCCCCCGCAAGGTCAAAATAATATGCATATATTAATATATACATTCCCACAGAGACACGGGGGGCATGTTACCTGAGAAGTGAACAAGGAGGAGATGTGGTCCAGGCTGTAGCGGTTGCCTTCGGTAGCGACCAGCTGCAGCACACAGAACTGCCCCCGCTTGGGCACGCCGAGGTAGACGCCCAGGCAGAGCCCCGTGGTCGAGGAGAAGGACAGCCGCAGCCGGTGGCCTTGGGCGGGCGTGTGCCGCACGTCCCGGCAGACCGGCATGAACTCCAGCATGTCGGCCACCATCAGACACAGCTGCTCCTGAAGGGGGGGGAGGGGGGGCGTCAGCTGGGAATCGAAGCGCTCGGCTCGACCGGAAAGGCCATGGCTTCGGCGGCAGGATGGACAGCTCACCTTGTAAGACCACATGCGCAGCTTGTGGTCCTGGCACAGAGCGAAGATGAAGGTGTCATCCTCCAGGGGCCTGACGACAAGGCTCAGCACCAGGTCTGACGGGCTGGAGTCTCCCCTGCGTGACAGAATGTGGAGGCTCACGTTACATGAGCCACATGGGCATGACATAACAAGGGGGGGGCTTAATTACCGCCATATTGTGAAGTGCCAGTACCCTCCTCTATCTGAAGCTGCTCTGAAGCTGGAGATCTACCACCCTGCAGTGCATATCTGGCCCTAATACTGAGATGCTACTACAAGGCCCGATCAGCTGATTTAAATTAGGACTGCACCAGAGCTCTGCAAGGTGGCAGATCTCCAGGAGCAGCAATGGGCAGCCCTGCCCCTGACCATCACTCAGAGCAGGCTCTGTGGGCAGCCCTGCCCCTGACCATCACTCAGAGCAGGCTCTGTGGGCAGCCCTGCCCCTGACCATCACTCAGAGCAGGCTCAACATCATAATTAGGGAAGCACATGTCCCTGTTAAAGATCAAGGCATCTCTACTCTAACAAAGGATACAAAGGCAGATGTACAAAGTAAACATATGTATTTACTTAATTAAATTGTATTAACAGTATTTCTCCTTAAGTGACTTTTCCTAATATTGATTCTGCTGGGATTCCTCAAACCAGTCGTGGTTAAGTCCTTACAAAACAGTCACCGAAACAGCAAACATAAAAAGAACCTAAAATAGATGTGACTGCTGTAAAATTACAATGTTCCTGGTACCCCTCCAAATTAACTACCAAATAAATTCAGATTTATTCTGAATTCTTGATGGAAAGAGCATCCATCAATCTTAGTCTCCTATCCTGTAAATTGACAGAGAGCTTTGTCCAGGTTTATACAGAAACCAAAGTACAGGAAACATTTTAGTAACCAAATCAAAAAAATAAATTGACCACAATTATAAATATTTTTCAAGTGTATATCAAGGTGTTCTAGAGATTCCATTGTTATGCAAACCGTAAGAAACAGTCAAACTGCTAGGACAAGCTGCATGACACAGAGCGAGCTCTCACCTGATAGCCGTGGGCATCCAGCCAGCCAGCCGCTGCATGACTGAGCTCTGCTTCAGCTCCAGGACAGACGCACTCCCTAAGGGACGCACCGCTTATTAATGAGCATTTAAAGATGCGAGCCTATTAAGCTTAGCTGGGCCTGACAATGACAAACAGAAGGACAGGAAGGGGGGCTGAGGCGTGCAGCACCCTGCCTACCATGTACGTCGTGCGGGGGAAGTCCGACCACGAGGATCCCGCCCGTCGGCAAGGCCAGGGCAAAGTGGGCTTCCCCACTGCCACTGACCCAAGCAGCCGAGGGGCCCGGCATTGGCAATTGACCCGGGGCAGTGGGAATAGCGTGGCTGTGAGCTGGGTCCCGGAGGTTCAGCTTCCCCACGTCCGTGAAGATGGACTGCATCTGAAGCTCTGTGACAACCTCCTGGGAAACAGATTGAGGCCAAAAGTCAAGGCTGCCCAACTGTAGGGTATCTCGCCACATTTCACTCTGCAAACGGTACCCTCATAGAAGTCTCTTCTGGGCCCAATTATTTCTCCTGGTCCCCTTGAGTCAACCTTCAACTTAACGACCACCCCCAAAAACAAAACTGAAATTTCCAATCATACACGAGCTGCCCTACAAATACCTAGCTGTTATACACTTAATAATCGGTACAGAGAGAATGCCTCAAACTTTTTTTTCTTGGATATTTCCAATTCAAAGTAGCTAAAACTGCAGGCATTTTGCAGAATCACTTGTGTAAAGATAAGAATTTAGCCAAACTATCAGTATTTCTCAGAGAACAGCAGGTGAAATGCTTCGCCCAGGTGGCAGTCGCGTGACTCACACTTCGGTACATGCGGGAGGGGTGAGGCAGCACGAGCCGGTGCACGGTCTGGCTGCTGACGAGCAGGATGATGACATTGTTGAGGGTCTCCTGAATGTGCACGCCTCCGGGGAGCAGAGGACAGTGCAGGATCTTCAACCTCACAGCATTGTTGAGCAAGTTCGTGTCCAGCGACTGCTCCACCAGCTGAACTGTATCCCCGGAGGTCAACCTGAGGACAAGGTACATTTTATACTTGCACCCTAACTTACTTACTGTTGGGTATACATCTGATGTCCCATCACTCACCAGTGTATGAAGCGGTTACTTGTAACAGACAACAACTTCCCACTTTCCTCATAGTGAAATCCACCAGCGGAGTCTGGATATTTTATGCTCCCAGGAACTGCATTTAAACCTACAGAAACGTATAACATCATAACGCATGACTTATTCGGGTAACAGAGATCAAGGTTACACCTCACCTTATAAACAAGCCTGTTTGAAATTAATGCTCAGCTTGTTGGTTAGTTTCTGTACATGAATACAAAACCGCACAACGCAGTGTCTTTGGTGGTTAATGTAAAAGAAACTGTTAACTTCGGGCAATACCATCCAACCAAGAAACTAAAGCTCAGTCACACCGTAATTATGCCAGTGATTTTATGCGACCCTTCCTCACAGCTGGTCATAATACCAGGAGAGCAGAGAGAAGTAGCGATGAAGAGCGGGACGATGAAGGCTAAAGTACTACCTTACAGAACTGTTCAGCCGGCCCAAGGAGGGTACGAGCATACACACAGAGATTATTTAGAAATACATGCTTATAACAGGAAGACGGTGGCTCGTGGCAAAAACACACCGGCGTCTCACGCGCCAGACCAGCCGGCATTAGCGCAAACCATGTCAGAAAGCATGTGATCAGCCACTATTAAAAGAAATGTTCTTCACAGTACACTAATTTCCGTACATATGGTACATTTAACAGAAGCAGCTCTTTAAATAAAGACACAGAAAATCCACGGTATAAAATTATAACACACGAGACGACCTCGTTTTCTGTCGTTGTATTATACTTGCTACTAGCTGGTATATATATATATATTTTAAAAGAGACCATATTAGTAATGTTATGAAAATATAAAATACATTTTACCTAAGTTAACCGTTATATCACGGAATCTTGGAGGGATTTCTCTCTCAAAGCTGCAGATTTCTATAAAACTGCTCTTTAGAGCCGCCGCCATCTTCACCGCGTTGGATTCTGGGTCCGGATTAGACGTATTCGACCGCCACGAGAGCCTTCAAATATTTAAAGACACAATGTCTGAGTAACTATATGCAAAATGGCATAATCTCAGAGAAACCTAACTGAAAATTAAATCTAAGTTAGAGTTTCTCAACCTTCCTTTCACGGCACACTTTCAGTAAGTCAGGGTGCCCCTGCACACCGGTTGAAAAACGCTGATCTAAGTAACGGCTATCAGAACCTTCAGATATTTAACCCTTTCATAAATGAATTATGATCCACGGAGTCAATGTTTTGCTGTCGTTAGCTTTTTCAGGGGAAAAACAGTTTATTTTTTAAAAACTCTATATGTAATGTTTTTTAATTACATATCACAGGGAGCTAGGGGGGAGTGGGGTTTGAACCCTGGGCCTTGGGCTGTGAGGCAGCAGTGTTTTCCACCCCCCTCCTACTGTCCTCTGTAGGTAACTGATGTACTGTATTTGCTTTCTTTAGGCTCCAGCTCACATTCTCATGCTACCTGCAGTTTGGACCTGGTAGTTTGTGAAGTTAAGCAGAATTTGGTCTGGTCAGTGCTTGGATGGGAGCCCAGTTGGGTTATCGGTCTGTGTAGATCCTGGTGCCTTAAGGGTTGTTTGGTATCTTTTGGAAAAAGTAGGGGTGATGTCCTGACTAAAATCTGGCCATCTGTTTTCTCAGGCTATGGGCGAGAGTTAATGTTACGTTTTATGTTAAATTTGTAATCTGACATCAAAGCAGATTCATTCTACATAAAGATTTCAGCGAGATATAAACTGAAATAGACGCTGATAAAGGTACGCTGTATCGCCGACGACGCACTCGACCCCAGACGGTTAAGGAGTCGCCCCAACCACGAACCACCAAGGAGCTCCAAAGTTTCCTGGGGTTCGCCAACTTCTACCGTCGGTTTACTTCAGCCAGGCGGTGCCCCTCTCACCTCCCTCACGTGGAGGCAAACCCAGTCTGCAGTGGACTCCAGAGATATGTTCCGAACAGCCGTTCATAACTTGAAATGTTTGTAAGTCGTCATTCATCAGTTTACGGGTATACGCAAGTACAAAGAACTAGGATGCTGGGAGTACGAATGCTATGCTGCTGTGTGGCCAGAAGTCATACTACCTGGTATTGGCACGCAGAAAAAAAAAATTGATGTCGCGGACAGGAAATGGGAGCCCAATGAACACAATTTGGACTTAGTTCTATTCGTTCGTATGTCTGAAAGTTTGTAAGTTGAAAGTTCGTAAGTAGAGGAGCATCTGTATTTCCATTACAATTGCAACTTTTGCTTAAAAATGATTATCAAAACCAAATAATTGAGATAAAATGATTATTGTGCCACAGCTCATTTTGCAATGAGGCTCTGTTTGTCTTGTTATAAATCCAGCTCACCCCTTCCAGCCCCTTTTTATTTCTGTTAAATTATACTTAGTGTTCAAGGAAATCTACTGTTAAAAGGTGTTTTGATAAGTTTGATAAATGCATATTTCCAAAGTCAGCCCTAGCTGATACTTGTACCAGTATGACTTCCCAATATGTATTCACGCAACTCCCGTAATTTTTATTTATGAAAATGCAAACGTACAGGCTGAGGTTACAGCTCATGGCCAAGCAAACACTTTATTGTCAAACTTCATGGAGCATGAGCAAAAGACACACCTCATAGAAAGGTTACAGCTCAGTGCATAAACACACAGACAGCTTATGCAGAGAGACCCAGAGAGCTCAATATGTGGGGCAAATGATAAATCATAGTGACTGGAATCCCACCAAGCCATGTGCCCTGATATTTACTCTTAAAGGAACACAAAAGCTGAATAATAATAACAGACTCAGAGTCATCAGGCCTGTACTAGGAGCGTCACGAAAGTCATAAGCAATCAGCATGGGGTGCCAGTGGGAGATTCTGGATACAGTGGGTTGTCCAGAGACCTTGGACTCCTCAAAAGGGACAGGACCGTCACCCCTGGTCATCGCTTTTGGTTCATCCCAGTAAGGTTCTTCAACTAAGAAAAAGAGAAAGAGAGGCAGACCTCTTAAATCCATTTACTTCCATTACCGGCTGACAATTATAATCAGAATGACATCCATCGCTCCATCTTTCCAGGGGAAAACACAGGCCACATTCTCCTTATCAGTGATGCCAGTCTGTACTCACCGTGACAGCAGCTCCCACGAGCCCCTGCACCACAGCCTCCCCAGTCGACTGCACCTAATAAACATGCTCACTGAGGCTCATGGAACCCACACACACATATACACACACAAGCCAACAGCTTGATACTAATGGTTTTGAAAGCAACCACAATCATTACTCATACCACAAACAAAATTATTTAAAAAGATGTAGGCTACTGTTATACACAGTCTGAGATACTGGATACAAAAAATAAGGAAAGGGAATTGAAACTGTGTACTGTGAGCTGCGTGAGGGCCAAACCTACCTGTTTGGCTGTGTTGGCCATGTTGACTACATCTCGGATACGGTTGTCAAGGAAGGTCCAGGTGTCCTGGAAGTCGACAGAGGTGTCCTGTAGCATGACGAGCTCGGTCGTGTTGTAGATGCCAGTCAGGGTTGCCCGACGAGTGTACCAGTTCATCTGACAGTGAGGGAAGGACAGAAGGGAAACACTGGATAAAGATCACAGGGGAGGACAAAGCAGGGTGGAGAGAGATGCGGAAGACTAGAGAACAGAAGAAAGGAGGAAGGTGGGGAGGGGGTCACACACAGTAAAAAGACAGCTGAGGAGTGACAGGTAAGATGGTGTGTGACAGAGCTGCAGGCAGGAAGTGACCACAGTACAGTCAGCGTGAGACCCACGGAGGAGCCACTCACATCTGTGGAGCGGTCTCCAGCGTAGTACCACATATCGTCCACCAGGGTGGAGAGGTGCTTCAGACTCTCGGGGATGTTGTGGGGAAGCAGCAGGATGCTCATTGCCTGGTGGAGGGAGCCAGTTAGCTAATAAATTAACGAGTTAATAAGACCCCAAGTTCAGATGCTGCCCCCCCAACTAATAAGTAAAAAGAAAGAAAATCTTTCTGTATCTTACTATTATTTTCACTTTAAGTGGACAGACATTATTACATTAATACATAAAATTAACCTGGCTCAGGATATGTGGCTGGGTGGATTCATGCCATTTATTACTAGACTGCAGAGGGGGCTGTTAATCAGTCTCAGCCACTTTGATGTTAATGAACTTAACAGGTGCACTAGAGGCGCAACAATGACACGACCCCTAAAATAAGAATGGTTTAATAAGTTGACGTCACTGACATTTTTCCCTCCTCGTCGTATCCGATTGTTTTCTCACTAGTTTTGTATTTGGTTATGGTCAGTGTCACTACTGGTCCTACCTGGACCCTACAGAGGTTGCACAGGTAGTCTAACTCCTCCAGGATGGCATATCAATCCGTGTCATTGCCAGAAGGTTTGCTGTGTCTCCCAGCACAGTCTCAAGGGCGTGGAGGCGATTCCAGGAGACAGGCAGTTACTCTAGAAGAGCTGGACACGGCCGTAGAAGGTCCTTAACCCTTCAGCAGGACCAGTATTTAAATGCTCCCTTGTGGAAGGAGGAACAGGATGAGCACTGCCAGAGTCCTACAAAATGACCTCCAGCAAACCACTGGTGTGAATGTCTCTGAACAATCAGATACAGACTTCATGAGGGTGGCCTGAGGGCCCGACGTCCTCTAGTGAACCCTGTGCTCACTGCCTGGCACAAGGGGCTTGCCTGGCATTTGCCTTAGAATACCAGAATTGGCAGGTCCCCCTCTGGCGCCCTGTGCTTTTCACAGATGTTCACTCAGAGCACATGTAACAGATGTGAAAGGGTCTGGAGAAGCCATGGAGAACATTATGCTGCCTATAACATTGTTCAGCATGACCGGTTTGGTGGTGGGCCAGTGATGGTCTGGGGAGGCATATCCGTGATGCCCTGGTCCAGATCTGGGAGATCCCCAAGGACACCATCCGTCGTCTCATTAGGATCAGCCCCAACGTAGTCAAGCACGTGGGGGCCATACGAAACACCGAGTATGATTGAGTTGTTGCAATGAAATTTCGGCAAGATGAACTAGCCTGCCACATGATTTTTTCACTTTGATTTTCAGGGTGTCTTTGAATTCAGCCCTTTGTAGGTTGATAATTTTCATTTCCACCAAACAGTGTGGCATCCTTTCATTCCTAACACATTACCTAGTCCACATCAGTATAGATATCCAGCATGATTTTTTCCCCCCCCCCG
Organism: Hippopotamyrus pictus; assembly: GCA_026781145.1. Classification (NCBI taxonomy): domain Eukaryota; kingdom Metazoa; phylum Chordata; class Actinopteri; order Osteoglossiformes; family Mormyridae; genus Hippopotamyrus; species Hippopotamyrus pictus. The sequence goes on from JAODLC010000021.1 coordinate 11,937,264, forward strand.
TTGAGATCAGATGTGTTTTCAAAGTGTTCCTTTAATTTTTTTGAGCAGAGTATTTAGTACCGTACACATTTTGACGGGTAGATGCCCGACCTGGGGGCTCCCCCCTCAGCAAACTCAGCATAATTGTTGGTGCCCATGAGGGACACTCAGAACCTGAAAAGTGGGGCACTATCAATCATTGGGACAAAGGTTCTAGGTGCTCAGGGACCCTCACCTGGCCCATACTTGCATGTGCCTGCCTTGCAATGCTTCCAGAAAGTTCACGATCTGCCCTGTGGGCCAAGAGCAGCAGTAGGAAGTGTCTGTGCTCTGACACGGTGGGGGTAACTGAGGGGCAGGTGACGCGATCCTGTCCTCTGGCTAAAGCTGCATCACTGGCCGCCTCTGTGTGTAAAAGGGGCTGCTACCTGTGGCCAGGTGTCGATATACGGGACCAGCATCCTCAGACGGGTCTCCACGGCCTCCCGCAGGAACTCCGCAGTTTTCTTTGGTCTGAAACATGGGTTTGAGTTCCGAGTGTCATCGTTGTCCAACACACAAATGCCCGATATCATCAAACCCGAAACTTAGATACAAAACTTAAATGATCCCCTGAAATCTAACATCAAACCCTAAATTCTCTTGCATTGCACTTTATTTAGTATTTTCATTTTGCTTTGGAGCAAAACTGATACAAAAACCAACTCATCCTGCCCAAATACTAACGCATTCATAATTTGGACATATCACAATGTCTGCACTTACATAGTGTTCTACCCTGTTTGTTTTACTTTTTTAATTTGTTAACTGGCACTGGATGCTTTCTGAAAACTTGGCAAGACTGCAGCTTGAGAACCAGAACATTCCAGTTAGGACTCACTCTGCCTCACCCAGCTGGACCCGCTTGTGCTGCTCAGCCAGGATCTGGACCAGCTGGTTGTTACACTTGACGACAAAGTGAAGCACCAGGTCGCCAGCACCGTTGGGGAATATCTCACTGGAGGCTGAGCTCAGGCCCAGGGTCTGGCAGAAAAACAGGAGGCAGAACTGGCTGAGGTCAGAGCGTTACAGAGATGGGGCTGAACGGGCAGACACTGCACTGCACTTTAAATAGTGTAAATTAATATCAGAATCAGAATAAGCTTTATTGCCAGGTATGTTAACACATACGAGGAATTTGTTTTAGTGACAGAACTCTACAGTGCAACAGAATGACAGTGACAAGACAAGACACAGGTAATAAAAAGAGTTATATACAAATATACAGATGTGCAAAATAGCAAAAAAAAAAAAATATGTGTTCTTGTATTTCTATCAAGAGTAAATGTCGAAACCCTGTAACGTGTGCTGTGGAATACGTGTGTTTTGTTAGCGTGTAACCATGTCCTGTAAAACTGTTAGCTTCCCTGTCTGTACCGCTGCTAGCATCAGGCCAAGCGCTGTGCTTCTTATTTACTGTATCTGATAAAAACTGCCAGCCATGTGTGCCTGGCACCCACCAAGAGCACAGGCGACAATGGACCCCTGAAGAATCCCAGCAGGCTCTGATCACGTGGAGACTGACGGACCGAGCGCAATGCTGCCCCCCGGGGGCTCACCTCAGCGCCAGCGGCAATGGACCCCCGGAGAATCCCAGCGGGCTCTGATCATGTGGAGACCGACGGACCGAGCGCAATGCTGCCCCCCCCCCCGGGGGCTCACCTCAGCGCCAGCGGCAATGGCCTCCGCAGACCAGCCGTGCTGTGGGACAAACTCCAGTGCAGCATTAAGAATGCGAGCCTGCAGCTGGTCCTCTGTCTCGTAATCCTCACTCTGCTCCCCATTCTGGTTGGCATAGCTGTGGTGGGGGGGGAAGGGCAGGGCACATGCAATTGGGAAAAGTAAAGTAACACTGCTAGACACTCCCCCTTTTAGGGGACTTTCAAAACGGCCGCAATGAACATTAATGGGCACTTAACCTACATGTTTATATCTGCTTTATATAACATCATACACTATAAAATGTAATGAGATATATGTACAAATGCATGACTTTCTCAATGAAAATATTAACACACTAAACAAAACTGCATTTACAATTTTATCAACCTAAATGTTAATTCTGGCAAAAGCACAATTTTTACATTGACCGCATTACAAACAGTGGCCTCAGGTGATGTTTAAGTTGTAAATACATCCTTATCTAAAGCTTGTTTCTTAAGGTTTCTGTTACTCAAGAATTAAGATTATAGACACTGATCTAAAACTTCAGGATTTCACCCGAAAATGTATAACTTGCGTACACAGCTAAGCAGCATCAGACACAGTGGTTGCCATGGTAATCATGGGCCATCCAAAGACAGACCCAATTCTGGTACATATACTGATTATACGGAAAGACAAAGGTCATCAGGAGGAGGAGGTCAGGAACAAAGCACCTCGGGGATGAGAACCTGAGTGCAGTCATGCATCAGGAGATACCGCCACACCAGAGTAGTCCAAAGCACCTCGGGGATGAGAACCTGAGTGCAGCCATGCATCAGGAGATACCTCCACACCAGAGTAGTCCGAATGAAACAGTGTGAGTTTCCTCCAGTAGCTGGAGCGCCAATCCTGCCCCCAGTTCTCAAATTTTCCCTGCAAGTTGGAGGACCTCCATGCAGGACTGGATGTAAAGTAACGTCACACCCAGGACAAAGCAATTACAGGTTAACGGCCTTGCTCAAGGGCCCAATGGAGTAGGGTCACTTCACAGGATTCAAACCGACAACCTTCCGATTGCTGGCACAGATCCCTAGCCTCAGAGCCACCACTCCATCCATCCAAGGTCATCAGGCAACACGGTAAACTAAAGAGGTGAAGTATGCCAGTGCATGCCAGGAATCTTACTGATGGTTTGAAAATGTCTGCCAGGTAGGAACCATTACAACTAATGAGTATAACAGTACACACCTAACATCAAAAGCATCCATATTACTAAATCTCGTATGCCTGATCTCAGTGATCTGTGACATGCATTCACAGCATATCTGCTTCCTGCCAGTGCTGACCTGGTGTTCTGGTGCTGTGGACCCATTCGGTCGGAGGTCGGGCTACTTGGGTCCTGCTCAGGTGCCTGAGCCTGGCGGTGCTGGTGTGTGGAGGAGGACACGGAGGTGGAGGAGGACACAGAGGTGTTGTTCTCCGAGCACAGAAGACCACAGCAGTGGACACCTCGCTGGGCACCCCTGCACTCGTGCACAGAAACGCCGACTGGAGAAAGAGTGACTGTTATACGGTTAAAATACTGGTTATGGTTAATATTCTGGTTAAGTGCTCATTGGAATCTTTTAAACATATGTTCTGATTCAAGGTCATTCTGTTTGCTTGCTGGTGTTGACACATGTGCCATTTTACTGTGTTTTTTTTAAGAACCACTAAAGTCATCAAAATATTCTTCATTAACAACTTCAAAAAAAACTTCAGGTAAAAATTAAACATAATGTTATTTTCCCCCATGACCTGACTGAACATAAGTCTATAAGCTTAAATATACGGTCTTATGTCACTTTTAATGACTAAAACAGCTGTCGATCACAGAGGAGCCGAATTAATAATTTTTTTTTTTTTATTTGAATGCACTTCTACAGTAACCGAGGCAGCTCGCTCTTCAAGAAATGAATGAGAAATGAATAAGCTGGTTAAGAAACATAACAATTACGTAACAAAGACTGGTTCAGATAAAGTCACAACCAAGGCTGTGCAGTACAGTCTTACCCAGAACGTAATTTACTTCACTCCTTTGACAATACCGGGGACGCAAAAGCTTTAATAGTTTTATTAGCTGGCAAACCGTCAGCTAGGTCGATTAGCGCTGTACTACTAGTTAGTTAACCTGTCCTTCACAATCACCTTGCGTGACTACACGAAAGCACAGACGCACATTCAAATGATGTGGCATGGCTTAGGATTTACCCCCGGACCTCCGAGGTCCGGAGGAGTGAAGCCCCGAAGCCCCGAAGCCCCCACCCAGCTCACCGCGGCAGACACCGCGCAGGACCCTCACGGCCTGCAAGCCTCTCAGCACCGCCGCCATATCAGCTGCGACTGTACGAAAGAGATCGGCAGTCCGGACATGTTCGGCAATATACCTTCCGCCTAGATCGCAGGCGACGTAGACGGAGCAGGCGCAGTCGACGCTGGTGCTCGAAGCGCAGGCGGCGCAGGCGACTGAGCTCATGTTGAGCGTTATGATTGTGAATGCGAAACGGTTTTCCAGCTTACATAACTCAATCTGCAAAAAGAACTTTGATGTTTCACTGCATGACACCGTGCTATGTAGTGTGATTTGTATTTGGTTTTAACATGTCTGAAATAATTTTGAAAGGGAAAATTCCTAGGTATTATTATTAGTTTTATAAAAACTAGAAAACTATCTACTACATCTAGAGTTACTGGACGTAGAACTACTGCAAAATGTAGTACTGCTTCCTCATTTGCATCGTGACCAACGTTTTACATGACATAACATGATATATGATTTATGTTAGAACGTCTGTTAATACAGAATGGGCTACCGTGTACTATTAAACTGCACTCTGAATAACATCGCATCTTTCACCAAAAATAAGTTTAAATCTACGGGAAATTTGTTTTTTATCGCTTAAAAAAGTAAAATAAACATGGTTGAACACTGTCGTGACCCATTCTCATGGAAATGTCAAAGTGCGCATTATTAATATCCATCTATCCATTCATCCATTATCTACCGCTTACCCGAGGTCGGGTCGCAGGGTCAGCAGTCTAAGCAGGGAAATCCAGACTTAATCCCACTCCCCGACCACTTCATCCAGCACCTCCGGGCGTTCATAGGCATTATTAATATTCCGTGTAAATTAGGGAAAATAATTGGATAAGAAGTGATTTGTTAAAGATGTTATAAGTGCTGTCAGTGCTGTTTACTTTTCTGTTTACATCAGTAGAGAATCTATGGCTGTGTATTATAATGTAAACAGTTGTGTATATATATTATGTGTATATTATGCTCTTACGTTTAAATACAGTAAAACCGGTCTAAGTCGACACTCGCGGGACCAGCTTAAAAGTGACGATTTAGAGAATTGACGAGATACA
>JAODLC010000021.1:11952091-11973633 GCA_026781145.1 Hippopotamyrus pictus
TTTACTCAGTAACGGATGTGATTTAAATTGTAGCGAAGTACAATACTTCAAATAAAATATATTTAAGTAAAAGTAAATTTACAGATTTTAAAACCTACTTCAAAAAGTACAAATACAGAAAAAACCTACTCAATTACAGTAACGCGAGTAAATGTAATTCGTTACTTTCCACCTCTGATATATATATACACACACAGCATACAAACACACACATATATATATATATATATATACACACACACACACACAGCATACAAACATATATATACAAAATATATACACACACAGCATACAAACATATATATACTGTATATATATACACACACACAGCATACAAACACACACATATATATATATACACACAGCATACAAACATATATATACAAAATATATACACACACAGCATACAAACATATATATATATATATATATATATATATATATATATATACACACGCACACACAGCATGCAAACATATATATGTTTTGAATGGCTGAGCTGAGCTGACGGTATGAGAAGTTTTGAAATGGCCAAGGTGATACACTGTGACAGACATAATATAATTTTGCACCAACATGAATGAAGATCAGTGCAACATTACTCTCTTTGGCTAATGTATGCCTGCATGCCTTTTAGTATTTCATACAGTAAACCAGTAAAATTGTGAAAAGTAATGATTTGTTGTTTATTTCACAAAGATATGCTAAAACAGTATGGACCAATTTGTTGATGCCCCTAAAGAGACTATTTATCCTGGCATTACAGTTAGTGTTAAACCTTAATTAGTATCACAGGTGCTTTCAAGCTTTTAAACAGCCATTTTACATGCTACACTGAACATGGAGAGAGCAAAGGAGAGAGCTGTCTGAGGAGCTCTAAAAAGAGATTATAGACAACCATGGTAAAGGTAAAGGCTACAAGATCATCACCAAGCAGCTTCAGGTTTTTTATCAGTTTCAAGTTATGTCAGCGATAGTTGTGTTTTTTTTTTGTTTTTTGCTGAAGGGTACCAACAAATTTGTCCACATCTGTATATGTGTGTGTATGTACATATATATGCACTTGTGACCTTCCTGACAGCTGTAATGCGTCTGGCCTCAGGCTCACTCTACTCTGGGCTGTGCCTTACTCCGGGCTGTGCCTTACTCCGGGCTGTGCCTTACTTTGGGCTGTATTGTACTTTCCATTTACCATTTACCATACTCTGTTCGTATGATGGTCACCTGAAAGAAGCGTTTCCTCCAGCAGCGTGGTCGCCCTGGGGGAAGGGGCCTGGTGCAGCCCCCCCCCCTCCTCTCCTCCAGCAGAGCGCAGTCCAGTGCTTCCTCTCGCTCCACTATGCGAACAGCAGACACAAAGGACGTAGGGTTCTGCCGGGCTAGCGCGAGCCCGCTGCCCACGACGGCCCAGAGCTCCCTGGATAGCGCCTCCACCAGGCGACCCACATCAGAGAAGTAGGTGCGCACCAGCTCCTCGTCTCGCGGGTCCAAATCGGCGACCCCCCCACCCAGCTGCCACAGCACCTCATCCTGCCAGCGTTCCAGCTCCATGAGGTGGGTGTGGGCCTCTAGGAGGCGACGAGATTCCACCAGTCTCTCTGTCTCCAGGACCACGCCTCGCACTGGGGGAAGGAAAGACAGAGCGAGACACAGTAGGATGGTAGGATGGAGGAGAGAGGAAGAGTGAGAGACCGACGGATGATAGGATGGAGGAGGGAGTGAGACAGGGGGAGGTAGGACAGAGGAGAGAGGAAGAGTGAGAGACCGACGGATGATAGGATGGAGGAGGGAGTGAGACAGGGGGAGGTAGGACAGAGGAGAGAGGAAGAGTGAGAGACCGACGGATGATAGGATGGAGGAGGGAGTGACACAACAGGGTAGGGAGGTACGATAGAGGAGAGAGGGAGAAACAGAGGGATGATAGGATGGACATAAAGTAAGGGAAATGGAGAAATGGAGCAATGAAGGGATGGTATAAAAGCAGAGAGAATGTCAGTAGGTCACAGATAGGTAAAACCTGTGATATGTGCACACACTCCTCACACACTCACCAACCACTGCAATTTCTAGAAGTACTGGATGGATCACCTGGAAATGTGAAAGTCAATAAATGTGTTTTTATCTGAAGTCCTACTGGTGACACATAACTCTGAAATTGTATGACAATGCTCAGTCACTTACTGCACTTCTTTGTGTATGACAATGCTCAGTCACTTACTGCATTTCTTTGTGTATGACAATGCTCAGTCACTTACTGCATTTCTTTGTGTATGATAATCCTCTGTCATAACAAACACTTTTGAAAGGCTAATTCATCAAAATATATTTGGAAAAACATGTTTTTTTCTCATTGTGCCCCCCCCCAGTGGTCAAATGACATTTTGGTGCACTCCCCATTGGTGTGGCCCGAGTCCAGATTTCAAGTTTGGTCTCAAAAGACCAAAGTATTGCTGAGATATGGCATTTGGCTGATGGACAAACTACTGTACTTTGAAAATCAAAAGTCCCTCTGGTTTCCTTGTAAGGCTGCGTACTAAGATTATTTCTGAGAAATGTGGTTAAGGTTGGAGAATATTTGTGGCCTGTGAAAATTCCTGAATTCTCAGAGAAATCCAACATGGTGGCTGCAGCAGTTAGGTGGACATGAATTTCTTCGTGTATCAGACTGGGCAAAGTTTTTCTTGGTCAAACCATTCAACAGTTATTAGCCAAAAGGCATGTTTGCTCGTTGCAGCAACCTCTAGTGGTGGAATGACACAATCTTTGTTGGCCTTCCTCAGAATTGTGACCCAAGGCTATGTGCCAGATTTAGTTTTGAGCAGGCAAAGTGTTGATGAGATATGGCCAGACATTCTGTTTTGTGGCTTTGTCCTCAAATTCTTTGGACAAGAGTGGCCATAGAGTTCCACTTAGCAAAATTTTGTTTGCAATCCTCTCTAGATGATTCACAATAAATTTGATGGTGACTGAATCAATGGCCTAGGAAGCGTTCGCTACGAAGGTTCTCAGAAAATTCCAAAATTGAGGAAAACCCAGTTGGGAGGACTTAAAGTCCATCAGTTCACTTGAATTGGGACTAGCCAACAATTGCGAGAAATCAAAGATCACAATTCTAGGCCAAAAAATTGAAAGGTTATAAACAAAAACATATCTTGAAATTTGGTCTGAAGGGGGCACTAAACAGATGGATTGACCTAAAATTTGGTGAGGAAATGCAATGGACTGGCCCCTATCAGTGTTCCAAATTAGAAAAGTGAAGACTGGTCCAAATTTTTGGTCTGTGGAAAAACTTAAATTTTCACTAAACCCCTTACCCCAAATTTGGTGTCTGAATAAGACTTAGACTCCCATTGCAGAAAGTATAATGATAATAATAATAATAATAATAATAATAATAATAATAATAATAATAATAATAATAGTGAAAAATACTAACAACTGCAATAGTTGCTTATGCACCTTCGGTGCTTGGCCCCTAATAATAGTGAAAAATGCTAACAATTACAATAGGTGCCTATGTATCTTTGGAGCATGTCCCCCTAATAATTATAAAAATAATAAAATAATCATGAAAAATAGTAACAATTACAATAGATACCTGTGCACCTTTGGTACTTGGCCCCTAATAATAATAATAATAATAATAATAATAATAATAATAATAATAGCAGTGAAAAATGCTAACAATTACAATAGTTGCCTACGCACCTCTGATGTTTGGCCCCTAATAAATAATAGTGAAAAATACTAACAATTAAATCAAAACAAATGACTGAAACAACCTTTTATTTTGATATCATTTTGCAGTGCTCCTTTAATTTTGGGGTGAGCTGTCTGAAAATTTGACCAATTGTAATTTGTCATGTGCCTGCAAAGTTTGAAAAAGATCCATGAAACACTTTCAGAGTTATTGTGTTTGCAAGACCAAGTTTCTTCTATAGCTGCTGTTTCCTTCCTTTGCTGCCACACAGCACTGCTGCTTCATTTTTGGGGCAATTTGTCTGAAAATGAAACCAGGTGTTCTTCATTGTTTTGTTCATATTGTTTTCATGAAGCAGCAATAAAATTCATCAAATACTTTTTGATTTATCACATTTTCAAGGTCAAATGTCGTCTGCTTTCCTCTTTGCAGCCACTAAGTGGTGCTGCTTCAGTTTTGGGGTGAGTTAGCTCAAAATTTAATCAGTTCCAGTTTGTCACCCATGCAATGCCTCTGAAAAGTCAGAAAAAGATCCATCAAATGTTTGTGGTGGTGACAACGGTGGCAGAGGTGGCGGACCAGATCCAAAACCATATACATTCGCCAGAGTTCATTTATTTGTTACCTCAGTGTTAAATTTGAGTAATCATTTTATTGTCACATTTGTAGCTTAAAGCATCACAGAGTGACAGCTTGACTCACCTGAGTGAAGGCGGGGCAGGTTGCTGACAGCGGCGAGCAGCTGTGAGTGACTGATGGATGCCCCCCGCAGGACAGCCAGGGCCTCGGTGCCCTCTGCGTTTTGGAAGCCCTCTGCCTTGACCTCAGCCAGAGAACATGACACCTCCTTAAGCTCCAGCCGTGCCTCCCGTAGCTGCTTGAGACCCCGGTCTATGCCCTCAAGGTAGGTCTGCACCATTGACTTTGGGAGGAAGACACATAATGTCACATGAGACACAGGACAGGGGCACATGAAAGCAGCAGAACAAGCTGGGCTCCAGCTATGATGTCAGTGCATGTATGACACCTGTAAGTGTGTAAGTACTGTGCAGAGACAGTGACTGGGGAGCCCATAGATACCAGGCCGTATGTCTGCGTCTTGGCTTAGTGGTGGGGTGGGGTGTATGTATGTGATCAGGCTACTCACAGGTCCTTTTGGGTGCTACCTTGAGTCTGGAGTGGATGGACTCAGTACGCTGCCTTTCCCTCTTGCGGTACTGCCCCAGCTTCTCCAGCTGCTCCGGTCGCGAGAACACGCCGGATGCCCATTTCAGGGCGGCACCCCGGGCCAGTTGCTCAGCCCTCTCCAGCTCCGGCCATACCTCTACAATGGGCAGGGCGTCTTTCAATCAAACAGCCGTCATGGCCCAGAGGCTAGTTAGCAACCCAGACGGAGGCAGAATGGCCCAGAAGGAATGGTTACATCCATATATAAGGAGGAAGCCATTGAGAGCAGGCTCTGTGTGTGTGTGTGTGTGTGTGTGTGTGTGTGTGTCTGTATGGATTATATTTATATTACATTGTGGGAACCAAATGTCCCCCACAATGTGATAAAATCAGGTCCCCAAAATGATCAGTGAAGGCAAACAAAAAAGTGGAAATTCCTGCAGTTCAGGAACATAATCCATTCCAGGAATGTGGTTGCAAATCAATTTGTACACAAACCAAGGTAATTTTTTCCATAAGAAAACATTGAAATTAATGCTTTCTTAATCAAATTAAATCGATTAATTCGTTCACAAACCTACCAAATAATAATTTTTGCTATTTCATTTTCGTGTTTTTTATAGTAAAAACTAAAACTGTTGTATTGTTACCTATACTTTTAAAAGAGATGAGGGATATTATTAACCAACCTTTAACTTTACTATTTCAGAATTTCTACTGGTGTGGTACTTTCTGATTGGAAGAATGCTAATATAACACCCATATTCAAAGAAGGGGATAAAAGTAATCCAGCAAACTAAAGGCCAATTAGTTTAACTTGCATAACTGGAAAAGTAATGGAAGCTATAATCCAAGTGAAAATTGTAGATTACCTGGATTCAAATAACATTCAGAGGGATAGCCAACATGGATTTAGGAGAGGTAGGTCCTATTAAACGAATCTACTTGAGTTCTTTGAGGAAGCTACAAGAGAAATTGATCACAAGAAGACCTACAATGTGATCTACTTAGATTTCCAGAAGACCTTTGATGTTGTCCCCCACAAACGGCTCTTGCTTAAGCTCAGAGCTGCAGGGGTCTTAGGAACTGTAGCAGCTTGGACTGAAAACTGGTTAACAGACAGGAAGCAGCGAGTAGTTATTAGAGACACAATGTCACAGTGGGCCTGTGTTCATAGTGGGGTACCACAGGGTTCAATTTTAGGACCACTATAGTTCCTAATTTACATAAATGTTATTGACACCAATACATACAGTAAAGTGGTTAAATTTGCAGATGACACCAAGGTGGGTGGTGTAGCAGATACTAAACTAGCAGCACAGAGACATGCTTCCATGTCCCACTCTTGCCAGTGTGGGGAAGCAATTAAAAAGGCCAATAGTCAAGGGAGGTGATGCTACGATTACACAATTCCTTGGTAAGACCCCACCTAGAACATTGTGTGCAGGTTTGGTCGCCATACCTTAAAAAGGACATTGCTGCCATGGAAAGGGTGAAGCGTAGGGCTACAAGAATGATTTCCGCTCTTAGAGGAATATCTTATGAGGAAAGGTTAGCTGAGCTGAATCTGTTCAGCCTCACGCAAAGGGGATTAAGGGGGGACATGATCCAAATATATAAAGATTCTAACAGGTCTGGATGCTGTTCAGCCAAATGGCTACTTCAATATTAGTTTAAATACCAAAACTCCTAGCCATAGGTAGAAATTAGTGGGAGCACATTTTAAACTGAATTTGAGAAAACACTTCTTTACATAACGTGTAGAGTTTGAATAGTCTTCTTGTTCATGTAGTGCAAGCTAAAACCGTGGGAGCTGGATAAGATTTTAACAACTCTGAGCTATTAGTTAAATTCTCCCCAAATGATCTTGATGGGCCGAATGGCCTCCTCTTGTTTGTAAATTTCTTATGTTCTTACCACAGTGTTCGTGAACCACAGGCGTCAATGTACAAAAAATGCAAAAGTATTTTGTTTGGTTACTTATGGTTAAGGTAAGGGCAGGGTAGGGTTTAAGGTTGTCATGTTGGGATTAGAGTTTTCCCCATAGAAATGAATTACAAACCTGTGTGTGTGAGTGATGCAATGAATGACTCTCTGGTCATAAGACCCTGGTCTTAGCTGAGCCTTTTGTACAAGACTCCTGAAATCTCCTCATTCCTATGTTAACTACTCTGTGAGTCCACTGTGTTATACAAATAAGGTTTCTCAGGCAGCATACTGCCCTAAACAACTCAGAGCAGAAGAATCTTGGATGGTTGTACAAGTGCTCAGTCTCCTGAAGTAGTCACATGGCAGGAGCTGGATATTCAAACATAAAGTAAGATTCCCAGCACAGGTTAACCTGTTCGCCATCAAACTGCTGGCGGTGAGATTCCCAGCACAGGTTAACCTGTCCACCATCAAACTTCCCAGGGTGAGTTTCCCAGCACAGGTTAACTTTTTTTAAGTGATAACTGCATTTTAATGGGACCGCTTAGGACAATAAGTAAACAGTGAATGCCACCTGTGTTGGCAGGGGACTTCATTTGTAAACTTCCTTCATCTCTAATAGTATTTAAGAGAAATACAGAGGCTGTCAGATGCCATCAGTATGATGGAAAGCCAGCAGAACACGCTGTGTCACTTCAGACCTTCTGTTTCCTCCCAGAAAAACTTTGGAGAACAGAGAACAAACAGTGCAGTTTGTCAGAGGGGGAGAGTGTTACCTTCAGAGTTCCCATTGCCGTTGTTCACTCCGTCGACCGACATCCACTTTCGGTTCAGCCGTCCGTCAACCTGTCACCAAGGGAGACTGCGGTTGGGTCCACGAGAGTTTGACGCAGCTCAAACAGAGGGAAAAGGGGAGATCGAATGAGCTAGAGAGAGAGAGAGCGAGAGAGAGAGACAGCCAGGCTGATATCCACACTGACAGCCTTCCCCCCTCACATCCTCTACAGACCAGCAGGAAGGGGGGGGGCGGGGGTGGACAGCCAGACAAGGGGGGGGATGCAGGACCACATGGGCAAGGTTGTATACAAAGGAGGGGGGGCAAAGCAAAGTATCTGTTACTCAAAAAAACACTTTTCTATCCTTGAAAGCCCCTTTCTTTCCTGTGACATAATTTCCTATGCTGGATGTGGAACAAAGGAAATGCCGACCAGACCAAGAGGAGCAGCAAGCCACTGATGTCATCAGCTAGAGACGGGCAAGGTGCTTCTGTCTCAGTAGCGGCAAAGCGGCTAGTACTGGGCAAATAATGCTGAGTCACTACTTGTGAATGCGGTAAGCCCTCTGAATGTATTCTGCTCGAACTTGGTCATCAACCTTGGGAGGTTGAGTATCGAATTTAAGGACTGAATATTTCCGCCCCTCTCTGACAACAGAACTCTTGACGCTCAATAACAAAGACCCACAAAGACACTCATCGAGTGTTTTACTAATGCAGCGACAACACAGAGACAGAGCGGCTGACTGTGGCCAGCTGGCCAAAAGCACGTAAACAGCCAGCAGGAGGAGCAGACGCTTTCTGATTATCCACGTGAACCCAAGCTGTATCAGTCACTGAAACACAAGTCACTTTGTCTCTTGTGCTGACAGATTCCATCCTATTGGCTGCTGGGTGTGCATGATGTGCCAGGGCCTCATAAACAGGGCACAAAGGTGGACGGGGCCTCCTGTCTGAACTCACTGTCCTATAGGGGCCCCTGATTGTTAGGGGTTGATGTTCTGTAAATATCGCAGCCCAGGCCACACATGGGAGATGCTAGGTGAGGGGGTAGGAGCGTCGTCGTCAGGCAGGCGGGCCACACACCACTGTCGGGTCAACGGGCATGTGGGCGCATGCGGATCTGGGAGTGTGGGCAGGACCAGGAGTGTGGGCAGGACCAGGAGTGGGGCCAGTAGGTCAGGCAGCTCTACAAGTGACAATCTGCAGATCAACTCCAGGTCATCCTTACTCAGCCCATAATGCCACAAGAAATCCCAGATGTTCATGTCTGAGGGGATAGCGGGCCATGACTGGGGGGGGCACCAAGGCAGCCTTGCATCTGTACTACCCCCCGGGGCCTGATCTGGGTCCCAGGAGGGAAATGCCTGACCAGGATCACATGGGACATATGCTCCTGTTCCACCCGGTGGGAGAAGGTCCTGAGCTCCACCCCTTCTTCCCCAGCAGCTCGGCAATGTTGTACAGGACAAAGCAGTGATCCAGTGGGAAGTGACTGTCATATCTGTAATTCAGTAAGTATGCCATCTCTGCATCGCTACGAACAGTAAACAAAGCACAGTGACACACACTGGGGATACCTTAATCTCAGAAAGGACAATGCAGTTTTACCCTTAATTAACATGTCATGATTAATTCTGTCATTGCTAGTAATGCATACTATTGTAGCTGGGGCTACCTTTGGGTATTCTGGGTTCTGTCCATAGTCCAAAGACATATGCTGGGTGTCTGTAAAATGGCAGCAGTGTACGTGTATGTGTGTATGCAGACAGGCGTCCCAGTCAGGCTTCACCCTAACCTCATGCCCCAAACTCGCCGGGATAGGCCCCAGGGTCTGGGACCCTGACTTGGATAAGCAGTTGGAAGTTCTGTGGATGGGTGGATGGATTATATTGACAGAGCTTCAACCAGCATAGTAGATGAGCTTGATGTAAAACACTAATAAAATGTTTTTATAAGTAGGTTCATATAAAATCTGCCATATTGTGTGAGGGGGGCAGCATCTACAGAGATCATTCATAAGCCCTGCCCCCTTTCAGATTTCGCCTGATGATCCAGTGGGTGGAGATGATAAAGACTGGCTGGCCATTTTTGGAAACGAGCCAGACCATGGATCTGATCTAGACCCAGACGAAACACAGTGACATCTACTCCATTCCTGATGACTGTGTTTGGGACAGATTAGATGCATTTTATTCCAGGGTCATATGACAAGCGTGCCGACAGCTCTGTGGAGTTTAACAGCCTCTCAGGTCTCAGACTTGTCAGTTAGGTGTTTGTGTACCTGGTTTCTGCCTAATTGTAGCACCAGGTGCTATTTTTTACTCAAATGATGACTCTGATATGCCCCCAACCTCGGTCTCTGGACTGCTAACTTGCAGTTTATAAGAGGAATGAAGCCCACAGCTGCCCCAGGGCACTGGGTGCACAAGAGTGACCCCAAGAGAGATGCCAGACAGAGAGGAGTCTATCTCGACTGCACACAAAGCCATTTAACCATCAATCCCCTATTGAATTACAGACCCCCTGGACTGCTATAGTACTGCTCTCTTATCTGGTTGTTTTTCTTTGTGCTGTCTTATGGCGGTGAGAATAAATGTTTTTTCCCCGTTTGGTGCCTGTGTGTGTGTGTGTTTGGGCAGAGGAGACCCAAGATCATCGCCGCTTCAACACAGGATGCGGGCCCCACCCTCTCAGGGAGGGCCTTGGGGAGCAGGAAGTCTATTTACGTACCTCCCCAGAAAACAGACCTTCCTTTTTGACATTCCTGCTTTAGGCTGACTTCCCCCCCCACCTACACTCCTCCCCAAACACAATCAAAATAAGTTTTTTTTTTGCTGAATAGGAGATCTGGAGCAAGGGCAACATCCTCATAGGCAGCCCTGTCAGTGCCAGTGGTCACAGTGAAGTCACCCATGACCAGAGGAGTGTCACCCCGTGGGCACCCATCAACCACCAAGCAAAGTTGCGAGTAGACAAGACGCTCCACGTGGCTCCCTGGATGGGCCGCCCCAAACTGGGACCCAAGTGCCTCCATGCAGCAGGCGATGCCTTGGCACCACACCAGCCCCGACCCCCAACAGTCCTGACCCTATTAACTCCCTGACGGTTTTGGTCCCCCTCCCTCCTGGGCATCTAAAACACCAGCCTAGCCCACAAAGCAATCAGCATTGTGAAAGACCCCACCCACCCCTCCTACGGCCTTGTCAGTCTCCTACCATCTGGGAGAAGATACCAGATCCTCCACGCCTGCTCCACCCGACTGAGGAATAGCTCCATCCGTCCAGCTGTCGGGACGCTGAACACATTCCCCTCTCTCCGCCCTCCCCCCCCGCCCCCAAAAAGACTGGACTTCAACCACCACCCACCCATATCCAGCACCAGCCACTTATTTTACTTTGCTTACTTACCTGAAACATAGACTGTAAAACTAAACACGGTTGTTGTCTACATTTGCACTGTTAATCCACTATATTTGCACTACTTTACATCTTTTTGCACAATGTTTAATTTAGTTTAATTCGATTTTTGCATAGATGTATATACTTGAATACCCTTGAATGTCCGTCTTGCTTGCCATTGTTATGGCCCTGGGGGGTACCACACCCTACTGACCTGGGACCAGCAGTGTGCCTATACCGCCAACTTTGTGGTCCGTTTGATCTGATATTATAATTATTGCAATACAGTCACATGACCTTTCACCACGTGCAGATTTATTTCATTCTCACCACTCTGTCTGGGTGCTTAACTGAGTACATTAAGGTGGGTATTACCCACCTCCTGCCTATCAAAGGGCAGCTCTTAGTCTGAATCATTAGTTTGACGACAGTGCCATTTTTATGCAAACACACAAGGAGAAACCCAGATAACTTACTGAGTTACCCACCGTCATAGTACCATTTAACACTGATCACAACAACCAGGGTTTGTAATACAGCACAAGCAGACACTATTTCACAGTAAAGAGTAGTACACTTTGCCATATCGCATGTGATTACAAAGGCTGAACAGCAGTCCATAGCTGTAAGAATCAGCATTTCTTAGACAATTCAGCCCCCGGGACTGGAATGGTGTATGAAATCTGCACCCCCCACCATTCAGGAAGTGCCTGTGTCTGGTTCTCTAGAAGAAAAGCCTTCCATCCACAGCGGAGTCTGTGTCTTTATGGGCAGAGTGCCATGCATGTGAAATCTCACCACTGGATGGCTGGAAATGGTGACTGGCGTTACTAAAGCATCGGCGGGGGCAGTGAATGCTCCGTCAGCACAAAGAACTAACCAATCGACATGTGGCCATTGCATAACCTTCCCATCTTTAATATTGATAATGTACAGTTAGAGAAAATATAATGGTGATAAATGAAAAAAAAAACAGTGAACAAATATTTAAAACTGTATACATATATTAATAAAAAATAATTATTAAAATTTTAGCAATGTGTGCTATGGAAAAGCACCACTTTGCATGGAAAAGGCAGGGGAATGCTTGGGAATAGCAAGGTCTGCACAAGAAATGACAACATCACTGGCCAACAACGACCCTCCATTCATAAAGCGAATCCTGCAGGAACTCTGAAAATGAGGTCTAAATGATGATGAGAGCGAACACGTTCTTAACAAAAGGTGCATCTAAGGGCAAAGCACCACGCTGTCCCAGACATCTGACTGAGGACCTCCGGGTGAGATGTCTGTTCATCTCCAGAAAACCAGCTGCATAGGTGGACAGGTTACAGGAACATACTAAACCATCTGGGTTATCAGTTAAGATCTGAACACAGAAAACAAGCTGAAAAGCGCATCACTTAGCAACCTTAGGAGGAAGCTGGGAACTAGCACACATGGTGATAAAAAAAAAAGAAAAAAGAGAGAGAGAACCATGAACTATGAGCCCCGTACAGAGATCACCCCCCTAGTGAGCTGGCACCAACCGCAGGCTTCGGGGGTGGGTCAGGTGCTGGTGGGCTTGAAAAGGGAGGCATCACTGTAAGTGTGAAAAGACATCCAGACAACACCGTCTACTCAATGGTCAAAGTAACAACCGCTGTCATTTTTCTGGATATATCTGAACCGGTTTTCTATTGGGTTTATTTCTCGTATGGGAGAGAACGTTATTGACTGATGGAAGCAATGGACACACGTGGGCAGACTCTGAGCTCATAGACACACGAGGACAAGTGTGGCACACTGGTACAAATCCACACCACCTCACACACACACACACACACACACGCACACGCACACGCACACGCGCAGAGGAAACGGCAGTGGGATGACTACTGAACACTTCAGCTTGCCTGCATATTGATCTCACGCTGTTCAGCCCGGTATTTCGTGTGTAATGCATATTCTTAGGGCCATCTACGCACTCACGATCCCACTGATCTCTTCAAAACCCATAGTGGAAAATAAAACTTGCTCCCTGAGAGGAGTAAGCAGACACATGTTCACCTCCTTGTTTTCACCTCCGTCAAACCTCTCAGTCACTTTCATTTCTGGGACTGACGTGAATAAATGAGCATTTCTTGTCAAGAGTGCTCAATATTACCTGGCCTAGTGGTGGTGTGGATTTGTCTGTCTAACTGTGAGAAACAGCCCCACAACAACACCCTCTGGTGGCAGCCTAGGGGCATAATGTCTGTGTAGTTTGGGCATTCTGGAAATCACTCCCCGTGTGTAGCCATAGCTACAGTCCTGCCTAACACACAAAATGTCACTTCCCCTTGGTTTAGAGGAGTTCTCACAGCTCCTCTTCATCATAAACGCAGAATTTAGACACACTTGCATCCTTGAAAAGACAGACGAACACACGTTACTTGGGGTACTGGGTGGATATACCCTGTGTCTCCTTGAACAGGTGGGGTGTGTGTGTGTATGTGCCTGTCTGAGAAAGTGTGCATTTAAATATGTGTGTGTTTGTGTTGTTGATGTGCAGGTAGCTTGGAATAATCCTGCTTGATTAAAGGTGAGCATTGTGCACATGCATGTTTTTTTTGTGTGTGTGCGTGAGACTTGGGTGATGTAATCAGTGAGGAATGAAAGCTTGCAAAACAGAGCATCTGAGGACAACCAAAAAGGACTCAGAAGATCTTGCCCTTCTTCTTATTCTTCTCCATGGTCCTGCAGAGGAGGAGAGATGTTGTTATGGCCTCGTGAGGCTCTGTGAGAGTTGCTGGGTATTCGGCTGCCCCCCCCCCCCCATTTATGCCAGACTGACGCTCACTTTGAGGCATCCAACTTCTGCTGCTCCAGCAGGCGCTGCTGAGCCTCCCAGTTAGTCTTCTCCTCCTCAAACTGACGCCTCTTCTCCTCCAGTTCCTTATACTGGGCCTCCAAGTTCTTTTTCATCTGCTCATGGCGTCTTTCCAGCTGAGGAAGAGGTAGAATGACAGGTAACATGCCTGTGGCTGTCAGCACGTATATACATTTGTTTTGCCATCATGGTGCATGATGAAGTGCCTCACTCTGATAAATACATAATCCCTAATGCCATATATAATCCCTAATGCCATATATAATCCCTAATGTAACACGCAATCCCTAATGTAACACATAATCCCTAATGCCATATATAATCCCTAATGTAACACATAATCCCTAATGCCATATATAATCCCCAATGTAATACATAATCCCTAATGTAACATAATCCCTAATGTAACACAATCTCTAATGTAATACATAATCCCTAATGCCATATATAATCCCTAATGTAACACATAATCCCTAATGTAATACATAATCCCAAATGCCATATATAATCCCTAATGTAACACATAATCCCTAATGTAATACATAATCCCTAATGTAATACATAATCCCAAATGCCATATATAATCCCTAATGTAACACATAATCCCTAATGTAACACATAATCCCTAATGTAATACATAATCCCTAATGCCATATATAATCCCTAATGTAACACATAATCCCTAATGTAACACATAATCCCTAATGCCATATATAATCCCTAATGTAATACATAATCCCTAATGTAACACAATCTCTAATGTAATACATAATCCCAAATGCCATATATAATGCCTAATGTAACGCATAATCCCTGCTGTTATGGGATGCAGAGCCTACCTCAGCCTCAGAATCTTTCAGCTTCTGCTTCTTCTCCTTGACCTTCATCTCAAAGACCTGCTCCATCTCACTCTCCATCTTCTTCATCTTCATCACATGATCCCGCCTCTCCTCCTCCATCTGTGCCAGGGGGCTCCTGAAAGGGATTCGGATTTCTGAATAACATCTGATAAGTCAAACTCAGACTAAGTCAGATCAAATCATGATGGGAAATTAGACTTTTTAAGACCTTTTAAGACCAGAAAATTGCTTTACCCATACATTTACACTACAGTGACTACACCCACTGTTTATTCAAGTTTGTGAAATGAGAAATCCTACCAAGAAACTTCACTCATAACTGAGAAACAATGGACTTAGATTAAGATTTTAAAATGTCCCATTCTCCAATATTACAAGCATATAAAGCAACAGATTTAAAAGATTCTTGAATATCTGAATTTACACCTGCTTGTGCTGCTTCAAGGACAATGCCTTAGACAAGATACCGAACTACCCTATATTCTGATAGCTGCGACAGCCCATGTGACTTTTAGCACCAATTGCTGGAAAAAAAAATTTAAAAAAATTGAAACGTTAGCAAAAGTAAGGGATATACTACAATGTGAGATTAACATGGACCCTTCAAAACCCATTTGATATTTCTTTATCCATCGCACAGCTCATCGTGACTCCCTCACACTCAGCTCCAAACCGCCCTACTGCATGCTGCAGGTAACAGTCCGATGACGCCAATATGACCACATCATCCACAAAAAGCCAAGACGTGATCCTCAGGCCCCCCTGAGAACAGAACCGGTGACAAAAGGGTATGACTTACTGTCGGCAATGCAAAACAAACTAGGTTCTAGGTTCTATGTTAGCGGCCAGACTAAGTGCAATTCGGAAAACCCCTATGAAGAAAGGCATAGAGGACAATGTTACCCTGCCTGGAATGGGGAGACCACGGCCTTGCCTTGGAGCCAGGCCTGGGGAGCGCTAAGGCGAGCCCCTTGTGGCACAGCCCGAAGGAGTAACATGGGTCTGTCATCCTGTGCACCCATCACCTGCAATGGGAGCTGTGGGGTTCGGGTGCAATGTAGACTGGTTGGCAGTCAAAAAAAACTGTGACAGCCAATCTGAGAACTCAGACGGCTACTATAGAGTGTAGATACGCTGGATGGAGGGATGATTCATGTTCCAGGCAGGACAGTGTGAGATTTCATCACGCTACTCAGAATGCCATGCATTTTAAAACTTGAGCAAAAATTACTTCTGGAATATTCCGACTACAGGTACTGAATCCATGGAAAGCAGAATCACGGATAAGGGGGGACCGCTGTGAATATTTACGATCTCAAAAAAATGAAGACCTAGTAAACTTAAATGTGAGACTTTAGAAGACTTTTCAATGTCTTCATTGGTTCAACTTGAATTTAAGACAATTGAAAACGTTTTAATGGCCCGCAGATACCCTGCTGATTTATCGGAGATACCCTGCTGATTTATCGGACTTAAAATCAACACGGCGAGACTTTTTCTTGCTCGTGTTGAGTACCTTTCTGTGCCTTTTAAGCTTTAACCTTTAGACTGCAAGAAATCAATAAAGCTTTATCTGTGGCTGGTTCTGTCGGCTTATGTCAGTCTTATGGGTCTCTTGGCCTGTATGTGTCTGTCAGTGTTGACCCGTCGATACGAATATCATATTATTGGAACCTCCCCCCTCCCCCCAACACCACCAGCCAAGGGACCCTGGTGTCCTACTTGGTCAGCTGGCCCTTGGTCTTGGTGGCGTCGATGCCGTTGCAGGTGACGGCTGCTAGCTTCTTACTGCGATAGTTCTCATAGTGCACATTGTTGGTCACGTCCTTCAGGTCCTGCATGTGAGTCCTGGAGATGGAGTGAAGGAGGGGAGCAGGAAAGAAGGAGGAGAGAAGGAAAAGAAAAAAAGTCTGAATAAACATGCACCTTCCAGGGTCCCCAATATGCTGAGTATGTATTATATCCCCAGCTAAGGCAAAATAAACCAATTAACTGCCAAGCTGACAAAGGGCTACCTTTCTCACCTGATGAGCATGTTACGAAGTACAGTGAAGTCACAGTGCTCCCCATTCTCAACTAAAACAAGAGAGATGAAACAATTAGAGACTGGACCAAAGCAGGCCTACCCTGCAGATGGGAAATAACTGCACGCTAACATGGGCGGGCATATCTCTAGATGCACAGGATTCTGGGAAAGGACCCCCTGAGATGCCTCTGAAACACTATTCGGCACAGAAAGTAAATCACTCCTCAACACAACATGCTGACATTCTCACTTAGCAAAGAACAGTCCAGTCCAGAGTTACTCTCACATAAGCCTGCTGGACTGACTGCAAGAAGCTCCACCCCCATCTTTCATCATTTTATCAGTAACACTGGAGATGTGCAGAAAGTTTATTTGGCTAAAGCAGATACTGCTCAGAGTTGGACTGTGCAAGTAAAAAAACGCCATCGGTCCAAACGATGGGCATTCGACGGTCCCTAAGTGCTGCCTGCCATCACATACCTGAACGTAGCGCCCCCTGGAGGAGGGGAGGGGCGAGACCTCGGAGAGCAAGCTAAGGGTCAGGGCCGACGAGCCTGAACCTCACTCAGCTCTGACTGTGAACTGTGGCTGCGAATGGCCAGTTACATGACACGCTGATGACAGGGAAGGGGAGGGGAAGGCATGAGAGCTCTCAATGGATGGAGCGGGAAGGGTTGTGGTCAGGGCAGGGTCATAGGGCCGAGGGGGTCTGCTGCACTACTACTGGGACAGGAGGCCTGGGGGGGTGGGGGTGGTTTGGCTTAAATTCCTGACCATGCCCTGATTCTCCCACTCCACACTCTGGTGGGTGGGGAACAGCTGTGAACCAGGGACCTATACACAGGCTGACTGTTTCTTGGGAAAAAAAGACTGGTAACCAGACATTTGTTTGGCAGGAATTTAAGACCATTGTTTTTACAATCAGCTGTGAAGCCTAATACGGTGAGCATATGCATGATGTCATCCAGAACAGCCCTGTCTCTGATTGGCTCTGGGCTTCAAAGATGACATCACTTACAGATGTTCTACGTAAAATAAAGCACGGGGAGAAAAAGCTTCAGAGAAATGAGTGAAAACAACATTTGAAATAGCAGAATAATCAGATGGGCAAAATACGCAAATGAATCTTAAAACTTGCGGGTAATTCATTCAGCACATATAAAATCAAAAATATCAGCAAGAAAAAGTGACTGCAGATACTTCCTGTACTTCACAGGAGGACTTGGCTTTGTAATCTGCTGGTTCTAGGGATGCACCGATCCCACTCTGTTTGTCCCGATACGATGCCTGAGCTTTAGGTACTGGCTGATGCTCATCCGATACCAGTGATTAATAAACTGTACGCTCTGCCTCACTGGGCGACAGAGACTGTGATCATTCTTTTGTGTTTAAGGAAACATGAGGCTTAACTTAAAGGGCTGATTCCTTTCTCATGCTTTTTGATGCATACAAGCGGTCGATCGCGATAACCGTGATCATATAAGCCGTTTCTACTATATGTATATATTTACCTTACTTGAAACCTGAGTTTTGAATTTATATCAGGATTCTCAACTCATGAAGCATGAAAGGTCTTTACAGAGGAACAAAACCTTGACTGTCTAGGCTGATTTATACTTTGTCAAATCAACACCGTAAGTACAATGTAGCCATGGACCCTACACCCTAGCCTGACGTAAACCTCCCCAGAAATCTCAGAACATGTTGCCGGCGACGCAGATCATGGAAACGGTGACTGTCCACTTGGTCGTATTTATTTTTTACATGAGCGAAGAAGGTGTGCACACAGGTGTACCTATACTGGTGACTGAACCTGAAGCTTTAGTTAAAGTAAGTAAATGTATTTAACGTTAGATATAAATAAAGCTTCATTTTCATTTTCTCTTGCTTCTCCATAATTTGCGCTACAGTTTGTTGCGGTCTTTCTCTGCTAGCATTAGAAAACTCCATGTACTTTGCACTATGCGTTTTTCTGATAAAATCGCTTGTGTTAAGTGCCGTGCTGTCTCTTCCTCCTCTTGACACTTAGCAGAACAGACCTCACAGTTTAACAAAATGCTGTGGCTTTGAGTTTTAAAGTATTGTTACTATTAAGTAGTACTGGCCTTTGGTATCGGTATTTTTATCAGTATGAGTCTTTGAGCGCAGTATTGGCCTGATACCCGATGCTGGTATATCGGTGCATCCCTACCTGCTCCAATCTGTGACATAATGTGTTCTCAGCTCCTGCCTGCCCCAGCTCATATGTGAAACTCTACGTACAAGCTTGTCCTGTGTGCCATTCCGAGGGACCGAAACCATAACCCGAAGCCTGCCTGTGTGTGTGTCTGCGTACAAGCTTAGGCACTTTTCTAGAGGGAAACTCTGAGAAAACAAAAAGTGCTGATACAATACTTTTAAAGATATTTTATAAATTTTCCTCTGGAGCTTTGGAAGCTTGATGGCATATAGCTTGTGTCTGTGTGGGGGGTGCAGCAGGGTGTTTATGAGGCTGTGAAGTTGTGTAGGTGTAACTAAGTCACGAAGATGGTTCTTTAAGTGATGGCTTGAGGTATGGACAAGGGAGCAGCAGAGATGAGTTAGTGTGTGACACGCTCTACTCTAAGGGCAGCGCTGTGACTGAACA
Source organism: Hippopotamyrus pictus (assembly GCA_026781145.1). Taxonomy (NCBI): domain Eukaryota; kingdom Metazoa; phylum Chordata; class Actinopteri; order Osteoglossiformes; family Mormyridae; genus Hippopotamyrus; species Hippopotamyrus pictus. The sequence continues at coordinate 11,971,427 of JAODLC010000021.1, forward strand.
TACAGCTTACAGCTGCTTCTCATGACTATTAAGAGCATGGTGTTGACCTTAGACCTTAGATGAACAAAAAAGTGACAAGGGGAGGGAAGCCTGAAGGAAGGTGTAAAAAAAAAAAAAATTATAAAAAAAAAAAATCAATAAATAAAGCAAGAGATGGTTTGGATTTGTTTACCGAAAACGCCCTCTGTCAGTCATGGAACAGAATAGACAGGAAAAAGAAAAAAAGAGAAAAAGGGAATGAAAAATGAGAGCCTGGTAATTCTGTTTATACACCAGAACAAGAATTTAAAAAGCAAAAGAAACCTTTCAGAGGACTAAAAAGAAACAAAAAAGCAAAGTGATAAGAACAATGAAGCCACTGTGGCAAAGGGTAAGAGAGGGAGGGCTGTACTCTGGCTCTCTCTCGGGGGGGAGGGGAAGCTTAAGGAGGAAACTACAATACCCACAATGCAGCACTCCCCCTTTTCCAGAAATGCCTCCACTGGCAATCTGCCTGAGGGTGACGGGGGGGTGGGGGGGTGGGCTATGAGTTTGTTCTTCCGATCCATGCAGGGCACCGCAACTTTCCTATAGTCCCCACAGCCGTGATATTAACACAACTGTGTGTTCAGGCTTGTCACAGACGCTTTTATCCAAAGCGACATGATTTATGGTGCTGTGCCAGCCGCAGAAGAAACAGCCCCCCTCCAAACGCCCACTACCATTTACCGACCCACAGCATTCCCCACATAACCCACCACCACCCCGTCCCCCCCATTAATGCCCTTCCTCCCCAGCAGCAACCCTGCGTTTGCCCACTGCGTACCTTCTGCGACCCCCCAGGGGTACTGGCGCCCTCGCACTTTGCGGCCGTTCACCTCGATGACCACGTTGCTGCCCACCACGGCCAGAGGCATTTTGTCCTGGGGGGGAAGGTGACACACATTGCCAGCATCTGGTCACCGCCTGGACAGCCTTTCACCTCTCAGGGCATTTTTTCACCACATCAGGTACCGTATTTTAGTACTTCCAAAAAGTAACAAAAAGTACAGTATTTCAAGGTGTTGCTTTGCCACCAGCACTGTGATGTCGCAAGGCGGGTTATTTTGTGCTGAATATGAAAACGGCTACAGTATATTAAAGGGCTGGACGATGAGCGAAATTAATACCAATATCGCATGTTATGCACATGCAATTCTTACACTGCTAGTCAGCTAGATTAAGATCAGGCTTTTTCTTACTTTCAATTCTTTACATTATAGTGCTAGGGGGTTTGCTAAAATATTTTTATTGTCATAGGAAAAAAAAATTAAAAATTAGCCTTTAGGTACTGGAACTTTTGGTACTGGTACTCGACCAGAAGTAAACGGAAAAGAAAAGATATCGAAAATACCGTACAAAAAATACGGTACCTGGTGCGGTGGAAGAGCGCCCTTAGTTTCTGCTGTTTCCCTTCCTTTCCATACACGATGGATAAATGAAGGCAATATACTTATTTGCCGTTTCCTTTAGGTCAATTGAATTCTCTGATTTTCGCATTTCCTATCATGCTCTCCCCAGTGGGCGTCAAAGCACAATGTGATTATTCCTCTGCTAGACACGGGATTCGATCCCACGAGCGGACAGATATAGGCACAGATTGCCAAGCTCTGCACTGCCCAAATGTGTGTCATACTTCCCCTCGTATCCAGCAGAGGAGTCTAGCCAGACAGTCACAGAAAAGAAGGGAGTGACTGTGTTTGACCACGGGGCCCATGGCCATAGTGAGCCAAACGGGAGGCACACGGACCTGAGGAATCCTCAGGCGGCAGTCGATACTCCTCTCTATTGTCAGATGCTAAAGCGTGTTAGCAATAAGGCTCTCCTGGCGGCCTTCACAGGGCTTCTGTGAAATGTATGGGAGCCTTTCCTTTTAGGCATGTAGAGGATTGGGTGCCTTGTGGAATTCAGCCATGAGCCCTGTTTCTCACAGCTAGTCTGATGGTTAGTCCAAGTCCTGTTTGTTACAGCTAGTCTGATGGTTAGTCCAAGTCCTGTTTCTTACAGCTAGTCTGATGGTTAGTCCAAGTCCTGTTTCTCACAGCTAGTCTGATGGTTAGTCCAAGTCCTGTTTCTTACAGCTAGTCTGATAGTTAGTCCAAGACCTGTGTCTTACAGCTAGTCTGATGGTTAGTCCAAGTCCTGTTTGTTACAGCTAGTCTGATGGTTAGTCCAAGTCCTGTTTCTTA
>JAODLC010000021.1:11986626-11999030 GCA_026781145.1 Hippopotamyrus pictus
GTGTGGGGGGGGGGGGGGGGGGCAGCGGAGCGATGCAGACATTTCACTCGCGGCACTTTCCATGCCAGTGAAGAGGAGCAGATATTCAAAACCATCAAGCTTTTCATGGAAATGCAACAATATATGTGGAAGAGGCCATGCTAACCCCTAGCACGCGATCGCACGCGCACTCATATGTGTGAGTTTCACATGAGGCTGCTTCAGTTCCCCATGGAACTTTCTGTATAAGACGTCCAGACACTCAGGGGCAGAAGGTAAAAATGGCACCCTGGCCTAGCTGACACCCCCCATAGGTAAATCTCCAGTTCAAATCCTCCCAAGAATTCAACACAAAAAAAAATCATCTCTTTCTCTGCACCCTGCCCCCCCAACAAAGAAACACAGAAAGAAACTCTATCACAGTCATAAGAATCTCAGAACAGATGTGGATAGAATCTTTCGGTCTGAGAGAGGCTGTGTGTGTGTGTGTGTGTGTGTGTGTGTGTGTGTGACAGGTTCAATGTCCCAAGTATGGAAATTCACCAACCCTAACTCTGCCACATCAGAGGCATCCAGGGCTAGCAGAAATTCAGAAACCCAGAGAGAGAGAGGGAGAGAGAGAGTCCACCCACACTATGAGCACATGGGTGTACACAAACAAGCTCGCTCACACACACGGTGCCTGGGGAAGGGGGGTGTTGACTTACCTACGACCATCAGTGTAAACTCGAACCCCCTCTTCACGGACTTCCTGTACACCTGGTTCGGGAGGTTGGCGAAACCCACATATCCCTCCAGGTTTCTCTGCTGTGAAAGGAGAGACATGCAGTCAGCCTGCGAGTGGCAGGAGCCTCACAGACACACACTAGACCCATGCTGCCTAGAGCCAGTATAACCAGCCTCCCACCAAACCCTAAAAACAGCCCAACCTCGATCGCCGAAAAACAGTGTAACGTACAAAGCATGCTGGTAATTGCATAATCCGTCCTGCTGACCAACCCTGGCTGTCCACATTGTGTCAGCCAATCGTGGACAGGGGGTGGGATCAGAACAAACGAAAAAGTTCACCTTAGTGACTCTGCACGGGCGGTGTACCAAAAGTGATTACGGCTCAGTGATTATGGCTCATACGAAGCATACGGCCACCTTAACCCTGACCACTGAAAAAGTCTTGCAGGGTTACCCTGATCTAAGTCGTGAGCAATATTTTATCGTAACTGGTTACAATTGTATCAAAGGTATCACAAGAATTGCAATACAGAACTACATTTACTGTTCCAAGAGACGTACAAGTAATGCTAAGTTCACACTTCATGACATTTTAAAGTTGTCAGATTGCTGTATTGTGCACACTAGGCAACTTATCGTTTTGTAATTAGGAATTCTGAAGTTGTTGTGTTTTACACACTACATGCCTGATCAGGGACGGGGGTCACGCACTACACGTTCTTCCAACAGGAGGACTCTCCGACGAGTCTGCATGGTCTCCAAGCTACATTTTATTATGAAAAAACATGCAAAAAGTGACAAAGGGAAATGACAATTCTCCAATTAATATCAAGGTGCTACAAATTATAAAAACAGATATACATATATAATATTATGTATCATATAACATAAAGGCACAAATAACTAACTGTAACTGGAAACTTTTATTGAATACCTCTTCACTGAACACCTTTTCAAACTCCTCTCTCGGATTTCCCCTCACCCCGTGTCTTGCGCTCTAATTAGTTATAGTTACAGTCATTGCCAGTGCCAACTGGGTCATAACACTCTTCACACTACAGGATTTGAAATGACTGAAAAGTCTAGATATTTAGCCCGCTAGATATTTGTTGAGCATTTGCCGTCCATCAGCAAATCTATCAAATAGTGTTTTTGAACCGTTCACAAATAGCGATCAACCATAGATTTGCCAGCACCGAGCGAACACAATTTGCCTCCAATTTGCCAATTTGGGGTTTTTGTCAACGATCTCTAGAATCTGTTGCCGTCCGGAAAATTGAGGCTAAAATCATGTAGCATGAACTTAGCATGAGGCAAATAGCACATTACTACTTGCTGTAAAGGAGTCGACTAGGTATAAGTGCGGCTAAGCTCAGCCCAGTTACAAGAGCACTACTTAAAACCAGTAAGATTCTACTTTGATTGTGTGGAAAAGGTCTATATTTGCAAAATCCGACGTGAACTAATCTACTGTAATTTGCAAACTTTGCAAAGATACTGTCATACAACAGGCAGGTACACAACTAATCTTTTTAGCCACCTGAAATGTTAGCACCCCAAATGGCTGAATGTCTGGCTGTGCATGTATATGCAAGCTGCAGCGTCTTTTACACGCTATGAAGTAACCAAACAGAAGCAAACACTTCTTACGGATACAAAAAAAAATGTTAAAATCTTATATGTCCTATTTAATTCTTTTATTTATCCATTATTTGCTCCTGAGTTCAGAAGTGTGTTGTTATTGACCAAAGCGATGTTTATTAAAAAAAAAAAAAAAAAAAAAACACACACAACGATAATGAGTCAGTTTCTTTATATTTGTTTGAATTATAAAGCTACAAGCAGTGTTTCTTGTACCGATAGACTTGCTGGTTACATTAGCCTCCCCATACATTTCATACATACTAAAGTCTCCCCATAAACAGTATGCTTGACTGGGCTGCTGCTATCGACTGTGTCCAGCAAAGAAACTGAAGAAGACCCTTGCTGTAAGGAGCCGTAGCTGCATCAATGTAAGCAAAAAGACACGCATGAAAGAGCTGCGTCTCCCTGTAGATAGCAGGCAGCTAGCATGAGCGCCTGGGAGGGCCAGCGGCTTCCGCATTCACATGCTGCACCATCTCCTCCGGAATGGTCTTGAAGACGGCGGCGGATTGCCAGATGGCTGGCAGCGCATTCGCGAGCACTGTGATGTCTTCCGCTGCTGTCCCAAGTCTCTCCACTAGGCACCGTGCCCATCTCCACCACCCTTTACACCCCCCCCCCCATCTAATTCTCTCTTGTGCACCAAAGAGCTCAAACACTATTGATCTCCCAGCCCTTGGCTGGCCCCTCTAATGTGCAGTCAAATGGAAAGCATCACTGACACAGTGAGAACCACTAACTGGGAACCACTGGCACAGGGAGAGCCAACAACTGGAGACCTCTGACATCCTATTCTGTCATATCCCTCTGCCTTACCAGAGAAAGCATCAAATTGATTCGGACTGGTCTGAATCATGAACTACATAACAAAATCAAGCTTAAAATGTCTCACAAGCATTAATGTCATGTAGTTGCACAGGCCAGTTTGCTGTAGGGAGGGATCACAGGCCACATAGAGGACAGGCCCTACCATGAAAGCAGCAGAATCAGAGCTCTCCACAGCACTATTCCCACTGCTGTCATGTGACCTATCCTGATAACAGACATACTCCAGAACTCCATTCCCATGTGGTGCTGGTGGTGGGGGGTCCCATTTGACACAGACAAGCGAAAAGACAAGTAATCGTCATCATCATCAAATGCGGGAATTCCAACACAGAGTGTGAAAGCTTGTATGGGGGGGGGGGGGAATCGCCATAGCAGCCCTGTTTCAGACCAGGGTGGCACCCAGCTATGCAGGTCATTTTCCATGTTCATTTTTAATCAAACACTTAACGGAGGTGAGGCTTACCAGTGGTAATTCACCTGGAAATGCTTCATTAACACGTTTCGTACTTCCAGTTTTGAGATGGGATGCGATTTTGTTAAACACTGGAAATGTCACAAGGCATAATGCTAGACTGGAAAAGAGACAGGATAATGGATGGATGAGTGACATCTGACAGTCACCAAGCACCATGGCCAGAAGCAGGTTTTATGTATGTATTTATGGGTGGGGAAAATGTACCCAAATATTTCATTTGAATTCAAAATAAATAGGTCATTGTATTTAAATTATTAAGTTGTATCCCCCAATATCAAGCTCTCTCTTGTGCTGTTGTATCAATTCCAAATCATCAGAGGTGTTACTAGATCCTGAACATTATCACATAGCAAGACATCGTATATTAAAACTCTTATTAGCACTGAACGATGAAGACATTTTATTTACACATTTTAATCACTTAATTTAACGTAAAGGGTTTAGATATACTAGACGTATTACAAGCAATTTATGAAGACCAAAGGCAGCAACCTGCCCATAATGTAAAGGCTTGCCCTACAAAATTATTAGGTTTGTTTTTATTATATATAGACCGTATCTTACCTGTCACGTATACGATGGAATGAGCTGGAAAGCGGGGATACGGATAGTATATCGATATAAAATAACATGCATAGTACGGAACCCGGATTCCGGGAGGGGGTTATAACGAGTCTAATGCGGAATACAATATAGTAGCAGGTAAATAAGTATAAGGAGATCCCGGCCGGTTCACCCATCACGGCTCGGCCCGTGTCTACACTGACGGGGGCGTACATAGAAAACAACTGCTCTCTGGGCGATGTCGCAGCAGAACTGGATTCGGGACCGCGACGCCACCAACCCATGTAGCCCATCCCAGTGCTCGTTCACCAAGTAACGTGTACGCGCCAGCATTTTTTAAAGAGCAGCCATTGCATTAGATATAAAGCCTGCAGATAATATGTACCGCCGCACATTGCCGCCCATTAAGCGGCACTTACTGCTACGCAGGACACCTCGGACTCAGCTTTCCTGATCATCGTACAGTACGCACCAGCAGTTCATGAAGAGCATTCATTGCGTTTTGTTGACATAAAGCGAGCAGACACATACATCGCTGCACATTGCCTTCCATTAAGCAGCACTTACCGCTATGCCGGACACTGCAGACTCGGCTCTCTCGATCATTGTACTGTAAGAGCAGCCACCCTCGACCCAAATAGATCACTCATAAAACGGCTCAGTAAAAATACGTAAGCACAGATCTTCTTCCTCAGCTGGTAGCGCGTCGCTTACGTGGATGCGGTAACCAAAAAAACAGCAAAACCCGTAAAAGTATACAATAAACTTGAATATGTAGCAGTACACAAGACCTTATCCTACCACGAATCCCTACATAGCCTGCTGGTTATTGAAGCGCTAGTCCCGCCCCCTCCAAAGGAGGCGCGTTCGGATTGGTGTTTGGCAGCGGTGTTCGGTCGTTGACCGGCCTTCGCGACTGTATTGGCTGCGCGGGGCGGCTCCTTCTTCCGTGTGTGCTGCGCCGGCATTTAAAATTACATCAAAATGTGGCCGCCAAAGATCTCGTCGTTTATGTCTTACCATTCCACCAGTGCAGCAGAAATACCGGCATTGACCGTGAGACAAAAAGTTCACACGCTCACACGCCACACCTTGTGTTTCTCACGTTGAGAAGTAAGGGATAACGCTCACTAGGGTGTTCCGTTATATGGAATTAATGGACAAGGTGCAGACATATGGAGAGGAGTTTTCCGCCGAGTTCATAACTGTCCCGAGGTACGCAGCGTTAATAGACACATACCAGCCAATGAGAAAATAGCATTTATTGTTTCCGGGTAGATTACAAAATAAGTTACATATGATCAAGCTGCAAGCACATTATTACATGGATGCGCACACACATGGAGTGCCGAAAAGATGGATCCGATGAACGCGGTAGGCAGGGATCTCAAATCAAACGCATTGACCGTGAGACCGTGAGCCTCTAATGTAATCTCATTCCAAACTTTAGATGAAACTTGAGAGCCTTGGAAATAGTAGTTTTAAATCTATACCGCAATGGTGGACAAAACGTGACAAACAACATTTTAAATATATCACATTCTGTTGTCATTAAGGAAAAATGTAAAAGTAATTAGTAATCTCCCCATGTCGTCGTGGGGTTTCCCCCCACAGTCCAAAGACATGCTGAGGCTAATTGGAGTAACTCAATTCAGAGGTGTAAAAAGTACTCAAAAATGTTACTCAAGTGAAAGTACAAGTAATGAGTGAAAATTTTACTCAAGTAAAAGTATTCAGCCAGAATCACACTTGAGTAAAAGTAAAAAAGTACCGCATTAAAATTGTACCAGAGTATTAAAATGTAAAAGCAAGAATGAAAACTAGAGATTCTTGTTTATGTTTTTAATCTCTAAAAACATGAAGTGCATGAACTACATACAAGGTTTTATCCTGCTTTAGAACTGTTTCGGTTTAACCATTTAATTATAGAAGGCACACCTAATGCAAATATGCAACATACTACTTAAAGTTTTTTAGTCAGGACATCACCCCTACTTTTTGCAAAAGATATCAAACAACCCTTAATACACCAGGATCCTCACAGATCAGCAATCCAACTAGGCTCCCATCCAAGCACTGGCCAGACCAAATCCTACTTAGCTTGACATAAACTACCAGGTGCAAACTGCAGGTACCATGGCTGCTGATAGCTCAAAACACTGATGACTAAGAATGTGAGCTGGAGCCAAAAGAAGGTCTATTGGTCTGTTGTCTCAGTGTATGCTTAGACCGCGGTGAATGATGTCTCATTGAGGGAGACATTTTACTTGCAACTTTGCTCAGTGGTTAATGGGTGCCCACAATGTTCCTTAACTTTACAAATGGTCAGGAGCCGCGGGTTGCTGGATCCTGGTTCCAACGCCCTGAGCCACATCGTTGGACTTGGAACTCCAATACAGGTGGTGTACCTCAGGGGTAGAGGCTGGAGACTTCTGCAGAACTGCAGGGTCTACAGAAATGCTTAGTTTGTGGATTCTGACCCCAGACTTGTTGTTGCTACTAAGATTCAGCTTAGATCCAGTAGGCTACCACCTACTAGAAGAATGAGGCTGGACATAGCCAGACTCCAAGATCAGGCTGTTTATGATGAGTTTGCACACAGTTAGCGTGAGAAACTTGCAGACTCGGTTTGGAGTACTTTAATGTTATGTGGGAGACTCTCTGTGATAAGACTCTGAAGGTTGCTGAGGGTTGTGTTGATTTTGCCAGTGTTCCCAGAACACTGTTTTATCTTGCAGGGCACCCTGGATATTATCGAGAGGAGTCGCAGTCGGAACTGAGGAGGACGGCTGTGAGGGCTCTGAGGGCAGATAAGGAGGCGTTTCTTAGACAAATCTGTGAGCAGGTGACCACGATCTGTGGCCTAGTGACCCACATTCTGCTTACAGAGAAATCAAAGCATTACGGACATCTGAATCTGTTCCTCTGAGACTTGCAGACAGGGCAGGTGATGGAACGGTTCTTATGGATGGCACTGTAGTTGTGATTGGCTGGGCCGGCTACTTTGAGTGGTTGTTTAAAGTTGACCCTCCAGCTAAAACGTTGGACATCTTTGGGTCCACAGTTCTCAAAGTTGATCCTCCAATCAGCTGTGAACCACCCAATCTCACTGAGATTGCACGGATGGTGAACCAGCTGGGGGTAGGGAAGGCTGTGGTATCTGGGATGAACTTCTCCAGGCTGGTGGTAAGACTGTCCTCCTGGCATTGCTGGCTATTTGTGCTTCCATTTAGTAGTTAGCAGTCATCCCAACTGACTGGAAAACGGGATTTGTAGTCCATTTCTGCAAAGGGGGGGGTGATCTCCTGGATTGCGACAACTACAGGGGGATAACACTGCTTACGCCTAAGAAGTCTACCATTGACTATATCCTGGCACTGAGGGTTCTCATTGAGCGCAAGCGCGAACATCAGCAGAGGTTCTTTGCAGCCTTTGTTGATTTTCGTAAACCATTTTGTAAAGAGTTGATCGAGTTGCCCTGTGAGACATACAGAGACTTCCCGGGATCCCCCTGAAGTTGCTGATGTCATAGCCGGCCTGTACACTGATACTGTGAGTGCTGTGCAGAGTGGATGGAGAAGCTCTGTGGTCTTCCTAGTTGATTCTGGGGTTCACCAGGGGTGTGTTCTTGCTCCTACTCTATTCAATGCTTGTACGGACTGGGTGTTGGGCAGGATCGTGGGGTCCAGCAGCTGTGGGGCATCCATTGATGAAGAAAGATTTACTGATCTTGACTTTGCTGACAATGCTGTGATCTTAACAGAGTCATTGGAGGCTCTGATTGGGGCTTTCAAAAGACTGAGTGAGGAGTCTGAGTGTTTCGGATTGTGGGTGTCCTGGCTAAAGACCAAGATCCAAGCATTTAATGTCTTCTTAGGCACAACCATCAATAGTGTTTCTGTCTGTGGGGGGAACATCGACCTTGTCGAGAGATTTACTTACCTCGGCAGCAACATTCATGTCTCTGGTGACTCTTCCTCTGAAGTCAGCAGATGGTTTTTAAGAGCATGTGGGGTCATGAGGTCACAGGAAAGGGGTGTGTGGCGCTTCCCAGATCTTTGCAAGAGGACGAAGGTCCAAGTCTTTAGAGTCCTGGTGCTCCCTGTCCTGCTGTATGGCTGAGACATAGACACTATCCAGTGACCTGAGACGAAGACTGGAATCCTTCAGAACTGTGTCTCTTCAGAGATTCCTTGCGTACTGCTGATTTGAATTTTTGTCGAATGAGCGGTTGTTAGAGGAGTCCCAAATGAGGCACATTACCTGCATTGTGAGGGAGCGTCAGTTATAGCACTACGGCCATGTGCCATGTTTCCCTGAGGGTGATCCGTCTTGCAGGATCCGGACCAGGCTAAGGGGACACCCAAGTAACACCTAGCTATTCATACAGTACATATATCTAATTTTAATGGATACATATAGATGAGATTAAAGAGCTGACTGTCGAGTTTCACTTTGAACCGTCTTCCTAAGTCACTCCTACATGGTTATGGACTGCCAAATGAGAGGTGGGGTGCTGCTATTCACTTAACATTCATTAAAGAGTATGAACCCAGAATAAGGTAGTCCGTAATACCTATGTATAGTATGTGGCTTGAGAAAAGAGAACGAGACACTCTGTAATACCTATGTAGAACATGCGGCCTGAGAACCCAGAATGAGAGTCCGTAATACCTATGTATAAGATGTGGCTTAACAAATGAGAATTAGCTAGTCCATAATGTATAAGTATATAGGATCTGGCTTTACTGCCCATACTAAGCATTATGTCAGCCTGCCCCCTGTTAGTGAAAAAACTTCACTTAGCTACATTAATCAAACATAATACAGAAAAAGATTAAAAACAAAAAAATAAATGCACAAATACATCAAGCCATGCCTACATACACACATACGTAATGTACAGACGTATAAGAGATAATATACTTGAAAAACTTGATCAAAAAACACTCTTGGTGATGTAAAACAAGGTGTTACTTTGTCATTTTGACAGCTTAAACACTCACCATAGTGACTATAGTGTCATGACCCACTCGTCCGTTCCTCCCATGTGCCACCCCCCATCTATCCCGTGTGAATTCCCTGTGTTTACCAGCTGGTTTGCGTTATTTCAGATTAGTTCGGTGTATTTAAGTCCACGTCAGAGTATGTTTCCCCAGTCCTGTCATTAACATTACATGTGTTTGGAGTGTGTTACCCCACGAATAAAGTACTTTGTCCGTATCCACGGCTTTCTTCGCCTGCTTCCCCGTGCCAGCTGTGACATCTAGTATGATAGTCCATGATACTGTAAGTATAGGATCTGGCTTTACTACTCATACTGAGCAATAGGTCAGTTCGGCTCCCCCTGTGGCACTTCGTCGACCGGCTGCGGTCCTGCCTCCAACGCCTTGTCGGTCACCTGCGGGTCCCCCATCTTCGGCTCGCCGGTCACCTACTCCGTGGCCGGCCGCAGGTGCGCCTTCACCTGCCGCAGTTGCTGTTCCCTCCTCCTCTTCGCCTGTGTCCACTTTGCCTTCCTCCTCGCCCCCTCCGTTGGTCCTTCTGCCTTCCTCCTCACCCCCTTCAACGTTTCCTCCAGCTCCTCCCTCGAGTTCGCCGAGGGTCCCTTCGGCTCTGGCCTTGCGGTCGCCTGCTGCCCCTGCGGCTTCCCTCTGGCTCCCCATTTTCCCCCACCCTTTGCCTCCTTGCCCTCTGCTTGTGTGCCCCCTGTGTTTGCTCCCAGGCCCTCTGTGCCTTTGTTCCCTTCCGGTCCTTTTGTGCCTCCTTGGGTTTTGTGTTCCTTTTTTGGTGCCCCTGTGTCTGTCTGTGTTCCCTGTGGTTTGTCGTTTGTTGTCCGAGTTGGTCTCTTTGTGCCTATTCTGTGTGTCGTGCGTTAATGTTCTTGCTTTTGTTTTTTCAGGTCCAGTATCCCTGGTCCCGTTCCTCGCTCCCCTTAGGTGTGCCTGGAGTTTGCGCTTTTGGGGGGGGGTTCTGTCATGACCCACTCGTCCGTTCCTCCCATGTGCCACGTCCCTTCATCTACTCCATGTGAATTCCCCATGTTTACCAGCTGGTTTGCGTTATTTACGATTAGGTCGGTGTATTTAAGTCCACGTCAGAGTATGTTTCCCCAGTCCTGTCATTAATGTTACATGTGTTTGGAGTGTGTTACCCCGCGAATAAAGTCCTTTGTCCGTATCCATGACTTCCTTCACCTGCTTCCCCGTGCCAGCTGTGACGACTAGTATGATAGTCCATGATAAGTATAGGATCTGGCTTTACTACCAATACTGAGCAATAGGTCAGCTTGCCCTCTGTTGGTGAAAATATAGGTACTGCAGCTTGAGAAATGAAGTCCGTAATATGTATCTTTTTTTATGGCCATTCGAAGTGGAACGCAATAAATAATTAAATTGAAATTCAGTCTGCCACCTGTTGGAGAAGTACAGGAACTACATAATAGAGAGTTTGTAATCCCAAAATACATAAGAAACCTGGCATTTGGAACACATGGATTTTCCCATAGACAAAGCCAGGTTCCCTAAATTTGAGCCAGGATATTACACCCAGGCCGGGAAAAAAAATCCCTCCCATTCATTTTTTGATATAGAAGCCAGCCGAACTAGTAGGTTTTCTGGCTGGGGTGCTAACCCCTTGCAGAATTCTATATTTTACGGATACACAGGTGCAAATTGATAGCTTCCCCGGGGCCAATATTTACTTTTTTCTAAAGTCTTACAGAAGACTATTCCCTATCCACAGATGCAAAAGTAGTTTTGGCATTAAGTATTAATAACAGAGAACAAAATCCATTTAAAACAGCGATTAAACAATTACAGAGCTTATGGAAAGCGGCAGCAGCAACCTTTCCAAATGCAATAATACACATACCAATCATTAACTTTTCAGATCTATTGCCAAAGGATCAACAGCAAAACTTAACAGGCATTAACTCATCCATTTTGTGACACTGTAATCCCTTACAAGCACTAAATGCCCTCAGATTTAAAATTCCCATTTGGAATGATTTAAATGGACAACATTCATTGGACTAAAGAGAGCCAAGTCCATGATAACGTATTGGTTGCAACAGTTAAACTATTAAAACAGGTGAAGTGTGGGGAAGAATCACCCCAACACGCCAGTCAGAAACTAATAATGAACGGTCATAGCATACAAATCATCAATTTGTCTAAAAAATATACGTTAACAAAATACGTTAACTTCTAAATAAAGGCCTGACATTTATCCCGACGCCACAAGGGGGCAATGTTGGGGAACTAAAAAGGGGCATCCATGCTTTTAATAGGAAGGTAAAACTATGGGACTACTATAAACTACATCAGGCTAGGGATCGTGTCCAATTTACTGCTAAACATAAATGGGAACCAAAATTGAAATTTATATCAGCACCAGTACAGGAACTTATCAATAAAAATAATCAGGCCACTTCTAAATTGTGGAGGATTGGGACAATTAAAGACAATTTAACAGGAACACAATGCAAAGGTATTCAGACACTTAAACATATTACAGACATAATAATTAAGCCAGAAAACAAGGGAGCCAGTATAACCATACAGGACAAACAACAATATATATTAGAGGCTAAAAGACAGTTAAATAATTCTACACATTATACTAAACTAACACGTCCCCTATATAAAGAAACGCAAAGACAGGTAAATCAAATTCTGCAGGATTTACAAAGCCAGGATTTTATCAATACTAGACAGAGATGCTATCTGATGGGTCCCATTCCACTGCAACCTTGCAAATTTTATTTATTACCTAAAATACATGCGGATTCTCAGACCTGGACAGTACCATATCTGGTCCCGAAGGGGAGGCCCATTGTTTCAGACTGTGACAGCGAAACCTATCACATTGCAGAATATATCGTTTTTTTCTTAATTCGTTATCTCAAACTCACCTGAGCTATCTTAAAGACACGTATGATTTTATTAACAAAATTACTAGCTTACAAATTCCACAAGGGGGAGTCTTGTTTACCATAGACATAGAGAGTCTGTATACTAACATTAATACAACTTTGGGTCTTACAGCAGTTAGGGAATGTTTCATCCAACATCTGGATGCAAATAGGCCAGATGATCAATTAATACCATTACGGTAACACTTTACTTAAAGTCTGTATGCGTAACGCATTATAGATACCTTCATAATGCATTATAATGCATTC
>JAODLC010000021.1:12000054-12023702 GCA_026781145.1 Hippopotamyrus pictus
TATGTCTCTCGGCTGGCCTGGGAACGCCTCGGGATTCCCCCAGAGGAGCTGGATGAAGTGGCCAGGGAGAGGGAAGTTTGGGTTTCCCTCCTGAGACTGCTGCCCCTGCGACCCGACCTCGGATAAGCGGGAGAAAATGGATGGATAGATGGATGGATGGATGGATGGATGGTATCCCAGCTTTTGAGATGTTTTTGGAAATGGCTAACTTGCACCACACTCACATTAAACTTAAATACAACATTACCACAAATTCTATAAACTTTCTGGACACCACAGTGTATATGACAGACACAAAGACAGAAGACAAACAGTTACAAACAAAGGTGTATTTTAAACCGACAAATTCTCATGCCCTACTACAAAAATTTAATTATCACCCCAAACATATGTTTAAGGGATTGAAAAAAAAAAAATCACAATTAACCTGGTTCTGTCGCATCTGCTCTGAAAAGAAATATTTTCATGAGGCAGCACAGGTTTTATTTTCTGCTTTAAGGACCAGGGGATATTCTAAATGGTTTTTAAGGACAATTAAATCCAATACATTACGGAAGTTACAGAAGGGACAATGGAGGCCAGTAGATCAGGGGGACACGATCCCTTTTATAACTACATTCACAGAACAGTCTAAATGAATTAATGTTCTGATTAGGCAAAATTTTAGTAAAACTCAACAAATTGACCCAGAACTTAAGGAAAAAAAGGTTAATTTCAACATACCCCAAAAACAAAAACCTGCAGGACCACTTGATTAGGTTCAAATTCCAGTCAGGACCTCAGACAGTTCCTCCTCCTTGGCTCCTAACCCAACCCTAACCCTAACCACTTGCCTCCCCTAGACTTGAACCCTAACCCTAATCTTAATTATCTTCTTTTCCCCAGCTCTAACCCACAAACCCCACTCATCCCCCAAATCTAAAGCTTAACCTAGCTCCCTTCCCTGCCTCAACCCTAACCCTAACCGCTTGCTCTCCCTAACCCTAATTTCAATTTCCCCTTCTTTCCCCTAAGCCCTAACCATAACCCCTTCTTGTTCCCTAACCCTAAAACCTAATCTACCTCCCTT
Organism: Hippopotamyrus pictus; assembly: GCA_026781145.1. NCBI lineage: Eukaryota > Metazoa > Chordata > Actinopteri > Osteoglossiformes > Mormyridae > Hippopotamyrus > Hippopotamyrus pictus. The sequence continues at coordinate 12,001,124 of JAODLC010000021.1, forward strand.
CCCCTGCCCTAAAACCCCAAACTTTACCCCTTACCTTACCCAAACTCTAACCTTTACCTGGTGTCTATCCCAACTTGAGCACTAAAGCCCGATTCCCTTCCTTTCCTAAACCCTAACCTTCATCCCTTCTTTTCCCTTAACCCCACCTAAATAAACAACCCCCCCCCAAACGATAACCCTAACTTTCGTCCCTTAGCCCCCTCCAAGCCTTTACCTTTACTCCCCACCTTCCCCAAACCTAAAGTTTTAGCCTCAGTTCCCCCTCTTTCCTTGAATCCTAACCTTAACCCTCTTCCTTTTCCCAAGCCTGTGTTTTTAAATCCTTTTTCAACATCAGGTGATGCAGACTCAGAAGGGGACAGCTCCACTTTGGTCAAAAATAAAAATGTACATGCGGAATGTGTGGTGTCCGGTCTGGTCAATCACTGCCAATTAACATCAGATTTCCCACCTTAGGTTACTGGATTCTCTCATAATAAAGATGATGGGAAAATAGTGGAGTGATTTTAGCTAATTTTAGAGTTCATTTATTTATTTATAGATTTTTATTCATTTATTCTTTTTTATTAATTTATATATTTATTTATCCACATTTTATATATTTATTTCTTTTATCTTTGTTTATATATATTTTTATGAGTTTATCTCCCTCACATGTCTTACTTAAATGAATTTATGTATATAAGATTAGAGATAAGGGGAGGAGAAGGATAAAATAAGGGCCCCCTGTTGGTAATAATTGAAATCACAGGACAGGGAGGGAGAGGTCTACTGAAATAGGCTGGTGTTTAAAATAATGGGAATTTCAGTGTGTGGTGATTTTAATTTGGTCACATGTTCCTTTTTTAATAATAATTTTACCCCTGAAGAATACATAATCCATAGGGATATTGTAGTAATGCCGGCCCATGCTAAAATAGTCTTATTATCCTACCTGAAAGTAGTTGTTCATAATTAAGGTTTGGGATCATTAGATAGAGGTCACAGCATCCCGTTTGGAATGAAAGAAGGTAGCAGGACCTGGTAGTTTGGGGGAATGATCCCTGTCAGGGTTTGAACTTGAGCTGCTGTCGGTCTCTACAAAAATATATAAATACATAAAATACACAATATTAGGGGGAGGCTTAACACATGAAGGAGTACTTTGATTGTCAGTAGAGAATTTTAAAATAAATAAATAATTTATGATGAATGGAGGTACGATGATATACAGGAATAAGGTGTCCTTCAGAACATTAGTTTATTAGTGTTGTAGATTTTATTATTTATTGCCTATTTAACTTTCATTTTAGGGGGATATTTTGATAGAAAATTTTGAGAGAATTTTGAGAGAAATTGGCATGAGAAGTTGGGGTAGTGGGGTAGTATTAATTATTTCATATTTAAAAAGGTAATTATATAAATATAAACCGAATTGTCAGAAAGAGTAAATTGCCTTAAGATGACATCTGATGTCACCCTAACAGTAACGTCAGACACTAAATATTGATAACACAGCCATTTACACTTTTTTATGTAAACCTAGCAGTCTACCTGTGCATTTTGTACGTTATCTATATTATATATATATATAATATTGCGCGCGTCACGGTGTACAAGGGCACGGACCGAGGAAGCAGAGGCAGGACTCGAGGTGTCGGGAAAATACGGGGTTTAATCGAAGGAAGGACCCGATCAGGAGACAACTACCCAACATTAATGACCGGACTGGGGCAACATACTCTAACGGGGACCTAAATACACAACAACTATTAACAAGACTGGAAAGAGCTGAAGACATCGGGATTCCATACGAGGTAGCGAAGGGGGCGTGGCACACAGGAGGATCGGCACGAGCAGGGCATGACGTACGCGCGTAATCTATAATCTGCATGTTTTTGTTCTATTTTTATTTTATTTTCTATGCATACAACAAATGCTTAATGTGTTAGTCTCTCTATTAAATAGAGTAATTTAATAATTCAGGAAGGTTTCCAAAGATTTTATAAATTTGATGATGTAAATTACAATTTACTTTTAAAAATATATACCATTGTATAATATATTGACCCGTCCGCGTGAAGCCGACAGGCCTATACTGTATATTCAAGTTTCCCATTCATACTGTTTTTTCTTGCGTTTCATTTAATTTTATAGACTATATTTTTTGAGTGCACTTAAATTTGTTATTGTAGATGATTTCAGCCTCTCCCTCTCTATTTTTGTGTGTGTGTGTGTGCGTGTGTGTGTGTGTGTGTGTGTGTGTGTGTGTGTTTCCATTTGGACTGGTGGGCGCGGGGCGCGGCTATCAGTTTCTGTTCTTCTCTAAAGACGAGAAGCGGTATCCAGCAATGATCATCCTCCAAACTCGACTACCAGCAAGCATCATTTGGCTTTCCAATATAAATAGAAAATGATTGTTCTGTCATCTATAAACACTACGCTGCACACGTACCTGGCAAAATCACGTTAACGAAATCAAAAATACTTAAATACTTATTCACCTGACCGATAATTGTTATACAAATCATAAAAGAACGAAACCCGAAAAGTAAAACTTGTATACACCGGAAAAAAAACATCAGAAAGGTAAGCTCGCTTTCTAAGATTTATACATTGTCGTATTATAATATTATAATATTTTTTTTCAAAATGCTACATTATTATGTTCTGACGGTGACCACATTTCCCATAAATCAACAACGATTTTCCGTCTAATGTGTCAGTTTCGGGAAGATATCGAACTTATTCCCTGAGCCCGTTTAATGAAACTGCTGAATACAACTAAAGAAAAAAAAATGAAATATATACATTTTGGATATGGTAAAGAATCTAGATTTGTTTAATCACTAATTTTTACCTTGTTGCAAATCTTGTTTGTGGGTGTGGTTGGCGATAATACTGAAAACATATCCTACATAAACTATTTAAGTCTGAGCACAAATAATTGTAGTTTGAAATGATATCCAATTTAATCATCTATGTTTACTGTACATGGATCATCTAACATCATAAACATTCTTTACTGTTTTGTGCTATTAATTTCTGGTGGTTCAACTGATAATATAAGTATAACATTTATACTTTATTTTGCCTTGGATTTTTAACTGTATGTTTGCAAAATATTTCATTTGCAGTAAACTTGTTACACATTAATGGTTGGTAAACAAATGCATATTTTAATAAGACTGACTGAGAAAATTGGTTTTAACTAAACATGCAATCTATTTGTTGCAGGTACATAAAATGTCACTAGTGTACCTCTACTGGGTTACACTGTGGACGACTCTGCTTGGCATTGCACACAGCTGCCCCAGACCATGTGTGTGTCAGGAGACATTAAACCATCATTTGGTTAATTGTGCTAATAAAGACCTGCTCATGGTGCCTGCGGAGCTGCCGTCTAACATAACGACACTCAATCTGTCTGCAAACAAAATTACTGCCCTTAAGTCGCAGTCATTTGAAATGGTCACCCATGTAGTATCTTTATGGTTTGCTCACAATACGATTGCTACAATAGAGGCGGGGACTTTGGCCCCACTGGTCCATATGCGCAACCTGGATCTCAGCTACAACAAACTGGTGAATTTTCCATGGATGGATCTGAAAAACCTGACTGCTCTGCATTTTTTGAAAATGGACAATAATGAAATGGTTAGTTTGCCAAAGGATGCTTTTTCTGCCCTTAAGGATTTGAGGTCTCTCCGTATTAACAATAATAAGTTCACGACACTTGTTGAAGGGACGTTCAGCCCATTGATACTAATGTCTCACCTTCAAATCCATAACAACCCATTCATCTGCTCCTGCACACTTGAGTGGTTGAGGGATTGGCTGTTAGGGGTAGAGATGTTTATTCCAGAGCAGAATTACATTACTTGTGAAGCCCCAGCAGAACTGAAAGGTGGACTGGTGGTTAGAATGCCCATATTGAATTGCTTAGCTCCTACTGTGCATGTGACATCCCAGCCTGATATCTATAATATGAAAATTTACGAGGGATTCATGTTTATCCTAAACTGTGATGCCAACGGACATCCTACACCAGAGGTAATGTGGAAGATATGTGTCGGAAACCAATACTTTGAGTTCAATATCCCAAGTACAGTTGATGAGAAAAACGATTTACCCATGGATGAGGAAACAGCTGGCAGGCGTTTTGTCATGTTGCAGAATGGTACTCTCATTGTCCCTTATATAAGCACGAAGGATGAGGGAAACTACAGTTGTCTGGCCATTAATGATATGGGCCAAGCGGAGAGCACAATTGAAGTTGTCGTTGCAGGTACCCAGAGACATGACATCAAATCTGTTCCAGATACAACAGCAGAAAAGGTCCATCCATGGGTCCATTGGTCTGGGTCTGAAACATCCGAAAATAGTGTTATTAACTCAGGTAAAAGCAAATACAAAAACCTTCCTAGCAGGTCCACAGACATCACTCTAAACAGCAAGCATGACTCCAGAGAGCCACTAGTTGGCATGAAATGTGGTACGCATGATGGGACACAGTACATCTCCAACCATGCATTCAATCAGAGCCTTCCCGAGCTCAAACAATATGCATTCGATTTTGGAGTTATTTCATTGGAAGTATCAGACACTGAAGCAAAGATCCAGTTGAATCCTCTTCGGCTATCCAAGGTCAGTCTACAGCAAAGTCAGACTCAAGAACATAGAACTGTGAATAAAGATTTGTTTAATCTGTTTCCAAAAGGATCCTTTGATTTGTTGTATTTATGTGTAAATAATGGCAGAGGACAAACGGTAGTCCAATGGTCCAAGATTGAGGATGGCGTAAATGCCTACCATTTTATGGGTTTGTTACCTGGAACTAATTATACACTTTGTCTAACATATGACAAGGAAAACTGTCAGGTTCAAGTTGTCTTTGTAACTAGGAAGAAAACCCCTTCTTTGCTGATCATTGTTGTTGTTAGCATATTTTTGCTGAGTCTTGCCACTGTCCCCCTGCTGGGGGCTACCTTCTGCCATTTGATGCAAAAATATCAAGGTAAAACATATAAACTGATAATTAAGGTGCAGAATCCAAACCAGATGAAGCATACAGCTTCTGATTTGAATCATAGAGTATCATTTGTTGAATCAGAGAAAGACTCTAGTATTACCGACCTTGGTAAAGAAGATAGTGTCACAGATATTGCTGAAGGGGAATGGGAAGGCAATGTCATAACAGAACCAATTCCTACCTCGCATTCTGATACAAAACAGGAGGAATTTGAGGTGGGTTCAGAATACAGTGATCGATTACCACTGGGGGCAGAAGCAGTGAATATGTCTGGGGAAATCAATGGCAACTACAAACAACAGGTTCTTTAAAATTTATTTTCCAGTTCATAGACAACTGGTTACAGTCAATTGGATTTGACAGTTTCTGAAATTCCGTAAAATAAGACTCTTAGTAAAAACTTGGAAAAGGGACTAAATGGTATATAATAGTATATAATATATGGAGTATTTGTATTACTGAAGTGTAGCCTTGTTTTTATTAGGTTTGTTATTTGACCAGAAAAATACGCTAAATATCACTAGAAATACAACAGATCTGATAGAAGGGGAAAGCTTCGATTGAATGGAGTAACCATAGCTATGCGTGTTCTGTACATCCAATCCATTATGCACTGAGTTTGTGTGAAAGCTTCATTAAATTTGTCTTTGTGAATGAAGGCACTTTTTGGCAAGTGAGCTTGAAAGGTTATAAGCCATTCTGATATGAGTTTATGTAAGCTGCAGCCATATTTAAGGTTATGACTTTGCCAGCAAATGTGTTGTATTTCTTCAAATAAAAACCAAGATTCAAAAGCTGGGTCTCAGATAATGGCTGGGGGTGTGGTCAACAGGAAAAAATAAAGGCTGGGCCTCTAAATCAGGCTTGGGGGAAATTCAAGGGTGGAAAATCTCCTAGGGATTTATCTATATAAAGGCTTTGTGTGAATGAAATAGACGAGAAGCATTTGTACACACATTTATATGGAGATTTTGTAATTTATGACAGTTCAAATAAAAATTTTGTGTTGATAAATACAGAAACATTCTTATTATATCTGATATACAACAAACATTCAGCATTTTTTTTTTTTATCAAGGTTAACTACAATGTTGTTTATATTTAGGTAATTTCCTTGTTCTTCAGATTTTGTTTGCAACTATATCTGATCATTATTAGATATTTGATTGTGCTTTAATAAATAACAATGTGTATTAATGTTAATATTTGAGATAACTTCAATTTGTTTTGTTTTTATGTTTTCATCTGGGCATAATTATGGTAAACTCCGGTACGTGACTGCATGGTCATACTGCAAATGGATCAGCAGCTGGGAATGATCAACAACAGAAGGGTAGGAACAAGAGGTAAGACTGATGGGTCGTAGGTGTAGCCAATTTTGAGCCACACCCAAGAGAAAACATGGGGAAAAGAAGGGCACAGCGGACTGGACAGTGCCCACCCCCAAAGGCGCCTCCTCTGGACATACAGGACTGGCCAGGGAGGGAACTCAGGGGACCAGACACGAGAACTGGAACATGAGGGCTCTGTTCTTCTTGGACCCCACTGCAACCCTCCTCGACAACCTCCTGAAGGGCAGTGACAGGGGTCACTGGCCTCAGGTGTGTCGATGGAGGCCAGCAAGGCGGATATACGTGAGTAGGCAGGAGCCGATGAGGCGATAGCTGTGGGCGAGCAGGCAGGAGCCGATGAGGCGACGGGCACAGGCGGGTCAGCAGGTAGATGAGCAGGTGGCCGAGCAGGCAGGAGCCGATGAGGCGACGACCGCAGGAGGGTCAGCAGGTAGGCGAGCAGGTAGGAGCCGATGAGGTGATGGCCGCAGGCGAGGAGGCAGGAGGCATATGGACAACAGCTGCAGGTGAGCAGGCAGGTAAACAGGTAGGAGGCCAATGAGGCGATGCACTGCAGGCGAGGAGGCAGGAGTCATATGGGCAACAGCTGCAGGTGAGCAGGCGGGTAAACAGGTAGGAGGCCAATGAGGCGATGCACTGCAGGTGAGGAGGCAGCAGCCGTTTGGGCGACAGCCACAGGCGAGCAGACAGGCAAACAGGTGTTTGGAGGTTCTGAAGGAAAAGTGGTTTCTACATGCTATTGGCTATGTGTACCCAATTAAGTGGTCACTGGGTATTTTTAAAGTATGATGCGTTTATCTCAGTCTGATTGGTTGCGGTTCGACAAAGTTGCACAGTAAAGCACAGTAAAACACAGGAATGATTCCAATGCAAATAAATTTAATGGTGTACAATTTTCAAGGACAGGATACAAATCAGTGCCACTCCATGTGAGTGTTTCAGTTCTTATCTAATCGGATTCCACAGTCTAATCAGTATAGTACATGGCTGGACTTCATCCAGAATGCTGTTAAGTCAGAAGAGAATGGCTCCCACAGCAGCACAGAAAGCCATTTTCCATTGCACTGCATGAGCAAGGTTGCCTGAATCTAAATGGATCCAAAAGAACTACAACTTGCCTTACTGTTAAGGAAAAAAAAATGCATTGCCTTTTTCACTGGAATAAACAATGTTGTTGGTTGAAACTGTGATATATTTGCTAACGGTTTGTTGATGACTAGCTTGTAATATTGGCAATTAAATTTTTTTCAGAATGTTGTTATGTTTTTTGTATTTCAACCTGTAAAACATGTTCATATAAAACATATTTATATTAAAAGTTCAATCCCTGCCACATTGGACAAGCATCAGGTTGCTTACAGGACAAATAGATCAACTAAGGATGCAATCAGCCTGACTCTCTGCACTGCCTTAGAGCACCTGGAAGGGTTAAACACGTACATTCCAATACTCTTCGTCAACGCCAGTTCAGCTTTTAATACAGTTATTCCTAGCACGCTGGTGTCCAAACTCCATAGCCTGGAATTAAACACTACAGTCTGCAACTGTATGCTCTGCAACTGAATGTCAGAGTAGGAAATACTTGTGTTCAGCACTTACTCTGAACACTGGTGTCCCACAGGGATGTGTACTGAGCCCTGAACTTTATGTCCTCAATACCCATGACAGTTTGCCTATTCACTCGACATGATCATGATGTTTGCAGACAATATGACATCATCAGCTTGATCATCAAACGATGAGACAATATAGAGAGGTGAGGAACCTGATTACCTGGGGCCTCATTATAACGACGTGCATAGAATTCACACTAAAACATGGCGTACAAAACTAGGACAAAACTAGGAATGTGCGTACGCAAGAAAAAATCCAGATGCAGAAAACTGTGCATAAGCACAGATCTACGCACATTCCCTTTAGAAATCCCAATGAGCATGAACGAGCCCACAGCCACCCCCCCGACCTGCCCATGATTATATTTGCATATGTAAATCTGTATAAATAACCGCTTTGTTTTATGTTTTTCTTAAACACCAATGGATAAATTACGTGGGAAGCATTTCAGTGAGTGCGAAGTGGAGGTCATGTTAACAGAAATCGAGAAAAGAAAAGTGATATTATTTAGTGGTATAAGTAACATCAGCAATAAATGAAAGTTGACAGAGTCGCACAGCGTGGCGAAGTCAGTTAAAAGTGTTGGTTCCAAAAATCACACGGTGGCCGAAATTAAAAAGAAGTGGTTAGCCACGAACCCGTGACCAGCAGGTTCTCAGTCTTTGAGCCACATGCTCAGCCCATTGGAACCTTTCCAAGAGGCCCGTGGCACAAATCAACCTGCAGAACTCCCACCAGAACCTGGAGACAAATACGGTCCTCTGTAAGAGACCTCTTCGAATCTCATTTGCCCAGGGAAATTTGGGAACTTTATCAAAGTGATCAGCTTTTGAGAAGTGGTCAACGGCCCTGAGTACACCAGTGAATTCCCTGGATGACGGAAAGCTAATAACAAAATCTAAAGTCACATGGGACCAGGAGCAATGGGGAACAGGTCAGGTTGTAATGGCCTGGTTAGAGCATGAGAGGGATTTGTATCCCATGCATAGGTGGGGCATACTGCAACAAAAACACAGATGTCCTGAAGCATAGAGGGCTATTAGAAGCACTGCTTGAGCAGGGCTGGGGTACAATGAAACCCGGCAAGCTTAGAGGGAGGATTGTCCCCACTGGAGGACCCGTGAATGGACAACCATTTGGGGGGGGGAGTGTTATACCACCTGTATGGCTTCCTCAATTATATTAGGAAATTGCCCCAATGACATGACTAGTGGGCAAGATAGGATTGGGGTTTGCCTTACCTTCCTCCTAGGACATTGGGATTATGATTTTTGGAGCCTGGCCTGAAAGAAATCCAAAAATTAAATTGGTTGAAAAATAATGATCACCTAGCCTGACATGCACTGGCACACTTTGCAGTCTGCAGATACTCCAGATTCTTAAGATCTGTTAGAGTCAAGAAAGGCTCTTTGGTGCCTTCAAGCCACTGCTGCCACTTTTCGAAGGTTAGTTTGACCACCAGCAATTCGTGATTACTGATGTCGTTCTTTCTTTCAGCCGGTGTCAACTTACAAGGGAAAAAAAGGTGCAGGCGTATGTAAGTTATTGTCCACCAAGTGCCACTGGGAGGGAACGACCCGACCCCGGTGCCAGAGTCAACTGCCTAGAGAGATTGGGGATCTATAGAATAGGAGCTAAGGTTAAACTTCTCAGAAAATGTCAGAAAATGCTCACTGAGCCAAAAATAAGTGGAGGTGAGCGCTGTGAGCAGGCTGACAATCAAGCTGTATCCCCGAATAAAATGCTGGTAAAAATTCACAGAAATAAGGAAACATTGTAAATCTTTTCAGGTGCAAGGCTGTGGCTATTCAGCAACCACCTAGAACCTTTCTGGGTCCATCTAGACTGCACGTTCCAAGAGTACAAATCCGAGGAAGGAAATAGGTTGTCAGTGAAACTTGCACTTCTCTGCCTTGACAAATAACTGCTGCTTTAATAATGTCTTATATATGTTCACATCTCTCACTATATTCAGAACATCAATATCAAATTACAATCACAGCAAATGCATAAGAAAACATTGTACACTAAAATACCCTGTATCTTGGTATTTGTGAAACAGCTGATGATTTTCAGCCATTGTAGCCATAGTCAGTTCTGGGAATAGTATAATTAAATGAACATATGATATAGTATCTACCCCTGTAGTTCAAATAAGAAATCAATGTTCATCCTAGACACATAGATGTACGTAGTCCCCTGGCACATCTTATGTGATAATGTGCATGCACAGATCGTAGTATCTTTTCAACCCACTTAAGCTATATTTCGAATACAAAAATGACTATATATAAAAAGAATAAACTATAATGCTGCATTTAAATCCATACAAATAATGTGCTTACGTTATACACCAGTTTTTAATTATGTTCTCATGTATCTGGGGTTCCTGTATGTCTGCATTTGAATCAGACTCTGATGACAAAGTTATATAGTATCTCAATGGCATCTCAGGGACTCCAGCTAATGTGAAATTTCAGGACGGGGGCTCTGGACAGCTGGCCAGGCCCGCCATAGCATGTGGCTGGAAATGAATGATGCCAACTCTTAGAATCAACACTCTCTTTCAAACATACTTCCTGACTGTGCCAGGGGATGATCTGCGCCTTCCTGTCTGGGTTATTGACTGTAGACTTTGCCTGCTGCCATTTGTTGTTCCTTTATTGTTGTTTTCTTTCCATTAACTGCACTCAGTTTTTTTGGTAAACTTGGCACATAGTGAGTTTGTCACATATGCTTGATGCTGCTTAGATTACTTTATTTTAGAGTGCAGAGTATATAGTCCTTAAGGCAATAATGCCAGCTTTCGCTATTCACCATACTGTTGTATGTACGCATTAGTGTCCCTATTTTTTCATCAGCAGTTCACGACACCAGCGATTCTACGAGGATCTGCAGACAGCCTGTGACTCTTTATGTTAATCCGTTCATATTTGCCATTTTATTGTTGCATATTACATCTAGTCTACTCAGTGTGTCTGATCTGAACTGTCGGGGACAGTGTCATTGAGGGGAAAATGGCACGGTAACGAAATGCATTTCATGATTCCACAGAATCAATTTCATACACAGAATGATTGTGTATCATTCACGAAATGCATTCCGTCCACAAAATGACATTCTTTAATTCACAAAATACATTTTGTCCATGAAATGACTTTCTTCCATTCACAAAATGCTTTTCGTCCACAAAATGACTCAGTGTGTCAGTATGTCACTTGCGTGCTGTTGGTGTGTGTCACTGTGTCATTATGTCACATGTGTGCCGTGGGTGTGTGTCACTGTGTCAGTATGTCACATGTGTGCTGTTGGTGTGTGTCACTGTGTCAGTATGTCACATGTGTGCCGTGGGTGTATGCCAATATGCCAGTGTCTGTGTTTGTGTCAGTATATCAAGGTGTATATTTGTCAGTGTGTCAGTATGTCACATGCATGCTGTGATTATGTGTCTGTGTGTCATTATGTCACTTGCGTGCCATGTGGCAGTGTGTGTGGGTCTCTGCAGTGGCTTCCCAGCACTGCAGTGTGTGTGGGTCTCTGCAGTGGCTTCCCAGCAGTGCAGTGTGTGTGGGTCTCTGCAGTGGCTTCCAAGCACTGCAGTGTGTGTGGGTCTCTGCAGTGGCTTCCCAGCACGGCAGTGTGTGTGGGTCTCTGCAGTGGCTTCCCAGCACTGCAGTGTGCCCTGGGTACCAATTCCACACTAATACTATATATGTCTTACCCCTCCTTGTCAAAATGAATGGTAGGATTCTGAATGCAGGTCACCATGCCAAGAAAATCCACGAAATACAGTAAGTGTCAAAGGCTGCTTTGTTAATAAGATTGTTAATGCAATGTGTAGCTTGCAGGAACTGGCCTTCCATCCCTGTACATCCTCAGGATATTGAATATATACTATTTACTGCTTATTACATGATGTGACAAATTCAGACAATTATATATTAATGAAATTAATGACAGAGCAATGTATTTCCTATTCTCTGCTTTACAATTTTATGTGTGTTGTACATAATGTACATATAAATTCATTAGTTTACTTGAATATATTTTTCAGCTAATCATATCCACTTAAATAATAAACCCCCAGTATAACTTCACAGAAGTTAAAAACTATGTATTTAACATCTATAACATTTGCAAGTTTTTTTTTGGTTTTTGTCATTCTGTTGTATGGCTTAGTGCAGGGGTGGCCAATCTTATCCGCAAAGAGCTGGTGTGTACAGTATGTGGGTTTTCGCTGCAACTCCCTAATTAGATGACTAATTAGAGGACTGATTGGCTGAAGAGTCCTCACACCTGGATTTGAACAGCTGACCTACAGGTTATCCCAAAAACCTGCACACACACTGGCCCTTTGCGGATGAGATTGGCCCCCCCTAGCTTAGTGGGTCAGGGTGCTGGGCCTGGTTCTGGACTTTCACTGTTGGGCCCTTGAGCAAGGACCCTAACCGTAACCCTAACCCTAACCCTAACCCTAACTGGTCCAGGGACTGACTGACTGACCCTGCTTTCTCAAAAATGTGTGTTGACTTGGATAAAAATGTTTTATTTAATTTTATTTTATATAAATAGCATTTTATGTGGTAGCAATATTTTTTACGTAATATGGGTTCTATGAATGAGCTGTGCTGAAGGTATTTCTGCTAAATGTTAGAAATCCACATCGAGCTGTTGCTAAATATCTGCTTTGTGTATTTAAAGTGACTCAAAGTTTAATCATTGTTCCCTTTTAATTAATTGATTTAGAGTTCTTCAGAATGGTTTAGGAGCCCTATGAATATGCAAATTCTATATAAAAAGAAAAATCCCAATTGTGCTTCCCATTGACAGGAAGAGAAGCTTTTAGCTCCGGAATGAAGCCTCACATCAATTCCACTCATTAAATTACCTCCATGTAACCCAGCCAGCACACCGACTCAAATAACCATGATGGAAAGCTGATCTGCAGAATGGGGGATGGTGGCTGGGGGAGAGACTTATGGGGGGGGACTTCCAGTCCTGGAAAGGGGGGCTGCCTTTTTATTTCCTGCCCCATTATAAAGCATTAAAATATGTTCCAATAAAAAGCTTTAGGGTGCTGGGAGCGTCCACATATTTCATGAAACTTTTATTGTTGCCAAAACCCATGACGTCCGTGCATCCAGCTCGCCGTTCTGCCTGTGTCATCTTCCTTGTATGACCCGCTCCTTGCCGTCTGGCTGCCTGGCGATTGGAGGGAGCGTCGGCACCGGCTTGTCATCTCCCCCCTGCTCCCGGTTGTGTCTCAGATTTTATGATTTAGACAGTATGACTCGCCACTTAGCCAATTTGACTCTCTCTGCTGCCCCCTGGAGGATGGGCTCCCCCTTTGAGTCTGGTCCCTCCCAAGGTTTCTTCCTAATAGGGAGTTTTTCCTTGCCACTGTCGCCTCTGGCTTACTCACTGGGGGCTTTGGGTGGGGATGCTGTAAAGCGCTTTGAGACGATGTAATGTTGTGATAACGCGCTATACAAAAATAAATTTGTTGTTGTTGTTGTACTGTAGAGTTATATTTCCAGTGCATAGGTGAGGAGTTGGGCTTTTAAATCCATCACCTGTGGTGTATTTTAATATGAGGTGAAGCTGTTTTTTAAAGCAGGGGTAATGCATACGCAGGGGATGTAACTACTGCGGCTGTCTGCTGTCAGATATGAGTGACCTTTTCTCGGGGACACGGTGAGCGTCAGGAAGAGCACAAAGTGCCTCTTGTGGTGAGCTGACAGGTATACAAAGCAACCTCGAGCTGGACCCACAGTCATTTGTCGTAAGCTGTGGAATTAAAAAGTACACAGAAGGACGCTATTTGCACAGGGGCCAGCAGGTCTTACTAAAGTGGCTTCTTTATAGACAAATATTGACCAAAGTCATTGTTGCCTTTCGGAGGTGCTTTTTCCTGGATGGCCCCAGTAGGGGGGCGGGGCCAGAGGCGCTGGCTGTGTGTGGCGGCTGTTTACACAGGCCTCCGGTGTGTATGCGGCCCAGGAGTGCGTGCTGGGACAAAGACCTCTGACCCCTTGAGTAAAGGTTGACGGACAAAGAGGGGCTCCGCAGCCAAAATAACGGCCCTCCTGCCAGATGTGCCTTAGGAGAAGCTTGTTCTTTGAGGATCACTAATGAGGACTGTAATTATATGTTTGGTTAAGGGAGAAAATAACCCGAGGCCGGTGATGGGAAGCTTCCGGAAGCGGATTCTGCTGCTACTGGGACGTTGGCTGTAAAAGCTTTTTCACTAAGGCCCAGAAGGTCTGTGGGCACGACCTCCAAAAGGGTCATTTGATTGGTCCTCTGCAGCTTAGAGATGCAGGTTATTTGATGTCGCGATGAAGGTCAAGCATTAGACTTTGAGCACAGTATGCTATCGAGGGAGGAACCTGCCTCGATGCTGTTAGTACACACGGCACATATTGCCGAGCTCTATTAATGGGAACTCGACCCTTGCCGTGGGTTAGATATCGGGACAGCCTTCACTTCTGTCTTGCCACAGACCCATAGGGACCTGGAGTCTTTTAGCCGGCTGTCCGTGCTGAGGAGGCATTTTATCTTGGAAATCCTTCAATTTTACAAAATTCATATGTTGTCGTTCGAGGATGGGTCAGGAAGTAGCAGGTGTAGTTGTTTAAGAGCAGGTCTCATCACCGAAAATGCAATGAAATCCGAGAAGGTGAACTGCTGTTGGCCCTAAGACATGGGCTTATAAGAATATTCAGCTTTTATCCCGCTGCACAGTTGTGTTTGTGTCTCTGTGAAATAGTCTTACAGCAGAATTCCCACTTAGATCGCACAGGATGGGATTTTGATTATCCTTTCTACAGGTGAATAACTATCTTGTGAAGATCATATTAATTACTCCGGAACAAAATGTGATTTGCCTGAGCCACATGGTCGCTCACTGGGTAATCCTGAGGCCTGAGTGTTTACATCCCAATCCTGGCTCTTCAGCTTATAGCATCTCCCAGCTTCTCTCTGGGCTTCTTCTCCTTGAAGTGGCCTTTTGAAGTGCCCCCTAGTCTTGGACTGGCATCCCATCCTGGCTGTCCCCTAATACAGATGATGCATAGAAATATTCTTACAAAGTATACCTGTGTTGTATTAATTACCATATCCTTCTTAGAAGTTACCTAGGTTTAGTGAGTTATTGACATGGCAGAATGCTTAGGTATACAGCAAACTGACCAAATGCTTAGAAGATCTGAAGTTTGATAGTTTAAATTAAAGAGTCAGACACAAAAGCCTAATGATTTCCAAATAATTCAGCTATCTAATGGGCAAGTCTCCTGCTGAGTAGACGATCATTCATGTTGGTTTTTGACTTCATTTAGGTTTCAGCCAAAGATAAAATCGCTGTAACAGCAATCCCAATGCTTTCCATACACAAATACCAACCTTCTGCAAACATTCTTTATCGAGAGAATTCTTTTGATGTTATATATGAGCCCAAAGTTATTTTAATGATTGACTGGAAAGTAGTTCCAGAATGTTCTCCTGCCCTTTTGGTGTAATGCAATTTCGAAAGACCCGTAAATCTATATCCAAAATCCTTAATGTTTTCAGGCGGGGAATTCTGCTTTCTCCTTAATGCGATTTGGGAGCAGCCGTGTCCCATGACATGTGTGTGAGCCGGTGACAGTCCGCTGACTTCCCCAGCTCCGCATCCAGCCCGGAGCCGAATAATCATATCCAGAGCGGCTGGGCCCGGTCCCTGCGGGGCGTATCCTCTGACATCAGCCGACGCACACCCTCAAACGTCTCCGATGCTCCGCACCGGCCGTGGGGGCCAGTGGCCGGCTGCGGGGGCACGTGGGTGGGTGGGGCATGGAAAGACCCGTCCTCTGCCCGGCACTGCTGTCCCCTGACACCCAGCAAGCCCGCCCTGTGCTCGCCTTGGCCATCCCATTTCTCCACCTTCCGAAATCTATGAAGCACATGCTCCTCCTCATTCTCAGAGGGCTTTTTATACCTGGCACTGTACCCAAGGTAAGCAGTGGCATGAAGAAGAGATCAGTCTGGACACTGCGGGACCCTGTTGCCATCTGCACTTGGTGGAGCCCTAAGCTCTATAACACCAGGCCTGAGTCATTAGGCCTCGTCCGTCTTCCTTTGGCAGGTCGAAATACTTCCGGACTCCAGAACCCCTGTAATCCCCAGGCTCGGGCAGCTGTGAGTCTCCTCCAACGGCACGACCAGGGCCCTGGGGGCAGGGCTGGTGAACACAGTCCCAAGGTTGCATCCCCTGCTTGTCTGCACACCGCCACTGGTATTCCCGAGCTCGGAAGGTGCCGGCTCCCTGCAGTCTGTGGATGCAGGGAGGCAGATGGGTGGCAGGGGGGCCAGGCTGAGCCTGCAGTGACGGAGCTCCGGGGATCTGCACCGCCTGACTGGACTCCCAGGGCGGTGGGTGCGGGTGGAGCTGGCCTCCTGTCTGCTCCTTTGGGTGATCCTGCTCCTCCGGTTTTCATTTACATTCACAGCGAACACCTTTTCCAAGGCGCCTTGCACACCCCGATACACTGATGCATTTCTATGGCTTTATGGAACAAAATAAAACCTGGTACTTCATTGCGGTGTTGGGACAAGGTCAGATATGGTGACCGCGCACTGCCTGAAAGCATGGCTGCAGCCTCACTCCCTGCACTGCACCACAAGCACAGCCATGGTGTCTCCCATCGCATCTGCAACATGTGGCTGCCATGACAGTTGCCGTAAAATAGAGGCAGGCCTGTGGCAGCCTGCCGGGGGCACAGTGCAGTATATCATGAGGGAGGCTAGCATTTTAATTGGCTGGTAAATCATGAGGGAGGCTAGCATTTTAATTGGCTGGTAAATTTAACATGGTCGGATTGCATGCTGTCTATCGCCATCGCAGACGGGGGCCCGAAACAGACACGATGACTGTCAGTCACATCACCCAGGTCCCCGGTGGGCAGAGTCAGGCCTCTGACCAGGCATCGATGACAACATGATCGCGGCAGTGACAGCCCCCGTGTTCAGGTACAAGCTGTTTCAGGTAAGCAGCCTAACACTAGGTCACTTGTGGTGTATTTTAATGCCCCTGTATTCATGTATGGGCTGTTTCAGGTAAACATGCAGCCTAACGTTAGGCCCCATGTCGTATACCGTGAGTGCCCCTGTGTTCAGGTACGGACAGTTCCAGGTACACAGCCTGATATTAGGTCAGCTGTGGTGTATTTTAATGCCACTGTGTTCAGGCAGATAATGTGTCAGGTATACAGGCTTTAGTAAAAGTTTTTAATTCACCATATAAGTGAAGCACCTTGAAAATCTCTTAATAAAGAGTCTTTTTTTCCTGATATTACTCATGTTACAGTGAGATCAGGCAAGATGTACTTCACTTCCCTAAATAATAAAATAACGCTGACCTTGAACTAAACACTTTGATATAGTCACCTATATTAACTTAACAAAATAATTAATTTAATGAAAATTAATTATGAAGAATAATTAAGTTATTATAGGTTAGAGTGGAACATAGCCAACAGTGAGACTTGAATTGGGGAAGCAATCTTCTCTAGAGCTTTCCTTTGTACAACTAGGCTACTCTACACACACGGCTACTGACAGCCCTAGGACAGAGAGAGCCTTCGTAATCGTAATCGTTACTGTTATCATATTCAGATTGAGGATGGCGGCGGAAAGTCGCACGGAATGAAAAGACGGGAATCTACTGGAAATTAAGGTCAAAAGCATCTGGAGACTGCAGCGGGCGGCCAGGCAGCCTGAGCGGTGGAGGCGTTGTGGTCAGGCAGCCGTGTCCACGTCTGTAATTAACCCAATTACACAACAGCAGCCTGACATAACGCCACTGCACACATTTGCTAGCCGCTTGCCTATTTTTTCCGCACGTTTTTCCAGAATCTAAAGCATTTGAACTGGCTTTCATTGGAAGGCCACTTTAACTATTATTTATACAATTTTTATAAATATTATAATTGTATTGGCGTGACCCTGTGCCGGATAAGCGGATAACCTGCATGGGTGGGTGATTATAAGTGCAGGTAATTTATTGTTGTGTGATTTATGATGGAAAAAAATTGTAGTGAAGAGAAGAAAAACTGAACAGGACGGTGATATTTTTCCTGAAAGGACACCCCCCCCCCCCCCCAGGCTTAAATTAATTCAGAGGGCCAGTAAATCGCTGCTCCTTCTGGACGCTGTTTTCCTGCTGTGAGTTTTATGAGGCACGTTCACCTTCACTCGCCGGTCGGACTTTTGCGTGCACGGTGCAGCCCGTCCCGGCGGTCCCGCGCTGGACCAGGGCGCGTGTCTGCCAGAGCGCTCAGGCAGCCGGCGGCTGCCGGCCCACTGCGGCCGCATGTGGAAAAACTTTACTTCGGTGGAGGGTTCGAAACTGGAAACCATTCATGTGGCTGCATGACGGGGGAACGAGGTGGGGGGGGTGTTGCCGGGACTGCCAACATCAATAGAGTGCTCAGGGACAAACCCAAGGGGTCGCTCAGACATGTGTACGCTCCCGCTCACAAATGAGCTGAGGTCACGTGCCCCCCCCAACCCCCCATTCTTAATCTTGGGAATTTCTCTCTTTACAGAGCATCGTATTTCGCACAGGAAATGAGGCAGGGTACAACAAACAGAAATCACCGAGACTGACAGGCCGTATTGGGCTCACAACTGCCTATTGACTCTAATTGCTCTCCGAAGGCCCCCGGCTCAAGGTAACTGTTGATTTAGTTCAGCTGTTTTAAATCAGCTCAGGGAGGCCGCGCGGGCAGACAAGCCTGGCTGCATTACATTTGTCCCGCTGGGTCCCTCAGGTATAAATATCACGCGGTTTTGCCCTGGAAAAGAGCGAGGCCTCTCCCCGGCCGCTCCGGGCTGCTCCCACAGCCGAGCCTTTCATGAGCGATGGCCTGATATCCCCCCGGTGACGACACGATGACAGTTTCTGACCGAATCAAAATCATATTTCTGTTTGGGGCCAGCGGACAAAAAAGACGATATTAAGCCGTGACGACTGTAGTTTGTATTCTTTCTGTTTTTCTTGGACGTTCCCTTGAAAAAATAAACACTCATTCCACAGCTGCCATTCTCAATGGATGCTATTAATCCCCTGTCTTCCTGCCCGTGTGCTCACATTTAAAAAAAAACAAGGGGGCGTGGTGGGGGGGGGGTGAGGGGGAGCACACGTGAATGATTTTAAATAGCCGTTTCCTGACTGGAAGAATGACTCTGAATCAATTACGCAGAGGTCGCCATGGCAACACAGAGCCGATAGCACCAAATCCAGCGACGAGTAGCAGCCGGCCGGCGATTAGTAGCTGGTGCGTATCCGTGAGATAAGCCGCTCAGCACGAATTTGTAAGTGAAAACTTGTTTATGCCTCTAGGAGCGGTCTATAGTAATTAAAACGAGAGCGGACATACGCGCAATGAAGGCAATAACAGCTCAGTTTCGCTCCGTCTAGGCTTGATTTGCCTCATGTATGAAGTTAATTGGAAGCCTCTCGCCCTTTGAAGGTCAACAAATTAGATATTCTACTGCCCCGCGGCCACCAATCACAGCAGCGGCGGTAGCGTAATGTGCCGTGGAATCGCTGTCCGTAACCTTGCCTCTCGTGACAGTTAAGGACAAAACACCCAGGCAATGCATTAATGCCACCGGCGACCGCACATACCTATGTATACATAATCAACTTCTCAGAAACATTTAACATTATGCATCAACTGACCTGCAAGAACAGAACTGTATATATGTTACTGATAAGTAATATACTGTAATGTCATCAAATAGTATATAAATACTATAGACTAAAAAAAGGACATCACGTTGGTAAGTACACAAAGGAAGCACACGGTATGTAAACAGCTGGTTGCCTGGCAGACAGTAAAGTTAGGTTGCTTTGCACAAACGCTCTACTAGGCTTGTGCGCTAATCACACTATCACTGGCTTTCTTTCCATCCACAGAAGCTTCTCTTGCTCACCTTTGCACTTTAAACTTCTGCTGAGCTGGTCGGCCTCCTGATGGATTATCACGGGATGCCTGACAGGAGAAACACCAGCTTCCTCTCATGCCCTCTGGTATTTTACCTGGCAAATATTTTACCTGGCAAATATTTTACCTGGCACGGTGCAAGCACCTGAAACTGAGAGCGCCGGGGGAGTCGGCCGTCCCGGGCACACGTCCCGGCTCGGGGCTGCCCGTGTCAGTGCGCCGTGCTAATCTGGGGGTGTGATTTCAGATCGGCCCGCCGCTGACCACTGGGCAGGGGTGGGGTGGGGTGGGGAGGGCGGACTCGATAACATTGTGGGGGCCGCACTTGTTTTTGGCACTCAGCGTGTTCTGTTGAGGAATGATTAACACGTTGGGACAATCCTGCCTAAATTAGATCAGGGACCTCGCTGGGCTCAAAAAACATTATAGCCCCCTGCCGTCACCTTTTACGGCACTCCATGGGAATCATTGGCTTGGAGGAGCTTCATGAGGGTATTTCAATCATAAATACTCAGAAAGGGCAAATGAGCGTGCTCATGATCTCAGACCCTGTGCGGCCGAGCACATAACCGGACGGACATTATGACGTAACGAGCTGACGTCATCACCTGTCTGAAGGCAGTGGTTCTTTGTGTGAAATCCACAAGATCGATGAGAGTCATTTACTCGCGGTGGGTGGGGAGACTTAGAATGATGCAGCCAAGCCATTGCTGCCCCCACCCCCAGCTGTGAGCTGAGCTGGCAGCCCTGGTTAGTGGATGCGCTAGGTCTCCGTTTGAGTGTTGGGGGGGGGGGGGCGAGACATGTAACAGGATGACTGGGCCGGGGGACGATGAGGGGGTGTTCGCCTGAGCGAGTCGTGGTGTGTCTGAGGACCTCTGGCCTTGATTGGGTAGTTAAATAGGCCAAATCCTTCCTGCGTGGGTTCTACCTTTGCTGTGATGTCAGCAACAGTGCAGAGACCTGAGTTTTCTGCAACACTTATGGCAGAATACGCCCCCATGGGCACATGCAGTCAGTCCTGGCACACAGGATGGACTTTAATTGAAGGAGAAATTTTAAAACAGTAGAAAATCCACACCATATTAACCATACAAAGCAGGCAAATGTTTACAGGCAAAAGTGGGGTCTGCACTGGTCGCCCAGGCTGGGAGGAGATGGGGGCCACTGAACCACCCAGGATTAGCGACGCGGAAGTTAATCTCCATCAGTGAGCCGGAAGCAAGGGGGGAGCGTGGCAGTACCAAACCGGGGATGCGAACGACACGCTCAGGTGGATCTGAGATGATCTTTGTGGAATTTTGTTATATATGCTGTCATATTGCTGCTCCAGCAGTAGACTGCCTGCAGCAGACGCAGCCTGGATGAAGGGCACTGAGGTGCCGTCAGCCCCACCTGCGCTAGCTGAGAAGCCCCGAGGTAATGATAGCATCACTGCCAAGGTCGGGCAAATGACCCCACCTACTGAATCACGCGTGTAAGGTCAAGAGTGAGCTTCTGGGTGTGTGTGGGGGGGGTGTTAATGAGGCCTCTTTTTTATTGCCCTCACCTCTCCAGGCTCCAGGGTCATGTTCTCTTGCTTAGACCACTGCCTCACCCAAGCCACTCCCTCAGCCAAGCCACTCCCTCACCCAAGCCACTCCCTCACCCAAGCCACTCCCTCACCCAAGCCACTCTCTCACCCAAGCCACTCCCTTCCCAAGCCACTCCCTCATCCAAGTCACTCCCTCAGCCAAGCCACTCTCTCCCTATTGTACTATATAAATTATGTGTGAATATGATTTCTTTTCTGTACTACATTACTGTACTACATTGTCCTATACTGTAAAACCCTACATTATGGGAATGCAATTTCTCATTTCTGCTCTTCATCAACTCTCATCCCTTTTTCTCAGTGAATTTCCATCACAGTGCCCCCTCCCTCCTCTTCCTCTCCACCTCCCTTTCCTCTCTCATCTGTGAGGCATGCTGATTCTACAAAGCCATCAAATCACAGCACAGATAGGACTCTTTGCGGCAGCACAATGAGGAGACGATGACAACACTGATATTCAAGTATCCCCCACCACTCCCCCCCCGCCTCCAGCTACAGGTGATTTACCGTCTCTGACCACCCCCGTCATGCATCAGTACACTCCTGTAGCTCAGGGGGCGTGCACGCACCTTTCCGCAGGACGGACGTGGATCACTGGTGCTTCTGCTAGATCTGATCTTCCCTGATATAACTTTAGTAATCGTGTTCAGATAACGAGAAGTAAAAAAAAAAAAAAAAAAAAAAAATGTGCTTAGGATTATGGAATCAAGATGTTGCAGAATATGATAATAATAATAAAATTTACAAAAGGAATAGATTTGTAGGAATGTAACTATTCTTTAATCTGCTTTTCAGGGAACAGAAGTGATTTGTGTTAGACAGTATTGCATTACACTTTAATTTTGTTCCCGGAGCGGAGGATTACGGGCGGCATTAGATAGCACTCAGTGTGGATTAGCAAGACCGCCATTCGGCTCCCTGGGACAGAATTCATCTCCCCCCCCTTTGGCTTTGATTTCTGTCTTTGGCTGCCATGCTCCCCCCCCCCCCCCGCTTCGGCCGCCCTCTTCAGACCCCATTG
>JAODLC010000021.1:12023802-12040097 GCA_026781145.1 Hippopotamyrus pictus
AGACACACACACACACACACACACACAGACACACACACACACACAGACACACACACACACACACACACACACACAGAGGGAGTGGCGGGAATGCTGTCAGTAAAATTTGGTGATGGAGGAGAGGGGGGTATCGTGCTGGAGGATCATTCAGTCAAATTTAAGAAGTCTATCCATCCCCTTTTGTGCCAAGATTAGTCTTGAATTTGTATGCTGACAAATGGAAAAAACAAACATGCAAGCATGCAAAGCTGCAACATGTGTTTCTTCCATGATCAAACTCGCCACTGTCAAAAAAATATCAAACACATAATATAAAAGCTCATAAAGGTTACAGCTGTGTCTTCTGCTTTCTTTTGTTCATCTGCTCAATATAATAAATTTAAAAAGTGCATTATGCTTAAGTATATAATTGCTTCAAACACAGCATATAATAATCTGTAGGTACAGATGCTGGTTTGATGATGTTAATGTCGCAAGTTTGATGTATTACAAGATCTTGTTATATTGTAAGATCCCTTATTATGTAAGATCTTATTTAACTAGCGGACATTTTAGTATTCTAAATAGCATGATGTGGTTCGGACATATTGAGTCTATAGTTCTGATGCGATGGTTAGAGATATTTAGGTGAGAACAATCGGTTCATTTTTTCTTTTTTCCCCTTTCTGTTTGGCTCTGTTGTAGAACTACGAGCCAATTAGCCAATTAAGAGGCAATCATCCTATTAGTGTGGTATGTGCCTGATTGGCTGACGTCTCCCAAAGCTGCACCTGATCTAAATTTTCCTCAGACTATAGGTGATATGAAAGTAAGACCAGAAGTTCCCTTTTGCTGGTTGAGATTTCTAAGTTTGTTTCCTTTGTAATATGTTGTTGCTAGTTGTTTTGTTATCTTTATTTTGTAGTGTAGCCAGTTAGCCTGCAGAAGACATTTCTTTGGCTCTGCCAGTTTTGTTTATTGGGCCTTCAGATAATTAGGAAAGGCTTCTTTTATTTTCACTAGCCTTTTTTTCCTCCAAGGGAAACATTTTATTTGGTGTTTGTTAAAGCACCACATGTAGTTGTGGAGGAAAGCAAAACATTGTACAATGATATCCGGGTTATGAGTAACAAAAATGTATGGTTATAGGTGATTTTTAACTTGCCTGGTATACAGTGAGACAGTCTCTGGCTGCACTGTACATGAACTTGAGATGGTGGAATTGGTACAGGGTTGTTTTCCTCAGTTTGTTACCCTTAACAGAGGAGAAGCCATTGAGTTCCCTAATGATCAGGATAGGATTGGAAAATTTTAGGTTTTAGGTCCACTTCACAGTAGTGATCATAATATGGTTAAATTTGTGGTTAATTTTAGTGTTGGAAGAGCAAATTCCACAACAAAATATACAGTGTTAGGAAGGCTAACAAGTTTAATGGTTTGAGACTGAAACTGTAAACTGGGTGGAGTTAAATAAAACTGAGTCATGGGACTCTTAAAGCACATTATTGCAAGCAAAGGAGGACTTAATACTGGTTTTATTACCGAAATTAAGAATGAGGTCAGGAGGAAAAGGGCTCTCTTCCACAAATGGAAAATAACTAACGATGTCAGAATAAAGCAGGAGTGTCTAAGTCTACAGGTTGAGTTATGAGTATTAGAATCACTAAGAGGAATGTCAAAAAGAAGGTTGCATTAGAGGCTACGGATAAATGGTAAATGGACTGCATTTATATGGCGCTTTTCTACTCCTGCGAGCACTCAAAGCACTTTACATTACATGCCTCACATTCACCATTCACACACCAGTGGTGGAGGCTGCCATGCAAGGCACCAACCTGCTCGCCAGGAACAAATGTTTTTATTTCTTCAGTATTTGAACAAGAAGCTTTAAAAGCTAAAGACAATGCAGAATGGTAACGGTCATATAATTGAAAAATGAAATCAATATAGTTAATGAGTTTAATTGTTTTGCACGGGTATTTGCTGTAGACGAAATGGGTAACATACTGACACTTAGGTTAATTAACTTATGTCATCTATGACTGATATATAATGTAAAACTGAAGCTGATGTGCTACAAAGTCAAGCTCAAAATAAATCATTGGGCCCTGATGGCATCCTGATGGAATATTATTCGCTGACCATTTCAGAAATCTTTATCTGCTGGTGTGGTACCTTCTAATTGCAAGCATGCTTATATAACGCTTATACCCAAGGAAAAAAGTGTCCTTCAATTTTAGGTTATTTGTCTTTGGGGGAAATAAGACATCTTGCAATTTCGATTTTTTTCAAATGTATTTTTATTTATTATTTCACAGCATGTCCTCTTTAGTGTACAACAGGAATAAATATGTTTCCTTACATCAGTGAAAAGAGAGATGCAAAAACAAAATGTCTACTACAATGGACATAAATGAATGGGTGGGGTCTCAGGAGGATATTCAAAAAAGGGGATAGAAGTAATCCTGCAAACTATAGGCCAATTAGTTTAACAGTAATATAAGCTATACAGTAATTCAAGTGAAAATGGTAGATTACCTGGATTCAAATAACATTCTGAGGGATAGCCAACATGGATTTAGGAGAGGTAGATCCTGTTCAACAAATCTACTTGAGTTCTTTGAGAAAGCTACTTGGGGAGTCGTTCATAAAAAGGCCTACAATGTGATCTACTTAGATTTCTAGAAGACCTTTGCTGTCCCCCACAAATGGCTCCTTAAGCTCAAAGCAACAGGGATTTTAGAAACTGTAGCAGCTTGGATTGAAAACTGGTTAAAACAGGAAGCAGTGGGTAGTTTTTTTAGAGGCACAATGTCACAGTGGGCCTGTGTTCATAGTGGTGTTTACAGAAAATGGATAGATGGGGGACAAAAATGTGGACTGTTTTGGGGTCCCCAAGGACTGGGTTGTGATACCTGACCTAGAGGAATAAGGGTTTGAATGGCCAGGCACTTTTCTAGTCTTTAGCCATCGCTGTAGGTTAGAATATTATTGTAAGAATGTTGGTGAGCTCCGGGGGTACGAGCCCCTCCTCAAATATCAAAGAGTAAGCTTTAGATTACAGGTCATTTAGCCACTCTGCTACCCATTCTGAGAATCAGAGTGGGATCCAAGGCAAGGCATTCAATGCAAAATTGAGGTATTCTGCAAAATTACACAAATATTTGAACATATGAACTAACTCTGATCTCGTGGCAGGTTTTTATGTTAGTTTGTTACAATGGTGCCAGCAGTTCACGAACGCTGTGGTCTACGAACAATTTGGTTCATGACCAAAAAATTTCGTGAAAAAAAAAAAAAAGCATTGGTTCGCCTACAAATTGGTTCTCGACCACTTTCCTGAAATGGATTGTGTTCGTGAACCACAGGCACCACTGTACATGGTTGGCTGGAGGCTTTGTATCCTCCTTTCTGAGCCATGACTGGATTATGTCATATCAGCCAGTGATACAGCACAGGTCTGTGTGAAGGTATTGGATGCCCATTGCATAAGGTGCCATAATGTGAGATTAACCCTCATAACATGCCTGTTTAATTCTATTGCTCTTCAAAGCCAGTCCACATCAATCATTATTACATGCAATAGCTGCATAAATGTTTCCCGACACATCTTTATTTTTACATAGTTTACATTTTTATTCTTTACACTCCTTTTACATTATTTCTTGCATTCTATTTACTTATTTAAATTCAATTTTGTTTTCTTTCTGTTCTATTTTACCCTGCATTCATCTTGTATTTTTCTGTATTTTGTACCCTTCCTGTCTTCTTTCTTGCATTGACAAGGATAGTGTTCCAATTTTGTTGTATCTTGTGCAATGACAAAGGCATTCATTCAAATAATTATGTATTATATACCTCCATTTTCAGTTCTCTCCTGCTGATTTAAAAATAGATTGCCATCAGTTTCTGTGTATTTGTATTTAAAGTACATTATGTGAATGAATTAGTCTGGATGTGTTTCTTTGGGTTATTTTGCTATCTTGATTTCATTAGGTCCTTGAAATCCTTTTTATATAGTTACTGTTTAATCAAATAAATTTCATTATCATTGCACAAAGTCAATGCACAAGCTTAAAATGCTTAGCAGGAAGAGTAAGAGAGGGACTCGGATTGCCCTATCTGTCTGATGTTTGTGATGAATGGGGCTGCAGAGGACAGACAGCATTGATTACAGGATCAATAATGCACGTGTTCACTGTTCTAGTAGTGGTTACCAACACTGTGCTTTCACATTCAGAGATGGGGGATTTCAAAGCAAGTTCAGATATCTTCTATGAATTTTTTGCTGAGTAAAAATAATGAAATGAAAAGTTGCTTTTGGTTTTACAAAAATTGACCTTTTTTGCATTGAAATCTATGGCAAAAAGAATATATCTGCTCCAAAAATAATTTTTCCGATGTTAACACTGCATTTGCACTGGCCAGGGGAATACCCTGAACTGGACCATCACAGTGAGCCTGGATCATGTATCGGGAACACCCAGAACAGGACCAACACAGGACCGTCACAGTGAGCCTGGACCAAGATGGACGGAACAAGAGTAACCTAAAGCACTTGGCAAATGTCTATGCTAACATTCAGAGAATGGATATAGGAGAACAGGTCATTCTTACGTCGTCTTGTATATTAAATAGTGTGTTTTGTTTGCTGAAAGTCACTGAAGATGATTTTTGGAAATCACCATATAGCAGGTTTAATGAAAATAGATAATTTGCTATTGTAGATTGACATGTTTAGATTATTAGGGCAAAATAAATGGACATTCAGAACACCCAAATTGTTCACTGAAATGCAGGTACAGGAAAAAAGTGTTTTTTTACACTTGGTACATAAAGATTCTTATGCTGCTATATCTGGATGCGTCATTATACATTTTTAGAAATCTCCAGTGATCTCCAGATTTAGTAGCATTCCACAGCCTCCAACTTACTAATTTTTTAACTTTTAGTGATCTGTGGGATGTACATATAAATACACTAAATGGGGCAGTCCTGCTGATGACTTGATTAAACCAAGAACCCCAAGCAGACAGAACATGTACTAGATCCTGGATTCATGGTGGTTACATTTCATTGAACTCTCTGAATTGTAGGCTGCTTAGTGAGTAGCAGTCAAAATTAATGGCTATTGACATTTTCGTTAAAGGTTTTGGAAGAGGTTCACTGCTCATTAATTGAATGCATCTCTTTAAGCCATTCTAAAGTTTTGTGTGTGTTTTTTTTTAAGCAGCATATCTTCCAAAGAGCATAATGAATTTCTTGCCCTTTTTAGCTTCATATCATAAAATTCTATCTTTGCAAATCCCATCTTAAGGATTGACGCTTTTGTTTCATGACTGGGGTCCCCTACATGCTGCTTTCTATTGCGTATGTATATGTATATATAATGAATATAATTTATTTTGGCGTAAAACTAAGCTATCCGCCAAACTATGTTAGTTAAACCATATCAAAACCTATCCAAAAGTCACCCCAGTATTTGCTGCACCCTTCCAATACAGCCATGTATTTTTTCGCTTGACCACAAATACACGCTGTATGACTAATCAATACCTCAGCAAATTATTTAACTAATTTAAGGAATTAATTGAGCTGGTGGTGAAATTAACAGTTACATGGAATGGCTGAAATGCCCCCGAAGACGTTTGAGAACTGAAGCGACATTCATCTACCCATTCAACTGGGTATCAGTGACTTTTTTTGGAGAACAGAAGAAATTCTTACTAGTTTTTATTACTCTTAATTTCCATTATTAAATTGTTGTTTTGTATGGAGCACATATACCCAGAGAAATAGTTTTAATAGCTTTTTCCTTCGATTGCCTAAGACTTTTGTACTGTGCTGTGTACAAAAATAAATATATTTTTATTAACTTTTCTTCTGCTGCTTGTTAATGGATACATACTGCTTTAGCCAGGTCTCCCAGTACCCACTACCCTGGGACCTCACCTGGCCCCACTCAATACTTGGTCAAGTTAACATGGAGTTCTTTCTTAATTTACCGAATTTCGTAAACTTTGTGAATTTCTGTTTTGCAGTAGGAGCACAGAATGAAGGTGCCATAGTGGAAGATCTGGCCTTGTGACCAATAGTTTCTGGGTTTTTAGCTGTACTATTTTAGTTCTGTGGGTTGTTTTGAAATAATGACTTGACATAGTTGAAATAGGTGGCATATCTTATGTTGTACAGTGTATCCTAACCAAAGCCAAATACTTTATTGATATTAACCGTTGATCAGAAACCTCAGAAAGGTTTTACAAAGGAGTCGATCAATGTCAGCAGTAAGTGCACATTTTAATCTGATCTCCACGCTATTGATTTTTTTAAATGGATCTCTGGAAATGAGTCCAACTGCACTTTTTCTCTGAAGGAAAGAAATAGAATCAGGTTTCAAATTTGGGTAGATGAAGTAAATTGGTACGTATCAAAAATCCAGTTTGACCAGTTGTTTGGTGTGACCGTTCCTGTTTCTTAACGCATACTCCTGACATGTGAATATTAATCTGACAACATAGCACTCTATCAATACTGTATATATCAACTAATAATAATGTATGTGTGGATAAAGGAAGAGAGCCAAGCTTTAATTGCGATCTGGTTAGAACAGATTCAACGAGATCTGGATGGCATGACAAGAAATAATAAAGTATTTGCTATAATATGCTATGGCTGCACGATACTGGAAAAATTACAAATATTGCAATGTGATTTTTTTTTTGTGATAAATATGACAATTTCTCAGAAACCCATCTGTGAGTGATTTTGCTCAGCGTCTGCAAAAGTGCGCTCGCCACACACCTGCTCAGCGTCTGCAAAAGCACACTCGCCACCCTAGTTTGCCTTTCAGTCTCGCATTCCCTCATCATTGGTTTGTACATGATTGTACTTCACTCCTTCACTATGGACAGACTCCACCCCTTAAATAAAACTGTGAAAGGAGCAATCCAGCCGTTTCTCAGCAGTATGCTGATTCTCATCTCTGTCAAGTGCATACTGGATTTCCTGATTGGATGAAAGTGAAATAACATCTGTAACTTCTGGCCTCCAATACCTGCTGCCCTTCCATTCACTGCTGCACCTTCTTAATGGTAGTGGAGATAAGAAGCCAACACCCGCTACAAATAACTTTGACTTTGTGCCAAGGATGCAGACAGGCTCTTTCTGCATTCCTCAATGGACTGAAAAGCCTGCAGTAATGGCCCCAGTACCACATTATCCCCCAGTATGTGATGGGAAATGCTGTCTTCTCCAAGTCCATGAAGCATGTATTGACTGCTGATGTTTCCTATGATTCCTCACACAACCAGGGAAGCAAGAATAGCGGGGGTGCTGTTCCACAGGCAGACTGGAATCCCCAATACTGTATATGCACTGTATGAGTACTGTGTGTGTGTGTGCGCGTGCGTGTGTTCATGTAAATAAACAAACACACACATATACAACAATTGATAGATTTCTAAAAGACCATGTGACATTCATGAGAGGAGAGGGGAATTTGTTAAACATGAGGTAGGAATTGGATTAACGAAGGTATCCACACACACCTATGGTAGTGTGTCCAGTGTGACGCTTAAAGCTCAAAGTGGGAACCATGCAGTGGAACCTTCATCAGTGTGTTTCAGTCATACTGAGTCATAATTTTGATCAGTTAGATATTCATGGAACAATTAAACATACATAATGCTGTATCTTTAACTAAGTACTGGCTAATTGGCAGCCAGTAGGAAATCATTGAAAGAACAGACCAGAAAGAACGATAACGCTAAGATATAATAACAATGCTAAGTTTGCTGCCTTATCTTTAATCTCCCTTCAAAAGCTTGTAATTTTCTACAAAAGGCTATTCCTGTTTTGAGTGGAAGCAGTGATTTCATTGGCCAGCAGAGTTGCTATGGGAAGCTTGTGTTGTAGCAACAGGAGCATGAGCCGTGCATGTTGAGAACACGAGCTCGTAATATCTTTGCCTGGACTAGTTAAGGGTTTTCATGACAGATTCAGTTGGCTCTGCATCATGATGCAGAACAAGGAGACTCAGACTGAGGATGAACTGAAGGTAGGCTATGGGTTGCTGTGTAGACTAAGGATGAGGTGGCATTTTGTTCATTGAGCTTGTTAGAACGTTGTTACTGTAGCTGAAGGCTTGGGGTTTGTGTCTATGAGTTGGAGCCACAGATTATCAGCCCCCTGTTAACCAAAAAACCCCCCACCCCCACGTTACAACAACAATGGATAAGATATGAGAGCATTTTTCAAAACCCATGTGCTTCAAGTAGAGCTTCCCTAGACCTTCAGAGAGGGATTAGTCCAGCAGAAGGTTATTATACATCGCACATCTTTCTGAAACAACATTCTGCATGGCCAGGTGTGTTACTGTCCTCTACCAAGACCTGCTGCCTTCATTCCTTTTTCCCTTCAGTGCATCGTGTGAGCTAGGCTGTTAGTAATGCAGTTACTGGGGTATAGAAAACACCCAGAGCAGTGTATACAGTGTAAATTTCTTAGCGTGCAAAATATTTATTAATGAGTCTTTGACCTAAGAATAGTTCCTACAGTATATGTGCATACTGTAGGCAAGCTGAAATTTTATCAAAGCTTTATAACTGAAAGATTTTTGAGGGCATATTGGATGAGCATGGTGATGCTGAGGGAGGGCAGAGTGGGGAGGTTGGAGAGGGGGTGATTTTGGACTTTGTTATGAAAGTCGTGAAGGGATGGTGATGAGTCAGGACTAAGGTCCTGATGGGGACCTGCTTTGTGGCTGGAAACTGCTGCAGAGGAAGTTATTTGGCGTGAGCTTGCTGTCTAATTTATAATGAATGTAGAATATCATTGGCAATAGGAGAGATTGACAGGAAGTATAAAGCCTGGGAGCAGCACTTTGTATCACTCTTTGTGTTGCTGTATGTCTCCCATTATGGTAAATGGACTGCATTCATACAGCGCTTTTCTACTCCTACGAGCAATTTAGGGTTCAGTGTCTTGCTCAAGGACACTTTGATGGGGTCAGGAGGAGCCAGGGCTCGAACCTGCAACCCTCTGGGGGCCGTACAATAGCACTACCTCCTGCTCTACCATCTTCCCCTGCATTATCCTGGGAGCAGCACTCTGTATCACTCTTTGTGTTGCTGTTTGTCCCCCATTATCCATGAGGTGTTGATCTCATTTTAACATCCTATCCTAATTCAACAAATATCGTGTGGCTCTCAACCTGAATGTTTGGGTATAAGGTGCCCCAGCATCCCTGACTTCACAAACTACTCCATGGACATGACAGGTCCGAGGTGGTGTTTTTGGACTGCCTTCTCTCCATGCCTTGGCTGGGATCCTCCAGGAGAGGGTGTATGTGTTTGGCCAAACCCAGGACATGCTGCAAGCTCCAACACAACAGCAGCCTGAGCCGGGCCACAGTACCCTGAGCACGGCACATCTCCCCGAAGCCACATCCAGGTGGGCAGCAGTCTCTCCCACCTTCTCATGCCTCTTCTTCCTGCAGTTTAATCCTAAAGGTCTGTTTTAAAATGACACTGTAATGTTTACTGTCACTGTCATTTTGGTTCTAATGTATATTAGATTATCTGCTCTGTCGGCTTTGCTTCGACCTGAATATTGGATCCTCTTACTCTCAGGAGTCTGATTATTCAGGCGACGCTGAAGCAGGGTTTGGCCTGTACTTTCTCAATGAGCCAATGAGCCATACATGTGATTGTGATTAAGGGACGGAAATGGCCCCAGAATACTGCCGAATTACCACAGAGACGGCCTGATTTAAAGCCTAATATATATCCTAATATTTTAACCTTACACTACTGTTGAATATTTCTTCATCTGAAGTCATTGTATCTAATAATGTGGCAATACTTGGCTTCATGTTCAGCATATATTTTAGACCGTCTTTAGCAGCCAATGTAATGAGGGTGGATGGAGAAGGGTTACAGATTCCATGCATCTCTCCCTTAGCTCCTCAGTAACCGACGCACATGCTGCAGATACAGAACATCAGAGCAGAGTGAGTACATGGTTGGTGTCTTTCCTACCAGGCCAACAGGGGGCGCTTCAGCAGATGTAATGGAGCATGGACACCTTACTCAGCTCCTGCTTGGCCTCCAATCATGTCCACGCACAAGCTTCACAGCAATCAGCTGTTTTAAGTCCTTCAGTTAAGTGCTGTTTACTTTCATGAGACTCAGGGGAACCACAGCCATCAATAAAAAAGAATGAAATCCCATAAAATGTCCTGGATTCTGGCTCTATGGCATTTAGTTTTGGGGCAAGACAGAATTCGGTAGCTAATAGTGACTTCATCGCTTTGTGTAATATTACTGCTCATCTGCAGAATAGATTGGCAATCATTTAAAAAAGTCATGTGTGAACCATCCATCATCTGTGAAACAAATAATGTATTAATTTATTTTGTCAGTGTACACTCAGAAGGAAATGGCATTTTCAAATTTTATTAAATCAGTGACATAAGAATTGCTCATTTAAACACACATGAAATAGTGTTTCAATGAGCAAAGAAACCTAAAAATGTGACACTACTGCTGTTAGTATTTGGCACTATTTCAATTATTGAAACGATCGCTTCTGTCCAATTAGTGAATTAATTGATAATTCACTGGTTAATCAATTGAATGCTTTGGCTAAAATGGATAGCTATATATTCACCAGGACAAGGGATTGATGGTTATGATCTGACCTAGGAAATGTATGACCCCTAGTGGTACAAATATGACATTGTTTGTTGCTGCAGTAAGAAATGGTGGACATACTGCTTAGTGATTACACACCTTTCCCCTCTGTGGCTACAGAGATCAGCATACACTTTCAAAGACACACTTGTCTTGAGAAGTAAAAACTGGAAATATGTAAAATTCACTTTGATTTACATACTTGCAGTAATTGTGTACGTGACTGCAGTGACTTACTGTAGCACCTCACTGGTTTTGTGTCATTTGTAATTTTTTGTTCTGTCAGGTTTTAGCTACATCAGTGTGATTGTGAATTGATTAACATGATGTTTATGATTCGGTGTAATTCAATGCAAAGCGTAATAATGTGATAACAATAATGAGGAGGAGATGGAGAATTACCAGAGAGCCATGAGTAAAATGGCCGAGGACATGCTGGCGCTGCGGAGGCAGGTCAGCACCTTGAGCTCTGATAACAGCCAGCTGCGCAGCCGTCTCAGCCTGCAGCACGACCTGAGCCGCTCCCCGCTCAGCGCGGACGTCGACGTCATGACCAGAGAGGAGCTCGCGGGCTGTATTGGTAAGCCTGCCTGCTCAGCCCGCCATGCACGTGCATTGGGAGCTGGTGCCTCAGCACACAAAGAGGCACACTGCCTCGTCTCGGAGGTGCTTCTTCGTCTACAAGCCTGCCTGCTCAGCCCGTCCTGCACTTATACTGGGAGCTGGTGCCTCTGACACCCATGAAGAGGCACACTGCCTCGTCTCGGAGGTGCTTCTTCGTCTACGAGCCTGCCTGCTCAGCCCGTCCTGCACTTATACTGGGAGCTGGTGCCTCTGACACCCATGAAGAGGCACAATGCCTCGTCTCGGAGGTGCTCCTTCATTTGTCTGCTGGTTTATTTCCCGCACGCACACCTAGGAGGACAGTTTATATTATTTTTAAGAGACTGAAGACATCACAGCTATTAGTAACTACAGGGGAGTGTGTACAAATCCCAGGGTCGGCAGAGTAATTTCACCCTTAGGCTCCTAAGCAAGGCCCTTAATACCCACAGTGATGTCACCGTCGGGCCCCTAAGCGAGGCCCTTAATACCCACAGAGTGATGTCACCGTCGGGCCCCTAAGCGAGGCCCTTAATACCCACAGAGTGATGTCACCGTCGGGCCCCTAAGCGAGGCCCTTAATACTCACAGAGTGATGTCACCGTCGGGCCCCTAAGCGAGGCCCTTAATACCCAGTTGTTCCAGGGACTGTCTGGCTCTGTTTGCTGAAACTGTCGCTTTGGATGAAACTGTCAGCCAAATGAATGATACTATTTTGTACAAAGTTTCATTATTTTAAACTAATGCCAATTCAGTTTTATAAGGGTTTGGAATATTATAAAATAATTTGCCTTGTTAGCGAATTAATTCCTGTCCGTTCTGAGGGTTTTATGACATTCTTGCATATCTCTCTGCACTCCCGGCACATATTCAAACACGACCTCATTTTTCGGAATGCTAAATGCTACGAGATTAAACTCTTATCTCCTAAAAGGCCAGAACACAACCTTCACATAGTGCCATCTGAGACGGGTCAGTGTCTTCCTGAAAGCAAACGGGTGTTTTCCCACCTTTCCATGCAGAATTACAGGATGTGAAGCATAAACACACAGTACGTGTATTCCAGAGACAACATTCACTCCACAGGGAGGTATCCGAGAATAGTGATTATTTCATGCTTCCTTGTGCAAATAGCTATAATCCAGGCCCAGAATGCAGTATTAAGGTTAACATGTATAACTTTGTATAGCATCAAAAGTACCTTGGAATATGGGAAGGATACGGGAGCAATCAACAGAAAGACTTTTATTCTGGCTGTGAAAGCGTATTATAATCGAGATTTACTGAACAAAGACATCACCTCAACTAAAACAAGAAAAATGATAAAAGAATGAATATCGATTAATAATAATGACCATCCATCCATCCATCCCTTTTCTGTAACAGCTTGCCCTGTTCAGGGTTGCAGGGTAATAATGACAAATAAAAATAATAACTGAGGTACTGAGAAATGATTATACAGTAGTCACAATCAGCCATTCTATGATATAGGATTTTTTTGAAGTAATAATGCTAATTTTTAGTAAGACGGCAGGTTCATTTTCTTTCTCAGTGTTCCTGAATATAGGCAAGATGCTTGCTGCAGAAAACTTGGACAGTACTTTGTAGACATATGTATGATATACCGTATTCTGTCTGAATGTTGGGAAAAAGGGTTTGATTCCTGAAACATAATCTTTTCCTTTTAGTTATTTCTACTTGCATCAGGCACTGCTGCTACTTTTTCTGCTGTTTCTCGCAGCCTCCCTGAAGTTTAAATTAGTCAGTGAAAGAGACCAATCTGCAGTGCAAAGGGACAAGATTCA
The DNA here is from genome assembly GCA_026781145.1 of Hippopotamyrus pictus. Taxonomy (NCBI): domain Eukaryota; kingdom Metazoa; phylum Chordata; class Actinopteri; order Osteoglossiformes; family Mormyridae; genus Hippopotamyrus; species Hippopotamyrus pictus. The sequence goes on from JAODLC010000021.1 coordinate 12,036,881, forward strand.
GCAGCTGCAGAACCAGCTCATCAGGGTGAGAGCCGGCGGGACTCCCGACTGTCCATTGGACCATGCTGCTTTTTCTATAGCATGGCCATGCTCTCCCCCCAGAAGAATGACTGTGAGAAGATGCTGCAGCAGCTACAGAGGGCCCAGCAGCAGCAGCAGACTGTCATCCAGCAATATCGAGGCCGGCTGGCCAGAATGGTGGACCTGGAAGCGACAGTGCGGCAGCAGGAGAAGGTACTGCATGCTCCCAGCACAGTACTTTCATTATCCTGCCTCTCGGCAGCCATATATAGCCTGACTGCGCAGTCTGACAATGCACTCATTATGCAGGGTGCGGCTGCCCATTCTGTCTCATTGTATATTCCCAGAGTATGCAGACATGTAAGCTCTGCACTGTAGATGCTGCTAATTAAACATTCACGGTGACTTACAGTGCAGTTACAGTGTTAATATATGCACAGCTTGATGGGGGTTAGTGGGGCAGTGATTTTATTTCAACTTGCACAGAGCTTGAATACTTATGCAGCATCATTTTTCAGTTTTAGCCATGGTTACCGATTCATTGACTACTACAGACAAATGATCCATTTTCTGATAACTATTCTGTTTTAGTGTGTGAGGTTGCAATAATAAATAGTCACTGAATGAATTCTGTTTGCGTCATTTGCAGTTCAGAATATTTGCAAGCATTCCCAATGCTTTACTATTGATTAAGGCACTGCATATAGATAAGTTGCTGTGTACTATCACACTATTCGTATAGCCTTTCTGTGAAACACAGGGTGAAATGCTTTTTTTGTGGCGTAGGTCATTGAAAAGATGGAGCAAGCTCTGAGTGGCAAACTGTCTGAAAGAGTTAATGACAGGGCGGGCCATGCGAAAAAACAAACAGGTGGGAGCTATTTTCAGATAGCTAAGATCAAAACATCTCTCCCTTGTGGGGGCTAATTAATCGTCATGAGACACATGGCTACCCTGGGACGTTTTGCAGTGGGGTGGGGTCTGAATCGCTGACTGCCAAACACTGACACGTGCTTCCTTGTGCCAGTAAACGTGAGGAAGACGCTCTGGCCACCTGTCTCAGGTCAGTGTGGCTAATGAGAATGTGTAAGAGTATCGGGGCTGAGACACTGCTGCCCACAGGTGAGCGCGACCACAGGGGGTGGGAGGTGGAGCTGGCCCTGGCAGCAGAGAATGGCCGCCTGAGGGCCGAGCTTGAGAAGCTGCAGAAGCAGCCAGTGACCATCCAGCTGCCGCTGCAGGTAGAACTTCTGAACACACACATATCTACTAAACGTCCATGCCAGGTTTAAAATGATCAAGATGTGAAATTAATATATTAATTAGACTGCTTTGGTCACAGTGTGTGACTCTGTATCTGGGATCAGAAGGTTGCTGGTTCAAGTCTTGGGGCAGACTGTCACAATCAAGGCCCTGACCAATAGCCTGAGGGGTGCTGCATGCTGACTGCCCCCCAAGCCTGATCTTGCCTCTCTGTGTTAGGGTTACATCTTGTTTTTAACAAGCAAGTCCACTTGTTTTGTTTTTCAATAATGTTAGCATGCCCGGGGGGGGGTCGGGCAGCCAGTTGACCCACAAGGTTTTTTTTCCCTACTTGGGAGTTTTTCATTCCTCTCTTCCATCGTCATCTGGCTTTGTTTCTTTCCGTCTTTCTGTCCTTTGTCTTCCTTTTCCCTGTTTTTGTATTATGTATGATGTTGTATCACAACACACCCATGTAAAGCGCCTTGGGGCAACTCTATGGTGAAAGGCGCTATATAAAAAATAAATTGAAATTGAATAGAATTAGGGGTAGGACTCTATACCTGAGATCAGAAGGCTGCTGGTTCGAGTCCTGGGTGGACTGACGTCACCATCAAGGCCCTGAAGCACCCAGTTGCCCCACCCAGTTGCCCCAGGGGCGCTGTCTGCTGACTGGCTGCCAAGCGCCTGCCCCCACATGTCTCTGTGTCGCAGGGTCGGTGAGAGTCTCGGTCCTGTGATGCTTAATTCTGTTAACTGTTGCAAATGTACTGGTTTCGTAACAGAAGTCCACTGATAAATCTGCGCACATCTTCTGCGCAGACACTCCTTTTATTAAGGATCACACTCTTTCAGTTCTGTTCTTGCCATTAGGCTCTTAATTGCAATTGTAGTCACTGGCTACCAAAGGGGTACTGAACACAAATGTTTGGTGTTTTATGTTATTGCGAAGGTGTTGCTAATTAAAACTGCTTGTCAATTAACCTTTTAACTCGGAACAGCTCTTATAACCATAATTTGGGTTTCAATTCATTAAAATTAATGTTTTACTTAATACTGCTGGTTGTTTTTAATATGATGTATCAAGTCAAATCACTTTTATTGTCACCTCACTAGAAAAAGTGAACTAGTGAGTGAATGTCTTGGGTCACAAGTTTCTGTCAGCAGTGCAGTACATTAAATAAATCGTACATAACAGAACTGTGCACGATGTCCTCCAGACTCTGCTGGCAGCCAAGTCACACTAGCACCTTGACCCCTCTTAGGTTCCTGAGCCCTTCAGTGGCAGTGAAAAACTGGCCCTGCTGGTTGAGCTGGAGAGGGCACAGACTCAGGTCAGCACCTTGGAGATTCAGGTAGGCTTCCTACATGCCAGCTTGAGTGCCACTGCAGCCGGTGCAGCCAGTGCAGCCGGTGCAGCCGGTGCAGCCAGTGCAGCCAGTGCAGGGTCCCACCTAGAGGCTAAGACATGACATGGCACCTCCTAGGAAGGATTGGTTTCTTCATAAGAAGGACAGCACTTCAGTTACGGCATCGTGTTTTCCTAAAAATGCCCACTAAGCACTATGCAGTGCATGTATCTAACTGTCTTCCATCTTTCAGCTGGAAGAAAATTCACAGAAGTGGGGCAGAGAAAAGGAGGAACTCCTGACAAGACTGAGTGAACACTCCCATGGCTTTGCTCACAAGGCCCATGATTCTCTTTTGGTCAGTGTTGTATCTAACCTCTGGAATTTTTGAGAAATGAAGCTGAATATGAAGAGTATACATTTTAACCCCAAGCCTTTGCAAATATCATGGGAATACAGTACTATATTAAATTAGGTTAAACCCAGTGTGTGAAATATGGGGGGGAGGTCCGACACCCCCATTTAACTCATGAGACCCCCTGAAAGCCTCAAAAGCAAAATTTTAAGGGGTCTCAAGATCGGTATTGCGCAACAATAGGGAGATG
>JAODLC010000021.1:12042996-12058167 GCA_026781145.1 Hippopotamyrus pictus
TCTTGTGCATTTAGTCCGCGTATCTGTGAGTTTCCCCAGATCTGTCATCGTCAAACCCCTGCGTGAGTTCCCGTCCTTTGCGTTTTGCCCACAATAAATGCCCTTTGGACTCGAACCTGGCTGCTCTCGCCTCCCCTGCTTGCTCGCCGCTCACGCGTCCTGACACATACTGTGATACAGTATCTGATTTTTTTTTTCCCAATTTTGTGCAGCCTTAGTATAACATACCTTTTAATTTCATGTTGTGCAAATTTACTGGTTCTTCTGACCACATCGCAATTACATGCATACATTATTGTTTTTTTTTTTTTTTTAAACGAGGTGCTTAGTTTACCATTGTTTTCTGAGTTTGCAACTCTTTTCAAGAGAACAGTTGTATTGCATTTCAGAGGCAGGTTATTTGCATAAACAATCAACAATAAACACATTTGCAAGTCCCATCCCAAAGTACCGAACTACCAAAAAAGGATCCCAGCTAATTTGGTAATTTAGATACTGGAACTTTTGGTACTGGTACTCAACCGGAAGTCAATGGAAAAGGGAAAGTACTACGGTACTTGATTGCAGTGGAAAAGTGCCCTTAATCCATATGGCCAGGCTGTAACCTTACCGTGGCTGAAGATCCCATCCCAAGCTTCCACATGCTCTTTCCATGGCGTAGCCCCCAGCCGCCGCAGCAGACCGGGGGGGATATACAGCATGGGCAATGTGCTTTGGAACATAAGAGTGATGCAGTGGATGAAGCGCTGGGCTTCAGGGTCGATGTAGTCCAGCAGCAGCCCCAGCCGCTCGCCGTAAAGTACAGATCCTACCGCTGGACAGTGCAGAATGGGAGAGCCAAGGGAAGAAAGGTCACTGGACAGTGATTGGAACTGGATACAAATACAAAGGTCACTGGACAGTGATTGGAACTGGATACAAATACAAATACTAAGCAAGATGTTTTATAGCAGGGGTGGCCAATCTTATCTGCAAAAGGCCGGCGTGTGTGCAGGTTTTCGCTGCAACTACCTAATTAGATTACTAATTAGAGGACTGATTGGCTGAAGAGTCCTCACACCTGGGTTTGAACAGCTGACCTACGGGTTATCCCAAAGACCTGCACACACACTGGCCCTTTGTGGATAAGATTGCCCACCCCTGTTTTATAGCAAATTGAATGCAGGGTTCATATATTGTACCATATCAATAGGTGGCTGCACTTAATCTGTGTCTAAATTAACAGTAATGGGCTGTTACTACTTTGTGATCCCACTCACTGCCATGACACACAAGCATGTCTCACATTCCAGGGCATATTTGAAGAGCTCATGGGAGAGATCTGTGGTCCACTTGTCCTGTCCACTCCTCTTGATCTTCTTATGAACCCTTGACACAAAGTCTTGGCCAACCTCATCCAACAATGGTACAAAATTCCCAAGCATATTTGGGGCGATGACCTCTTTGTTCAGAATGATTCGGCTGGACTTCCAGTCCTCTCCTTCCCTGGGAAGAGCAGCAGTTATACTTTTACTAAAGAGAACCCCTAGAAATGGCAGGTTGCCCAATCAGATTCTGGGGGGCAATCACGGCCAGATAAGATACAAAATCAGAAACAAGGACCAAGTCCAAGGGCTTCGATTAAATTTAATATTCCTGCATTATACACCATTCCATACAACTCATAAAAATGGTAGGAGTGTTACATGCTGCAAAAATGACCCTTGATTACTTGAGAAGGACTCCGTATTTGCGGTTTCTGTAGTCTCGGTATGCGGTCCACGGCTCCATTTTCAGTCTCTTGGGGTAGTGGCCTTCTGCTCTGAACAGAATGGCTGCATCCTCCGGCTTGATAATATTCACACTCTCATAATAGCCAATTTTCTCCCTGCAAAAGTAAGACAACCAGAAACTTTAATTATCACTGGGAAGAAGACAACACCCATTAACAATACCGTGCAAAAGTCTTAGGCAGCCAAAGAAAATATTTAAATGGTCTTCATGTGAGTAGAAAAATATGCTATTATGCCTGTGAAAGTGTGTTACTGTATCAGCAACCATCCAATACACCCATGTGACTCGACCACTATCACACCTCATATAGCTAATCGATCTCATTGATGTTTTTAACAAATCAATCAACCGATCAATCAATCCAACCAATTGATAGATTGATCAATTAACTGAATGAACTCAATGAATTGGTTGAATTAAAAAAACTGAAGCGATGATGTAGCCATTCAACTACTGTAGATATCAGTAACTTTTTGGAGAACAGATGAAATTCTTACCAGTTTTTATTGTATTACTCTGTTTAAAAATTTCTTTTGACAGCCTAAGACTATTGCATAGTCCTGCATAAAAGTAGCAAACTATTCCACCCATATTAAAATCCTATTAAGTCAATGTACTAACCAACAATTATTAAATTATAACATTTTTACCACTCTACCATTGAGAGCCTCCTGACCTGCTGCTGCACAGTGTGGTTCAGTAGCTGCACTGAGGAAGACAGAAAGAACCTGCAGCGGGTGGTAAGGGCAGCAGAGCGGGTAATCGGAATGGCACTACCCCCCCTCAAGGATATTTACACTGGCAGACTTCCCTGGAGAGTCAGTAAAATCATCTAACGCTCCTCACACCCTGGACACTACCTTTTCTCCTCCATCTCCTCTGGCAGACGCTACAGGTCAATCAGAGCAAGAACAAAAAGACTGGACAAAAGCTTTTACCCACAGGCAGTCAAGTGCGCCCAAAAAACACGACACAAAGTGGTTTTTGCTACCTTCATACCAGCGCAATGCTCATTTTCATGGCATGCACGCACGTCGTCGTCAAAATAGCAAATGATGCCAGAAAATGAGGACACACTGACTGCTATCTCATCTCATGCTTGCTTCACCTCGAAAGGATTAGGCGGAACAGTGGAACTGTGCAAGTATGATATAAGTGTTACCCAAAACCATAGTTTGAACTATGGAGGTAACTCACAAAGTACGATCCATCATTGAACAACATAGGAGTTTCAAGCAAACCATAGTTCAGACGCACGTTCGCAAACACTGTCATTTAGTTGTGTAGTTCTAACTATGGCTCAAGATCTGTAGTTCGAAGTTCTGGCTGACTGCGTCATAAGTGGTGGAAAATGCAGTCGAGGGACAGTAGTCACCATGTAAGTAAGGTGAAAATATTAAATAATCTTGCTGTACACACATATGTAATTTCAAATGCTTTGAAAATGCTGTTGCAGGAGCACTTCTCATGTGCTTCTCTGTTCATGAGTGTGGTATTATTGAAGTGGATGTTGTTTACCCACCTTGTTTGTACTATATGGTACAATGAATTACATAGATAAATATATATTTAGGGCTGCACGATTATGACATTACAATATCACATCGAGTAATACTGCAATATTTATAAAACCAAAAAGGAGCTGAAATTACCCAAAATAAACCTTTGACAAATGGTACTTTTCTAACAATAACATGTGTCTAGTAAGTTGGTGTTGTCACGAGTTGTGCGTGCACATCGCAATGATGATGCTGGAACTATTTATCGTTCAGCACTTATGTACACACAGTATTAAATAGAAAAAAACACAGCGGAAGCAAATAAACATAATCACAGACAGAGCCGACTTCACTAAATGACTTCACAGACAGCCAATTTCACTAAATGCATTGTACGGTCACGCACCCTTTCCAGAAAACTGTCAATGTAAGTAAAATGAAGCATACAATCTTTTACAAAATTTTAAGTAAATCTAAGAATAAATGTAGCTGTTACCACCCACCTCTGCATGTATCAATTGAAAAGTGTACACAAGTAAAAGCAAGATTCTCCCTTAAAATGATCAATAACAATATATATTTACCAACTTTAAATGTGTCATTACTGAACATTTCTTACCGATAAATGGGTCCAAAGATGTTGAAGTTGTGCACCATCATCCGATGCACATTCCTGAACCCGTCTGTCTTCCAGAAGGTGTACAGGTTGGCCACCTGATTGTTCCACAGCCCAGGGATGTCACTGAAGGGTCTGACAGCATCTGGGTATGTGCCTTGGGTCAGCACGGACGTGCTGTCACTGTGGCAACTGCAGTGGGTGTCCATCATAGATGCGAGGGCATGGCGCGGGGCCACAGAGCTGCAACAGGCACGCCACCTTCCTATCATGGCCACCTCTGTGTCCTGGACTTCTGCTCTGCTCCTCATATATAGCATATCCCTCCCCCACAAGGTTAGACAACCCCTGCAGCAACTGTATTGGTTCTCAGAACAAGAACTGATGTCTCATTGGCTGCCTAGACTTGGGTTCCCAAACCTTTCCTCAGGAGAACCTCAGCCGTTCCATTTCTTCTTTAAATTTCACCAGCAGTTCACTTTAACTTAATTATATAAATAACGATGAAGTATTGATTAGCCAATCATGTCGTGCTACTGGTTGAGTCAACAAATAAACTGGTATATTAGATGATTACTGCAAATACTGGGGTGGAGGTTTTGAAATTGCTAAGCCGACAGACTTGACATAATATCATTGTTTGACACCAACATGAAGATTTAAACTATCTTCTATTACTTGCTAAAAATTATGCCATATGCAAAAGCTACCCAATTTTCCTTCGGGAAAAATAAAGCTTCATCATTATTCTTTCCCCTTTTCCATGGCTTATAACTGGGAAATGTCAGTAGTGGCACATTCACTCTGCAAAATGTGCATTTTTCCAGTTTTCCAGGTTTGTGTATTTCAAGTGAAATTCTTCAGCCAGAGTTGCAAAGGGTTGGATGTTTGGGGGACAACAGGACAAACAGCAGTGCAATGTATGAAGAGGTAAATGTAGTGGTGGGGTTTCAGTGATTACCAGAACAAGGCAGATGGGCTCAGAATTATTTAAATTTTTAAACAGAAACTGGTTATGGTGTAGACTGTTTGTAGAGTAACATAAAAATTCAACAACAAAGACCTGACTTTTGACAAAACAGCTAGTCATATTTTTCATATAATTATTTGACAGCTAAATATTAACTGTCCCAGATAAAATTCAGGTAATGAATTTCTAGATTTATACTACCATCCCTTTGCACCTGCAGGGAAAATCTTTCTGAGATAAGGTTGAACAAGGCCGGACAGACTAGGAAGCAGAGAGACCTTGGCAATGGAGTGTTTTCTCCACAAACAGACATGGAAGGACAATCCCTCCGTCAGCGACTGAGTGGCCATGTACAGTGAACAGACAAGCTAAACACACACTAGCCTTGAGAGGGTAGGGCTTGGGCAAGCATCCTTCAGTCTGCAATGAAACCACAACAAAAAATTACTGGTGATTGTATTAGGGTGAACTCACGGACGATTACGTCGCCCATGTAATATGTAAATTGCTTAGATTAATAAGTGTTGTTCACTGTCCCCCATATGAGCTGGATTGTTTACTTGAAATTCAGATACGTCATCCTTGTAAAGAAAAGCAGTACAGATGCCCCAGTGTTCTTGGTTGATTATTTGAATACAGACAGTGTTAGTAAGTTATGATCATGGGGGAAGTCTGGGAGAGAATAAGGGTTTCCAGCCAGGATATAGGCATAAACCAAGAGTACAGGGAGCAGAGGGATCCAGATATAAGCCGGAATCAACCCCATCAGCTCCGACTATGACATACGAAGATATGAATAGACTGCTAAATGAAATCAAACAACTGATGGCTCAGGGTGGTGCTCAAACTGACTCAAGTGTCAAATCCAAGGAGTGATTTGAAATCTGATAGATTTGGCAGACCTAATGTTGAAGTTGCAGTTAGAGGCCGCTGTGACAAATGGTTAGTAGACACAGGAGCTGCAATCACCCTCACTCATTTGGATTTTCCCACCACTGGTAAAACAACAGAGTTAATTGGGGTTGGTACTGGAGTGGTAACAGCAAAACAGATTAACAGCCGGCTCACCTTCCCATTGTCTACCAAACTCGTGTACGATGGAGAGCCACATGACTGTGGGGAAGTAAGAAACACAAATACAAAGAAATTTTTTAGATTTTTAGACAGGCTGTGCCATTTGGGCACCTGAACTAGGGGAGGAGACATTAATTAAATGCCCTGCAAGTGATTCAGGGCAGAAGGCTGAGGTCATGTTGTAAAGTATCGGGGCCAATACACGTCCATTCAGACGGTGCTTTTGTAGTGCATGCTCTAACTGAATATCTTGCATTATGGCAACAGAGAGGGTTCTGCACTGCTGATGGGAAGCTGACAAACAGGATGAGGCCATTCGGCCCAGGGTTTTAGCTTGCGCTACTTGAACAAGAAGACTATTCCATACTCTAACTACACGTTGTATAAAGAAGTGTTTTCTCAAATTCAGTTTAAAATGTTCTCCCGGTAATTCCAACCTATGGCCACGAGTTTTAGTACTGATGTGGTACAAAGCCTAGCTAAGCTCAAAATAAATAAATTCTTATGTCCTTATGTACCACATCAGCCTCAATCATACATATGTTACCCTAATAATTTGGGGTATGGTTGGTTAATTCCCCGTGTCCTCCCTGAGGCGTGGAATAAACAGGTTACAGTTAACAGCGCCAGCACTCCCCCCAAAAACTCCCCCGTTCCCTCCTCTTTTTCGCCCCCTCCGAAACCTCTCTCCCGGAACCAATCTCCTTATCGTAATACCATTAGGTTTAAGGATAAATATCATAAAGACTTCTTACAAAATGTTCGGTTTATTTTAAAAAAACCACTGCACACAAGACATGCACGACACTGAATGACAAGCAAATACAATCCTTAAAAACCTGTAAAATTTTTCTACAAATACATCCAAATTCAAAAATGTTAGTTCTGTCGCAAAGATTTCAGCTGATTTAAGCAGCAGAACACATTTAATCAGTTCACATATATCAGTTATCCAGGATGATATCTGAAGTGGTGTGGGGCTCCTTGAGGGGCCCCGTGAGGGGGGCAGTGTGCTGCATCCCCCTGTAAGCGCAATGAGCAGCGCACAGCGGAGGAGGTCCGGAGCACACCCCTGCTCACGGGGGGGCCTCAGCACGGACGCAGCAGCTTCACGAGCTCCTCCAGCTTGAGGGCAAGGCTCAGGTCACCCTGCACCAGCAGCCGTCCATTGGCATAGGCCTGGAAGGGGGGCAAGCTGCCCTCAAACATGGCCAGCAGGTCCTCCTCACGCAGCTGCAGGGTGACGTCCGGATCCCTGTTAGGTGTCCCCAGTCCCAAAGCCCCTGCCCCTGGACCACAGGGAGACACTTGGTCAAGTGAAAGACTACACAGGAAGATGCTGAACAGCGGTCATGGACAAACATTCCCCAGGTTGCACTGAGGGCAAGCACAACATGAATTAATCGGCCATCAACTGGCCAAATTGGATTTTAGTCACATGCATGGAGGTGGATCCCTATTTGCTGGTTCACAGCGACTTCCAGGTCCAGCCTCACCGTGGCTCAAGTCCACATAGCAGCTCTTGACTTGGCCATCATTCCGGCTGACGCTGAACTGGAAGCACGCCCCCACCTGCCGGACCAGCCGCTCAGACAGGAGGGGCTCCACGGCCCCCAGCAGGTCCTCCAGGCTGCGCGGTGCAGGCGTGTCTGGCCGGCGGCACCCTTGCTCATCCACCCAGCTCACGACACCCCCTGCAGGGAGACATCGATGGTTCCTCAGTTACTGAAACGAAAGGGGAGAGCTCAGAAAAGAGGATGCCGGTTACCCTTACCAGACTGAGAAAAGCCAGTGCTGCTTAGGAAGCGTGATGCGATCTCCTGCAGGGGCCCAAGGCCCTCCAAGCCAGGTATCAAGGGGGGCACGAGGACGCCCCCCCCCTGGCTGGCATCTGGGGCCTGCATCACTGATGCCACTGTAAGCTCCACACGATCAACCTCCAGTCCCCAAGGTCGAGTCGTGTCATTAATATCCATCTGTAACCCCATTAGTCTGAGTCATTAAACAACATTGAATACACACAGCTATTAACAGGCTCGGTCTAAGGCTGTAGTACGGGAAGCCCTCTGACCCCAAGGCGCTCGCCCAGTTTGACTCTCTCCAGCTGGACTTCTCTGGCAGTCTTTTTGCTGAGCGTGTAAGTCATGGCGTTCTGCGCAGTGAGACGTGTGGAGGCATTCAGGTCCTGCACGGCTATCACAGACATAACTGGGTTCCATATTCTGAACTGTATATCAGCCCCCACTGACAGCAGTGCACCGTCCATGGTGGTCACCTGATGCAGAAGAGAAGAATGTAAAACCACTAGGCATGTCTGCCTGCTACCACAGCATCTGCATGCTGCTCTTAAGGGACAGTGAACTGAGATCCAGGGTATTTACCTGGCAAGGCGGGATGTTAAAAGCTCTGGTGCGAAGATCAACTCTCTGCCACTGGTCAATGAAAGGCAGTATCAGGACCACGCCGGGCCCTTTCGGGGGGCGGATTCGGCCCAGACGGAACACGACGATCCTCTGGTAATTGGGCACAACCTAAGACAGAGAACCAACAAGGATACCACCAATAACAGACACAATAATAATCTCTCTACAAGCTGCCACAAAAGAATACATAAGATTGATCATCATTCCTATGCCAGTGACACCCTAATATACATTTCAGTTACCCATAGGGCTGCATGATATCGCATCACGATTGCATGGTACATGCACAATAATCACCAGGGCTTCAGATGATGGCCGCAAACATTTGGCCGGACGCCAGCTTTTCAGTATTATACAGATGTTTACTACAGATGTTTACTTCCGCACAGTGCAAATTTGCTGTAATTTGGTATGCAGATCAGTAGTATTTATCTTATTTTGAGGTGAAAGTAAATGAACTGAATTCAGGTGATTGAGTTATAAAAATAACTTTATAAACTGTATATTTTGGAACTACATTGTGGAAACCTAATACTTTTGCATGGATTATTTTACCAATTTCAACTGAAATATTTTCAAATGAAATATTTGATGTTTAAATATACATTCACACTAAATTATAACCCCTAAACATTCAGGCATTATTAAATGCGATGCTTTTTTATTCACGCATTATTAAATGCGATGCTTTTTTATTCACGCATTATTAAATGCAATGCGTTTTTATTTGATTAGTGTAATTCAACGTGTTTTTTTTGCATCAGTGACTTTTCATTAATTTCCTTCCATGCATACGGTTCTTCACCCTGCGGTGAGCTGACGCCTGCCCAGGGTTGATTCCCGCCTGCACCCCTTGCTCCCGGGATAGGGCTTGGTTCCCACCGCGACCCCAGTTGGGATTAAGTGGTTACGGTGATGGATGGATGGATATGTTTCTTACTTAACGTCAATCAAATATTTGTCTTAATATATAGTATATATTTTACCTTTTATATAAAACACTTAAACATTTCCAAATATACTACACACAGTACTTTGTTGGGGAGGGTCTTCTGGGGGTATAAAGGGGGGTGAAGAACTGCCTTTCAGTACCCGGTGTATGCCTACACTGTATTACATTATATATATTTTTAATGTTCAATAAACTACCGTTTTGCCAAAACTGTGGGGACTCTGCGAGCGGATTCCTTACACTCACCTTGAGGACAAACCAAGCAGACAGCGGGAATGTGAGAAAGACAAAAACATAGACCAGAAGGGTGACCATCAGCTGGCACGCCCGGGAGAGCCATCCCTGAGATCGGTCTTGAGAGGAAACATAGATCGATAACTAAACAGAACCTTAACACGCATTAAAATGATTTATATAGCGACCAATTATACATAATAGATGTGGTGGAATAAAATAACATTAAACTTAACAAATACATAAACATATGACTATGGGCCATTAAATTGTCCATGACCTGAAAAGGATTTACAACTTAATGATTTCGTTGCTTCCTTTTAAGTTCATGTTTATGTGTTTCTACTTGAGACTGCAGGTAAGTGGAGATGTTTTTTACAACTTCTCAATGGATATACAAGTTGTGCAACATAATTTTACATTGTTTATTTACAGTTCGACAGAAACATACAGACTATCCCCGACGGTCTCCTCATCCGGCTCACTGCCGGAGTTTCAACATTAATGACCTGCGGCACAGACTGTACCTGTGAAGTCGCCGTCCGTAATTTTGGGGACAAAGTCAAACGAGTGTCCCCCTCGCAGATACGGAGACTGTACGGCGCCGCCCACAGAAACATGCGAGTCGCAGCTCCAGTCGCTCTGCGGAAGGCTTTGGTACTCACAACCCGAGGATCTCCACTGCATGTCGGCGAGGAAACGCAGCCTAGGCGCCCTTGTCAAGTGTACCAGTTTGTTTGTTTGTTTTTTTTTAACCCGGAAAACATTACTTGAACATGGATAGTATGTATATTAAATGTTTCTTGAACCCATTAAATAATACTACTAATGAAATAGTTTAAATAATGAACTGAGCCATAAAAGAACCTTCACTTTTCCCACAATGGTTACTTCCGTGTTTATGAAAGATCTATCGAAGAAGTCAGAGACAACGGGCAGCGCCCTCTACTGGTTCAGGAGTTACTGGAAGTATGTCATATACAGTATCACCCAAATGCCGATGTATTCGATCACCTTGATATTACACAGGTGAAATTAAACAACAATTATGCATCTAAAATTAAAATATACATAATATATTTCAAATGAATTCCAACTGAGCAGCAATGCCACCCACTGAACCACTGTGTCAATCCCTCTGTCATTTATTAATCGTAATTATAATTTATTTGAATGTACCTTTCATCAACAAACTGTCACTGTTTGTTTGAACCAGTTTTTTTTTATTGCATCGTCATCCCTTCAGCCCCATTCAAGTCGGAGTCATCTTCATCCCCCCCGCCCCCCGCCCCCCATTGCAGCCCTGCAGGTCCAGACGCCCAGGCGTCTAATGCTTGAACATGTCAGATAGCAGCTTCTCCATGGGTGTACTCCTAATAGTCCGGTGGAAGAACAGCAGCTCCACACGTTCTGGTGTGACGAAATGCAGAGAGGACAGCAGCAGGAGCAGCTTTCCGTACCTGCCACAAGTGACGACACGATCAGGGACAAATAAACAAAAGTTTATGCGAAACAAAAGTCAAAATTTAAACAAAGACTCTGACATTTTCACTTTTTAGTCAGTAACACTGTATGTTGTAGAACCTTTTTTCATTAACAAAGTGCTTGATATTAGGTCTCCATCTTCATATTTTCACTACAATGTCTCTAATTTTGCACTGTCTACTGTCCATAGGCAGTGTCTTACACCACTGTTTACTTGAACCATTTGCACTGAGTCATTGTTGTATATTATTTTTGTTTTATTCTTTATTTATTTCACTACTCTTATTTCTAACTGTCTGATGCTATGAAGAATTAGAATTTTATTTCATTTGTATGAAATTATGACAAAATGACTTGATTTAGATACCTGGATGGATTGGTGGGGTAGTGTGAGTGGACGTGCTGACTCAGCATCACCAGTGACTGATCCTGAAGGTATTCAACTTGCTCTGGGTCTTTCAGACCTCCAGTGTCTACCCCATGGAGAAAAACATGCCAGTTCAGTCCACCAGCGTGCGCAGTGCAAGGCTACTAGATACTAGCTTGAGTAATAATGGCAGTGAGTAATAATTGCTTGCTAGACCTACATTTGGACCCACCTGGCTTAAAGAGGATAACGGCCTTGAGGCAAGCAAACTCAGTGGGGTCAACAGCGAGGACCTTGAAACGTTTGAAGATGTCCCCCAGCAAGTAGAGTTCAGCGCCAGGATAGCTGGCCCTGCCCAGCAGGGGGGACGAAAGGTCAGGCAGTGAGAGTAGAGGGCAGCTCTCCAGGGGCAGAGACCACTGGGCAGCACAGAGCAAGAATAGTTCGCTCCAAGCTTCCTCCAGTAGGATTACCTGTGGACAGCAGTGCAACTGTCACATCCTGCTGTCCTCTCTGGCAAATATGCATCAACTGAACGTCCTCACAGCTAATATCTGGTAACCTAGAAATCCTCTTTTCTCGTTCCTCTTAATGCAGGAAGCAACAGAGTTTAGATATGCAATGACGTCCTAGCTGAATTTCTCATCAATAATTATTCTGATCAGAGAAAATTAATTAATTGTCCAAATTTGCTTTCTGTTGCTGTAAGGGGGGGGTGGGGGTGCTCTGCCTAGTGCTCCATGTCCCACCTGGTCCCTGAAGGGCAGGCTGGCAAAAACAGGCAAGTTCTTGGCCCACTTGACTGACATGAAGAGCAGGCGTGCGGACGCCTCGTGGGCATCCTCAGGGCTGCTGCGGGGGTACAGGGACATGTGGCGTTCTGGCGATGCCCTCTCCGGCTCGTTAGTGGTGACATTGATGGGCTCATCCACTGTGATGTTGACAGTCAGCACAGAGATATGGACATGTGAGTAACAGAGTATATAAAGTATAAAAAACATCGACGTGCTCCCAGAAACTGTGATAATGCATCAGTGATGATCGCTTGTTACAACAGCATGACTTGATCTCACCTTCCTCAGGCTCCAGTTTGGCACATGTCTCCGCAGTCATCAGGCTGGCCATGAAGCGGTGGCCATTCTGGGTGTTGAGGCAGTACTGGACATTACCCGGGGAGCTGGCAGAGCTGTTGGCATGGGGCCGGGCAGATGCCACAATGGGGGATGATTGGTTGTTGCCATTGGACCACTCAGAGGAATTAGGACAAGCGGAGGAGTTCTGCTCCCTCGTGGTAGCCAGGTGCTCCTGGCCCACGTCCAGGTCCATGGCCTCCAAGTGTACCTGGGCCGTGCTCCGCGGCTGCCTCTCATTCTGCACAGCTGTGGTGGGGACAAGTGTCACAGTGACACCAATGACACGGCTTGGTAGCCCTATACCCTGTGTGTCATTACTCATTACTCCTGTAATATGTGCTATAGTAGCCCTTCCATTTTCTCCTGACAATGCAGCTAATCCTTCAAAGGGTGTTTTTCACAGGGTAACCATAAGATTCTTTTCAGTGCCAGATAACTATTCATTCCTGCCTTTTAGGCAAATCCTTCAGGCCCCTTTATTTACGTATTACTCTACTATTACCCTGGAAAATTCTGATTGATTCTGCTTGTGAGCTGGTGCCCAGTGTAGCTGTACATGGTTTTGTTTTTCTCTTTTCTCACCATCTTTCTTCATGCCGGCTTGCAGGCACTTCTTGAGTCGGCAGGCTTGACACTGGTTCCGATGAGCCTTGTCCACAGGACACATTCCTGTACTGGCTTGACACCTACAGGAACAGCGAGAACGCGATCAGCAGGGACAGATTGGCAGCAAAAAAAGAACCTAAGAACTTGCTGCTGGTCAGATGCTGATCGCAGTCAACTGGTCGGTCAGCTGGTACAGCATTATCCATTAATCTTCTCCTGCAATCGACCTGTAAACATGTCAAGATAGACTGACGGGTTTTGCACCCCTGGTATATAAGCTATATTATGCCAGGGTTGGGGAAGCAACAGTGACCCTCACAAGACCGGCCCACAGGGAAAATTGCTGAACTTCCCAATGACCAGTCCACACCTGACCATCAGACTGCTTCAAAGCAGGAAACGCCTTCAAATGACCCATTGGGGATACCACGAGTGAAGCTTAAGTAAGCTCCAATCTTTCTAAGTGTTCCTACAACAGGAAGCAGGTTGACACACACAGACTCTTTCTTCCAAGGGACGTTGATTGCCATCTGCTCACCTGTAGACGAGTCTTCGTCTCACGCTGCGCTTGAAGAAGCCACTGCAGCCGTTGCAGGCATAGATGCCATAATGCCGCCCACTACTGGTGTCTCCACACACCTTACATAGCAGGCCTGGCCCAGGGGGACCCTCTGGAGATGAGCTCCTGCCTGTGCCCCCCCACCCCGCCCCACACAATACAGGTTTAGGGAATAACGCTCCTTAGATCTACATGCATGTCATCCTGGTATCACAAATCACAATTAGGAACATGTCTGCTTTGCTTTCAGGACTGAAAGGCCAATGACTGATTTAGCATGAATGCAAGAATACAGCGGAATGTAGATTAATGTGTATCTAACCTGGAGTTACTTCTCTAATTACTCCCATCCATTAATTTGATTCATGAAAATGTGCTTTTACAACCATAAAATAGAATGCATTTCACTCCTAGAATAACACATTTAAACGCAAGCTTTCATTACATCAATTTTATACGAAGGATATTTATTTAAAATAATATTAACATGCTATTCAATAATTATAATAAAAACCAGCATTCACTCCAGGATGTCACCCTGTCTCCCTAAGCTGTAACATCACTGTACTGGATAAGTAGTTGGATGAATACTTCATAATAATATTATATATTATATTATATGTGTTACAACTGCAATATATCAAGCATCAAATGCATGTTAAGGGTCATGTGTGAGAAATCAAGAAACATCCCAATGCAGAGGCAGACATTTCAGGTCCATAAAGTAAAAATCCAAACCAGGATTTTGTTTCAACCAACCAGTTGAGTACTATGTGAATGTGACCCTTTATATTCAACTGGTTGGTTAAAACAAAATCCTGGTTTGGATTTTTACTTTCTGGACCTGAAATGTCCACCTCTGTCCCAATGCATGATAAATAACTGAACAGATTTCAAGATTCAAGATTCTTTGTCACATACATTTATACAAGTACAACGTGTAGTGAAATGTACCCTTATTCAGTCCTGAGGCTGTGCAATAAGTTTTCGCAAATGAAAGATAAATATCAAAAGCATAAGACTAAAGGTAATGAAAATATATCCAAATAACATTCAAAATTTAACAGAGAACTGGTGTCAAATCAAATTGACTGACATGCTCATGGGTGATACGTAGGCCCACAATACTGGTAGAACTTACCGCTATGGTCACCTGTGTCTCTGCTCCGTACACTTGGTGATGGCATGCTGGACATTTCAAGGGCGTGGTCTTCAGTTACCCTACACCAAAAAGCAGTTGAAAGTAGGTCCTCACAATATACTTTGGATCAAGAAGGAAGTTAATGTCAGCGTCCTACAGCTTGGTGGATCTTCCTTTTTGTAGGGATGAGGGAGTCCGGATTTCCACCTCCTCTTGCAGAACAGTCAGCTGGCTTTCTGCCTGTTTCCCCAGGATCTCTATTGACATGTAAACCAATGGATGGTTCGATTCTCACCATGGATTTCCTTCCTTCTTATTAACTGTCATCCTCTGTGTCTG
>JAODLC010000021.1:12065212-12079879 GCA_026781145.1 Hippopotamyrus pictus
ACACTTCTTTTTAAAATTCTTATTTTAAATTATACCTATATTATATTTATTTCTTATTTTTATTTTATACTTATTTATTCTGTTTTATTTAAATTTTATTCTATTTTAGTTATGGTGCAAAAGTTGAGGCTCTGGAACCATGAATTGCATTACTGGTCATAATGTTGCATTTTTATCAGTATCTGACAGAACTATCCTAGTTCAGATGTTCATCATACAGGCACTGCTGCCTGGTCCTGTGCATTCTATTCTATTCTATTCTATTCTATTCTATTCTATTCTATTCTATTCTAGCGTACTGAAGATCGAAACTAAAATTTGCTCATAATTCCTTAGTTCATAAGTGTGGTCATCATAAAAGCCAGGCCCCCCCCCCCTACCCCAAAAACTGTATTCAGTAATTAACCCCCCTCAAAATTAAACTAAGCCTTTGTTACACATACCATATTTGAGAAAAGCAACATTTTTGCTGTTGCCCACCTAAATAATCCAAATGCCCACCCAGACATGCCATCCTAGTAACACCTCGGCCCGGGATGGGATGCCAGTCCATTACAGGGCACATACACCCTGTCTTTATGTGAAATTTACAGCCACCAGTAGGCCCAACTGCAAGGGGAAACGTGCGACAATGGCACTTTAATTGTTTCTAGTGGTCCTTGTTTTTTTAAATGTCAGGAAAGGACAAAATCTGTCAATGTATAATGCGCGTTATACTGTATCGCGTTTTCATAATTCCATACAACGGGGATTTTGAATAACCAATTAAGATACGTAATTTCACAGTTATAAAATATTCTGTCAACGTGGATTTCGAATGTTTTGACGTGTATCAGTGGAGAAAATAAAACCTCTGTGGATGCCTAACAATATAGAACCTGCTGCCAACCGTAACTAATAGTAATAATAAATGTGTTATTTTGCTCATTTAAGGTACCCTGCTTCAACACTTCCAAAACACCGACTCAAGTCGTACCAGGTAAACGATATCAGAGGAGATTCACATCAGTACAATTTACCACTATAAGAAAATCACCTACTTATTTTTATTCTTAAAAATAAGCAAATCTCAATTAAAAAGTAAAAAGAATATATATATATATAGAACATCTGCATCGAAATGGCCTTGGGTTTTTATCTTACCTGAGCTGCCTGCCAGCTGAGATTTACCAGGTATTGACTAAAAGGACCAAACCCTGCAAACGGAAGGTTTGACTTAAGATTTTAAAAGACAGGCGGCTGTGTAGCCTTTAAACTCGTCTTTTGCATGTATATTATTTTTACTATTGATAAAGTGAAAGTTCGCATGCCTACCGGTTACAACAACGATAACCTCTTCTTGAGAGGCCATTAGAACGTAAACACACCCTTCGAAATGCACTCTTCTAGTCAAAAGAATTACTTTTAGGGTACGTCCACTTTTGCCTGCCAGAAGCTTCTACATCAAATTTGTATGCAGTTTATTTGGATTGTTACGATTCCTGAAACACTGACATACACAGGGGCGGAGCCACACAGCAAAAATTTGATTGGCCAGCGGAGTACTCCTCCCCTGTTTTAATATAAGCCATAAATGCGAAAACATCACGTGTGTTTTCCATGTTTCAGAGATAATTAAATGATTTAAATCACTGGTAATATAGATGATTCCTGGGAAAATACAGAAAGGGGTAATATTACGTGTATATGACTTAACCTAGCTGTATTATGCGTGACGAACTATGTGATATTGTTAATTTCTAATTATACTGCTACTTATAGTACGAGTTTATGTACATTTAATTATATATCTGAATGACTTTCAGCCACCTCACATGTTTTTTTGCCCAAAAAAAAAAAAAAAAAAAAAAAAGTTTTATCAGTATCTGGGTCCAGAGTTGTTGCTTGTCTGTTTTAGCAGTGGGAACACAATATCCTGAATGTCAGGAAATCGTTTCCCCATGTTCAATGGCTGAAAGTCATTCAGATACATAAATACATGTGTGTTAACTAGTGACATCGGTATTGAGGTCCCGAGTTGCTGCATGTCTGTTTTAGAATGAGGTACCAAATATCCTAGATTTCATGAAATGTTTCACTCTGATATTTGGGTAGAGATGTGAGATGGCTAAAGTATTCAGGTACATGGCAATATGTGCATAAACTATAGTGCTGTTAGTATTGAGGTCCAGAGTTTCTTTGTGTCTGTTTTTTAGCAGGGGCAACCATATATTCTAGTATTGTGGTAATAATGCTCCCCCTTCGTATCTGTGCACAGAAGTATGATTAATGGCTGAAAAAGACATTCAGATATAAAGAGATTTGTATCACCAATTTGGTGCCTTGCAGCTTTTGTAGGCCTGTTTGTGTATTAGCATAGGAAATCATGCATCACAATGTTTTAATAGAGCTGTATAAAGGGTAGAAAGACATCGTTGTCATTAGTAGTTGATAAATGTAATGAGTAATTGTTGCCTACAATTAAGTTAGAATTAGAAATATCAATATATTACCCCGTTAGTCACGCATAGGCTACGTGACATACACATAATATTATACCGTTTTCTGACTTTACACGCTCCAATATTATATTTAAATATTTTTATCCCCCTCCACCCTGCAAAAAAATCACGTTTAGGGGCATTTTTTTTTCTAATTCCACAAAAATGGATGAAATGGCAGTAAGAGAAAGGAATTTACAATTAATAGGCTTATATAATTGTCGCTAACTTTATCCTAGTATTTTAGACTTATCTGTTAACGTTTCCTAAATATAAGACTTTTTGTGGGGAATAATCCGCTAAAATACTTTAATGCATATGTTAATTTGATACTGATCGAGGTGCTTATAATACACAAACTGATTTGTAAACCTCTTACCCTTTCAAAGTGCATCACAGTGCATTCTGCTGCAACTCATTGCTCAACTAGTATTTAATGCCAACGTCGGGGAACTACAGTTGTTTGCTGGGTGTTCAGCCTCCACGATCCACCAGTGCTGTGAAAAAGTTGTATTGGAGTGAACGGAGTTGACTCTTTCTCTATATGGCTCTTCTGATCCCTCTTAACTGTGTCCCCACCTTAAAAATCTTAGAATCGCCCTTATTCAGAAATAACCAAATCAGAACTCACCCGGTTATACATTTTCAAAATGCGAATATAAGATATACGAGTCAAATCATTTTTAAGTTTCTTACACCGCAATCGAATTATGTAGCCAATATAGGGGCGAAAATCCTTGTTGCAGTGACTGTAGCATTCCACTTGAGAGTGCTGTTTCATCACAGACCGATTAAAGGTTTTTAAGAAGGATTTGTGAAGAGATGACTTTTGGCAGAGCAAGCTAAAGTCCCACCTTCTTTTAAACTATTCTGATTTTGCGGTCTCGTTAGACTTTGTGGACTTCTGAGCTGGATGCGCTCATCATTACCAACACAGTGTTTCAAAGGGAGCAACTCTGACTGACTGCTTTTCGAGTATACCTGTTTTTAATAAGGAAAATGTTTCATTTTAGGAGAACCTTTGAGGAGGAAACGACTCAATTACAGGAGCTAAACAAAAGGCTCAGCCAGTATCTGTCTAGGGTAAAGCAACTGGAACAAGAAAATGCCTTTCTTATATCAGAAATAAACGCAGTTAGGCGTGAAAATACTTCCAAATGGGAGAACCAACATATGGCTGAGTTGCGGGAGCTCAGGAGAACGGTGGATCGGCTGTCTTTAGAAAAGTTCAAGGCAGAGATGGAGCGACAAAAGCTCTGTCGAGAACTTAAGACGATTCAGGCACTGCGCTTACAAGAATCTGGAGAACGCAACGATATCCGTGGGGAGTTGAAAACCTCTGAGAAGCAGCTTCGGGAAGTTCTGAAAGCAAACGGTGCGCTAGAAAGTCGCTTGCTCCAGCTTCAGAATGAGTGCGAGTGTCTGGAGGATGCCCACAAAAGGGAAATTGCTCAGTTTCGTGACAAGGTTCATTCAGGAGCATTACCTGGTTTTATCCAAAAACGTCCTGACCCCCCCGAAATCAGCATGGAAGAGTTTGACAAATATGCGCGCACTTTGTCGGAGACTTGGAGGGAGACCTTTGAGGTGTACTGCAAGAGAATTGCCGATATCGAAGAATCGCTCCGGTTAGACGAGGTGAAGCTCAAAAATCTGCAGAAGGAGAAGATGCAATATACATCAGAGGTTAAGAAACTTAACAACGAAGTGGAGAAACAAAACCAGTTGCGGGTGCACCTTGAGGAACAGCTAAGGAACATGCAAGCTAGCTTTCCCAAGGAACTGGACCAATACCGGGCAAGTAATATTCTCTTCCATCGTATTACCCTTAACAAACAATTGTATATTAAGTGCGATGTCGGTAATTTATATTTGGGTGACCATGTGTAATACTCTAAAGAGCAATTAATTCTCAAAAATGTAAAAAATAAAAATAACAATAATAAATAATAATAATAATAATAATAATAATAATGCGGAATAGAAATAATATATGTGCAGGACAAACGGGTGGAACACGGAGGGATAGGCATGACATTAAGCTGGTGTGGATCACAGCAGTAAACCGCTCTTTTAGCCTCACGTGCCACACCCAGAATCTGTTAGCAAACATTATCTCCGAGGCCACAGCCCAGGCAGCTGCGCAGTCTCCCATAGAACTGCTTACTTATCAGTCTTTCTGTAAATCCAAATGTTTTTACAGGCAGTAAAATAGCTTATTCTTGCAAGACTGACAGTTGCATTACTTTGGTAGTGTAACGGTGTGTAAGTCAATGGATGATGAAGTAAATTAAATACATATTCATCGAATGTATAGGCTATTAGTATTCTCACAATATAAATAAAATGTATGTGGTGTATATATTTAAGCATAATCCATAAAGCCTGTGTATACGTATCTACAAATGATGATACTGTATCAGCCGTTTTTTCTGCATGAATATGTAAAATGGTGCTTTTAAAGAATGAAACCAGGTTCACTTGTTTAAAAAGTAGTGTTTTGTTCAAAGCCTTTCTTTAGTTTGAGTAAAAATAGTTTCACTGGTATTGACGGTAAAGCAGTAATCAGCCTAATTTGTCCATGTTACTGAACTACATAAGTACACTTCATCCAATTTGCCAGCTGGACCACAAATCCTTTTGACCTACAAAACAAACACTTCATATTGCTTGTAGACCATCTGTGTTTCAAGACATCTTCTTTGACTCTCTGAAAAACAATCCATATCTGCCATATCTTTATAGAGGTGGTAACAGCTTCATATCAATTTTGGTCTGGTTATCATGCTCCAAGAGTAATTTAGTGTTTATTGGAAGTATAGTATAATGGTAAACGTTGTCTGCTTGTTTTATATTTGGAGAGGTCACCACTGTCATCAGCCAATGAGCACAGTTCCTTTTGCAAAAGATGAGTGACGCAGCAGGTGACACACACCGGACAGCCCTCTACTGGAGAGACTGGGAATATGTTCCCATTACTGTCAGAGGTAAATTTGTTGAGGCACAGAAAATAGATGGAATTCCACTGTAGGTGTGCAGTAAAGATGATCAGTTTGTTACATCTCTACCAGGCTAACTGATCATAATCATTTGCACACTGAAAACAAAGATATTTAATTATAAAACTGGTCATCTTGATAAATTAAGAAAATTATAAGAAAATGTGTGCAATTGTATAGATGTGTAAGGAAAAATATTAAAGATGCCCCAATATTTTTGGCTGATGATTGGAATACAGACAGCAAATTCTGATCGTGGTAAAGTTATGAAGAAAATGAAAGTTTCATCTGGCACTTCTAATGTGATGACTGACTGAATGAGCATTTGTTGAGAAGGCATTGTGTGCACTTGTTATGACTAGTGTGGGAAATCTCTATTCTATCCAACCTAATTCCTGTCTCAGGATTCTCACACTCCAGGATAGCTGACAACACTTATACACAGCACCTTGTTGGGGAGGGTCTTATGGGGCATTGAGGCAGGTAAAGAAGTGTCTTTATTTTGTATTCACTGAAGAAGACTTCTAAGCACTTATGTAAGTCTCTCTGGCTAAGGGTGTCTGCCAAATGTAGTAAATCTAAATGTATTTGAGCTGCTTATCAGTTCCTGGTGTTTCTACACTGTATTAAATTCATTATTTTGCTGTTTCGGCAAAATGATTTATTGAACTACGCTGGTGAGAGATTTTAAGGTGGATTTCTTACGGGGGACCACACATCACAGGGAAGCCATGTGGCTTAAAATGACCTCTATAATCCTATAGGTGATTATTGAGGAACTGGAGGAGGAGTGCAGGATGCTTGCCAATGCCATCAGCAAGAAGCTCAAAGATCACCAAGACCTCATGCAGATCAAGATGGGCCTAAGCCTGGAAGTGGCCACCTACAGGTCAGGCATCTCCTGACTCCTCATGTGCACCTTTCGGTTATGGGACTGTAGTAATGTATACTCGGATAAGCACCCAGAAGTAATGTATACTCGGATAAGCACCCAGAAGAAATGTATACTCGGATAAGCACCCAAAAGTAATGTATACTCGGTGACCGAAAAAGTTAAGCACCCAGAAGTAATGGTCTGATCTGGATGTAACTTGGTACACATGCAGACCAGTGATGGGTATGTAAATGATTCGATTTGCAAGGAGCTGGCATGTCTAGTCACCAGACACAGAGGACGCCTCGTAGACACATTAGACAGCATTAGCAGCACTTGACGGAGTCTGATAGGGTCGCATTGTGGGTTTGCATGAAGCTGGGTGGTTGTATCGAGCAATTCATTGGCATGTGGGGCATGCAGATGTCACAGTTGCCTGATGTTGGAAGCAATGGGCACATGAGGGCACATTGTGAAGGTTCCGGTCACCCAAGACAGACCTCACCAAGGCAGGATCATCATATTGTGCACCAAGTATTACAGAACCCCATGACATCTGCGGCTGCCATCCGGACACAGGCACTGAACTCTCTACAACACTCTGCATCATCCTGCACTGTGTCGACGACTGGCACTAGCCAGACTACGAGTTCACCGTTCCATGCGTAGGCTGCCGTTAACATGATCACAGACGGCTGCGTTTGGTGTGGTGCCTTACAATTTTTCAGATTTCCTCTTTGAATTTCTGACTTTTCCAGTTAAATTGCTGTGGTTCACATTCATCCACATTACATTTATGTTTCACAGCCTACACAAACCCACACCCAGACCCCACCTCAGCAACAAGGCATGCAAGCTAGACTGATTTCACAAAAATGGATATGCATTTCAATTGTTTGTTTATGATTAAACAAGGAAAAACAAAATCCATATTTTACCCTTAAGGCATTAGAACACATAAACACTCAATACTTTTTTGTAAACATTACATGTAAGCATATCCAATACTGGTGCACACTCACTCAGACCTCAAGTCACCAACAAAAGATTTTGGAGGTTCACATGCAATCAGCAGTGATTTAATGTATTAATGTGGAATTGCATTTCAGTTGTTTGATTTGATACAATATATTTGTATCAAATTCGTATATTTTTATATGTCACGCTTCAGTTCGATATTCAGTGTGTAATAGATTTAAAGCCTCACCACATGAGATACCATCAAAATATTAACTGGTCTATATGTTCTAATGCAAGGATGAGAACTTGGATATTAATTAAGACACTACAGGAACTCAAAACCAGGAAAGTGCCCAATAGAACAATCTCTGTAAACTGTCAACAAGGGTTCAAAGGATACTTTAATGGAGGTGACATTGCAAGGTACAGGGCCTTGACTGAACCAGTTTTAATACCTTAAGGGCATTGAGTTCTAAGTTCTTTTGGCTTTGATGTTTCTCTTTCACCTTTGTATTTTGTTTTTCATTAGGGCACTTCTTGAAGGTGAGAATACAGATGAGTGTATGTGGACAGACCTCCGTGCAACAGAACCATTTAGAAAAATTGGTAAGGTGTGCTTTTGTAATGTAACAATCAGAAAGACAGCCTAGAAACACAACATAAAACACTGTATTCTGATGTTATTGTGCCTTCTTAGACATTCAGATGCCTCCACACCCTTATGCTACAAAAGGAGCATCCATGAGTAGGCAAGATGGAAGAAAATGGAAGCCTTCAAACGTAAATTTTGACAGGAAATACATAGAACCAACATCACATATGAAAGTTTCATCTGGTGTCACAAGGATAGTCCCTATTAAATTTTATGGTGTGGGTCAACACAGCTCTCCATCCCAGAAGGACCTGCTCTCAATCACTAGAGCACCACAGGCTTCTCCTAGCGTTGTCAAAGGAGTCCTGAATACTGAGGAAAATGTTTACACCCAGAAAAAAATAGAAGAGAGAACTGCAATGAACGATATGTCACAGCACTCAGTTGATGATTCAGTCATTTCCCAGCAGGCCGGCCTCAAAGTCAGATCTAAGCTTGGTTCTTCAGCTACAGAGGACAGCACATCAATGAGAGTGACATCACCATCAACTGTTAGCAAGGTTTTAAATGTAAATGATGAGAAATGGGGAACCACATATGTAAAGGTTGAAAAAACTAACCTTGAAAAAGAGAGTGACCTGGACACAGTTAGTATGACCCAGGGGAAAAGCAGAGCAGGGGATCAGATTATGGGAAACGCTGATAACACAGCAGTGACAGAAGACTGCTTAGCTGGGAATAAGATTGAAAGTCAAGTTTCAAATTCAAGTTCACAGTTTGAAAAGAAATGCACTGTTAGGGAGCCATATGTAGAGCACAGACCACTTGCAACTGAAGAAAATGTTCTGGAATCAATGTCTGTAGAAGAAATCATTGAGAAAGTAGTGAAACCTGCTGGTTTGGATACAACGGTAACCTGCCATGTGGAGAAATCAGAAGAGGAAGATGGAAGACTCAGGACTGAAATAATTTTGCAATCCAAGGTGGAGGATGACTTGGATGTCTCAGATGAATCTGTTCTAGAAGAATTTCTCAGCAAGAAAGTAAAGAACGTTGTATTAGAAGACATAAAGGGAACTCCCACAGGAAGTATGATTGAAAATCTGCTTAGCTTTGGTCTGCAGGGAGAAAAAGATCTTAAAAATAAATTGGTCAATATTGAGATTGTTGAGGAACCAGTGGACTCTCAAAATAATGAGGAATATGAAGTAAAGGAGACAAGCCAATTTAATCAGCCCTCTTCATTGTTCTTTGCAATTGAGGAGCTTACAAATGTTGATGAGTGTTCCAGACTTTCAGATGATCACTTTGAAAAAAATAGAGCTCCAGTAACTCCTGGAGGAGAAGATGAAAAGATTGGATCTGTTCACGTTGTAGAAAGTTCAAGAGACCTGGGTGCTGCATTATTTAGCCAGGATCAAGAAACTGAGTATTTTGTATCTACACCAGATGATGATATTTCAGAGTCAGATGATGTTCCTCTGTCATCGTATGGACATTATGTAGCGTTGGATGACTTATCAGATGAACGGTATTATCAGGATGGGGGCCTAATCAACCAAAGATTTAAAGAGGATGACCACTATGAGGCTTTACCTAAAACTACTTATGTGAGAAGTGAACATATATTTCCTAGAGACAGCTTCCAGGATTGTATTATAGAAGAGGAAGTTCATGTCTCTCCCACAGTGCAGGAATCCCTTCTTGAGTTCCTAAGAAAAGACGATATGGATCCAAAGGAGTACTTACAAGGGACTTTGGGGCAGTTACAAGGAACAATATCTGGGACTGTTAAGGAAGAGTTGGCTCTTTTCACAAAAACTGATCAAGAAGCTTCTGGTAACTTGGCAGTTGATATTAGGAAAGTTCAGCAGGCTAAAGACAGCGGAACAGTGACTATTGTAGCAGAACTTAACATTTCCCAAAATCTGGAAAGCTCTGGACTTCTGGAAGAGCAGGGGGAAGATTTTGAGGCGAAGTTATTGTCAGCACTACACTCATGCAATCCAGGTGTACAGCAAATAATCAGCAGCAGAAGTGAAGTTACAATTGGTAAAGAAAATGGGGAACGCCTGGATGGTAAAGTGGCAGGTGAAGATCAAGAGCAAGACCTAGGCCCAGAAGAGCCAACAAATCAAATAAACAAAACAGAGAAACATATTAAGCTGGGGCCATCTGAAAAGTCATTTACTTTCCAGATGGATGTCAGTGATGTTAAACCAACAGTCTCTTGTGGGAGTTACGGGGAGGCCTGCAGTTCACAAGGTCTGAGAGTCCAAAAAGATAACAGCCATGAGGTGAAAGAGGACATCTATAGCTATGTGGAGAAAGCAAACACCCCTGTAGACCAGGAAGAAACGCCTAGCCTTGAAGGCCATGTAAATGAAAAAAGAATTGCAGCAGTCTATCTCGAAAGTCAAGAGGATAATTGATTACTGTCAGTTATTTTTCCACCTGCAACGTGGACCAGGATGATGAGGAAGAGGATGGATGGATGGATGGATGGATGGATGGATGGATTGATGATGGATGGAATTTCCATCCATGAAATGGCTAAAATCTCACATTAGCTGAAACATTGTAAACATTTAATCGACTGTTGCTATTGTTTGAAGATCATTTTAAATATGTGCTATAGTTAAAATGCTGTGGTTGGAATGAAATCATTGACTTGATAACAATACATAGAGTTTGAGGAGATTTCTGTATTTTATATTAGAAAATTGCAGTGATTGCTTGCTTCATTTAATTCAAGATTTTATGCAGGAAAAATTATTAAAAGTTATAGTGCTAATAGTTAGTAGGCACCTTATAGAAATATTAATCTATAACATAGCTCCAGAAATGTAAAGATTTACATTATAGAGGGAGTTTAGTTACGGGGTATATCAGAGCTGAAGTATTTTTTTAAGTTGATTATAAAACTTACAGTATTCGTTTATATAATTAAATCATTTTACAAAATTATTAAAACCAAGTATATCAACAATCAGTTTTAGTTATGATGACTTTTGATGTCATTAGACATTAGGCTGCAAAATATCACCATCTTCTGATAGAATGAAGGCCGAAGAAACAAATTTGAATTTCATAGAAATCTTTCCCCTATAAATACATAGTCACAATAAACCATACCCAAAGTTACTGCTCTGTTAAAAATATTATATATACTGGTACAGCTACAGTTATCATTAGACCTATAGCAATAAGTAAATACATTGTAACATAATAATGGATAAGAAAATGCTCACATGGAAAATGTTTCTTGTAAAGTTATTTTATTCTAACATTAGTGATACATCTCAAAACCTCCAGTGATTTAAGGAACATTGTTATTGGTAATAGCTTGGCTTGAATGAGCAGGCCAGATGTACATGCCCTGTAACATGCTTCTAAAACCTGGCGTGATAAAGAAATGCCACAAATTGTTGGCTAAATAAGGATGATGAATCTTTTCCCCCCACATAATATACATTCTTCGAGCATTGATCAGTCCTACAAATAAAACATATCTTACAGTGTTATGGTGTTTGGGTCTCTGGTATTCAAATAGTACAAAGTAGTTACAGGTATTTATTACACTAAGGCAGATCTGCAGAACCGTCTGAAACCTGTTCTCTTACATAAACACATGGTCATTTTCCCCGTAACATCACCAAATCCTAACTGTCTTCCGTTTATTTTTGCTTACCAAGTTAATTAGATAATATTAAATGGATAGCACTGTTAATTTGAATCATAAACAAAACATGTTAAAGTCAATCTGTTTCCTTTTGAACTTATCATCGAGCAACTTTGGCATTAGTTAAATGTTTTTTTAAGATGCTCAGAGTCAGATGGACCGAGAGCTGCTCCTGCTGGAAGATACGAAGGTACCACAGCACAGAAAGGAGGTCTGTGTTTCATCCTGTCTGTCTTATGATGTCTGCCGGCAACTTCTGGAGCCCTACAACAAACCGATGAGTTAGTTTTGTGCATAATGTTATTACAAATGAAAGTATTTATATTGACTATATGGACAGGGGAGTCGCTAGAACTTCTTTGCCCCCCTGCCTGAATCTGCCAGGGTATCCATGCCCCCGCCGCAGTCATGTGGCCACAGTGCCATAAACACAGCATGCAGACAGGGTCAAGGTTCATTTACTGTTCAATTTATCATCAACTAACACATCATCTGCCGCTGAGTGTATATTGGCTATTAATGGATGAAGATGAGATTTGACTAAAGCTGACTTACTTGGACAGCAGGTCTACAGTTTGCTGTACGACTCGAGTCTTTTTGACTAAAGCTGACTTACTTGGACAGCAGGTCTACAGTTTGCTGTACGACTCGAGTCTTTTTGTGCTGGGGACCATACAGCAGGCTCTGAACCTCCAGACACTGGGATGAAAGAGGAAGAAAAATAATGCTATTATTCTTCTGGGATGTGGTCAAGCAGAAGCATATCATGCCAGTACAATTCAATGAGTCTCTTCTACTTAAGTTCAATCATGTTAAGTGTGAAGTTTAATCTTTAATGATTCTGACTTTAGAGTTTATTTGGGTTATCAAATGAATCATTTTCTTAATCATGATTAATAGCACAATTAATCACATTTTCAATCATGTTGTTGAAAATTACCTCGAAAGTAGTACTATCCTAACAATCTCCCACTGAGATTAACTAAGCATGCTTAAGTACCAACAGAGTAAAACACATAGGTATGACCAAAATCAAAAGAATTAACTCAATAAGGCAAACAAAAGTTACAGAAAATTGACTTTTTGACATATTCAAAAAAATCCAGGTCAGTTCATTGTAAGAGAACCTGAGTGCAGTCATGTGCTGGGTGATACCTCAGCACCACACTAGTCCGAATGGACCAGTATGAGGTTTTTTTTCAGTGGCTGGAGTGTCAATCCTGCCACCAACTCCCAAGTCTCCCTGTAAGTTGGAGGGGCTGCTTGTTGTACACTAAGTATGAGCAAAGCTTGCTTTAGTGTAGAAAAGCAAAAATCATGAAACACATTGTAGCTGAAAGCTACTGCAGCAAGTAAATCAGTGTTACCCTACACTGGAAAGGCAAAAAGGGTGAAAAACAAGACAAGAATGTTCCATTATGCTGAAGGTGGAATAAAAAGCAAGTGTGGAAAGTCTCAGTTTGGTTCCAGGGGTGTTTTACTCACACTGCTGCCAAGAATGAGGTCACATTGTGCCTGGACTGAACATAACAGGAAAACAGTGAAAAATCTTTCCCATTTCAGTTCCATTTTCTTAGCAGTTCGGAAAACACACAAGTACACCAGCCTTCTATTGAGTACAGCCTCTACATGATTCACCTTTTTTTCCCTGCCTTTTTGTGCGGTCGTTATTAAGTTTGGGTCTCACCCAGGCCTCTGAAGTGCCCAGCAGAAGGGCAGCTGTCATGGACTGTGGTAAGAGGACACTATCACCACCCTGCCCCCATCTGAGGGGACCTGCAAAGGTTATGGGCTCGGTGTAGCACAAGGCATGCGAGCTCTGATTCATCGTGCAATACTTGGATACGGCACAAACACTGAAACATAGCAACAAGCCATTTGATTACTGTAGCGATGATTCCACAGTAAAAGCACTGTGGTGCTCGTTTTGTGTGTGATTATTCTGGAAATTCACATGGCCCAATGTCAGATTCTAACCACTATATAAAATGTTATATGTCCTTCACATATTACACATTACTAAAAGATAAAAATGAACTCTTTAATTTATGAATAGCTGTGCTTTACAGTCGGTGGGATATATGGATGGATGGATATTATTCAGGTGGACAATCAGTATAATCCTCAAAATAGACACACATTTTAATGATGGGAACAAATGAAAGACAGTTACTGACTTTAAATTATTATTTCCCCTAAAATAATACTGATAAAATCATGTGGAAGAAATGATATAATATTGTAACATTCCTACTATTTAATCTCTTCTGCTTCTCAAATTTGGGTTGGTGACAAATCCAAATTAGCTGGGGTGATTTTTTATAATTGAGGTCATTGTATTTATCATTGACAGCACTTAGTGAAGTCTCCAGCTCTGCTAAAATCAGGTAGCCAAGCTGTCTAAGTGCCTCCCAAAAAAGCACAATGTCACTGTGATATTTTCACTTTGGGGGGGTGGAGGTGGGGAGGCCAGGATTAGCACAGAGCTCTGCAGCTGCTGGGCCTTAGAGACATGGTTAATATAGCATCTTTCAGAATGAACAGCTCTCAGCTCAGGCCTGATGTTATCCATGTACCACCATGAAATGCTGGTAACATGAAGTCACTACATCCCCCGATTTTCAGATGAGCTCTCCAAAGTACCACTGCAGCATGGTCTCAACTTATCCATCAGTCAAGTATCACTACTGACTATCCTAAAGTGGGACCCTACCTTTGTTACCCCAAATCTAGCAGGTCTGAGAAACAGTATTAATGAGTTGAGAGAGACATTGTGCCTCTAGACGAGAAGGTATGACAATGGGTAAGAACACAGACTCATAAGCAGAAGCTTGCTGGCCCGGGAGTATCCCCGTGTTTAGGAACCTGCTGCTGGAACTCACTCCTACAACACTGCATTCGCTTGGGAATGTCGGCATGGGCCGGCTCACTGTTCTAGTCTTACCTTGCTCATAGTTCTGCAGGCCTACATCATTTCCGCTTGGGCTCACTGTTCTAGTCTTACCTTGCTCATAGTTCTGCAGGCCTACATCATTTCCCCTTGGGCTCACTGTTCTAGTCTTACCTTGCTCATAGTTCTG
>JAODLC010000021.1:12085966-12114377 GCA_026781145.1 Hippopotamyrus pictus
TGGATGAAATGGTAGTTTACAAATCCTGTTGTAGCTCATAGCGTCCCTCCTGACATGGATTAGGTGGTCACCCTACTTGGAAGGCACCATTAATGCTGAGGGATATATACAAGTTCTGGAGCAACACATGCTGCCATCAAACTGTTGAGTAGTTGAAATCCTTTTTCAGGCAAGAATGCGAGAACATTTCACTTTCCAAACTCAGCAACTGGTCCCCTCAGTTCCCAAAAGTTTACAGTGTTGTTAAAAGAAGAGGTGATGCGACACAGTGGTAAACATGCCTGTCCCAGATTTTTTTTAATGTGCTGGCGGCATCAAATTCAAATTGAGAAAGTCATAAAACAACAAAATTTCTCAGTTTCAACATTTAATATGTTGTCATTGTTCTATTTTCAATTAAACAGATTTATAAATCTTTGCATTCTGTTTTTATGTTACTCAGCGTCCCAACTGTTTTGGAAATGAGGTTGTAAACATTGTAAAGCAGACCCCTTTACTCTTAAATCAAAGCTCTGATTTCTGTATTCTATAAAAAATTGTGATTTGGATCGATGTGTATATGAGAAACGTTTCATCAATTTTTGATGATGGGGTGCCACCTTGTGGCCACGTGATGGAGAGACGTGCACCGAGGTACCCAATCAGACATTTCTCAAGTAAATGATGAGAGACACGTTTAAGTTTTGGATTATCAGTTCATAACCTGTCTTCAGTCAATGTGATTTAAAGGTTTATTTATACCTTGGAGAGTTATACGCACTCTGCGCCAAATGCATGCAAGACCACCACAATCGTCACCCGAGCTTAAATCTTCATCGCAAAATATTTAGATCATATCAAATGAAACATATTGTACATACAAGGTCCTGGAACCTCCTACACAACATTATCTCAAATGAAATGCCAAAACAAATGCATAAACGATGGTAAAGCATTATAAATGATGACAAAGCATTATGAATGTCTACTATGACTTGTGTATTACCTGGATAAGGTTGTGGCGATGTCAAACTCTGTTTGCTTCCTGTTGCCTTCCACCTGCTGGAGCTCTCCAAAAACAAAGTCGGCTTTTTCCAAATTAACCTCGGCCTCCTCCAGCATGCAAGGCAGTCAAGGATTTTGGCTGATTTACTAAAGATCCTTAATTACCCTTCTCTAGTACATTGATATTTTTACCAAACAATGGGGTCGACAATGTGTCACCCACAAGCTACTAGTAACTAGCCATTCAGTAGCTCACAGGACACTATTTAGAAACAGTGTCAATTTTGTTTATGCACTTTTGGACAATGAGTACCATGCTGTCACACCATGCGAGCTTCACTGTCGATTACCACCACCACCGCTGCCTGGCTGCACATCATCTCATATCAGACCCTTAGCTCTCCGGATTTTTCTTACAAATTCGAAGTAAAAAAAAAAAAAATGTCCAAGTGGAAGTTAGCGTCCTTCACATGTTTAGATTCATTCAAAGGATATTTGCCTAGAAGGAGGGCTGATTTTCCCTGAGTGTAATATACAGTAAAGTAACATTCCTGCACCTCAGCCTTCTCCTCGCCTGCTGCTTCAGGGGAACAGAGCGGGATGATAGCCCGGGCCTTCGCAGCGTGTTCCTCAGCCTGCAGCGGCCAGCCTGCATGGGTGCCATGGTGGAAGATACATGCGGCGACTTGGTGAACATTTTTGTTTTTTTAAAATCCCCAAATTCCTAGGCTAAATCATTTTGACTGTGGATGACTAACACACTTGGTCAATTGTTAACGCAGATGAGACATTCAGATACAAACTGGTGAAACAACCCTTGCTTTGACAAATGAACACAAAACATTATAGAAAGGTCTTACCTTTCAACTGCAGGTAACAATGGGCCAGTCTGGCATAGGCCTGAGCCAATTTTAGATGGCTGTCCCCATATACCAGCCTCGCTAGGGCTACACAGCGCACCTGGGCCTGGACACACGCATCAATCTAGAACAGAAAACACATGCAGACATGCTGTTCCCTCACTTCAGGGAGAGACATCCCCCTCACAGGGAGCTCTCTCATTCGTGTGGACTGTACGTCACATCTGTTGTTTCAGGTGCAAGTCACATCCAATAGAGGGTAACATTTCAGCACATAGGAATCCAAAACAAGATTCAAGATTCTTTATTTGTCACATACATAGTTATAACAAGTACAACATGCAGTGAAATGAACCCTGACCGATCGAAAGAGAAAGAGTAAAAAAAAAAAAGTGAAGATAAGATAAATATAAATATAAAGTGCAGACAAATAAGAATGAAATTAACAAAATATCCAACATATACAAAAAAAAGTGGCAAGTGGTGACGCATGAGATGATTGTTGTGCAAAGTGCAGTGTGCATTGAAGTTGCCTTGATGAGTGGATTGCCCATGCAGTTTACATATCTGCTGTATGATATTTGAGAGGTAGTGGTGTCATGTCCTGGTTGAGAAGTCTTACGGCATGAGGATAGAAGCTCCTCCTGAGTCTCTCTGTTTTTGCCGTAATACTCCTAAAGCTCCTCCTGAGTCTCTCTGTTTTTGCCGTAATACTCCTAAAGCGCCTGCCTGATTTCAGCAGCTCAAACAGATAAATTCAACACACATGGAATTTTATTTTTAAAAACCTGTCAGGAGAACTGTCAGGAATTACAAAAGAATATTTTGATCAGTTTGAGTTCAGACACTCGTGTCTGTAGTCTCAAACTTTCTTTGCTTTGTTTCCCATCATGTTAAACCTGCATTGTATTTAGGTTGCCAAATACATTGCACAGTTACAAATGGCTGCCATGCCAGTAAGTGATGCCTGGATATTTGGTGATAGAATATGGATGTATGTTAAAATTGCATATAAATCTAAATACACACACACACACACACTCACAAAATACCTGCTGACTGTCTTCCAGGGCTTGCGCTTCAGTCTGCCATTGGGACAGCTTCTCTTCAGGACCAATGCTGATGTCTGCTATACTCTCAGCACCTCTGCTGGGGCTCTGGGCCCCCTGTCCTTTCTCACACCATAACGTAGGGCATTCAGAACCAGCATTGTAGCTCCTGCCACAGCCAGAACTTCTGCAATAATTATAATCACAGTCATCATTTATTAAATTTCCTTTATTTCATGATCAACAAAAAATCAGGACCCACAAATGCCACAACGCAGTTAAAATGATGGGCAAACTTTACATAAACTGCAAAAACATGAAAATTCAGAATTATTTTCTCCTTCAGCAACTCAATTTGCTCAATTTGCTTTGTGCACAGTGCAGTTTAATTTACAGGATATAAAACACCAATGAATATTTTTCACGTATTAGCACAGAAATTATGCATTTATGTACTAATAAAACCCTTTAAAAGTAACTGAACCATATCTTACGATATTGCACATTCGACCGAAAGGCTATCAAAATATTTTGTTGATCCGACGTCAGCGTTCATCTTTCAACTCAAGTAAGGATGCGTAGCACAGAAAACCAAATCCTCCGTTTCCATTACAGTTATTAAGCAACTAATGACAGAAGAGCATCTGTTGTTGTTTCACTTCCAAACGTAACCAACGAGAAGACGCCGGCGCCAGTCTACAAAAGCTCGTCGTCACTTCCGCATACTGCTGAGGATTCTGGGTAAGGAATGGCTGAAGGAGCGGTGAAAAACAGCTGCTATGCTTCTCTTTAGTGTTGCAGTTGGGTCCGCCTGGTCATGCACTGATTTCTTTCATCGAGATAAATATTTGATCTCCTTTCACAAATTATGCTGGGAATTGTAAATAGCAAATATTGCAACCCACACAGTCTGTGAGGCGAAATTGAAAAATGCACGTTTATTTATTATTTTGTTAAAATAATAAAACTAAATCAATGGTTTTATTATTATTAGACGAACGCACACGAGCCGACAGTACGGCTTATCATCAAAACTTCAGATGAAGTCTGAGCTAGATCCTCCGATAATTTCTCTACTGTTACTGTCGGAGTGATGGCGACACCTACCCTCACTGTATACCCGCTATGTTTTATCTGCTAGCGGTCGGTCGAATTAGGAAAATAGTTCCTTTCCCAAGAGTGAAAAAACACAACGCTACGCACATTTCATACACTTAGCGTTTATTCTCATACCGCGACGATGTTCACTCTTAAGACAATTAAGGTTTGGATGAATCACTCCCTGAGAAACACAGTGATTTTTTTAAACAAATTTCCAGCACCACAAGCTCCATACAGTGCATGGTATTAGAATGACTGTGAATAATGAAATCATTCATTTGCTGAGAAGTGGTATGGTGTCACCTTGGCTTGTGCCGCAGCCTCCCATCTTCAGTGCTGAGGTTTGACTCCCACCATTAGCTCTATCTGTAGAGTGTGTTGGACCTGTTCTTTACAGGCTTTCATGGGTTCCCATCTGTTATCCTGTGGCTGTCAGGCAATGTGATGTCTCTGTTAACCGTAGACTGAGATGGTCCCTTGATGTGAACTGGGATCCCTTGGAATGACTCCGCATTGGCATATGAGTAGCTGATAATAAGCCATCCCACTCTGCATGCATCACGTTCCTGTGTGACACCTAACGCTGGACCCTGTTTTTGTGCTCTCTGCTAGGAGCAGAGTCCAGGAGGAATGCTTTAAAGGATAAGATCTACCATCGTGATTTCTGCTGTAATTATGAATGAAATTACCCAGTGCTTTTAAAGAATTGAATGGCACATGAAAATTCTCCTGTACAAACTTTTGTCTGCTAGGGGTTTTAGATACTCAGCAAGATATAACCGTCTATGACTTCATTAAAGTTTCTGTGTAGCTTAGATGTTTTAGGCCATAGTCCTTTGGATAACAATCAGAAGATATGTAAACTACTATATTTTTGTCCTAAGCAGGAGCAATGGATTTCCATCTGAAATGTTTAATGAAACCTTTTTGACTATGAAGTGGAAATCATTTATTGGCATTTCTATCATTGACAGCCCTTATGACCCTAACCTTTGATGAATGAATGGATCATAGGTACTCTGTTTGTTTTTCTAATTGCATACACCTCTGACTATATTTACTGTTGAGTGGTTAGCACAATCACATCACCTCTGCCTCCTTACCAGTATGTATGGAGTTAGTGTATTCTCCCTGATGTGTTTTGAATTTCCTGCCACAGTCCAAAGATGTGACCTAGGTAGATTAAAATACCCTTCATGTGTGTGCCTTGTTATGAACTTCCACTTCCATCCAGGATGCCCCCAGCCTTGTGCTCTGTGCTGCTGGAATAGGCTTCAGACCCACTATGATCCTCTACTGGATAAACAGTTGGAAAATGGATGGAAGGATGGATAAAGTGCATTCATTACTCTCCAACGGTATCTAAATCGAGGAGCAGGTAACACTCTGGTTAAGAACACTTGCTTGTAACCCAAAGGCTAGTAATAGGAGAAAAGATGTGGGTGGGATTATTGTGCACCACAAATCAGGGTTAACCCACTTTCCGTTTGTTACATAACTGGCTCCTATTTGGGTAGCGTACTTTACTATTTTGTCCAGCAGATGTCACTAAGGAATTATCTATAACGCCTTCTCTACAAAGTTATTGAACTGGTATCAACCTCCAGTTTTATGTTCAAATATCTTGAAACAGTGCACCTAGCCATTGAGGAAGTGTTTGAAGTAGATTTTTACACATTGTGGGCGTAGTCAGAAGCACCAAGAAACAATGAATTGCTGTAGCGATCTGATGGACGTTTTTCTGTTTCGCCTTGTGAGTAATAAAGAATAGCTTAGACAGCATTCACCAGAGACAGTAGGACTAAACCAATATACCACGCCATCCATTTGATAGCAAGCTAGCATCAGACTAACATTAAAATAATGCTACTCTGTCTCTGTCTTGGTTAAACTAAAGGGTTTAGTCATATTTGAGTTATAAGTGGCCGATATCCCAGGTAATGGCGACAGAAACATCATTCATTGTTGGAATATTTCTTTCTTTGGGAATAAAACAGCAAAAAAGACAAACTATGTATCATAACTGAGTTATATAACATAACTCAATCTTATGTCTGGACATGATTCTGTAATATTTCAAATGAAATTTGCAGATCATAACCACAACACAAATCTTTTTATTGTTTCCCCATCCATAACCACAGCAATTCCTACTTCTGTTTTTCTCTATTTTTTGGTATACTAATGTTTGTAGCTTTGATCCCACGTAATCCAACAGTCAACACAGACGTTCTTGTCAGTGCGACTATGTGAAAGGGGATGTTACAGGTGATGGCCGAACAAAAACTCCACTGCAAATTTATCTAATTACCTTGCGCTCCAAGCACTGGGGCCAGTTAGCACAGAAATCTGTCCCCCTGCCGTGGGAGATAGCTGAGAAAAACCATCCAAGGCAGAAAAGAGGCACTGCTCATTACTCACACCTTCACCACAAGTAAATGTTACACCTTCATTTACACCTTCCCACAAAAGCAAAGAATAGATGGTTCTACTGAACTTTTGTAAGTCAGTTCTGTCTGCGGTTGTCAGCATTCTGTCAGTCCACAGAGGAGCCACCCTGGAGGGACTGGTAGGTGAAGACACCGCCCTTGCCAGTGGTTTCCCAAAGGTCAGCT
Organism: Hippopotamyrus pictus; assembly: GCA_026781145.1. Taxonomy (NCBI): domain Eukaryota; kingdom Metazoa; phylum Chordata; class Actinopteri; order Osteoglossiformes; family Mormyridae; genus Hippopotamyrus; species Hippopotamyrus pictus. Next base: position 12,092,576 of record JAODLC010000021.1, read on the forward strand.
AGGATTCCTTCCACCCAGGCCCTCAGCCTCGCAAGGCCTTCATTGTGTCTATCCCAGCATGCCCTCGGACCAAGTTCCCCCGGCAGTCGAGCCCCCGGCAGCACGGCGGGCCCGTCAAAGGGGCAGCTGTGTTCTCCCCATTGATCCGCGGGCAGACTCTGTTAGTGCATCGGCCACGCAGCAAACAAACAGCGAACAGCGGTGCCATCCTGGCATGAGCGCACAAAGGGCCAGCTCAATAGAGGGCCCATGGAGGTCTATTTAAAGCAGGTAGACAGGGGATGCTATAAGCCCCACGCTGCATACACCTTGTTTGCCAAAGCAGTCTAAAGTAGCTTATTATAGCAGCTTCCTATTGACCCTGGCAGCCCATAAAAAGCTGTTTGTTTGCATGTTTGTCCCTTGGGCCTTTAGCTGGGAGTCCGGGGCCCAGCTTGGCCCCCGTCCCTGTCTTGCTTCTATTTTCAGACCTGAGTGGCTCTTAATGACCCTGGCTGGACTGGCACCAGCCCTCTGCAAATGAGTCTCTAGCAGCACCCCCTGCCAGACCCAAAGTCCTCCTCTGGCAGCCACCTACTCTGGGTTTCTGGTTTCCTAATTTAGTAACGGCAAGTAAAAATATGCTCTACCCAACTGGCCCTGGAACGCAGGGCAGGCATCCAGCAAGGCCCACGTTGTTTTCGCGGCTGGTGGCCAGGGAGACGGCGGCCTCGCCCCCCCTCTCACCCCCACCCGCGGCCCATCTCCCCTCCAGCTTGCTCCAGTCACTCCATTTCGTTAGTCTCCCCTGCCACAGGGTTAAAAACAGACTGGCTGACAGAGGACCTCAGGGCAAGCCAGGCCCCAGACGGTGTGTTAAGTCTGAGGTGCACAGCAAGGGCTGTCTCGAGGTCTGAGGGGGCCTTGAGGTTCTGCCCCAGTTGGCAACACACAGCTAGAGGGTCTAAAGGCAGTCCCCCAGCCCCCCCAGCGACAAATCAGGGTCCATCAGCTGACACTTGTGTGATGGCAGGACCGGCCTGGTCATTGGAGATATTCTCTGAAGTGCCAGAAATACACAGCGTTTAGCAAATGGCACTTAGTTAAGGACTACGGTGTACTTAAGCATCTTTTTATTATAAAGGTCATTAACGTGTTAGCAAGAGATGGGAGAATTATAGATCAAATATATATGTATGGATCTTTCAGCACTTAGTGCAGGGGGCTGAATCATACGAGTCAGGCAAACAGTCTGCATGGTATGCCACTATAACGCAAAGCACACAATCACACTCAGTGGGCAAGTTTGAGGTGCCAGTTTTTTACACGAGTGTTTTCTCATTGCTTTCCCAGACAATTTAATCACAATTTAAACGAAATACATGGCTTTCATGAAGGTATAATAATTGATTGGCTTGATTATTACTAAATGCAGTTAAATCACAAGATAACAACAGGAAGCAGCCACTGAGGAGTCAGCACTGCATCTGTGTCTGTTCTAATTGCTTAAAGGCTCAGCTCACAGTCAGATCTCAGTGACACATAAAATAGACCCCCTGTGAGTTTGCATGGTTGAGACATGGCTGGCGAACAGTGGCCCAAAGAGAGGAGCTTAGTGAGGAGGAAGACAGGTTTTTTTACGCCTGACGCTAAGGACCCACCCCGTGCTCAAATATGGAGCTCATTTTTAACAAGATGATCATAGAATGACAATATACCCCTGTACAGATGTATCATATGTGTAGAAAGCTTTTTACCTAGATATTCATTTCTAGATCTGAAAGTGGATACCCCACCTAGCTGAGGCAGGATTTTTCCTGATCGACTGGTAGTGCTGCTAAGCATTATGAAAGGCTGAACTTAATGTTTTAATCAGCAGTGAATAATTTACACTTTGAGTGCCACATTTTATTTTGTTTTTCTCAAAACTTTTACTTAGGCTTGAGAGTTTTTATGCAGTTGCTCAAATGTAAACACAACAGCTGTTTGAAATCCTCACATGGTCTTTGACTGCTAAGAGGACTCCAGTTTAGGGTTAAACCATTCAATAATAGAACTATGAAATGTTTGCTTTGCAGATTAATGATTATAATTTCACACATGCAGACACTCATGGAGGCTGTCTAAGTGTATAACATTTGTTTGTGTATGTCACTTGTTCGTGTATAACATTTGTTTGTGTGTGTCATTTGTTTGTGAGCTAAGGGGAGTGCAAGTGTTTTATGAATGCTACTTACTTTAGCAACCTAGCCCCAGCATCCTAGAACAGTTCTTACATTACGTTCATGATGTTTTATTATGAGACTGGACACCAGCTGGTGAAGTAGTTTTAAGTTATAGCATGACAGCAGCTGGTTTTAGTCCCAGAATGGGTCGATGCTGTTGTACTCTTACTTAGGCTGAACTGTTCTAATAAAACACCCAACCTTATACATGAGGGGAAGTGCAAGTTTCTGTGGGGAGAAGCTACACCTCAATGAGGAGCTGGCTTTAGGAAGCATATTTTTTGTTCTTTTAAGAGTTTAAAGCAGGGTGGCAAAGTAGGTCAGTGGGTCAGCATTGTGGCCTCACACCTCTGGGCTTGTGGATTTCATTTCTCTGTCTACAAGTTCTTCAAGTTTTTTTGGGTCTCCAGTAATGATTTAAATGTGCATTGATGTCTGTAAATTGCCTGGAATCCTCTCAAGGGCAGCCTGGGATTAGCTCCAGGCTCATGCTGTTGGATGAATATTTGTGGATGATGGGTGGAACTCGAGGCAAATGTTCCTGTAAGTTGGCGATGCTGATTTCAGCTGCTCCAAAATGACAACGCAACTGTTGTGGTTTTCCCTCGATTGCTTGGTCACATTTCTTGAAATGTTCTTCAGTTAACACAACTTGCAGAACTGTTGACACACTTCAGAAGGCACCAAGTTTGTATTGTATGTGGTCCAATTTCAAATATCAAAGACAAATTTTTTTTCTGAAAGTGTAAATACAAATCTTTTACTAATAAACACAAAATAGTAATCATTACAGCATCTAGTCATTTGTATAATAATTACTGAATAAATCTCTTTCCTTTAACTGCTGATACAGATACATTATGTGTGAATAGTGGCCTATTTTTCACACAACCTGCCCAAAATAATTATGTTGGGTTATAAGACCTGTGTTATTTTGCAACAAAAAAAAACAAAAAAAGTGTTATTTGCACGTCTGCGATTTTTCAGTTACTTGTGTGACTGAGTGTGAAGCTTTTGTCCTGCTCTTTTTTGGCTGTTGTTAATGTGACTGAATGAAAATCATTACAGCTCTTTATGACGGGAACCATTCAGCCATGACTGGGTCAGTATGAAGGGGACCACAGGAAATCAATCTGCACACACTCACCACCTTAGACATTATTCTACTGAGACAGAGGCTTTTCCAGAGATACTAGGTGCTGTTTTGTTTATTTGTCTGTCTGTTCAGTGACACATATTCTCAAACGGTTTTGTGCATTTGATGTAATAAAAATTCATTTAAACAGCCGAGGAGATGGAAAGGCAGCAGACTAGTGAGCTGTGAATGTATCTGTGAGCAGGACGAGACTGGAGAAGCCCCTCATCGCTGCAGTCAGCACCTCCCACCGCCTTCCTCATCCTTATGGGTAGGTGCCTGTCAGCGTTTTAGGGAGCACGTCCGACTGCATGGCCCCGCAAAAGGACACGTCTGCGATGGCAGGACACGGGGCCAAAGAGAGTGGCTGTGTGCGCCTGCCGGCTTGCGGGCCACACGAGCAGACACAGGCTGGGACCATGTGCTACCACCTGCACTCTAGACCCAAGAGAAGCAGCCACCGTATCCATCGGTAGCGTTCATGCGTGTCTTTGTTAGAAACATGCAGTGCTGTGCAAGCTCCGGCTGCAGTCTGCTAGAAACCAGGAAAAAACAGCTTTGGCTTTAGCTGTGACATATTTTATTCATTTTTCTTTTATGTTTTTTAAGCATATGACATTTTTAATTTGTTTTAATATATATATTTTTAAGTGTGTCATTTTCTAAATTCCGTATATATATTTTTAAGTATGTGCCATATTTGAATTTATTTTCATTTAAATATATTTTTAAGTGCAAGATGTTTTTCATTCAATGTATATTTTTATTATTCACATATTTTATTTTTTCAAATTTCTAACTTTGGGGGTGGGGGGACCTGCATCATTACAGCAGTCACGGCAGGGACAGGAAGGACGTGAACAAAAAATTACTGATTTTGCAGTTAGGGGGTTTTTCTTTCATTTATTGTCGCGCTTGAATACCGAAGTCCTTCCTACAGCTTGTCCAATGTCCAAGAATTACAAAATGTTCTACAACAAAACACCACCGTCACACAATAAACGCAATCTGGAGATCCACCCTAGACAATGACATTCCCTCCCTCCCCCCTCTCATGTCAGCTGGCCCCCCATCCTTGCGTTATACTCCCAGTTCTAAGTGTCTTAACGTGTGATTTCTGGCCTCAGAAATTAATAACAGCCTCATAAACCATAAAGCAGCCACAGTCACTTTATACGTAATCAAATAATTAATCGCAAAGTTGCTGAAATGGTTTCTGTGATTTTGTTCCTGTTTGCTATTGTTTTCTTGGAGTGTAGCTGTACCCACACACTACTTAAAATCAATTCTAAATATACAGCACAGGCAAAGGCTTTGCAATGGTAAGAATTAATCACTGACTCTAAGCTGGAAGCATCTGATATCTCCATCCATCCATTTTCTGTAACCGCTTGTCCTATTCAGGGTCCGGAGTCTATCCCAGAGGCTGCAAGCGCAAGGCAGGGAACAACCAAGGATGGGACGCCAACCCATCGCAGGACACACAGACACAGACACACACACACACACACACACACACACACAGCTGATGCCTATTGTTCCCATTTTGTCTATTGAAGAATGTGACAGTTTTGCATGCCAAACATCCTCATTTTGCAAAGCAGTCCACTCTCCATAACCCCGCTACCCCTGACACCTCTCACCGCCCAACAAATGAGGCAAACAAGCATGTCTGATGTGCAGGACCTCAGTGTGGTTTCCGTATCGTGGTATAGCACTTGTTTTGCTGCAACACTTGTATACATTTCCTGTGTGACTTTATCCGCAAATGTTTACCTTTCCCCCTCCTGCACCCCCCAGAAAGCTATAGTTATTGTGTTACACACGTGTAAAAATCATTTTTGAAAAGTTTAAATGAGTTATTAAGAAGTTATTGTCTACTTTTAACAGTTATTTGTACAGAGGATTCTTTAATTGCATGTTGCAGTTTGTTAAAAGATACATCTTTTTTGATTATTTTTAATTTAAAGATTTTGCTCTTTCTGTAAGCTTCAGATTAAAAGGCTAACATCTGAGTGTCATAAATGATTTCCATGAAAAAGCTTATGATCCCAGAGCTATTCTGTCACTCTTCATCTTGTAAGGGGAAATACTTAAATAGTGTACCAGAGTGTAGGTAACAATCACGCAGCTGTGGTCTCTGGGAGGGTCTGTCAGATGCCACCAGCTGAAAGTTGATGCAGCTTTTAGGTGTAATGACAAAAACCTTGTTTGATAAAATCAGTTCATCTGTGCCAGCTCACAGCTCAGGTCACCCTCACCCAGAGGCTCAGAAACTCTGCCTGTGCCATTTTTACAGCTGCACTCTATGACAGTATTATAACACATCTGCTTTCACTTAAAAGAATGGCCAGAGATATCGGTTTACCCATTTTTACCTAATGTTTCTTATGCAGAACTCCACAATCAAGTTCAACTGTTACAGTTGATGTTTTCCCCCGAAGGCAAAGAATGGCTTAAGAGTAAAAATAAATTTTACAAAAAGCAGGATGGGCTGTAAGGAAATACAGCAAAATCTTTCAGATGCAGCAATGCCTTTATTTTATTCTTAATTCCCCTTGTTCCAGTTATATTCTTATGATTATTCATACTGAGCTGAAACCGATTGGCTTGGCTGTTGAGCTGCACAAAACAGGATTCTAATACTTCAAATGCATCCTTCTGTGACTCGTAACTGGGATGCAAATATCTCAGCCAGTGCCATACTTTAGATAAAGGCAGCTATTCATGTGTTGAGTGTGCGTCGTTTTCTGGGGCTTTCATGAAGGTATTTGTGCACCTAATACAACTGCTGGGAGAAAAAAATAAATGTTGCATCCAAATAAAAAAGATCATCTAACATTGTAATGGTTAAGATAAATGCTGCGCACGTGAGGAGTCATAATGTTTTGGCTTCACCTGAGTTTTTAAATTCAAATTGCGATCCGTTTCTGCTTTTCCAAAGCTGGTTTGGATACTGAGTCCAAAAAACGACGAGTTTGTAGGAAAGAAAATATCTCATCTATTCAGCGCCGAAACCGGCGGCAGGCATCCAGCTGGGGCTTCTTACGTGCTCAGATCTGAGCTTAGCGAAAGCTTCCCAGCTGATATTGTTTATAGTTGCGCAGACAAAGGGGAGCAATAAAGCGATAAGTATGCTTTGTTTGTGTACCATATGAGAATTGTTGTAACAATGGCTTTTACATCGTTGTACATTTTACGAAGTTTGTTTGCTGCTCAGGTCGGGCTTCATCCCTTCGCTCTCGCTCTTCTTGCAGCTACACAGCACTGCTCAGGAGGCTCAGAATATGCGAGGCCCCCCACTCATGTGGCTGGGGCTGTGGCGGGTGGGCGGGGGGGGTGTCGCTATTGCGGGACACAGCCGCGATGTGCCTTTGAGTCTCACAGAGGGCAGTTTCAGAGCGAACGGCCCTGCAGGCTGTTTCAGTACCAGTAATGAAGAGGACGGGGGTGTGTGCCCCCACCAGGTTTTCTCGTACAGTCAGTTTGGCGGGGGGGTTGATCTCGATGGACATGGGGAGACTGATGAGCCCCGGACACACCGGCATGAGCACAGCTGGCCCCGGTACCCTGCGGCAGATCCTGAGCCCGCCTACTCAGGTGGCACCTCCTGTGGCCACCTTCAGGTGACCCCTGTCCTTCTGCACTCCAGCCTCCAAGGGGCTTCCTGAGAACACATCCTCCTTCCACCATCCGTCGGTCAGCACACGGGGACCTGCGGCCTCCAGCGGCCAAAGAACATCAGCTGCTGTCTGCCAAGCAGCCGGAGAGGCGGGGGGGCATGTGTCCCTGTCTGTGATTAACTGGTCTGGCCTGTTGTGGGTACACATCTCTTTTGTCTGAAAGCTCCTACACGTGGCAAGAAATAACACCCCTCTGCCCTTAATTAATATCTGTGACTTAATGAAATCAGTTAGCGTGCTGTGAATGCTTTTGAGGAGAGCGGCATTTCGGATCGGTTACTGGACAGCCCGCTGGCTGCTGACTCTGACTTCCTGTGCTGAACATAGCAGCCTGTCACTCTTAGCCGGCATTTGTTTAAACAGGAGGCGTCACATTGGCTTCAGTTACCCAGGCGTGTTTAAACCATCTCACCATTCCCGGGTTTGTTTGAAGAGCCGCTAACAATCGTGTGAAGGATTTGAAAGATAACCAAATAGTAAAAAAAAGGGCAGGTTTGCTGTCTTTTTCTAGGGTTGTGGGGAGCGTCAACAGAGGACATATGTTGAATTTTGGCTAGCTAGTGCTGTGGGCTTTCTGATCCAGGATATCGCTGGTGGCAGTATTCTTCGTTACCTTTGATAAGGCACAGCACAGATGGGCGGCATTGCACAGAAGCTTCCCCTATCTCAGTTCAGAGATGTGCCCCTCCTTGCCTCTCGAGTGACTGTCTCTGTCCTTATCACAGCCATTTAATTTCACTTTCCCTCTGTGTTGCTACATCTCTTTTCATAGCATAGGGGGGTTTTCATTAGGGGTAAAGAACATTCTACCCCTGACACACATCCACCTCAGAAAGCCACTGCTAGTGTGTCTGAAGTGAATGTAAGGTGTGACATGTGGGACGTGTAAGCACGCTGAGTCTCTTCAACGCAATGAGCAGAAGATGCATGCATAGGTCCCCAGGCGATTATCTGTGGCTGTTATGTGCGTGTGGCGGGGGGCTTCTCTGGAGGGAGAGCCATGCAGAGCAGAGCAATGGGACATCAATGATCGACCAACCTTCCAGCGAGCTGACAGCAGCGGGTCACCCATCACCTCGCGAAATGTGAGTCCAGAGACTACTTTGCTTCTCTGGCTGCCAGACCTGGGTGATATTTTCATCTGTACTTTCAGGGCAAACAAAACTCCAGCACAATGTAGCACACTTGACATAAATCATGCCAAATAAACATTTGTAAGTCTGACCCCTGTATCCTTGGTTTTGTCATTCTTCCCGAACATTTTTTTGCTTATGTTTGTTATTGGGAAATCTCCTGTGCTGTTCCTTCCACTTTTTGGGCGCCTACAATGTTGAAGTCTCTGTAAAAAGCCTGTTAGGTAAAAGGTGAACTATGCCACCATACTACACCAATGATAAAGATAAGCAGAAACACTGATCTGCATATTGAGTATCATTGAGACTCCCGGACTGAACATTTCAGAACCAACATTCACAATTAGAAAAATGAAAAACATGCTGGACTTAAAATGCATCATTTCTCACGTCTTTTTCCTTCCTACTATGGACACAGAATTAAAGAGAAAGACGTTCAGAATGAATTAATTGCCTAGTGTGACTATTGGCCGGACATGATTTTTTTCGTGGGCTTGTGTTATTCATATTATTGAAAGACTAACATGTTTGTTCTTGTTCTCCTTGATGCCTTGGAGTCCTGTTTTCCTTATTATATTAAGTGGGATTTTTGGTTTTCCCAATGAGCATCATCCCAAATGAATAGTGGTCGAAGAAAGAGAAAACATGAGACATGTGCTTGATTTACACACCATGTTTCCAAGATACAAAAGCCACAGTTAATCTCAGCTCTGCATAAAGAAAGTGTTCTGGTTCAAAAGGTTAGCGGCAGCGAAATGCAAATGCAAATAACCCTTCTGGGAGTTGCAGAATTGGCCGGCACCAACATCGTTTTCCATCTTTTTTTATTTTTTCTTTGAAAAAGGGCGACATTAATGGGTTGCTTCCACATTGCTCACAGAATCTGCGCTGGCTGTGTTTGAACCGGCTTCAAACGACAGCGGTGCAAAGTACAGTGAGTGTTTTGTTCAGTGCCAGCCATGTGCATGGCATATGCTAGCAGCAAGATCCAGGGAGGTGAGCTGGCCTTCACTGGGGCGACTTGCTTTGGTCATCACCCAGAGCCGGGCTTTGATCTGAGGAGATTGGGGTGGGGAAGGGGGAGGGAGAGGAGAAGGAGAATGGAAACATTTCAGACAAGGGCTGTGCTTCTTGAAAGGAGCCACGTGGAACAAGGCCCTTTGGGGCCAGCTGTTAGCCTTTCACAGATGGGCAGCTTCCTTCTGCAGGAGAAGTCGGCTTGAAAGGAGTCACGTGGAACACGGCCCTTCTGGGGCCGGCTGTTAGCCTTTCACAGATGGACAGCTTCTTTCTACAGGAGAAGTCGGCTTGAAAGCAGTCACGTGGAACAAAGCCCTTCTGGGACCGGTTGTTAGTCTTTCACAGATGGACAGCTTCCATCTACGGGAGAAGTCGGCCTGAAAGGAGTCACATGGAACAAGGCCCTTCAGGGGCCGACTGTTAGTCTTTCACAGATGGACAGCTTCCATCTACGGGAGAAGTCTCCCTGAAAGGAGCCACATGGAACAAGGCCCTTCAGGGGCCGACTGTTAGTATTTCACAGATGGACAGCTTCAGTCTGCGGTTGAAGTTGGCTTGAAAGGGTCACATGGAACAAGGCCCTTCTGGGGCCGGCTGTTAGTCTTTCACAGATGGACAGCTTCAGTCTGCAGTTGAAGTCGGCCCGAAAGGAGCCACATGGAACAAGGCCCTTCTGGGGCCGGCTGTTAGTCTTTCACAGATGGATAGCTTCCATCTACGGGAGAAGTCTCCCTGAAAGGAGCCACGTGGAACAAGGCCCTTCTGGGGCCGGCTGTTAGTCTTTTACAGACGGACAGCTTCTATCTGCGGCAGAAGTTAGCCTGAAAGGAGCCACGTGGAACAAGGCCCTTCTGGGGCCGGCTGTTAGTCTTTCACAGATGGACAGCTTCCATCTGCGGCAGAAGTTAGCCTGAAAGGAGTCACGTGGAACAAGGCCTTTCTGGGGCCGGCTGTTAGTCTTTCACAGATGGACAGCTTCCATCTGTGGCAGAAGTTGGCTTGCCCAGATGCGATGAGGCTGCTGTGAATGGCCGTGGCTGCTACCCTGGCCTCTCTTCGTCAGAAACAGAGCAAATCATTAGCATGTCCCTCACTATTCAGTGGAATGTTCCTGTTTTCCTCAAGAATTTAGCTTGCTGGGGTGGACTGAGACCAGATAAAGAATCAGTACTTGATTTGCCATTTGCACGAGTATGAGTACAGACACATTGGTATTCTTCTCTTTGCCTACCTCATCTTGCTCTCCATAGCTTGGGAGTCACAGCGCAGGAGCAGCCAACACGCAGCACCCATGGAGCTGGGGGCTCAGACAGGCGATGTTCCGTTCACAAATGCAGAGCTCTCTGAGCCACTCACCTCCCCCTTGATGTTAACAGTTACTGTAAACACACTATGTTTGAAGTCCAGTGCTGTGGGAGTTTTCCTGCCCTACAAGACCCTAAGACCAGGATAATAACTTGGAGACTAGCTTAGAATCACGGCAACAGCATCACGTACAATATCACTGCAACTGATCAGCAGGCCCTTGCTTACCAGTCAGCCAGGTAATGAAAGCCAGCTGGTTCTAGTTAGACCCATTGTCACAATGTGGCTCTTTTATAGGATCAGTAGGGTGGTTTGGCCAAAGGAGAGTTGGAGGGGACTTTGAGGAGCATGCTGTGTCCTGCCGTAGCTTTACCTGTTTGCCCACCACAACTTCAGCACATTTACCTCGGCCTAGCAGCAGCCAGCTATGTGAGCTTGTTCTACGGGAAGTCTAACAGAAGGCCAGGAAAACCTATGGGATGTACAAGGGCAAACCAAAATCCAACAGCTTGGCAGTATCCAGAAACGCTGCACCCTGTACTTGCATTGTCCAGCTCAGCTAGACGTGTCCACGACAGCAGGCCGGTGCTGGGCTTGCTGCTTCAATGCCTCTTTCCTTCTCACAGCAACCTCTTTCATCCAGGGATGTAATATAATAGCAGTCATTTCCAGCTGCAGTCGAGCACCTCATTCCCATCGCCGGCGGACAGATTGCTTGGTTTTTGCACCCGGCCTCTTCCCTGCCAGGTGGAGCGTACAGCTATCAGGTCCCGAGATAAACCCCAGGCTGGGCTAATTGACTGTGGAGCGTAACCATTTCACGTGTGGACGTGCTATCAGGCATGTGGGGTGGGTGGCGATTTCACACAGCCGCAAACCCCCTCCCCGTTAGCTGCTATTGTGCACTTACACAGACTCTCCAGGGAAGGAAGGTGGTTGGCTGGCTTGGGGGGGGGGCTGCTTTCTGGAGGATAATGATCCCAGGATGCTAATGTGCTAATGAAGAGGCTCGAGTGTCTCTGCCCTCCCCCTTCCAGCCGTTCTCAGTGCACTCCTACTGTCTCTGCCCCAGGATACCATCCGCTCAAGTTTATTCAAGGGCAAATTGGGGCTCTGTGCCACCCAAGCAGGACTCCTCACGAAAACAGACTTACTGAAAAATCTCTCCACTCTTCCCTGCTATTTGCCCTGTGGAATCTAGTGCAAGGGTTAGATGCTAGTGTGAAAAACAAAACTGATGGATATTGAAGTTCTGGCAAATTCTTTGTTACAGGAATAACAGATTTTTAAAAGCACAGACAATGAGAGAAGAGCCTTGGCTTTTGGCTGTGGTTTTAGTTTCAAATTGACATCTTTGCGTACAGTGTGTTACAGTGACACAGGGGAGGTGGAGCCTGAAGGTGCGTGTAGCTTGAGCCGTGACCTGGAACAAGTGAAATGATTTTATCCATAGTGCTTTTTGTCGTTACACCTCACTACTGCACCATCTCAGCCAGCAGCATTGTTCTCTCGATAGGGCCTCCCATTTGACCTGAACTGCCCAGATGTTACCTGCATTGGTTTCAAGTTCTCCAGGTGATAGGCACAGACTTGAAGCAATGGGTGAATCTGCGGTAAACAATAAAGCTACCAGTTTTCTTATACAAATTCAAATTCTGATTAATATTTCATATTCTTTCTGCAGGAAGCTGAACTACAATACTTAATAAATACAGAACAAATTCTGACATGGAAATAAACTGCAAACTAAATTGCCGTATAACCCTGTCTGTTTCTGTAATTACTTCTGTTTCTTTGGGAACTCAAAAGCTTTCATGTAAATTATCTCCAGCTGCTTTCTAATAATTCACTGATATTTTGACACAACCAAAAAGTTGGCAGTCCCCTGATGGGGTGGAAAGTCTTTCATGACCTGGAGGTCCCTTGGGTTACACTGATGCACTCTGAGCCCTCCTTCAACCAATCACAAGATCCTGTCTCTCAGCATTCCTTTATCCAATCTTTGAGCACCCATCAACAATCCATTAGCCACTGTTTCATGGTCTTCCCTACCTCTGAGCTCCCGTACAGCCATTGACAAGTCCAGGTCTCCAAATACCAACCACAATCACAAGGTTGTGTTAATCCTTAGAAAAACTGAACCAGGCTGCATTCAGAAATATACTTGAAATTTCTTTACACATTAATTGTATTTCCAATGGGCCTCACCAAACACCTCACATTTAAAAAAAAAAATTAAAATTAAAACATTTTGCAGCAGTTTAGGCATTTATTTGTTGCAAGAGTATCAAAATGAGACTTACTGGCCATGTCACAGGTAACTTGTCTTGGCATAGTACCTGTGGTGACATCCTGTGAACAGAGAACAGTGATCTCACTGTCAACAGGCAGTTTCCAACTCACTTTAAATAGTAAATACGTTAAATAAATGAGCATTAGTGGATACCAGTTATAGTAATTTTGTTCGTTTGTATTGGCACGTGTGCACTGACCACCCATCAAAAGAAGTTATTTTTGTGTCTTGTGGAGCTTTTCCACTGCCACCGAGAACTGAGCCACACTCCGAGCCGACAGTCCTCCACTGTAAAATGATGCGAGTTGTGCATATACCGAGCCGCACTCCGAGCCGACAGTCCTCCACTGTAAAATGATGCGAGTTGTGCATATACCGAGCCGCACTCCGAGCCGACAGTCCTCCACTGTAAAGTGATGCGAGTTGTGCATATACCGAGCCGTACCCACGTCGACATGGCTGCGCTGACTAGCAGGGCCAAAAACAGGACCGACCCAGGCTAGTTACATAACCACCTGGTTGAAATGCATAGAGATACCATCGATCTGCGTCAATATGCATGGAATGCCTGAAGGATTAAGGGCACATTCTGTATGCTCATTATTAGTAGTATTGCGCATTGTGATGTATCGATGCATTCCTGATAACTCGGAACTTAAAAATTTCCAACCTCTTACTTAAAAAAGTACTAGAGAATGGCTGAACAGAATGGATTCACACAAGTTTACACAAGTGAATGCTAATTCCAACAGTGTTTGATGGTAACATTACACATGTTTCTAGCAGTCATGCTAGTGGAAATTAGTACATAGTAAATCATGATGTACAATGCATGAAAAGTAAATAAGTGTCTCTTTCCAAACTTGGCAACGCCTTTACCAAGACGACCCTTCTGCAGTGGAAACTGAAGCAATCAGGAACCATGACGTAATTAATCACTCTTTGAGGTACGGCTTGGGTAAGGCTTAGTGGCAAAATGTCATTAGCTTTTAGAGAACAACAACCCGGAGTGTAGAGTCTGGACGATGCATTGGGCAGGATGAGAGGGCTCGACAACAATCCTGCTCACTTGTGTCTTGGACCTGGAGCTGTGATGGACCTGGAAGTAGGGCAGGTCACAGCCGATGACTGTCTGAGCAGAATCAGTGATGCATTGGGTCTGGTCTTGTCCTACGTACGTGAATATGATCCGAATCCAAAATGACTACTTCCTGATTGGGCTTGCATGCATCCATCTGTCAATCTTCCAACTGCTTATCCCAGTCAGGGTCACTGGAGGCCTGGAGCATTTCCCAGGCAGCATAGAGCACAAGGCTGGGCTACTACCTGGACAGGAGGCCTGTACATAAGCATATATCAGTTTAAGCCAGTATCACACAGAAGTTTTTACTTGGGGCTGTAAATAAGCATTTCTCCTCTCGTTCACTGTCAGCCAGTGGTTCTGTGAGTTACAATTTGCATTTTTAGGGCCAGTTTATGGGGATTATTGATTGCGAGGCAGCCACAAAAAATCTTGAATTTCTGTTCACTGTGTAACAGATAAGACCATGTGAACCCCAAACAAGCCACACGTGGCACTTCAAGGTTCTTCATGCATACAGCGCTGGCACCCATTCTCTGCTCTTTCAAGAAGCAAAGCGTCACCTGCTGCCCAGATGTGCAGAAACACTATAGTTCATTGATGCCATATTATTTTTTTTACTTTGAACAGTAACCCTAATTATAGTCAAATGTAATCAGATTCCTTCTGAACAAAAGTACCTACCCTCGATACTCCAGAGCTAGAGTACCTGTTTACTAAACCTCATTGCTTTATTGTTCTATTGAAGTTATTATTTGGAAATAAAAGCATCTCATCTGGTATGTGACAGGTGCTGATTCAAGTATGTAGCTTAAAACCTGCAGGATTTGGCCCCTGGAAGACAAAGATTTGGCCCCCCGGCATCGGGGCGCACTGCTGGAGATCGGTGTCAGTGACTCTCACCAAATGACTGCAGCTTGAGTTATTTCTGGGAAGTTGCTCCTTTTTGCCTTTTTTGCCCAAAATTAAAATGGGAATCATGCTGTTTCTCTAAAAGTGAGTTCTGCAAGGTAATGGCAGGAGAACAGAGAAAGGCTGCCTGCCACACTAGGTTTGACTGGGGATGCTTTTGCACAAGACATATGGCTGGAATCAGGCCATGCGGGGGGTCGACGGTCTGGCAGGTTGTCTTTTGGAAGCGGAATGCAGACCCACCTTTCCACAGATTCGTCCTGATTTGGGAGCCACTGGGGTCGGTGTGCACCCTTCTGGCACATATCTACCAGCTTCACCGCTCCTCACAGCACAATGCAGAGATCAGCCAGCTATCTCCACAGGATCCTCTTCCTCCATCCTTACAGTGCTCTTGCTACTCATTGACTATAAAAGGTTCAATTTGCTAGTTGGAAAAGCAGCATCTTAATGAGAGCCAACGACGCTTCAGGCACATGCAGCCAGAGTGTGGATTCAGAAAGGCTGGCAGAGGGGTGCCTGTGGGACACCTCTGTGTTACTGGTGGGAGAACTGGTTTAAGGCAGGTGGCTGCAGCACAGCAGGTATGTCTGTGGTGCTGCTGAAAATACTGGATATATCGTCATATTTTAAGTGCGAGACATCCTTGACAGTACCTGGCGTGTGCAGACAAGAAGTCTAACTTTGGCCTCTGTCTCTCTCTCTGAATTTGGCCAGGACATTTCAAAACTGTTACTAAAGCTCTTCCAAGGTGACTATTACCAAGTTTTTGGGGTGCAGGTGCCAGGAATTAAGCTCACAGATTACAGCGAGTCAGAGCTCAGACATCTCATCTTTGTTAGACGCTGCTAAATGACGCACCACAAGCTGTAAAGTGATGCTGGATGGACATCTATCCCAGTGACCGCTGCTCCGCTGCTCCGCTGCTCTGCTGCTCTGCCACACCCCTCCCCCAGCAATGCATGACTGGTGTTTTTAAGCCAGGCATGCAGGCGTGGCTCTCTCCTCTGGGGCCCCCACAGAGTCTAGGAGAGGAGCCCCAAAGAGGGATGACACCAGGGTGTGGGCAGGAGCCAATTCCACCTGGAGGCTGATGTGAGCCCAGTGTAAACACCCCCCTCCCATGCACACTCACACCCATGCACCCCAGGGCCTGTCGCATGCCTCCCATTCTGCCTCCTGGGCCTCCGCCCACAGCCAGCTTCTGCACTCTGCACCTTTATACCTCCTTCAGATGAGCTCACTGCCAATGAGTCATGTGTTTCCTCTTTCCTTCCTGTAATTTCCCCCATGCTAACGACCCAATGCTGGCTAACTTTGCACTGTCTCCAAGTCCATGAGACCATAAGATGTTTTCATTGCTGGGGGGGGGGTATTTGAGGCTTTGGGAATAGCCCCCAATCTGCTGCCTTGTTCATTAAGGGGGGGAGGGTCCACTGGCACAGCATGCCCCTCTCGGCTGTGCTGTCTTGACTGTGACATGGTGTTGCAGAGCTCAGAGTATCAGACATATTGCAAAGCAGCGGTAGATATCACAATCCCAGTCCAGCTACCAGGGCCCCCCCTTCGCCTTTGCACCCCCGCCGTCAGCACGGCGCCCGGGCACAGGATTGACGGCGAGGGGAGCTAATTGAAAGGGATGGCGGCTCTGACAGCGCAGCTCTGCCGGGGAGGACTCGCTGTCTGCCGCTATCACGCTGTGTGCATTCTCGCCGTTTCCACACCCCTGTCACCCGGGCAACCTGCCGACAGGGTCGGGCGACCCCCAGCCGAGAGGAGGGAGGGGGAGCCTCTGCCTGCCAGGAGAGCCATTCCTGACCCCGTCCCTGATAGTCCCCCCGCAGGGCGTCTGGCTCAACATCTCCAGAGAAGCTGCTCAGGCGGGCTCCTCACCTGCGCTGACTGTGCCTGACACGCCGGGCAGCTTATCAGCTAACGCGGAGGGACAGCGGTGCTGGGACCCCCTGGTGCTGCCGGAGCTCACAGCACCTGCGGCGAGATGCACCCCCCCCCGCTCCCTTACCCAGCCGAAATATTACAAAAGTACGGGAATCTGTCCCCAAGACCAAACTGTCTGTAAATTTATCCACACGCGCCTCGCCTGGCTGCCGATGCTGCCAGCAGCGGACTGCCGTCTCTGTATAAAGCACAAGTCAAGGTCAGTCACTCGTCAGCGCTACCCCCCCACACACAGACGTGAAGACAGTCACCTGGCAGAGCTGATTGCTGGCTGTTTCGGCCCTTTGTGCCGTTTCTCTCGCCTGGAGATGGAATATGGGGAATCCCACTAAGCAGAGAGCAGCTCTGAGCCACCTCTTTGGCAGCAATCAACAGCCAGTGAGGGCAGGACACAAAGCCGAGTATCTCAGCGAGACGCCATGGAGCATTCCTCATCCTAATCGTCATCTGCAAATCCGGCACGCTGGCTTTGTGTCAGAATAATCTCTATTGTTTAAATTCTGAGATTTGCAAAAAACATTTTTGCTCAGATGGATTTACATGATAGCAGAGATGTGCCACAGCATCATGAAATGAATTCAATCACTTCTTAAATATACCGTAACATCCAGTTGTTAGAGCTTTATATTTATATATATCTTTAGCAAGGGTGAAGGTTTGGTTTCACGGGAGCAGATCGGCCCCAAATGCCGCCGCCATAAACACACGTTACTCCTGCAGTATCACTGGGTATCTGTACATGTCCCCACTGTACGTGTCCCCACCATCCCTGTACGTGTCCCCACTGTACGTGTCCCCACCATCCCTGTACATGTCCCCACTGTACGTGTCCCCACCATCCCTGTACGTGTCCCCACTGTACGTGTCCCCACCATCCCTGTACATGTCCCCACTGTACGTGTCCCCACCATCCCTGTACGTGTCTCCACTGTACGTGTCCCCACCATCCCTGTACTTGTCCCCACCATCCATACACAAATCTGCGGCCTTCATCTTCAGTCACTTAATTTTAACCTAGAAATTCCCTTTCTGAAATTATGAAATTTTGAAATTATAACAAATTATGAAACCTAGTCTTTTTAAAGTTGCTATTATATTCTTTCATTACCAAGCATTAAGCCTGGACATGGTCTAACAAAGTGGTACATCGATAAATGTAAACAGATCAAATAAATGCTGGCAATTATTTTTCCTTTTGAAATCATGCTTTTGTAGACTCAAGTGGGCAGAAGCTTTAAATGATGGATGGAAATAAACATCACCTTTCATTTTCTTTGCCATACATAGCTGTACAAAACTGTTAATTAATTGTGAGGAAAAAACAGAAGCCTTTATTGAAATCAAGCCATTTATCTTATGATTTGTCCATTTTATTCAGTTGTATATCTTTTACTAAAGCAAGCCCAGCATTGTTCCCAAGGTGAAATGTGCAAAAGCTGATCCATCCCAGGACTACATCCTGGCCACAAGCCCACCTCTTTGGATGCTGTGCTATCTGTGTCCTTTCTCCAAGCGTATTGAATAACTGCTCTGGAACTCTCCATACAGCTGCCACCTGATCCTAGAGGAAGATGTGTAAAATCCAGCTTGCTTGATCTTGTGGGTACGATTCACATTCCATTCTCTTCCTTCCTCGTGGGGCAGAATAACAGGGAGGTTGCAAAGATGTCACGACATGTCGTGACTCTTTAATAGAGGGCAGCAGAGCGCTACTGGTTACACGAAGGTTGTATGAAGATACATAGTGGGAATGATCTCACAGGGCAAGACAATCATAGAACTGAAGAAAATTGTTGTGGTGATGCCAGAATGCACATTATAACGTGGAGAAAGTGCTCGTCATTGTGATTGTATGCTATGCTTTTCCTGTGATTGTGTTTATACTTTAGGTGTCTTGCTCTGTACTACATGTCATTTGGGACAAAAGATGTTCAGATAATTTTTACACCCTGCCTCATATCTACAAATACTACGTATATCATACAATGCTCATACACAACATACATGATGCTCATATCATTGTTTACACTTTTGGTATATTATTTGTCTTTATATTGCTTGAATATTGTGCATTGTCTGTATATTGTCTGTATAGCTTGAGACACCATTGACTGGAACCAAATTCCTTGTGTGAGTTAACATACTGAGCCAATAAATCTGATTTTTGAATATGTTTTTGATTCTGTATACACACACAGACACAGACACAGACACACACAGACGCACAGACACACACATACACACACTGTATGGACAAAAGTACTGGGACACCTGGCTGTTACACCCACAGAAACCTTTATGACATTCCATTCTAAATCCACAGGCATCAATATGGAATTGGTCCCCCCTTTGCAGCTATAACAGCTGCCACTGTTCTGGGGAGGCTTTCCACAAGATTTTGGATTGTGTCTGTGGGAATTTTTGCTAATTCATCCAGAAGAGCATTTGTGAGGTCAGGTACTGATGTCGGACATGAAGGCCTGTTCATAATCTCCATTCTAGGTCATCCCAAAGGTGTTTGATGGGGTTGAGGTCAGGGCTCTATTCAGGCCAGTTAAGTCCTTCCACACCAAACTCACCCAACCATGTCTTTATGGATCTTGCTTTGGGCACAGTCATGTTTGAACAGGAAAGGGCTTTCCTCAGAATTTCCACAAATTTGGAAGCATGTCTTGGTATGCTGAAACATTAAGATGTGCCTTCACTGGATCTAAGGGGCCTAGCCCAACCACTGAAAAACAACCCCATACCATTATCCCTGCTCCACCAAACATTTCAGTTGGCACAATGCAGTCAGGCAGATAGCGTTCTCCTGGCATCTGCCAAACCCAGACTCATCCATCAGTCTGCCAAACAGAGAAGACTGATTTGTCGCTCTACAGAACATGTGTCCACTACTCCAGAGTCCTGTGCTTTACACCACTCCATCTGACGCTTGGCATTGTGCTTGGTGATGTGAGGCTTGCATGCAGCTGCTCGGCCATGGAAGCCCATTCCATGAAGCTTCCAGTGCACAGTTTTTGTGCTGGAGTTAATGCCAGAGAAAGTGAGGAACTCTGCAGTAACTCAGTCAACAGAACGTTGGCAACTTTTACGCACTATGCGCCTCAGCACTCAGTGACCCCACTCTGTCACTTTATGTGGTCTGTCACTTTGTGGCTGAGTTTCTGTTGTTTCTAGATGCTTCTACTTTGCAATAATAGCACTTACAGTTGCCCGTGGATTATCTAACAGGAAAGATATTTCACAGAGTGACTTCAGAATCGGAAAGGTGGTATCCTATGACAGTACCATGCCTGAGCTGTTCAGGACCACAAGGCCAGGTGCATCTGGGTGTCCCAATATTTTTGTCCATCTAGCGTGTGTGTGTGTGTGTGTGTGTGTGTGCGTGTGTGTACACCAGCGATTGTCAACCCATGGGTCAAATTCGGGCAGATTTGGGTCGTGAAGCAAAGTTGGAGATGCACCAACAAGGTCCTATGCTGATCCAAGATCAGATTTCCCAGCACCAGTCCTCCTACAATTAACCTATATCAGAGGTCGGAAACCATTTTAAAGCAAAAAGCCATTTTATCCTAAATGTCTGACACAAGATTTACAAAGAACCGAAATAGGTAGAGAAGAGGGTTTGAGATGCGATTTTTAATGCGATATCAGTATATATGCATTTAACACAAAACAAAATTTCAAGTACTTACAAGAATAAAGAAAAACGATTTTGGGGAGGGGGGCTCTCAGTTTTAAATCACTCGGACGCGTAACAGCACAAAGGTGACTAATATCATAACATTGTTCAGATCTGTAGCGATAGTCTTCACCCTCACCCAAGTTCGTTTGGCTCTGCAGTCGTCTGCCCTTCACTCTCCACTTCACCACTGTAACTGTGCTGACTGAGCAGTGCAAAATGTACTCACCACTCGGAACTCAGCTGGCAAAAATATGTAAATCAGAGAATACATAACAATTTTACGAAGACCCGGGAATGTGTGGTGATGATTTACTACAGAATGTATATGAAAGAATTAGGAATAAACTTTGAAGCCTACATCCAATCCCGGACTCCGGAAGGCGTACCATCTGACCGGAGATGCACTCTCATCATAGAGAATGGCTTTGAGGAAGATGTAAATTATGCAGTTAAGACATCACAAAAGCGCGTGACTGACTGCCTCATTCACATATAGCTAAAGCAATATCTAAATGAAAAATAATAATATTAACCCATCAATAAATTATTTATATTAACGAAAGTATTATCATATGTTAAGACATGAAAATGGAGATGCGTCTGTCGTTCTGTGAAGAGCCGCAGGTGGCTGACCGCTGACCTATATAAACGGGTCTTTGGTCTGCAATTGCTCAGCACAAAACTAGTGAGCACTGAAGCAATCCAAGAAGCCAAACCACAGATGCTTCATTTAAAATTCACTGGCACATTCAGTCAGATTTGTGCGATAGCCATCGATTGGCGTGAACTGCAGAGTGCACTGCATGCTTGATCATAGCGATCCTTTAAACGTGTAATTTGATATAGGGTCACGACTGAGCTGGCGTGGTAAAAATTGGGTCGCGGTGCAAAAAAGGTTGAGAACCACTGCTGTACACTGTATCAGCTCCACCAGAGCACTGTCCCATTTTTACCAGTACACTGTATCAGCCGCACCAGAACACTTACCCACTTTCACCAGTCCACTGTATCAGCTGCACCAGAACACTGTCCCAGTTTTACCAGTACACCATATCAGTTCCACCAGAACACTGGCCCAGTTACACCAAAGATTTGTCCCAGTTTCCCTAGTACACTGTCCCTGCTACACCAGAACACTGTCCCAATTACATAAGCCCACTGTTGCACCAGTAATAGCAGAACAGGGTCTCCCATGCAGAGTGTCTAACCCTGCTGCCCGAGTCTGAAAGCAGCCGATTTGAAATGGAGTCACTCTGCTCCCCCTCGCAATGGACTCACTCTGCCCCCCCTCGCAATGGACTCACTCTGCCCCCCCTCGCAATGGACTCACTCTGCCCCCCCTCACAATGGAGTCACTCTGCCCCCCCTCACAATGGACTCACTCTGCCC
>JAODLC010000021.1:12138860-12149709 GCA_026781145.1 Hippopotamyrus pictus
TATCTCCTAAAGTGGATTCACCTGCAGGTTTGGGACACCACCAGTGCAGAGCTTGCTCAGGAATGGCAGCAGGCAGGATGGCCAAGTGTCAAGAAGGGCAGCAAAGAAGCCACTTCTCTCCAAGAAAAACATCAGGAACAGATACTCTGCAAAAGGTACAGGGATTGGACTGCTGAGGACTGGGGTAAAGTCATTTTCTCTGATGAATCCTCTTTCTGATCGTTTGGAGCATCCGGAAAAAAGATTGTCTAGAGAAGAAAAGGTGAGCTCCACCATCCGTCCTGTGTCATGCCAACAGAAAAGCATCCTGACAGCATTCATGTGTAGGCAGTGGGTGTACTCACAATCTTACCTAAGAACACAGCCATCAATGAAGAATCGTACCAAAACATCCCCCGAGAGCAACTTCTTCCAACCATACAACAGTTTGGTGATGAACAATGGAGCACCGTGCCATAAGACAAAAGTGATAACTAAATGGCTGAGGGAACACGTCGACATTCTGGGTCCATGGCCAGGAAACTCCCAGACTTTAATCCCATTGAGAACTTTGTGGTCAATCCTCAATGGGCGGGTGGACAAACAAAAGCCCACAAATTTTGACAAACTCCAAGCACTGATTATGCAAGAACGGGCTGTCATTGGTCAGGATTTGGTCCAGAAGTTGATTGACAGCATGTCAGGGTGAATTGCAGAGGTCTTGAAGAAGGGGCACCACTACAAATATTGACTCTTTGCATAAACTTAATGTAATTGTCAATAAAAGCCTTTGACATTTATGAAATGCTTGTAATTATACTTCAATATACATTTGAAATATTTTTAAAAAGATCTACAAACACTGAAGCAGCAAACTGTGAAAACCAGTACTTGTGTCATTCTCAAAACATTTGGCCACGACTGTAATGCCTGTGTTAGTCCTTTTAAGGGCTTAATAAAGGGCTTTTGTTTTTCCCCTTTAAGTGAGCCTCTTTGTCTTTCGTTGCAACCGTAATGCCTAGGTCTGCCAGATTATTCTCTTTTCTTTCGTTTTTGGCAGTCTGTGAAAAAAGAGTTCCTATTTCTTGTTAAATCAATTTGTTTAATCAATCGCACAACAGGTCATTCCCATTTAAAATGTGGTTTCGCAGCACCCAAGATGATTCCTGGTGCTGCCACTCAGTCTTTCTGTCCCTCAGTAGGTGTAATCGCAGCTGTGACGTCATGCGCATACCCTCTATTGTGTGCACGTTACTGAACTGGAGTAAAGGTACTCCTTTACAATAAGACGACCCTTATAAATTGTTTATTAATTGTTTATAATCAGGTTATTAATTAGATTGTAACAGTCTGTAAATCCATCCATCCATATTCTATAGCCACTTGTCTTATTCTGGGTCAGTTTGTAAATCATTAGACAATTATAAACAAGATATAACTTTTTTCATTTAAGAGTTGTACAATGGTACGGAAAAGAAATTAGTCAATTGCCAAAGTTACATCTATTTCTAATACCTGAAACGTCTATAAGACAATTTCTCATGTTGAAATGGACTGTTTCGGTAATTCAAAATGAAGTTGACATGACATGAATATAATCAATTCCTAAAACGTAAACAGCTTTCAGTAAAACTATAGCACTTTCGGGGTTATGTGCATAGTTATATTATACAGCACGCTATTCGTTCATGTACATTTGAGCAGGTGATAATCGGTGCGGTATCGCGAAACAAAATTTTTTTAAGTTTTTTATTAAACACGAGGCGCCTTTAAGTCCGGGCCAAACAATCCTCCCTAAGTACCACACCTCTCCGCCGGATCCTGCAACTACACGTGACAACACCCCATACGAGTTGCAGGACGGACCGCCTTTCTTTAAACCCATTGGTCAGAATCAACCCTCGGAGCATTTTCATTTGTTCTGCCAAACGTTTCTCTAAAACAGACGGCCCTATTGATGCTGTAGTCCCAGTGAATGACGTCCATGGTTTCTATGGAGTAAGCGTGAACAACAATAACAACAACAAAAGCATATATTAAAATAAAAGTAACACATTTGAATGCGCGAATCGTTTTATTGATAAAAGATAGTTTCCTTCCACATAGTGAATACGGATTTGAACGCTGGGGAAGAGTATTTTAATAGTTACATTTCATCATTTGTGTTGCTTGTTGCAAACGCCTCTTTCCCTGCGGACTCTTATTTAATATCACTGGCGTCATACGGCACTGTAACTAGAAAGTTCCTTAATATTTCTTATTTGAGAAGGAGTGTGTGTGGTGGGGGGGTACTTAAAGCTTTCGCCAAGACACCGGGCAAACGCATCTTTGAAACACATGTCGGGAATGCGAGCTGACACCTAGCTTTGAAGTTGCGCCCTAAGTTTCGGATCTCTTAGCGAGGCCGGGGTGAGGCCGAACTTATCTGTTCGAAGAAGGGGTGGAGCTTCCATGACTGCGCCTACGTCTAACGAGGGGACGGAGCGTGTCTAATGGGGCGGGACCTAAGGCCACGACGTCCAACAAGGGGGTGGAGTCTGGCGCGGGGACAGGTTTGCTCTTGTGAGTTTGTCAGCTCCCTAAAAATAGACGCGCGGTATCGGCAGGAGTAAGTGTGTGCTCATGTCACACTGTATCCATAGGAGTCATTGATACAGAGTATCTATATCCAGCGAGGCACTGGGGAGAAAGGGGTGAGTAGTTAAAATAGTACGAGCGTTACACAGAGACCTCATTGAGTATGAGGGGGAGAGAGAGGCACGCGAAGTAAAAGCGCGAGAGATCGTGAAGGCTGAGCGAAAATCTGACATATTACATTAATTAGGGTGATACATTATCCGGCACATTAATGTATCTTCGTGCTTGGAGCAAGTCTTTAAACTCTGCCATACTGTACGAATCGCCTGCTCTCGGCAGCCATGTAAAAATGTCATCTGACGGAGCATGCTTTTTTCTGTTTACTTGCTGTAACTGTTTGATCTGGGAGTTTTCCTACACTTGTTTGTAGCGCCGCTCGTACATACCGATTGTTTTTTGTTTGAATGATTCTCTAAAGTATCGTGCCCGAGCCAATGCTTCGGCACAGGCAAGATACGCAGTTAGGGCTTCGGAAAAAAATTGGTAAAATCTGACGGATATTATATGATTATGGTGAGGCAGCGAGGGAAGGGGTATTGCTGTTTGACAGCGCCGCGTTCAAGATGTACGACATTAATTGCTGTAACTTATTCTTACGTTACACATAAGCAGGGTACAAGTGATATGGGAGTATTGGTGATTTTCAGTGTATTTTCGGATAACTTCCAATTTGTACAGCATTTTCGTTGCTTGATAAGACGCCTCAACTTTGCAGTATGATTCGTAGTCCGTGTAGTTCCGGAAGAGCGCCTTGCTCTAAGTTCAGTCCAACTGGACACAAAGTCCAGGCGGTAGAAAGCAGATGTGCAGTGATTGTCTGTCATCACGGTGGAGAGCTCAGGGGTGGCCAGGGTGCGGCTGGCCGCTGACTTTATATGCAGCGGTGTCGGAAATAAGTGCTCCTTTCTGATGCGCCATATCGCGCCGCTGCCGCCGCTGCCCCTGCTCTACGACGTCAGTGCCCTTTTTCTAATCTCATGAATTGTGGTCATCCACTTATTGATTGTTCAGAATAACTTGCATTTACGTTTTAAATGTCGTCGTAACACCTGACGTTAATCACCGTTAGGTTTGAACGACTGCATTAGTGTGATTCCCTATTTTTGGACATATATGTAGCCTATAAACCTAAAAACTCATCAGCGGCACATCACGAGTTTCTAAGGATAACTGTGTTTTCTCGGATTTTACCTCCAAACTGCACTCGTGCTTAATGTAGTGTTAGGCTGCTGCCTGTACTGTACCCGCGGATTGACGCCAGTTTATCCGTCGTGCTGTCATCCTTACGCAATTTGCAAAGTTATACACATACTCTGTTTTTCGATCTCTGCTGTTTTAATTTCTGTGGATAAGAGTTGTGTCCGATTTCCCCTGTAAAGTCTTTATTTACTGGTTATTTTGTTTTGTTTCATGCAAAAGTTGCATCTGCGTACCGTCGTTGTTAAGGATGTCTCCTCGGTTCTGAATTGACTTAAGTCAGTTTAGGAGATTATCACTGGATTGTAGGATAATACTGGGCACCTGTATTTCCCGAACACTTATGAAACGTCGCCATTTTTAGTGCTCGTTTTTGTTATTTACAGTAATGTTTAATCCTGACCTGCTTTTTTTGAATAGTTCAAAATCCACTTCAGATATGCATTAGTTTTAACAGATGTATAAAAAACAGCTGCAATGTAGAGATGATCTGGATTAATGTTCGTCACCCACTAGCACCCACACGCTTTGTAATGGACGCTGCTCAGCGCTGTGCCTTAACCACACTGCCGCTCTGGGTTCCCCCCGAGCCCCCGAGGCTGCCAGGGTGGCACGTGCTGAAACAGCGCTGGCTGCCGCGGGGTCCTTCGCGGGATTCTCACTCTCCACTGGTTTTTTTTTTTTTTTTGTTAACTGATGGCATGAATATATTTATAATGTCTCTTCATTAAAGGTGTAGACCCCTTGTCTGGGCACCTTGTTCTGTGTGTTCTCTGTCTCTGCCTGACCTTGGTGTGCCTGCGAATCGGGCGAAATTAATGTAGCTTCTTGCCAAAATTATTTTGAGTTGCCCTGTTCTCCCGAGTTTAGTATAATGGATCAGCTTGAATCGACTCAGGTCTCAGACATGGATTGTAAAGACTCGAGTGTAAAAGACTGTTCTGTGTTTGGAAATGAAGGAAAAGGTCTTCGTAGATTTATAAGGAGACTGTGGACACTGTTGTTCATGGATGGCCTGTAATTCTAATGGCCGTTTCGCTTTTTTACCCCTTTGGAAGTAAACATGGTTAAAGTTTCATTCTCAGGCAGTAGTAATAAGACTGTTTTTTTCCCGGATGCTCTTTCAGGCACAAGGAATAGGCACAAACATAACTGGAAGGTGCAACAAGGACAGCTGTGTCTGGTTTTAGTTCAGTTCAGATCCATTTCTGCTCGATGTAATTTACTGTGTTCTTTCAACAGGATTTTTAAAAAGACCTCTTAAAATGCCTAATTTTTGAGATGCTTTATTTTAAAACCCGTGGTTTTGAAGTTTTGTAGATTAGTTGAACCTAAGACTGTGATTCTGGCACCGCCTCACTGTACTGAATGAAGGAGCTCTCCGCTGCCTTTGGTAAAGAATGCATCTTCTCCATTCAGTCACACTGTGGCTTTGTTTTTGCCTTCTTTTAATTGCATGTTTTTGAAACAGTTTTTCACCAATAAAATACATTGAATACATTTCCATAAAAACGCTTAAGATGTTTACAAATGTAACACATGATAAAAACATGTAGGCATTATTAATGCTTTATACACACTACATCTTGATTGGTTTAATTTAATTTTGAATGTGAAACACACACATAAATACTGACCCTGTGAGCGACTGCTGTGAGTAGAAAATGCTCCTTATCAAGCACTTTTGCTGTAAAGCATTTTAGCTAATTTATCTTTCACAGTGAACTAGTTACATTGCAAACTAGTAACACTGGTGTATATATACTATTTTATAGAAATCAGATTGTGTATTTTTTCTGAGTTTATATTGTAGTTTATTTGGCGTCGATTCTATCTTTCATATTTAATTTTATTTACTTAATTTTTGTTTGTGATATGTTACTTTTTTCATTTTGTCATCTAGCGCTCATCATTTTCACTGGTGTCAGTGCAGTTGTAACCGAAGCAATTTCTGTCCAGGATCAATAAGGTTTTTTCTGATTCTGATTAATTCTGTATATTTATTTTATAACTGTGTAATATAATAAAAACATGTGAATAGATTAAATATTAAAAGTGCAAAAAATGATTCTGAAAAATACAACTGAAACGGTGATTAGTGTGATATTGTTAATGGCTTTCGCCACATGATATAATCTGATAACATAGTTACTATACTGATGAGATGTTTAGGTGTCAAAATCTCTACAGACTTGTTTGAACTAAAGTATTTTTTTCCCGTAGAGAATGATTGTCTGCGGTGAAAATTTCTTGTGATAAGCATAAGCGTTGCAGAAAGTCTGAAGCACTGATCTTTGTAGTCATCTTGTAACACAATTTGCTGTACACACAGGGCATGGGCTTAGCCTTCCGCTGGTTGTGTCCTGTTATGTTTACTTAGCGGTCTTGCTGGCGACAAGGCACGCTGCACTGAGTCATCATGAAGACCCCAGGAGAAAGGCTTGGCCTTCACCCTTTTTTATGGGAAACTAAAACTTGTCACTGATGTCCATTAGAACTAGCAGCCATTGTCTTCAGTTTCATGTGAAATCCTTGAAATATATAACTGGAATCCCTGAAATATATACAATTTTTTAGATACAAAGTCACTTTGTCGTTTTGTGTATAACACTTGGCTCCTGTGTATTAGAATCAGAATCACTTTATTAATCCCCGTGGGGAAATTCTCTTTCATTACAAAAACAAACTCCTGATGAAAATTAAAGTATTAGGTAATAACTTTTAATAGGAGTTTGTAGGTAAATGATATACTCCTTGAAAATGTGTTTACTGAAATAGTGTAGATGTTTATTGGATAATTGAGTTCTTTATTTAAGGCACTGAGTTTTATCTTATTATGCTGTGTTTTAAGTATTATTGGTGGGGGTTTTTTTGCCTGATTTTAGGAAGATTTTCTAATGGTTGCCAGTGGTCAAACCTTAGTTTTCAGCCCAAAAGTCCAAAAGCCTTATGAAATGATTCAGAAATAAAGAAAAACATTGTCGGAAATGAATGTTTGCTTAGATCCCATACTGCTGTGTGATGCACACCTTTTAAGCGTATAATTTGCATGTGAGTGTACTCTTTTGAGTGCATTATACGGCAGGCTGCGCTGCCTGTGCCGGCCGCGCCCCGCCTGTTCCGGCCGCGCTCTGCCTGTGCCATTTGCTTCTGATTTAGTAATAAGCGTTCATGCATTTGAGTGTGACTGCACACAGCTCGCAACCATGTCTGCTATTTACGTTTTATATAAAACGATACCATTCCATAGCTGTTTCTTATTCTGTTTAAATAATTAACTCCATCTTCTGAGCCCTTTTAGCACACCCCTGGCTGTGTAATGTGCCCAATGTATCGTGTGCCAGGTGTGCGTGGTACTAAATGGGCCGTGTGGGCATGACGAACACAGACAGTGCAGAACTATCCTTTTATCTAATTGCTTTTTGCGTACATTTTAAACAGTGTAGTTAGATCTTAGTACATTATAATGGTGTATCATTAATTACGTGCAACCCCTAATATACACTCATTCATCCGTGTCCTACATGACAGACAGTCAAGTCATTGATCCTTCCATAAAACAGATCAAAATGCCACACGCTCAGCCCCCCACCCCCAGCCATGGCACCCAGTAGACAGGGCCATATAGCATGAAGGGGGAGAGGAAGACGGCCATTGGACTCACCTGACAGAGCTTGGGATGCACTCTGCTCTGATTGCATCGTGGGCAGTTTGACGGGGCTTTTTAAAGTTAAGAATGAATATGGAGTATGTGTGTTTTATCATTATATTAGCAAAGAGAAATTCTGATCTATAAAAATGACGAAAAATTCACCACAGAAATCGTTACAGTCATAGTATGAAATGTTATGTTTACATGTAATGGAAGGCGTTGCAGGTGATTGCCGTTAGTGTAGGTTTAGCCACACTTCCAGTCAGTGATGAGGTGCGTATCGTCACTACAGCTGACTGAAGGTTAGGAGCTGAAAGTGCACAGTGGCTTCTGGTAATTTTGATGCTTGTTTACCACCCTGCATCCATGGGGATAGCGAGCGGACACGTGCCGAGCCAGTCTGTTAGCGTGCCGTTGTTTTCACAGAGGTGTCAGGATGCATTAGCGACCAGGCTGGGCCTAAAAATCTCCCACCAGCCAAATGAGAATTTTCCTGCTTGTAGGTGGTGTGCATGTAATTAAAGAAAAAGGAAAAAAAAATGACTGAAAGACAACTGGTGACACCTGTGCAGTATGACTATGACTGATGTTTTCCCCAGTAGACTCCCATTAAAAATGAAAGTTCTTGTTACTAGACAGCAGAGTGTTTTTGATCGTTTACGGAAAAGCAGTTCTCATGAGAATCAACAGTGAGGTCAAGTCTACCCCCACCCTCTCTTTCTACAGATATCAGTAATATTTATCGGCACTTGTGATTAATCCATAATCACAATGTAGGGTGATGGGACCAGAACTTGTTTTCCTTTGTATGATTGTTTCACTTCTGGTTTGGAAATACTCCAATCTCTTTGGTTAGTACTTTATGTTCTTTCTGCATAAATCAAGAAAGCTTAATGCTGCACTCTACTACCGTACCAACATTTCTGATGTGCTCACCGTAGGATTTGGGCCCCGGTTACACCGCTGCCTTGAACAGGGCACAGCATGAGAGAAGTGCTTGTCTAACATTGTGAGCATTTATCAGCAAATTGTAAACTGTCCACTATAGCCGTGTGGCTGCATCCAGACATTTTGACGTGTAAAATAATAAATCCTCAGAAAAAATAGTTTAAGATTAGTGCCGTGGAATGAATGTCGCTCAACAAACACCAGGGATTCATTTTTAGTTTTTTTTTCCCTGTTTGTTTTTAGCAAAGTTTTTTTGAAATTTGTAAATATCAGTTATAAAATGGTCTTGATTTCAGTAGAGGAATGTGCTCAGTCACACTTTTGCAAAGACAATTATAATCCTGCTGTGAAAAAGAAGAACAGAATTTGTTGTTTTTCTCCCATTTCTTTGGCGAATGACCTGGAGTTATATATAAATAAGTAAGATATTGGCAGAAATTGACAAATGAATGTTAAAATACATCTGTTAAAGAAGGTGACTGTAATGGATGGTCTAGAAACTGGTTACCAGAGCCACAAATCATCACCCTGAGCATCAAAAACACATCAAGATGGAGACAAAAATGAAGACAGCTTCAGTTCTTTAGGTGTATACGTTAGCTCATGTTGCCATTAAGCTCCCAGTGTGTGCTGGTTCATAGGCGCATGCGTCTTTCTACACTTTAACAACCAGTCCTCTAGCAATCTTAAGTTAAATTCCCAGGTTTGTTAATGAAGAGACATCATGCTTGAAAGTCTGAAAGTGTCTTGCTGGCCTATTTACCTTCCTGCTGGCTCATCCTCTGTCCCGGCTTTCCACATCACACACGCATGTTTCTGTGGGATCACATGGATGCAGGGAAGGAATTTTGTAGGTTGTGGGCTTGTGATGATGGGCTCAGAGAATCTTGTGCGGATACGAATGAGATACTTGGCTTTATTCTCTGAATTAACTCACTGAGAGAAGGATCACGTAAACAAAGGATCATTAGCTGAAATGCTTCTGCTTTCCTCAATATATTTCTTAAACGGAACAGCATATTTATAATGAAAGGAGTTCCCAGCACTGTCTCTAAGGTGATTTGTAGCAAAACAGAATCTCTGTGGCTCATGATTTGTTCTCTGGAAATGTAATGGTGCGTGAGAGCAAGGGCACAAAATGTCTTGCTTTCTTTGCTTAATGGTTTTGCTTCTTCTCAGGGGGCATCAGCACCCTTTATGTGACAGCCTGTTCGCCCTCCAGGCCTGGCAGCGTTAGCGACCATAAGCTAAGGCCTGCTTACATTGCCTGTGGAGCAAGCCCTGCTGGAAGTGACAGGGAGGTGCATCATTCAGCCTGAATGTTATGACTCAGAACTGAAAAAGTGCACGAGACGAGAGGAGATCTCAAATGTTAAGGGGAGATATCAGACAGGCCTGTTGATAATTTCATTGCGTAACCAAACGGTATTTTTTTGGCACAGCCTCACTCTGCCTCATTAATGCTGCTCTTGCTGTATCTTGCTTCAACCCATTTTTTTTGTCCTCTTTTAACACTTGCTGTAAACCTGTTTTAACTGTTCCCACACTGTCACTGAAACAGCATAGCATGGCTTTCTCAGCTAATGCCCATGATTGTGCTGAGTTACAGTTGTGTTTTGAGAGTGATGCAAAGGGCAAAGGTGTTCAGGGCTTAGTGTCCGTGGATCGACGCCAATCTGGGAACCAACGCAGCAGGGAAGGAGGTGCAGATTGATGAGCGTTTACCAGTGTGAGGTGTTTTTCTGAGCCTCTTTCTCCTCCTCTTCTGGGCTGCAGCTTGCAGGCAAACAGGCAGCCCTGTGTGTGTTTCAATTGACGGTCTATTTCTGGTCTCCACCAAGTGAATTTTTCTACTCAATTGCATCACATTACAGTCCCGCAGGCTGATGCTAACTGCTAGCGCAGCTGAGCAGAGTGCCTCCACTCGACATTCATCAAGTCGCACACTGCTCGTACAGTGTGATGGACTTCCTTGCTTGGCACCAAAGGCCTGGGATCTGTTTGACTCTCATATACAGGATACAGGAAGCCGTCATGCGTTTCTGGGTCCACGGAGGAGCCGTAGGGCGATCTGGCTGCTATGAGCAGATGTCGTCCCGCATTTTGGCTTTACTCTATGGCAAAGAATGATTGCGTTTATCTGCTAAAAACTGTATTGCCCCACTCATAGACAGTCATTTGCTTGGTTCTGAAAATTTATGGTCCAGGTGTTCGAATGTATATTATCCTTAATATCTTTACACAACAGTAATCTTAGTCATGTTAATTAAGATGGGAACTAGTTTATCACTAATTAACTGCATCAGATATAGCTCGGGAGGTCTTGGCTTGGGGGCGTTACAGGGGGTTATCTTGCACTTCGCTCAGGAATAGTGCTGCCTGATTGCAGCCCTTTTCTGGTGGTGGGGGGCGGTGGGTATGCATGGGTGGGGGGGG
>JAODLC010000021.1:12153587-12164145 GCA_026781145.1 Hippopotamyrus pictus
CCTGTTCCTCTCTAGGGGGGTGTTTCCCCTTCAGACCGGCTCATCCCCGCAGCCATGCAGATCTGTTCCTAATGCTTCTCCATGGGCCAGTCTGCTCCTGTTCCTCTCCGAGGTCGTTGGTGTCTGGGTCAATGTCTCTTGGTCACCTTTGTCTGATACAAGAAGGATTTCTTAACTGTACCGGGCACATCATTCAGAATTCTCCTAGAGTGGGTGCATTTATCCAAAGAGATGTGCAATGCCAGTTCCTGGAGCCATCGCCATTAAAGGTTTTCTTGAAGGGCATAGCAGTGGCATCGGTCTGACCATGGGAGTCAAGCTGGCGGCCTTCCGATCGCAGGCTCGGCGATCCTCATCTGCAGCGCCGCTCCCTTTCCAGCGTACCATGGACTGGTATGCCTTCCAGTTTATCAATAAGTATGATCATTATTCTGTTTGTGATTATAGTTATAAAGAGAGAGAGTGCCTATACTGGCTTTCATGGGTGACTTACAGAGACTCTCAGTGGTTTGTGGGGGAAGCAGCCACATCCTTCGAGCTAACATGTGGCCTTCCCATGTCCAGTCACTAAGCCTTTTCTAGCCATGTTCCTTGCACTATCTAGCCTACCTGCTTAGCCTGTTAGCCCTGAGAGCCACTACCTAGATAAGCTCTATCGCTGGGTTAGTAGGACACTAATATTCCACCATGCTTCTTGATTCGTTCATTCTTTCAGAGTGAAAGACAGATACAGGTATTTCAGAAGTACAAAGAAGACGTAGAAATAAGCGGGTGAATGCAGACATTCCTGTGTGTGACGGCTGTGATGCTTTGTGAGGCTCTTCAGAGTGAACAGACGGGTGAGGAAGGACCCTTTGAAACGGTATTCTGTATAACATGAGCGCGTTGAGCCAGCGATGACGCCGTCAATGCGCCAGTCTGCCTGATGCTCCGTCTGCTCATAGCCTGCAGCTTTTCAGGAAGCGGGTCTTTGACAGGGCACTGTGCATAGTTAGCTAGCTCCCTGTTGCTTGGGAGCATGACCTCTACAGCTTAGGCTAGCGTGTGGATGTCCAGGGAAGGATGCACTGCCTGCAGTGTGCTGCGGTCATGCATTAATTGCGCAGCAGTTGCCTTTAACCAGAGAGGTAGTGTTTGTTGCACCTGTGCTTGCTGCTGTGGTGAAGCAGGACCAGAAGTTCACACGTGGTTAGACACGTCTCTGTCAGGGAGGGGGGCTTCCAATCTAGTAGCCGCTTAATGTGAAAAATGTATGGCTTTTAGGATGTAAAGAAGGTTTTCTTGTTCAGTCAAACAGGTGGTCACCTCAGGACAGTGTGTGGGCCAAAGGTGGGGCCTTTTGAGTGACTAATGATGAAAGCAGATAGTCCCACCCCCGACCCCCACCGCCACCACCCTGAGAACATCGGCTGTTCTCTGTGCGTGCAGCTCCTGAGGTCGGCTCAGACATTAGTGTGGTGTTGCCGTGGAGTGGCTTGGGGGAGGGGTCCCACCCTGCACCTGTACGCAGCATAACTTGCAGCCGGCATGCCTCCAGACAGCAGAACTCGCCGGAAGCTCGCAGGAGCACCTCTCAGGGAGGGCTGATGGGAGGAGGGTGACTGAGGTGCCGCCATCTTCCTTTCGGGGCCCAACCTGCCGACGCTGAGAAGGGTAACGAGCCTTAATTAAGACCCACTCGCATTTAGTTACGTAGATGATGACAGTGTTTGGCTGTGCTGATCAGGGCGCTGTGCTTTGCGAGCGGAAGGTCGTCGCTTCAAACCCAGTGGTCTGCAGTCTGGTTTCCCTGCTGGGCTTTTGGGCCAGACCCTTCACCCCAAGTCGGTCCAGAGACTGTCTGATCCTACTTTCTTAAAACATGTATGGCATAGAGGTGTCTGATAAGTAAATAAAATGTACAACTGAGGATCAGCTGTGCCCAGCAGACCAACCCCCCAGAATGCCGCAGCAGAATCAGAAGGAGGTGAGTACTTGAGTGGGGGGGCAGGCTGTCACTCTGAGAGGGGAAGTCACACGTGGTGCCAGTTAAGCGCTGCTTCCTGCATCCATTTACACAGGTTTAATCTGCCTGGATTAATTTCAGCCCAGTTTTATGTGAGAAACATGAACTGGGAAAGTAGGCCTCTGATTGTCTGGGGTCTTCTGAGTGTCCATGGCCGCGTCACGCTGTGAGATGCTTGTGATGGCCATCTGGAGAGAACAGCAGCAATGAGCGCGTGTCTGCGCCTGGCAGACCCCTCTGGGTCGAATACGTCTGTGTTAAGCATTTGTCTGTGCTGAGCAGACTCTGCGGAGCCGAGCATGTCTCTCTGCAGAGGGGAATCCTTCTGTGCTGAGCACGACTCTGCAGAATGGACCCCTCTGTGCCTGGCGCATCTCTGTGCCCAGTGGAACCCCCTGTGCTGTTTGTGTCACTGTGCCCAGTGCACCCCTCTGTGCTGAGTGCATGTCTGGGCCCAGTGGACCCCTCTGTGCCGAGCCTGTCTCTGTGCTGAGCAGACTTCTTTGTACCAAGTACGTCAGTCTTGAGTGGAGCCCACTGTGGAGCATGTCTCTGTGACGAGTGTATCTCTCTGCCGAGCAGAAAGCTTTGTGTATTCGCTTCTTGTTATGTGGGACTTTTGCCAGTGGTGGCACTTACTTTAACGCAGGGTTTCATTTTTCCATTTAATTCTTTTTCTCACTCTAAAGCGGAACTGCTGTGTTTCCAGAATAACAGCTGGGTGTGGATTGTGCTGTCCGCACTGTGTGAGCCGTTGTAGGGGACCCGCCTCTCTCTCCAGGGTTGTCGTACTCTGGCCCTACTGGGGAACACTGAACACACCCCTGCATGTTTTCCTCCTGACCTTTGACCTTAGCTAGTCACCTCTAACTTTCTAACTTTAGACACTGTGTTTGAACTCCACTGCTCCTTCTATGTGTATTCTTATGAATTAGGAAACATCGTGTTGTATTTTCAGGGAATATCATCGGTATAAATAGTACAGACAATTAACTACTAATTAGACCAATTAAGCCAGGGGAATAGGTTGTAATGAAAACAAGCAGACACATGACCCTACAGGAATTGAGTCCAGCCCTCTTGGTCTAGCATGGAGAGTCTAAAAAGGGGCATAGCAGCTTATTTTCTCTCCTGTGGTTTCTGCTGGTGCCGGGAGACATAGCTGTACAGCACTGTGTGGGTCTGCTGGGGCACTATATTGATATATAGAAAGACAATAGCGGACCTGTGATCAGGAGGAATGAGAGCTGTGTGTTTTCATGGGGTGGGGGGATTGGAGGAAGGCTCAGCTTGACGTGGACAGCCGATATGCGGCTATCTGAAACTCTCGAGGACTGTGACCAGAGGAATATCACATTTAAACTGGGGTGGTCTCAAACCCCCCGCCCCCCCCCCCCCCCCCCAAATCACTGCGAGCAGCTCGTCAAGCTTTTGAGAAAGGGAAAGTATTAAAGTGGCCTCATAAAAAATGCGAGGAGAAATGTGGCATGCCGGTCTGGAGGACACTTTATTGGGTGAGTGCAGGGTCGCCTGACTTCGGCGGTGCGCCGAGAACCTGTAGGACTGCAGATACGAGCAGGACGGCTGCGGCTCTCCCTCAGCGGTGCGCCGAGAACCTGTAGGGCTGCAGATACGAGCAGGACGGCTGCGGCTCTCCCTCAGCGGTGCGATGAGGCTGTCAGGGGGCACCCTGCTTCAGCCTGCTCTGCTCGTTTGTCTTATTGTATCCGTCTAGTAGGCCGGAGGAACCCATGGAAACGTTTAAATACTGTTAGGGAATTACTGAAGATCACCTCGACTTCAAAGTGAAGAAGTATATTTGTTCTCTTTCATATGAGCTAGTATTTTAAGAGTTATAATTATAAGATATTATAAGAGTTAATATTTTTAGCAGTATGTTCTGTGGAATCTTCTTGCTCTCAGTGTTAATTTGTCGCATGGCTTCTCTCTGGAAAGACCATGAAGTTTTAGGCTTGTGTTTCTAACTGATTCTTTCGCTGATGGTATTTGGACACTCGAGGTCTGACTGCAGACCGCCATTGGGACTTGACCCATCAACCTATTGGTGGGTCCAGAAGATAGTGGTGTTGCGTGCTGCCGCCATGCCCGTCGCATGACTCTGCCCCCCCCCACCCCCCCCGCTCCCCCGCCACTACATTCGCAGGCAGGTGTTCCTTGCCTCAACAATTCAGAGATGTTAAAAATGTGTCTCTGAAAGGAAGCATGCATCAGCTACAATAAATACAATATTTTTCCCTCTCAGAACATCATTAAATTCATTAAATGAAATATTTTTTTTTTGCCACATGTAAATTTATGAAGAATTTTAATGAGATGTGCTTATTCTCTTAACCCATCTTTCATAATGGAAATTTTCCAGGTCATTCTGTAGAATTTGTCAGGTAATTTACCTGAAAAATACCCACCGCAGTGTCTGGGAGACTTTGCACGCACCCAGCTGTTGAGTGCCTACACTCGCACCTGGAGACGATAAGCGCCCACCTTCTAAGTCGAAAGCGTGTCGGCCCCATAGCCGCCAACCGCCCCGCCTGCCAGTCAGCGTTACGGCCTTATCAGCCTGTACTTCCACCACGCCGCTATGAAGATTTCACTCCCACCGTGACACCTACGGGTTCCTCGGTGATGTCATAAGCCACACCCACTTCCTTCCAGCAGGTGCAGACTCATCAGTAAGTGTTCAGATGTGCGCAGTTCTTCCTGTAACAGATGTAAATCTCTATTGTTTTCAGAATCAATTTTTATTCGCCGAGCACATTGGAGATCAGTGAGCAAGGAATTCCTCTTGCTGCCGGTGTGGCACGTAAGCACTTACTGTACATACACATACCTATATGTGCACATGATCAAGATTAGATTAGATTAGTTTAGTGCTTTAGCATGTGCAGATTAGGGATGTACCGATTGATCGGCCAGCGATCGGAATGGGCCGATTTTCAGGCTGATCGGCCTGAACGGTGATCGGCCTTTTAGTCTCGCGTATTTCCGATTACGAATCTTGCGCATGCACAATAAATCATATGTGCAGTTGCGTGTGCTTTCAGAAAATTGCAATCGGTGCGTCCCTATAAATAAATATATGGTTTTGATCTGGAAAGGGAATATGGACAGTTACTGTTTTAAAGTATGCATCCTTGCTTATAATGTCACAAAATTACCTGCGGTTTGGTAATGTGGTAAACGAAGGCATGTGCTGTGGAGGAGAAGGTAAGATGCTGTGTGTGGGCCAGTAGGGGTAAAGGTGTCAGGAAAGGCAGCTAAAGTACCAGCTGTGTATTGATGTGAGTGCAGAAGGTGGCTTGTTTTCTATAGCTTGCAGCTTAAGGAAGGAACCGTCCAGTTTTGGAACAATTACAAAATCAACAGCGAGTACCGTGGATACGTTGCCAAGCTAGCAGAGATGATTCAGCCGAGGTTAGCATGCCTGGGGAGCTCCCAGGGGTCAGCACAGAAGCAGTGCCATGACGGGCCCTCGCCCCCCGCCCAGGGTGAAGCACCTTTGTGCCGATGGTATATCCCCTGCCACTTCAAAGTTCTTTTTTTAATCCGTCCTTAATAATACGGGAATCCCAATAATGCCCCTGTGACTCCAAATCTGTAACATATAGCATTTGGTGATTCACAGATGAAAGATCAAGGGTCTGTTAGCCAAGCAGTTGTGGATTTTAACACCTCTACCACTGAAGCAGTGTTGGATAAAATGACAAGTTGCTGCACGTAATGTGGGTCCCTGTTAACCAGCTTCTCTGCCTCCTTCTGTTCAGACTGTTTGTTATTTTCCTTTAATTGCTTACTGTGCAAGTCATTTATTGATTCATTCCCCAAATTAATTGTCCTTCTAAAGTACCCTAGGCTTCTTTTGGCTGTTTGGAATGTCTGTCACTTTATGGTGTTTGGTTAACAGTACTGGTGTATCGGCTGATCGAGGATTCTTGCAGATTTTACCATAATAGTGTGAAATACAGTTTTACTGCTACTGTTTACTTTTCAAAGAAATAACCTCCCTAAAGCTTGATGCTACAGAATTCCATAGAGGACATAGAGCGCTTGAGACTCATTTCTCACAATTAGGGAGAATTCACCCCTTATGTGTAGCTTACAGAGGGCCGATATAGATTTCTGGCAATAACAAAACTGTCTAGTTTCAGTAGCATTAGCCATAGCATTTTTAACGGAATCCGCTTCCCCCTTTCTTTTGACGAATACTGTTTGCGTGTCTAATTTTTTACTTCTGTATTCCCAAGGTAACAATTTGTGTTATTTTGTGTTCTCGAGAAAACAACTTTGACCACTTTGAGATAATGAGAAAAATAAGTCGTAATAGTAACATAACATAAGACAGACAAAGATATTGATGGATGTCCTCTATGTACTTCTGTGTGATGCAGGGTTGCATTGAGAAGATACAGATAATGTACTTGTGTGTTCAAGTGAACAGTGCATGTTAAGTTCCTCGTTTTGAAAGTTAAGTAATAAAGTTATGAGTTACATTTGTCTCCTTCCTGGTTTTGATCCAAAAAATGATCAAATCCATGACTCATAAACCATGATACTATCTGAATCGTGATTTTTGTGATCCGTTGCACTCCTAGTTAACTCAACATTCATTTATTCTTAAATGTGCATCTGTGCGAGTGTATGTTGGGGTGTATCTGTGATTCTAGATGAAAGAATGTGAGAATGCAGCCCTTTGAGATGCACAGTTGCATTTCAGCAGTGGTTACTCATGTGGAATCCCTATTTCTTCAGCTGCCTTTTTTATGAGGCAGCCGTCCATTGAAAACAAAGCATTCGGTTGTGGTTTTGCCAACCAAAAACTCAACAAAGGGTTGAAACCCATAAATGCAGAATTGATTATTTAAACTCTGAGTTCTGAACTCCATAATGGATTTAAATGAGAGGTTACACTCTGCCAGATTGACTGGGGCTTCT
The DNA here is from genome assembly GCA_026781145.1 of Hippopotamyrus pictus. Taxonomy (NCBI): domain Eukaryota; kingdom Metazoa; phylum Chordata; class Actinopteri; order Osteoglossiformes; family Mormyridae; genus Hippopotamyrus; species Hippopotamyrus pictus. Next base: position 12,160,543 of record JAODLC010000021.1, read on the forward strand.
CTGTCATTTCTAGAAATTGCAGGCTCTGTTATTGCATTTAGAGTTTTCTGTTTGAGGAGGATTGTGGCTTGGACTGCAGTTGTGTCATTATGAAGTTTCTGCATGATGCACAATTTGAAGTATAATCTAGGCCAAGTGAACAAACCAGGAGGTCAAGCCCATAAATTTGCTTGGTTTTCTTTCCATTTCTTTCATAAAAGCCCAGTTTTTATGATTTTGCTTTTCTTCCCCGTTTCTACCATAAGTTTGGCATTACCCATACTGGAATAGTAGAGTGATATAGTTAACAATACATGCAGTATAGTATTTTCTCTCTTCTGTGGTTCTAGTAATAATAATAGAAACACAATCAATTATTTTATAAAGATAAAATTATTGCATTTTATATTTAGATAAAAACCTATTTGCTCAGTTTTCTGTGATTAATTTTAATTAATTGTGTTTTAATATTAAAACGTATAAATATTTACGTGCTGAATCCTCAAATTATTGTTGAATGTAGCTTATGTTAGGTAATGTTAATGTTAGGTAATGTAGGTTAACACAATGGGGAGTACATAGGTCATTTTCAAAAACTCATTACCATAACATTAATTTTCCTTATTTTTTTAAATTAGTTTGAGGATGGACTCAAATTATACAATTTCATTGTCTAACCTGTCAGTTTTGCCTATGTTGTTGTTCATTTGTTTTGTTACCTTTTATTTCAGTGATAAGTGAAAAAAATCATATCCAGGCCAAGAGTTACTTAGATGAGAAAAAATTGATAAAACTAACTGAGTATCGTTTATTGTGGGTTACATGCAATAAAGTTGAAATGTATTTCTGTGTTAATGATTTTGGCTTAACTGTTTGCAGAAGGCTGTTAAAGGATCATCAAAAAGAGCAACAAATGGCAATTTTAACAAACCTAAAAAGCAGTGTCAATTGCTCTACACAAATAACTTCACCATAACTTTAAAAAAAATTCTCAGGTTTGTGAGAATGACTTTTATTTTAATATTTGTTTTATGGTTTCAGTTAAACTTTCGATCTAAATATTATTCATATCCATCAAAAATACTACCTGCAAGCATGTACAAGCAGAATTTCAATGTTTTCACAAAGGCTCAATGAAGAGACGGCAATAAGCAAAGACAGGGCACTGTATTATAAGTAGCAATGTTAAACTGCATGTATTCTTCATTTTTAATCACACGCCACGGTGATTAATGGCATATACCACCTGTACATATAACCTCATGTATTAAACAGGAGGGTCGAGATCACTATTTAATCCCCACCGTGTGATTGATCTAAAATATTAAATCTATTTGCAAATGGCTCTCAACGGAAAAGTCTGACAACTACTGAAGGTACACTTTCTGACATGAAAGATCTGAACATTTTAAGGTATAAGCCGTCAGTCAAATCAAACAAATATTGCAGATCACAATATGTTTATCCTATGTGTGCCTCCATCAGTAATTTTTAAACACAAAATAATCTGGATAGCATCAGCTTTCCCATGAGACGCTAACTTAATGCTTTGATTTTAACTCTGAATTCTGGGATTATGCGTAACATCACAGCTTGAATCCTGTTGTTTACAACCGGGAAGGAATACTATGATTTTCTGTTAAAATCTGTGATCTTTCTATTCTGCCATTTGGGTAACAAAATACTGTGTGTGTTGACGTGCAGAACTTAGAGACCACAGCACAAATTTTTGTTTCACTCATTTCTCAATTTATGGGTGTGAGTTTGTGAATAATATATTTTTTTTGCAAATTGCAGCCTGATTCTTCCCTGTTTCTCATTAATGAAGGGCTTCTTCCTTGCTTTATGGGACTTCAGTCTTGCTTCAAGTAGTCAGATATGACCTGTCCTAGCAGTGCACTTCACACCTGCACTTAATGCTTCCCATTCCCTTTGAAGTTCACTTGATGTCGTCCTACGATTCATGAGAAACTGTTGGATAAGTTCATCTCTGGCATTGTAAAGTTGCTTCCACCCTTTACTTGGCTGGTATTTCGTCATTCCCAGCGTCTCCTGCTTCACCTTATTCTTGTGTTCTGCTGTCTTACAAATTTTGAACCTGGAAGCATCCTGCGGCTCAGTGTAGCTTCTGTCAATAGAACCAGGATTAAACCAAGATTTAAAATGCAGATTTGCTGTATATAGAGTGGTCTCTTCATTTTTTCCACAGCTATATATAATATATTGTGTACACCCCTTCGGTTGTGTTCCCCAGTTTTTTGGCCTGGGCTGCCTGGAATGGTATCCAGGGCCCCTAGTTGGAAGAGGGATGAAAATATTGTATGCAATATATGCTGTGTACTGCTTTTTTGTTTTTGGTACCATCCCTAATATAGCAGAAGTGAGGTGGCTGAAATAACTAATTCTGCTGTACAGCACAAGAGTCAGCAACTGAGCTGTGCATAGCAGCGGCCAGGTTAACTAGCCATTGTCCTGGTTTTTCTCATCACAGCTGTGTTTAATAATGAATTTAGCAGGTGTCTGATATCATGGAGCAACATGGGATGACTTGTACATAGTGTGTTAACTGTCATAGCTGTAATTATTCTGGAGTGTTAAAGTCCCCACAACTGAATTTGTTCATCTGCTAGAGTAACAGCCCTCTGTGCTATTCTGAATTTCTGTCTTTGTTACTAACATGTTAATTTACATTGAAAATCAATGTGTGTAGCATTCGTAAAATTGAATTAATGAATAAGGGGGAGTAATCATTTATAGCATGAAGTACTGATTCCTTATATTACCACAGATATGATAAAGTGAAGTTTGTGTGCCTGCATGTATATATTGCATAGTGTTGGTTGTGTTTAGAGTCTCTGTTGCATTGCCTGTTAGGTCACATGTGTCTGAGTCTGCATGTGGATGAGAGATGATAAGACCTTCTGTGTGACAGGGATGAGATGCAGCAGACTTTACTGTGTTCTGTCGCTTCTGTAGTGTGCTGTTCTCGTTAAATTTTGCAATTATAGAGTCCTGTCACATAAACTAGTATTTATTATTTAAACATCCATTTTCCCGTAATTTTCAAAGATTTTTTCTGGGTGTGGACGGTGGCCTTGCAGACTATCAGAAGAGTTGCGCAAGATTTGGAATGTAATTGTACGCTTGAGAACATTGCTATTGCTTGTTCTTGACTTAAGGAAATCTATAATGGTATTGGTGAAGGCGATACTCACTTTAAACACATATTCGATATATTTAGGGTAGTTTCATTTAGCCCTAGATGTGGCTTATATTTGTGTGTACTGCCATCAGTGTGAGTCATGAACAGAGCTCCAGACTTTCAAATACTACTTAGAGCTGACACAAGCATTTATTTAAATGTATCATTTACTGCATCTCTTTTATGTCTGTTCTTTGTTCTAGAAGTAGAAGTATGTATATGCAAAATGTTTATGAAATAATTTTTATTGCTTATTTACAAATATACACAGTGATCCCCCACTATATCGCGGTTCAGCTATCGTGTTCCCGCTATATCGCGAATTTTCCCCTGACGCATCACAGTTCTCTGCAATGTGTGTGTGTGTGTGTATATATATGTATATATATATATAATATATGTATATATGTATATATGTGTGT
>JAODLC010000021.1:12169546-12182470 GCA_026781145.1 Hippopotamyrus pictus
GGCCGTGCATGGGCAGAGCACGGCGGTAAGTGCGGTCGCGTGGAGGTAGGCACAGTGTGGAGACAAGGCTCCGTGATTAAGCGGGGCTGCGCAGAGGTAAGTGCCGCACATCACGGAGGCCAGGCTCTGTGATAATCAAGCTCTCGCAGAGGCAGGGCTTGGTGATAAGCAAGGCTGTGCAGAGGGTTGGTGAGTAAGTGAAGGCACGTGGAGGCACGTGGAGGCAGGTTTCGGCGATTAACCAAGGCTGCGCAGAGAGAGGCTGGCTGCCTCCACCGTCCTGGGTGCCTGAGCTTCAGCTGTAGGTCTTCAGGGTGCTAATGGTGCTGGTTGGGGAGATTTGTAGAAAGGGACTAGAAAGTGTTTGCTACTCTTGGTTGTGACCACTAGAAATGGGATAATTGCTCAGTTTCAGATATCGCCTCCAGTAAACCGATTGGTCCAGGCAGAATATGAGATTATTGTTTAAATATTCTTCCATGACCCAGACAGTGTCATTTATAGCTGTTACATCTATATGTACATACCATGTCCTTTCAAAGCAAATCATCTCTCTGCTCTTGCATCTCTCTTATGGAGCAGTCTGCAGTTAGTGAATCCCAGTTGGCGGCATAGTCTGCAGTTTTGGTTTATGGTGATTTGTTTGCTGTCAGTTTTTTTCCAAAACATTTTTGTTTGTAGGATGTACAGTAACTACATATGAATGCGCCTGTAGCTTGTCATCAGCTCAGCAGTGAAAACAAGAGGCTTGAATTTTATCTGAAGGAGATCAGGGTATAGCTGCAGCCATGACCAGCCTCTTAATGACCAGCCTCTGCAAACATAATAAACAGAGGGAGCACAGCGGATTCAGTGCCGCGCTGCTGTTTAGTCTTAGTCACTGGCAGGAAATCGACATGGGAAGGATCTGCAGGGAGATACTCGCCCCCCAGGACTGCCCCGTCATTCCCACGGTGTTGGCTCCTTTTCTGCTGTCATTACATGGGACCTGAAAAACAGGAAGTGCAGGAGCAGGAAGTGGGGGAGGGAGGCAGCAGGCCCCTCCCACAGGCTGCGGCGGGTCGCACACAAGAAATTGGGCAGCTGTGGACAGAAGCCTTGACGTCATTCGGCGAGCAAGCGGCTGCCTCCGTGGACGGATGACAGAGCAGGAAGTTGTGCGGCATTTGTTCTGAGATCTGCCCTCTTTTGGTTTCTGTGCTGCCACACGTGTGTCCTCCACATGTCAAGTTTAAGATGCATGAGGGAGCAGGAGGGAGAAAGACCCTGCCAGATGAAATGCAGCCCCGCTGAGGTATCGCCATGTGAGCGTCCTCTGATTGCTGCTGCCTTCCTGTGCCGCGGCTCTCGATGCGTGTGGCTCCGTGAGTCGCATGCGTGCTTAGTCACCTGGACTCGCTCACAGCGGCGTTCACAGTGAGCTCACCATCCAGCTTCTTGCAGGCCCTTCCTCCGCCTTTGGGGGGAGGGCCGTCAGCGGCATGCAGCCGTGTTTTTTGACTCCTTTCCAAGAGCACCTGAAGTCCTCGTGGTCTGCTGATGACATTAGTCTCTCGGCCATTCATCTTGCGCACAGCTGCTCCTGAACCTGCGGCTCATATTTTTAATGCACATTCGGGAAAACCTAGAACCATATGACGCGGATTCTGAGTTTTACCGGGAATTCCCCTTTTAGGATAGGATGGGAGAACTAAAAGAAAAGGCAGGGTTACTGTCAAAATAAAAACAGATCATACTAACTCTGGGAAATGAGAACGGGCGGAATGAATAGTTAAAACGGTTTTTGATGCCCTGAGAAAGATGGTGCCTCCGCCCAAATGTAAAAACGCAGCTGTTGGGAGTATTTTGAGAACCTGTTTTGTAGTTTCATAGTAGCACAGCAACTGTGTGTGAGCCCCTGTGCTGGCTGTGGAGAGTGCACACATTCTGCTGTGTTTAGTGTGGGTGTGAGCCCCTGTGCTGGCTGTGGAGAGTGTTACACATTCTGCTTTGTTTAGTGTGGGTGTGAGCCCCTGTGCTGGCTGTGGAGAGTGCACACATTCTGCTGTGTTTAGTGTGGGTGTGAGCCCCTGTGCTGGCTGTGGGGAGTGCACACATTCTGCTGTGTTTAGTGTGGGTGTGAGCCCCTGTGCTGGCTGTGGGGAGTGTTACACATCCTGTGCTCCCCATTCCAGACTCTATTTATTTTTATTTTGTATAAATAGATTTTCTTGAACTCTAAACACATTATTAAAAAGACAAGATTTTGTTAAAGTTCAAGAAATGCATGATATTTCCAAAGTCAGTGAGTCATCGTATTAAATAATCGTTTTCTCAGTATTGACCAAAAATGTGATTATGATTTTTGCCATAATCGAGCACCCCTAGTGTGAGTGATTGTTTTCTTGCGTGTCCCATCCAGGGTGACAGTTTAAGTGTCCTGTGACGGATAGATGTGGTTGTCTCCTAGTACACGATGAACTCATCATGCAGTGATTGGTCAGCTATATTCATGCTATTTAAGTAGTTCATATTCTTGCTGTGTGGTTTAGCTCAGTTTCCATTACACTCTCTCTGGGAGTTCAGCCGGGCTTTGGACTTTATTGATTTCTTTGTCAGGTAGATATGGTTTCTCTTACAGTCTACAGCACTATGCAGAGCGGTTAATGGGTTGGACTGCCTGCTCAGTGTCACCGGGGGTCTGTGAGTAACGGAGCCAAAACGGCAGGAAATAGACATCTGAGGTCTGAATACATTCCACAATGCAGACAAAGCTTGGAAAACGTTCCTCGTAACACGGCCAGCATGCCCATTTTTCACACAAATACAGAGCTGAGCTTTATTCTGATGTCACAGGAAGCCATGAGACTGGACGTCACACACACGTGAGCGCTGCAAATGCCGGGCCGGTGAACAGTGCCCAGTGTGGTTAATGACCGAGGTTGTACCTGCCGCGACATTCCGTGCAGGAGAGCTGGTGACCCCTGCTGTGTGTTTCATTTGCGAAGACTGACATTTTTACATTATGTGCAAAGTAGCACATTTTCCGTGGCTCTTCTCCGGAATTTAATGAGTAGCGCATTGTGACATGCTCCAGAGCAGCAGGAATATGTCATTTTGGAGCATACATGTAGTGCTTGCTCTGTGATTGCCTCTCCTGATGTTTATCCGCTCTGGCATGAATTTTGATGCTTAGTGGAGTGCGTTTGCTTTTGCCGTTGTCCTGGAGATTGGCTTCCTGGGTTCGTTTGCGCATAGGAGACCACAGGGCTGTGTTTTTGCCTGACTCTCGTGGTTTAATCAGGCTGTCCCCACAGTCTGAAGCACCGTGGGTCTCGGCGTAATGACTCGATACTGAAGGCCTTTCCACAGAACATTTGCCTTACATCTCTTCTGAGCGCCTTTGTCGGCAGAGAGACCACTTCCAGCACAGTTCACTACAGCTCATGGCTGCAGCTTGCAGTAGCTTCACAGCCTGGCGTTGTTGTGTGTGAGAATGGGCGGGGCTTCAGTTAGTCAGACTATCTTAGTGAGCCGCCGCACACGTATTCTGGTCTGTTGGGCTCCTGTGATTTGCCATCTGCCAGCTGTTTCGTGCTTCTCCAATCAGGACTTATCTGTTCTTTGAGGTGCCCTGTAATTTTAACTGTCAGTGAGGTAGCGGATTGGCAGGGCCAGAACCAATCAGAATCAGTTGTCTCCCCTTTCTGACCGATATTATTGATACCGTTGATACTGAACTGTAAATGACTACTACAGTGCTGGGATGGGGTAGGTGTTTTGAGGTTATTACTGAATCTTTATTAATCTTTTTTATTTGCCAAGTACAGCGAAGTAAAAGGAATTTAGTTTTGGTCTAATGCAATTTAATCTTTTAGTCATCTTTTTTTTTTTTTTAAATGTAATCTAATTTTAGTCAGCAAAAATTACATGATATTGAGTCAATATATAATATGTTTTAACTTTTGATTTAGTTGACCAAATCTACAGTACATGCAGTCACTGAAACTAACAGGTTTAGTCATAGTCTAATACATCATTTTCACATATTTGAAAATTTCACTTAATTTTCTGTGTGTACACACACTCACACTCACACACACACACACTCTCGCTCTCTCTCTCTCTCTCACACACACACCCAATGATGCATCTACTTCTGCTCTAGAAACATCTGTAAAGCAGTTACTATGGCATGGCATTAGGTTTGAACGTATGATACGAAGGACACATTGTTGTAAAGGTTGTAATAAGAAATCTTGTACTAATTCAAAAATCGCTTTATATAAATTTTACTAATAAAGAAAATATAAATAAAAACAGAATTTAGTTGGAAGCAAAATGCTTGCATATGATTTGTGTTATAATAAAAATACCACTGCTAATAACATAAATACAGATAAACTCAAGTGTCCTCTCAGAAACATGAACATCGGCGTGTCAGACCAGTGAAATGCTTAGTTATGCACCTAGTTCAGTTCATGTCAGTGTTCTGTTTAAACACATTAAAAGCAAAAAATCCACTATTTTTTCTGTTATTTTCATCATGCTTTTAATTTGTGACTTTTTCTTGCCATTCTGCACAGCTTGAGTCTTTTGTTTTGCATCAAATGTGAGTTTCTCCATGTTTTTTTTTTCTACCTTAAGCCATTCATAGCACAGACCAGGCTTGGGTGGTTTGTAATATCTCATACCATCATACTGTCCTGAGATATTGTATGGTGCCCCACGATACGTCTCCTAAGCCTAGCATAGACGTAACAAGTTTACAGACAGACTTTAAAGACAGAACTGCATGGTTTTTATGCTTGAAGCTTTTTTAGATCGACATTATTCAGTCATGCACGACTACAGTCAGCAATAAAGAAAATACTTCTGATTGGATTGGTTTTCCAATTCATCTCTTCCTGACATTTGTCTCATTTTTATTCTTTGATGAAAGCCAGTACATTTCTTCATAGTTTTTGGCATCATAAATTATCTTGTATTTTATTATCTTGTTTTTTGTCATTTAAAAATCTTTGTTGACAGATTTTTAATCAGAATTTTTGTCAACAAAATTAACACTGGATGCAGTATTTAATACCACTGTTGGTTATGATAATAAGCAACCCCTAACATTTTTACCACCTCAGAGTCCCTGGAGTAATTGAAAGTTAGACTTGCTTTACACACAGAACAAATAGGCTGGAACAGCATGTTTTGTATGTTTCAGTTTTACATCTTTTACATGGTTCACCGTGACCTCTTTGGGGTGAAAAGTGACAGATTTTGGGCAGTCAGTTGCTGTCTTTAAGATCTCTCTGATTTTGCCAGCATCAGTTGTGTTCTTTCCAGCTAGTGTGCAAAAACATGCCTTGCAGATTGATGACTTGTTTAATGACTCAAATTGCACTCCGTAAGGAAGTTATTTAAAGGTTTATGCAGCCTTCTGAACACCACTAAATGATTAGCTCAGGATAAATAACGTGAAAAAGTACTGTGATGAATACTGCACTAAGCAGGGGTGGAAAGTGTCAGTTTTAAATGAAGAGCAGAGAAGAAGAAGCCTGCATCATATTCATAGCTCCGTTCTGATGTGGTTTTCAGGAAATTCTTCTTGGGTTCTGTGTGGTCGGAGTTTCCTATCGCTGATAGACTACCTGCCAACCTACATGCATCTATCTCAGTATTATTTGTAAGAAATAGTCTGATAAGTGGAAAATATCATTACAGCATCCAGTTTGTGGTGCATAAACTTGGTGCATAAGCTGCTACACTAACACTAGACATTTTACAGTATTTAATGATGCCGACTTGGGCGGCCACTCTAGAGCATATACTTCTTTGTCCTATTTTTTTGTTGCTTTTTGTTTCCATATACATTTTCAACACCCAAAACGAAGGTTCCAGCAATAGGGCTGCTGTAGAGGAAACATTTTCCTGGGCACAGAAAGCAGGAGACCATGAACAAGGTGCTTGCAGGCTAAGTTTCCATCTCCTGTACCGGTGTAAAGGGCTTGGATCCAGGTCGATCTCTGCTAGCAGGCCACCTTTCCTTCTCCTGCACTGCTGTAAAGGGCTTGGATCCAGGTCGATCTCTGCTAGCAGGCCACCTTTCCTTCTCCTGCACCGGTGGAAAGGGCTTGGATCCAGGTCGATATCTGCTAGCAGGCCACCTTTCCTTCTCCTGCACCGGTGTAAAGGACTTGGATCCAGGTCGATCTCTGCTAGCAGGCCACCTTTCCTTCTCCTGCACCGGTGTAAAGGACTTGGATCCAGGTCGATCTCTGCTAGCAGGCCACATTTCCTTCTCCTGCCCGGTGGAATTGGCTTGGATCCAGGTTGATCTCTGCTAGCAGGCCACATTTCCTTCTCCTGCCCGGTGGAATTGGCTTGGATCCAGGTCGATCTCTGCTAGCAGGCCACATTTCCTTCTCCTGCCCGGTGGAATTGGCTTGGATCCAGGTCGATCTCTGCTAGCAGGCCACGTTTCCTTCTCCTGCCCGGTGGAATTGGCTTGGATCCAGGTCGATCTCTGCTAGCAGGCCACGTTTTCTTCTCCTACCCGGTGGAAAGGACTTGGATCCAGGTCGATCTCTGCTAGCAGGCCACCTTTCCTTCTCCTGCACCGGTGGAAAGGACTTGGATCCAGGTCGATCTCTGCTAGCAGGCCACCTTTCCTTCTCCTGCACCGGTGTAAAGGGCTTGGATCCAGGTCGATCTCTGCTAGCAGGCCACCTTTCCTTCTCCTGCACCAGGGTAAAGGGCTTGGATCCAGGTCGATCTCCGCTGAAACTTCCCTCTTCGGCTTGCCTTATTTGGATAGATTATTTTAAATACTGGGGAAGCACCTTTTTACATAGTGCTCCTGCAGGCCTTCTGCTTCCCTGTCTCTCTTGATGGGAGATTTTATTTATTCACTGGAAGATATTATTGCTACCCACTGGAACGGTCAAGGTGTAGGGGGTGGAGTGGGGTGGGTGCTGAAGATTTATGGGCGACTGCTTATGATAGTGTTTAAGGGCATGAACCATAAGTGACAGTTACACCCACACTCTCACACTACAAACAATTTAGGCACAACGGTTTCCCTAACAATTTACTCCTGGACTGCGGGAGGACCCTTCCAACGATGGGGAGAATTTACAAATGGCATACCCTGACCCAAGAGAAGAGAAACCACTGTAGTAGAGCATATAGACAGTACTGCAGTATTGTATTCTATACAGTATATACAGTACAAAGTTTCCTAGTCACTTTAAGGTCAGAAATATTACAGTTTCACAGCCCTGCTTTTTTATGTATCTCTTGCTCTTTTGAGATTTATCATAAATTTACTGTGCTATGTTCTCAGTGCTCGAACTTTGGCTGAATGAATACTTTGTTTTACTGGAAAGGCCGTAACTTTGTTGGATGAACAGTGCCGTGAATCGCGCGTGGCTTGTCTCTCTGTGCCAGGACGTTTATGACTTAAAAGTGGGGTGACGTCATTATTACCTTGACGGAAGTGGGAATTGTATGCCGGCTCAGTCGAGCGCGATGGGTACCTAGAGCCGGGTGAATGGTACCCAAAAGCGAAGCCACCAAACACAGGGACACTGAGGGAGAAGAGGACCATGGGGGGAGTGGTGGGGGGGCAGCAGTGGGTGGGGAAGCAGCGGGGGTTATGAGGAGCAAGGAGAAGTAGGGGGTTAACGGCCTCCTTTAGCATGATCCTGCAGGGAGGAGGAGGAGGAGCAGAGCTGCAGAGGCTGAGCCCCCTGGCCTGTGCACACATCACGGCGCTGCCTCCCTCTGTCTTCCAGGTCAGGCCAGGAGACGCAGGACAGCACAGCAGGGTGGACAATGTGCTAGAGGGGAGACGGAAGGCAAGCTCTGGTGTTTTCCTGATTTATTCTGGGAAGTCAGAGACCACAGGAACGGCAAGATGGGACGGAAGAAGATCCAGATCACGCGGATCATGGATGAACGGAACCGACAGGTGGGCATCACCCTTCCTGCACCATCATGATGTGGATTCCAGACTTATGTGTGACTGAAGTTTATGATCTGTTATGGGTGTATATCTATACAGTTGGTAGTCAGTATGTAGTGACTCTAGTCAGTTTGCCAGAGCATGTTCAGTGTTTTATGATGCTGGAATTATATTTAGAAATAGAACCACATTTGAGGTGTATTACTGCAACTCCTTCAGACGGAAGAAGTCATTTTCAGTTACCATGGCGAATAAAGCATCCTGGCCATTGGATGGGCACGGCAGGGGGTGGGACACTGCATAGCTGTTTGCTTCCAGTGATGGCCTTGGGGGGCGGGTAAGGGCCCCTGTGCTGGCCCCTGTGCTGGCCCCTGCAGCCCTAATCTCAGCACTATGAGCGAGTAGCTGCTGATAGGCGGGGGGACTGCATGGTGTCTCCAGTGCGTGTCTGAGCGCATCTGGCCTGGGGGACCTTCCAGCAGGGGGCTTCCCAATAGGCCCCCAATATCCACCTGTCACTGCAGCCCCCACCAATCTGGAATATAGCCAGGGCGCACGCTGCTCATGGCTGGAACACTGCTGTAACATTGTGAAACTTTTTAGCCATTTTTATCAAATGTCCAATGATTTATATCTATTACAGTAGCCATTTATACAGCTGGTATTAAACTAGAACAAGTCTGCCTGGTACATGGTTCCAGGGGATCAACAGCTCTCCTGGAGTTCGAACCAGTAACTTTGAGGCTGTAAATCCTTCCCCACTAATTTTGTACATGTGTATGTATCTGCAGGTCTGTCCCGAGGTCTATCCCAGATCTATCCCAGGTCTGTCCCCTAAGTAGTCTTTAAGTTCAATTTGTAGGAAAGTTGAAAGAATAATAAAGTACCTAATAATAGTAATAATAATATATTAGTAATAAAAGTACCTGCATATGTCACCGTACTGCACCTCGAGCCGACAAACTGCTGAAGCTGCCTAGTATTTTCCCGAGCTTCACAAAGCAGTGTCTGCGTCCGTTATTTCAAACCACGTATTTAACCTGAATTCCTAATATACTGGGTTTCATGGCAGTCCGTTAGTAATTACGAGTTGCCCATAAGTCCGACGTTCTTAACCCGAGGACTGCCTGTTTAGTATTAGAGGATTTCGTTGTAGATTTCAGCTCTTCAATGGCGTCCTTTTTTCCAAGCCCAAGTTCTATCAGGAGGATGCTGAGTTACACCTTCTCGAAGTATTATTAGCACTTTGTGCTGTCTCGTCTAGCGCGAAGGGCTAATTGAAGCCATCTTCACTCCCCAGGCTGCAGTGACATTAGTAATGATGCCCCACACTTCCTAACCATCTCCCCAGCGCCATTCCTCATGCTGTCTGTTGCCATGTAGATGGCACTTTCCCCCAAGTGAGAAAACCAATCTGCACGTTGGGCCAATTATCAGTGTAGTGTGGCGTGGTACCGGGTGCCTGCTGAGTGAGAGCCCCATGCATGCAATCCAAACCCGCTTACTCAATTCTGCACTGACCTCTGACATCAGTGCAGACTGACTGCTGGTGGCGGCTGACAACTGAGACGGATTAGTCTAAAAGAAAAAAAGAAAAAAAACGACATCACTCAAGAGTGCATAGTTCACATCTCGCAGGAATTTGGTGTGAATTACAAGATTATATGGTCTTACAGGAAGAGATTAAAGGTATCACAAGCTATGACGATGAGTCCATTTCAATTTTACATGCACGTGCTGTCCCACACGCACTCACATGCGCAGGTACAACTGAACACAGATGCAGAGTTAAGCACTGCATGCATGGTGAATTCTCAGAACCTTACTGTACTGCCTATGCACATTCGTCTTCTGATCTTCACCTTGATCAAAGTCACAACTTGGAGCCAGCAGAGCAGAAGCACACTTCCTGTTGAGGGGATATTTTCTATTTGTTTTTCTCTGCTGTCTGGCCCGCCTTCTGTGTCACTCATTAACTGTCAGAGGTGCTCTCCTCTCAAACAAAGGCCAGTCCCGATTTTCACGTGGCGGATGGTCTAGGAGAAGCTGTGGTACGTTTGTCTATGACCGGCTCAAGACGAGCTCTCTGGGATGCGCCGGCGGCTCAGGGGAGTAGGCATTAGCATATCCTCTCCGTTCTAACGACAATTAGAAGCTTTATCTCCACGCCAGTGCCTCAGGTGTTTTGTACTGGCAGCGCTAAATGAAAGATCGCTTTAAGTGGGCTAATTAAATACTGTGGCATCGCGGCGCTCTGTGCTGGGATGTCGTCCTTCTTGCAGCTTCACTTTGATGAAGCTGTTGACCTTTCCTTTTCAAATATGCATGAGAGAACTGGGGCACAGCTTTGAAATTTGTAAACAGTGTTTGAAAGGCCGACTGCAGGTACCTCTCCATTCTTTAACATTGAAGGCATGCATACAAAAAATATCTTTTCTGTGCTTAAATTAAACACATTATACCATTGTAAAGAAAATAAATGTGTCTTATAACAAGGTGAGTTAAAAATATATTGTAGAACAGTTCTACAAAAAAAATGCAGTAATGTATGACATCACTTCACTGTATCAGTCTCCTGTTACGTATGTGACATGTTGGTTTTATTTCAGACTAATGGTGAGTGAATGATTGTTACAGCAAGCTTAATTTCCACAGCCATTTCTCTGTAGGGGCAGCTTACAGTTTTCCCTTCATAAAACTGGCTTATTGGTGAGGGTTTGTGCACTCGCTGGTCATGGTTGGTAAAAGGCCTACAGCCTCAGATGAATATGATTTTAATGTGTCCTTTCAGCAGGCTAACGTCAGATCCCTCAGAGCCAGAGAGTCCCTTGTTTTCCCTTCCGCTTCTGCCATACTCATTTTGGAGAAGCTGAGGGAGAAACAAGCAAGCAGTGATAGTGCCCTCAGTCATACATCCCCATCCCTATCCACATCCCCATCCCTATCCACATCCCTGTCTCTGTCCACATCCCCATCCCTATCTACATCCCCATCCCTATCCACATCCCCATCCCTATCCACATCCCTGTCTCTGTCCACATCCCCATCCCTATCTCCATCCCTATCCACGTCCCTGTCTCTGTCCACATCCCTGTCCCCATCCCTGTCCTCTCCACCCAGCTACAGCAGGGGACGGCTTTGGTGCGAGAGTAGGCTTGTGGAACTTTTTTTTTTTTTTTTTTTTTACTACCAAAAGGATTGTAAATAAAGTGTCATTATTTTTTATTATTACCAAGTGTGAATTGAAAAGCGTTTGGTAATACGGAGATGGACAAACAAAAATGCACATGGTCAATCACCATGTCAAGAGGAAGATGTGTAGATAGAAGAGCAGGGTGAACCATAAACCAAACCATTTCTGTGGAATCTGAGATTAAAACTCATTTTTTTCAGACATGACTTTCAGCATGTGAGATTGTGTTTCAGTACATAGTTAAATTTGCTAAAACCTAAAGTTCCTGGACTATGGCTCCGCCTTATATTGTCCTAAGTTTTACTTCAAAATCCTTTCCTAAGGTCTCTAGATTTTTTCCCTTCCAGATTTAAAATGATGGCACCTCTGGAATTGCTTTCTAATCCTGCAAGAGCAAGGACTAATGCAATATCAGGCATATCCATGCAGAATTCGGATGTATGGGTATGTCTGAATTCAAGCATGGAGGGGGCATGGAAACCGCCTCGGATAAAGTGGGAAGGACTATGTGTTCATGAACAGCAGCGGGAAGGGCGCCCTGCCTTGTGGAGCTCACTGCGCACCCGGCCTGACATGCTAATTGCTAACCAGTGTCCGTGTCAACGGAAAATGGCACCAGACAACAGCATTGCCCTAGAAGGCATTCTCTGCTTCTGTACAAGATCACGCTGATACTGGGTCCTGTAATTACAGTCATTAACAATGACGTATACCTGTCTCATTTAGGCAAAAACTGCCATGGGCTTTCTGTGCCACGAATATTTTTAGATGATTCTCGAGTGAAATTAGCCTTAATTATTGCAGTGCGTGCACTGGCCCTGCGTGTTTTGCATGGCTGACCTGGGAAGCGACTACGTTGCATAAGCGGTCTCTGTTGAAATCGTGGGAAGCGCGGCTGGAGACGTCGTCAGCGTGGCCGCCCTATTAGCCACAATAGCTAGGGCCATTTATTTTGTGCTGGTCTCCATGGGTGGAGTTGGTATAATTGGATTCTGGGAGGTGTACTCAAGGTTTCTTGGAGAGGACGCGAGGGGGTGGATGCATGAGGAGCCTCTGGCGCTGGGTTACTAGGGGAGCTGCCAGTGCTCATGCTGTGGAGCCCATGTGCTGCAGTGAGGGCTGTATGGGTAACTCAGTCTAGTTTTGATACTTTTTCATTCTCTTCTGAAAGCTGGATGTCAGAGCTTGAGCAGCCATAGGCGGGTCTGGAAATGCACGTTTGACACTGTGGTGACTGGCTGGCCTGAGGTGATGGGGGAGCTCAGCTCTGTGTTGGTAGCAGAATGCTGGAAGACGGGAAGACGTACAGTCATGGCTAGTAAGAGTTAAACAAAAAAAAAATAAGAAACAAATGAAACTGATGCAGATGATGGTCAGACTGGTGCCAGGAAGTGGGGCTGCACAGTCCTGTTAGATCCGAAGGGCGTCTGCAGGTGTGTGGACTGTAAAAGTAAGAGACAGAAGCAGCTCTCTAAAGGTCATATTTTACGTGTCTGCTATAGCCTAGCATTGAATCAAAACTGAGGGAGTTGCTCATGCACAGAAGTTTCTTGAAAGGCAGTTATGATGGAGTCCTGCAGGCTGTGGTATTGGGTGGGCGGCCGCTTGTGATATTGCAGATGACTCAGATTAAACCTGGATTGGAAAATATAGGATACATAAATCTGTAAAAGAAAGATGCATATGGGTTTGTTACATTTAGAGATCCTAGCTGGATTATGCATATGGGTTTGTTACATTTAGAGATCCTAGCTGGATTATGCATATGGGTTTGTTACATTTAGAGATCCTAGCT
>JAODLC010000021.1:12197699-12209799 GCA_026781145.1 Hippopotamyrus pictus
AGAGGATGACTGGCAGCACCAATCAACTAGCGAGAGGATGACTGGCAGCACCAATCAACTAGCGAGAGGATGACTGGAAGCACCGCTTGTATTTAAAGTGAGCAGACGACAGGAGACGGCCTGATTCAAACTGGAAGAAGGCTTACGCTGGCTACTTGATTTTGGGCTGACGGGGGGTCCATTTCCAGTAAATCCTCATTTATCCTTTGGAGAGGCTGAGTGGTGTGTTTCATTGGTCTGCGCAGGGTTAAAAGGACTATTTCATGCTAGTTAGCATAGACACACATTTCACCAGGTAGTACATTTATTTTGGTATTATTGCTATTTCACTTGTATATTTTCTCACATAGAATGTTTTCATTCATTGACACTGGATGCTCTTTTGCTTCTCACTGGTGCTGTGGGGGGTTCGAATCCCACCTTCACTCTCTGTGTGTTTGTGCAGCCTCCTCCGTGTCTCCCAGGTTTCCTCTAGGAACTGCGCTTTACTCCCGTAGTCTGAAGATGAGCAATTAGGGTAATTTATGTCTGTTGCCCAGAGTATGATGGTGTCTGTGTGTGTGCGTCTTGCCATGGTCTGGTATCACATCCAGGTGTATCCCAGCCTTATGCCCTGTGCTTATCAGAGACCCTGACCAGGACAGGTGCTTAGAAGACAGAATTATCCAAAACACAGAGAAATTAGGTCATTGATGGTATTAGTCTAGGGTGGGAAATTATATACCTTGAGAGCTGTTAAGTAATTATCCTTGTTCATAGCTGTTCGTCGAATTAATTTGCGTAATTTAAGTCCTCAACTAATATACTTCTTTCGTTATTCTTCAGTCTTCTAATAAATCTGAACTAGTTGGATGTGTATTAGCATGAAGTCTAAAATAAAACTTCTTAGTGTTTTGTTATGATAATTTTCCTGTTAGTTGATCCTCATTGAAATCTAAACAAACGTGTGCAATTTAGTTAAATGATTTGACTTTTATTTGTTTTCTATCATGACATGTATTCCTCAGTTGTCTCTCAAAGTTTATTTTACAGAAATTTAACATATAACATAATTTTCTGATTTGAATCAATTAATCAAGCTAATAGCTGAATTAGCATCTTAATTTTGAGCTCAGTGTATCCACTAGTCTGTGAAGCCTGGACTTACCCACGAGTGGTGTAAATTATAAGACACATGCCATCTCGATCCGGGTGATGTAATTAACTGATCCAGCTCTTAAACTGTGAAAATCATACAGTATTTTAGTTCAAGTTCAGTATGATTAGGTTTCACAATACTTTGTAATAAGTTACAATTCAAAGTGTTTGCCCTTACATCTGCAGTCTGAGTTTTCCAGGATTTGAAAGTACTAGCAGCAAATTTGGCGCTGTTGATAATCACATACAGTTGAGGGTCATTTTCAGATGATTTGTAAATATTTTACCGAGTAGTGTTTCTCTTCATTGGGGTCACGTTTGGATGTCAGCTGAGCTGCTCGTGGCTGTTCTTCCTGAAATGCTTGCAGCAGCTTGTTCTGTGACGCACTTTGGTCGGTCCTGGTTCCAGCCCAGCTCTGAGATGGGTCTTACCTTACCATCTGTGACCGTGTATTATTGACCCAGGTAAGAATAGAAGTGTCACTTTTGTCTTATTAGACGAAAATAATCATGGCTGGCTTCATGAGTGTCTGAGAATGCAGTCTGGCTTATAACAGTTGCTTGACTTTTTTGGGGATTTTTAATTTTGGAAAGTAAATATGGGCTGGTGAGTTAATTAGGACACTCAGATCTGATGAAGATCTGTTGAGAAATATACTTGCCTTTTTTCTTATCTGAGGTCATTTCAATGTTGATGGTCTGTTTTGTCATCTGTATATAAAACACTTCTTTTCTAAGGGTGATGGCTGGTTGGGATTCTCCTTTTAATTTTTTTTTAGCGTTGCTTTTTGTCTGCTGAATATATAGTATGTGCTGTTTCTGTAGGGAATGTAGTGTATACAGCATGTGACTCAGTAGGCGACGCCTCTGTGCCTGTGATCGGAAGTCGCCGGTGTGAGTCTGGTCTTGGCATACGTGTGGGTTCTTTGGCAAGGTCCTCAACCCCCAGCCCCCTGGGTGCTGCTATGGGTGGCTGCCCTTGACAGCCAGCTTACTGTCACTTACAGAGAGCAAATTGGAGGGGACGCAGAGAGATTTTCCCCACAGGGATCAATAGTCAATAATAATAATAATAATAATAATAATAATAATAATAATAATGTTATTATAGACTTAATAATAATAATAATAATAATAATAATAATAATAAGTCTATAATAATAACAATAATAATAATAATTATTATTATTATTAGTGTTATTATTGTTATTATTATAGACTTTATTGCCTAATTATTATTATTATTATTATTATTATTATTATTATATTTAGGTCTGGGTGTCAAGTTTGCAAGCAGAAGTAGCTGGATTTGCTCTTAGAGGAAAAGGGAAAATTGCACTCACAGGATTGTCATCGTGACAGTTTGACTGTCTATCTGCTGAGAGAGATTTTTTTTATCATCATTTATAATCCGTCCGCTGACATTGCAAGCGTATACGTAACAGTGTTCAGCGCACTGAGGCGTGTGTGTGCGCGCTGCTCCTCTGCGTGTCTGGATGGAGGCCATGTATCGTGGCTGTATGGAGAGTGAAGCTCTTCACTGCAGGAAAGGTCAATGCTGGGATTACCTCGCTCTATCGGTCCACACGATCAAAACAAACACCCAACCACAAGTGTGCTATCTATGTTTGGAGGAAAACATCGTCGTAAGCTTCTACTAAAAATAAAGCACTACAAATGTATACATTGACAACAGATACAGTCATGCTATCTTTCTAGGGCAGGGAGACTCTTTAATAGCCCCTTCCCTTGGCAGGCAGTGATAAGCTCTGCGTTTTTGCCATTTGCACACCGAAGAAAATCCATCTTTGGAAAAGGGAAAAGCCAGGAAGACTCTGACAGTTGCCTTTGACTAAGGATATATGTGATGCCTAATTATAGTTTTGAGGTTATAGTTTTAGTGTTTGGAGCAAGGTTGGCAGCTC
Organism: Hippopotamyrus pictus; assembly: GCA_026781145.1. Classification (NCBI taxonomy): domain Eukaryota; kingdom Metazoa; phylum Chordata; class Actinopteri; order Osteoglossiformes; family Mormyridae; genus Hippopotamyrus; species Hippopotamyrus pictus. Next base: position 12,200,762 of record JAODLC010000021.1, read on the forward strand.
CTCAACGTGGGAAGTCACCAGAGATCCAGACTCATTCGCAGATGGGAGACGTTCAGTCTCTCTAATTTATCTCGTTAGTACAGAGCCTGCCATTGCACAAGCTATTTCTTCACTGACTGTCCTTGGGCCGGCTGGGTGCTCTGAGCGGGGGTTGACGGCGTACGACTGACGGGGGGGGTTTGTCGCGGTGCAGCGCAGAGGATCCACGGACGCGGCGCAGTAACATGATGGGCATGCAGTGTGTGAGCAAAGAAGAGACACAGCTGTCAGCTTCACAAAGCAGCAGCGTCTTTACAGAGAGCAACAGGCACAGCGAAACTCACAAAAACACACCAAGAGCAGATATAGCAGAAAGCCGCAGAAAACCTACGTAGAGAGAAGAGAGAAGAGTTTCACTTCCATCAGCGATGCCCCTCTGCTCTGCCCTCTCTGGTGGTGACATAGATTAGATATGAATATAAAATTTAATACCTTCTTTCATTTGGGGGTGATTTGATTTCACGTTGGTGTTCTGTGTGACACAGCTCGCTTTTTCAGGTCCTGCCGTTTTAGCTGCGCACGTTTAAATAGTGTTTCTGTTTCTTTATGCAGTATAAGCCTGTATCACTGCAGGACTTTTACAGAGGATGTTTCCCAATTTTGTGGAAGTGGATGATGTTTCTTTAATGGCTTTATACTTCTGTTATAAAATACAAAAATCTTGTATTTGTCTTATCTGTGCATGAAGTTCAGTGGGCACTTTAGGGGGACGTGACTGTAACACTATATCAAGCACCTCTTCCCTTCGGAGACCCCACTGTCCAAAGTAAAACCCAACTTATCCACACATATCCTTATTCATTTTCATCTTTTGTTCTTTTTTTAAATCATACATTTAAATTGATAATTTCTTCCGTCTACAGTATTACTGTATTATGGTTTCTATGGAAACGAGTGTTTCCTACACCAGTAAACAATCAGTACGAAGAAAACAGATTGCTTAAAATAGCAACCGGGCAAGAAAGGATTCCTTATAGTCTTATTTTGCATTGAAGGCCCAGATACTGTTGGATGACAAACCATATCAAATGTGAGGTTGTTATAATGCTTTTATTGTTCAGTTTATTTTTAGTATTTTAAAGAATCCATTTCACAAGCAGACCGGAAAGTGTACAGGTGTGTGCGATGTGCAGTAAAAATCAGCTGTTTAGTTAGATGGGAATAAATCATCTCCTTGTGTTTGACGAGAAGTCCATCCTCTGGTGTGTATGGGATGCAGTCCAGCAAACTCCCTGGTTACCTAGCTACCTCATGTTTCATTGACGTAAATTCTTTTTGTCCACAACTTTGGGTTCTTCGTTTTAAAAGCTGCTCCCATTCAATGGGGTAGAATAGGCACAGCATCCCAGCCTCCCTGTGTCCGGTAAACAGTACTTCTCAATGACACTAATGAGGGAGATATTCTCGTCTCGAGTGCTTATTCGTAGCAGAGTCTGGTGTTATGTGTTCGAGCTGAGCTCTCATTAAAAGGTGTAATGGAGGGGATGCTTTACAAATATGTGTTTGTTAACCAGAACAGCTAATTTCATTTTAGTGTAATATGTTCCTTATTCTCTTTTTTCCTGTCGTCTTTTTCTGTGAAAAGGTTGTTTTCCACTAAGAAACTTTTTCTGTGCTTGGAGGTTATAGCAGAAGTACAGCCTAAGTTTGGCTCTGTCTCGATGTGAGCCTGCCTGTTTTTGGTACATTCTCAGCTTGTCACATTGCTGCCATCTTTGCTGTGGTGTAAATCTGTTTTTTTGGGAACGTGGTCTCTAGGTTCTGGGGGGGGCACCTCACCCCAACCCCATTTTGCAGCTCAGAAAAGCTCAGATGTTTTTTGATGCCTTTGCACCTCAACGTGTTATAGTGACAGTGGTCCATTCGCTTTGAAATTTCCATGCCCGGGTTTCCAGTGAGCTCGCAGTGCTTCATATATTATTAAAATAACAAGGCAAAGTTAATGAAGCTCAGTTTGCTGTTTTTTTTTATTATCGTGGGATCTGCTGCCAAAGAGAAATGGAGCTGTTTGGAGCACCTCTCGGCTTAAAGTGTAAACCCCGCTGGTGGGACGAGTTTCCTGCCTGCCCCTTGTGTGTCTGCTGCTGTCTGAGCGTGTGGTCTGCCTGAGGACCCTCTGCTGAGCTGTGACATTGGAGCAGACCCCCAGTACGCTGCTTTGGAGAGCTCCTCCTGGGCTGTATTACCAGCTGTGCCAGATCTTTTTTTTTTATTTAACCTTTATATTTCCAGACAATTCACTAAAACTATTTCTTATTTACATTGACGGCCTGGCGAAGGACAAAAGAACCTTTTGAGGACAAGAGGTGAAGACATAAAGAGAGAGAAACAAATAATAGAAACACAGTAATAGAAAAACAAAATACTGTATAAACATGCAATATTTTCATCAGCAATTATTCAGATTTACAACAACTACATATGTCTATGAGAAAGTCTTTATTAAGATTTTTAAAAGATAGCAATGGCAAAAAAACAATTCTGATTTTAATGTCCAGCTTTAGGGCTCAGACACGGCAACATGATCGCTCTACAGGACACACATGCTACGTAGCGCTGTTTGCATGCAAAGAGCCGAAAGCAATCCTAGATGCTAATGATCTTATGTGCTGCATCAGATCAGCAAAGCATTGCAGTATCATCATCCAGTCGTATAGACCTGTTATTTCTATGAAATTTGACCTCAGTTGGTGCTGATGTCCGCTCCTGGTAACTGTGTACGTTTCCTTGATGCCTTTTCACTTCAGCCTTAGCTGGTTTTCAGTCACAGGCCGGTCCCTCTGACTCCAGTCTGTCTCTGATGGACACTTTTGTCTCTCTTGGGCCCCAGAAGGAAACCAGCATGACAACTGAGAAACATAATTTACTCCGAATCAATAACAATAGGATTTAAATAATCTACAAGCTTTGCAGTTTCTCCAACACTAACTAAGCCATTGTTCTGGAGTTTATTCTCATGTTTCTGCTTGGAATTACTTTGGGATTATACAATCATAACAGCCACAAACACTATCATTTTGTGTATTTGGAGAAAAAAACATCTTGAAATGAAAATGTAAATGCCTTTATTACAGATTGGATTAACATTCTTTTGTGACCCAGGTAACCGTTTTACCCAGAAGACATTTTCGTATAAAGTCCACTGCTAATGTGCTTTGAAAAAAAGCACCTTGGAATTGAAGCTGTAATTTAATTTAGCTGTAACTTTAAAGTATCAGAAAAGAAAAAGAAAAGAAAAAAACACAAGCGTATCACTTGACGTTGTACTTTTCCATTTTAGCACTGAAGCATGTTTAACCTCAGATTTGCATGCTACTATTTTCTGTTGTATTTATTTACTGACGAAGCTATGATCAGCAACAGTTTTTCATCTGTAGCTCAGAGGGGCCTTTATTCAGATGATAAAAATGGAGAGAGGAAACAACGTACAGTTCCTGTCGGTTGGGGCTCATAAATCGAGGTCCCTACAATCATTCTCTCACCCAAGGCTGCGTCGAGATGTTCTCCCCAAGCACGTGCAGTGTGCAGAACCAGGAGTTCAGCAAGGGTTCCACCCCAATTTATCCTGCACTGGTGGTTATTTCACTGTGGAATGCTGAAATAAAACTGCTCAAATGTGTGGGTGATTCTGTGGGCGGACAACTTTGAGCTGAATTGGAAATGACTAAATTGAGGTTGAAAATAAGAAGAAATAAAATGTTCAGACTTTCAGTGGTCTCCTGCCCGCCGTCTTTGCAAAATGGTTGGATACAGGCATAAAATTCATGTCTTAGGACAGGTAAACATGGACCCTGAAACATGTGCCTGTAAAATAAATGATATTTTAAAATTTCATGTTGTAATTTACACTGGCGTATATTATATGGGTTTTTGGGTTTCGGTTTTTGGCCAAATTGTATTTTTAATTATGTACAGGTATAGATTTATTGACAGGCTGTATCTTGTTTTTTTTATAATAATGTTGTTTACATTTTTTTTGACTTGTTGAAAGTTACTCATAAGCAGTACTTTTATGCCCAATAGAGTTAAGGGTCTTGTTTTTCAGTTTCAATTGTCCAACTAAATTGGATCATAAGCTGACCTATTTTGGTATGAACTATATTCTATATAGAGCTTCTATTCTTGATGTTTGATTTTGAATTGATGCCTTTTGCACGGAGCGATCTCCGTGACCTTGTCTTTTTGTCTGCGCCTCATGTTCAGTCTCTTTTTCTTGATGTCTTGTTGGTGGGAGACGTCGTATTGCTGGTAATTTAGACGCTTGTCCACATTGGTAATGGCCGATCTGTGGAGAGGGTCCCTGCTAAGTCCCTCCTCGTCACTCGTCCACCTCGGTCTACGTCCTGGGGCAGCAAGCCTCTTTCTCGAGGCTGAACCGGTGTCGGATCACGGCCAGAACACTGCTGTCACGCCATGCCTGCCCACTGGCACATGAGACACGGGCGCGGCGGCGGTGAGAGGGGGCGTCACATGACACCCATGCCATTGGCTGCCCGCAAAACCGATGAGAGCATGGTGTCGATGTACCAAGCCCCCCCTGGCCTCGGTGGAACCCTTAATTGTCCTCATACATATTTTAGCGCCACAGGAGGACGGGCCGTGGGCGTACAGTTTCGGGAGTCCTGGCCTCCCGTGACAGTCTCACTGTGTTTTCATGGCTTAGAAAATGTGGTGTTCCTTCTGTAACTTATACCTGGTCTAATGCACCTTCAGTCAGATGTTTCTGAGGCTCACAATCACAGCTCTTGGACTCCCAGTCTCTGTCTCCCAGTCTAGTCCCTTAACCAGTACGTCTGTGTCCACGCAGTCACGCTGACACTTTTAATGTGGCTGTTCTAAGGTTTTTTATTTCACATCACGTAACAAGTAAAGCAAAGCATGAGGAAGAGTAAACAGTGAGCACAAGCAGCGTCCAGCTTTGTTTTTGGCAGTATGGAGGGCATGTGGAAGCCTCCCTTTCTCTTGCAGTCTCCCCCATTAATGCCGATGTGGAAATGTGACATTCAGGTGACTTCTGCTTCTCCACCTGTGTGCTCAAATTCCCAGCTTGCAGGTGCCTGAAAATACCCAGAGCTCCTGATTGAAAGTGTGTCCGGCTAACGGCTTCGTCACGCTCGTCATTTAGAAAAGCATATTTTTACCAGCTGCTGGGTGAGGGCGCTACACACCGTGGCATGATGGATTCGCAGTAGGCAGGCTGAAGGGCTATATTAATCAGAGTGACAATCTAGGCCACCATTGACTAGCAATTATCTTTAGTATATCAGTCTGAATACGGCTGGCCTGCGACCTGCCAGCTGCCTGGCTCTTTCGTGAAGGCAGCGTGGAGCCGTTGGCAGGTGTCCGGTTTGGACGGGCTCTCTGTGGCATCTTCTGTCGGCTGGCTTGGGTTTAAAGCCCGTCTGTCTCCCGGTGGCTTTGCGGCGGATATACCAGCAGGCTGTGATGCCATTTCTCGTCTTCTGTACTCCTCGGATAATTAACACTTCCTTGTGTCTTCTGCTTCTTGAAAAGGAAATATTCTGTTGCGTATGTTCCTGCGTCTTCGCACAGTCATTTCAAAACATTTTCACCAGGGAACATGGGATTCAGCATCACTTGTTTTAAGTTTATTATATTCCAGTTTCATGATTAAAGAACATCAGCAATAATATGCAGGGTGACGTGTCTCAGTATCAGCAACATGGATTTTTCAGAGAAAATGGCACAGAGATTATGAGTCACAGCTGATGAACTCTACATTTCTGTTCATGAATAATATGGTGGGAACATCAAGTGGTTACAGTCCTGTTCTCTGTAAGCGAGAAGACCGGGGACCCGTGTGACAAGCATTCGAGTGTGGCTGCGCTCTTGCATGTCGGAGCCCATGACCCAGGGAGCCAGTGCTCTTGCACTAAATGAGTTGTCTCCTCAAACGCTGCAGAGCAGACGGCATTTCCGGCCTGAGGTGTTTGTCTCCACTCACAGGAGCTCCTTGATAAGCATGTTAAATGACTGGGCCTGAATAGACTGCAGCATGTAATTGGCAGCCAGCACCGGCCCATAGGGGGCGACACGGCACTTGCTCAGGTGCCAATCCTTCGTGAAATAACCACAGAACAAGGAAACTGTGTCTGCCTTTTTTTAATTATTTGAGATGGAAATATTTTTACCCTAGTTAGTATTAAAATCACATTATAGTTACATTATACATTATAATTTATAGATGTATGATGCATGATTTCTTCCAGAATAGGCAGCAGCACACATTATTCCCATCTTTTGATTGGTGTCACAGTGTGTGTCACTTCAAACGTGCCTGCTTCCCTGCCCCGCTGGGCCGTGTCATTTCCTGACGCGCTGCTGCCCTGACATCGCCTCCTGTTCTGCCTGCACAGGGCCTACCCCAGTGCTCGCCGCCCCCACAGGGGGGCGGGGCTCCCCACAGAGCGTGGTCCATGCTCCATCCTGGCCTTCGCAGTCACGCCTTGTCCTGCTTCTTTCTGCAGATATCTACTTTTATTTCCACCAAGAGGGCACTCGTTGCCAGCTACTTTGGAACTTCCTGTGTGAATGCATGCATAGATAATGTGGGTAAAAGCTTTTGTTGTGACGTATGATGCTTCTTCTCAGCGTACAGAATGTTTCCAGGGCTTCCAGTTGGCTGAAAGTGCTTCTCCCAGCTCTGTGGGCAGTTCACGCAATAATGCTGAGCGTACCCTATTTTTACCTTGTAATGCCGTATCTAGGACAATCTGTGTCAGTTTGGCATTCAGCTTAAAAGGCAACAAAAGCTTTTTTTCTGCATTTACAGTATAGCAAATGTAATAGTGTCCTTCTGAAATTTTGACTTCTTTAGCTATTCGAACGTGTAAAAAAGTTAAGATGGAGTGCTGGAAATTAAATTAATCTGAATGTGGTGAAAGGTCATGTGACTGTGTCACAATGAGTATAATATCAGATCAAATGGACAACAGAGTTGGCAATATAGGCACATTGCTGATCCCATGTTAGTGCCACCAGCCCCCCTCCCTCAAGATTATGATTAACCAAGATCCTGTAGACTGGCACTGGGTCTGAGTTGACATCTGAGCTGATCCCACACATGGTCGATTTGAGAAAAATTGGGGGACCTGGCAGGCCATAGGAGGACCTCAACATGACACGGGCAGTCCATAGGACGATGTGTGGAAGAGTGTTGTCTTGTTGAAAGACTGTACCAGGGTGCTGTCTCAGGAGGGGTATGACGTGTGGACGCAGGATGTCACTGAGGCAGCGCCATGCCGTTAGGGTCCCCCGAATCACTACCAGAGATGACCTGAAGTCATACCCTATGGCTCCCCACACCGTGATGTCATACCCTATGGCTCCCCACACCGTGATGCCAGGAGTAACGCTGGTGTGTCTCTCCACAACATTGGCAGGATTGGTCCTCTCCCCTCGGCGCTGCCATACGCACTCACAACGGTCATCTGTGGTAATGCAGAACCGAGATTCATCACTCGACATGGTACGACGCCACTTGTCAACAGTCCATGCCTTCCGGTTACAGCACCACTCCAAACGCAGCCGTCTCTGCACTGGTGTTAATGGCAGCCTATGGATGGAATGGTGAACACATAGTCAGGCTGTTGCCAGTCGTCAAGTCATAGTGCAGGATGACACGGGCAGTTGTAGAGAGTCCAATACCTGTATCCAGAAGGCAGGCGCAGATGTCATGGGGTTCTGTAATGCTTGGCATACAATACAACGATCCTCCCTTGATGTGGTCTGTCTTGGGTGACCGGAACCTTCACAACGTGCGTAGGTGCCCTCATGTGCCCATTGGTTCCAAAATCGGGCGACTGTGACATCTGCATGCCCCACGTGCCAAGCAATTGCTCGAGACGACCACCCGGCCTCATGCAAACCCACAATGCGACCCTATCAGACTCCATCAAATGCTGATAATGCTGTCTAATGCGTCTACGAGGCTTCCTCTGTGTCTGGGGACTAGACATGCCAGCTCCTTGCAAATCAAATTTTTTACATACCCATCACTGGTCTGCACGTGTACTAAATTACATCCAAATCTGACCATTACCTCTGGGTGCTTAATTTGTTTTTGTCACTGAGTGTATATATTTTTTGTTCCAGTGTTGTGCTCATGGAATTCGTAGCTGAGTTATACATAAAGCAGCAGTTCTGCAGTTGAGGAATGGATGTTACCCAAAGGCTAACAGAGTGTAGCAGTCCTGATGTTCAAGTACTTACCTGAATTAGTGCAGTAAAATAACCATCTTTATAAATGGCTACAGAACTGGAAATTGCTTTCGATGATATAAGCTCAGCAATTAAAATGTGTTTCTACTTTTAGAGAAAGGGTAGTTAATAAAGGGAGCTTATGAAGCCCACCTGTGTTGATAAATAATGAATGGGGTAGTTGTAGCAAGGGGGATGATGACTGTTTAAAATGTCGCTGTAGTAAGAAGAGGATAACTAGATAAGGATGTCATTGTTATAGTAAGGGACAGGATGATTGAGTGGGGATATCTGTTGTGATATCCTTATACCCTAGAGGATGACAGGATGTTATTGTTGTAGTAACGGAGAGGATGACTGATTAAGGATGGCATTGTAGTAAGGGAGAGGATGACTGAGAATGTTGTTGTTGTTGTTGTTGTAAGGAAGAGGATGACTGATGGAGCATGTTATTGTAGGAAAGGAGAGGATGACTGCTGGAGAATGTCATTGTTGGTGTAATGTAGAAGATGACTGAATGAGAATGTCTTTGTTATAGTAAAGGAGAGGATGACTGGGCATGTCTTTGTATTAAGTGAGAGGATGACTGATTGTGAATGTCATAATTGGTGTAATGGAGAAGATGATTGACTGTTATTGTAGTAAGGGAGAGGATGATGGATTGAGGATGTTATTGTAAGGGAGAGGATGACTGATTGAGGATGCCAATGTTATAGTAAGGGAGAGGATGACTGATTGAGGATGCCAATGTTATAGTAAGGGAGAGGATGACTGATTGA
>JAODLC010000021.1:12214800-12228006 GCA_026781145.1 Hippopotamyrus pictus
CCGGCTGGCCTGCCCCAGCAGAGCTTCTCCATGCACGTGGCTGTACCGGTGAGCACCCCCAGCGGCCTGCCCTACAGCCCCGGCAGCACCCTGGGGGCCCCGGCCCCTCTCGGCGACGCCGGCATGCTCTCACCCCCCCCAGGCTCCATGCACCGCAACATGGGATCCCCCGGAGGCCCCCAGCGCCCCCCCAGCACAGGCAGTTCAGGTCAGTGTCAGCTCTGAGCCGTGCTCCTTGTTACCCTCACTTGTTATGACAGCGTGTGCTCAGAGTGGAAGTTACGGGCAGCGGCTCGCTCTGAAGAGAAGCGCATGGCGTGTTTGTTTGTGAGATGAGTGTCACACTTCACACCTTTGCGAGCGTCCCTGCCCACTAGCGGATGCGCGATAATCGAGCAAAACCACAAAGTGGCCTGCGAGGGGAGCAGGTGTCCGGGTGCACAAGGCTGGTCTGACATGCTTAGCCTCTGTGGTGGGCTTCCGCAGACAGCGTGCACTCGGGATAAAGCATGCCCTCATAAGGGCGTCGTGGTAAAGCGTGCACTCATGAGGGCGTCGGGGTAAAGCGTGCTCTCATGAGGGCGTCGGGGTAAAGCGTGCTCTCATGAGGGCGTCGGGGTAAAGCGTGCACTCATGAGGGCGTCGGGGTAAAGCGTGCACTCATGAGGGCGTCGGGGTAAAGTGCCCCCTAAGAAGGACGCTCAGCAGGGCGTCGGTGTAGAGCGTACGCTCAGCAGGGCGTCGGGGTAGAGCGCCCTCAGAAGGGTGTCAGCCCTGAAGGTTCTGTAAATCTTTTGATAAACAGCAGTGTGAACACGATGTTACCCACCAAACCATTCATAAAGTGAATTTGCTGTAGTCTAGCACCTATGATACAGACTCAGTGGTCATAGGTGAGCTCTCGAAAGAATAGTTTTGATCCTGCTGTTTTAGAATGGAGATAACAAACACCTTATGAGAATCAAAACATGGGGGTGGCTACTAGTCTCTATCACACCTGGATCCTGTGAACTCATTTCAATGATACGGTTTTTAACATCTTCAGATTTAGCTTTAAACTCGAGTGCATTCACATGCTGATTCATGCTGTCTTAAAGACTGAGATGTTACCGCAAACTATAGCACGTAATTGACGGCTGTGACCGCCTTGGCTTTCTGCCATAATGGCTGCTTGTTTGTGCCTTTTCATGCTTGTGGAAAATGTCATGAGAGAGAAGTGGAAAGTCTTTCTCTCTTCATTTTGCTCTCAGTGAAACTCGTAGTTTTCTGCTTCTTTACGAAAGTCTGCTGGTTTTCCCAGCTCACCATCTCCAACCACAGCAGAACCCAAAGACACAGACTTTGCACATCTGCCTGTTTCACTGAAAGTAGATAATGAAACTGTTTATTGTCTACAAAATATCTGCTTCCAGTGCCAGCTTTTCAGCAGTACCTGATGGAATATTTTGACTTAACTAGAAATATCATCAGAAAATTTGAATTACGTTGTTACATATTCTGATTTTAAAATGGCTGGAAGTAAAAGACATATGTGAAAATCATTTAATAAATAGCTGCATTTTATATTTCTGTTATTCATAGCAGTCATTTTCTGGGCCCTTGTTTTTCTGTAGTTCTCAGAATGATTTCCAGTTTTAATTTTACCTCCAGAAGCCTTGAGGTGCCTCTGAGTTGGGGTCAGGTGGACCCCCGGATGGGCCGTACCCACAGCCTGGGTGCCCCTGAGTTGGGGTCAGGTGGACCCCCGGATGGGCTGTACCCACAGCCTGGGTGCCCCTGAGTTGGGGTCAGGTGGACCCCCGGATGGGCCGTACCCACAGCTTGGGTGCCCCTGAGTTGGGGTCAGGTGGACCCCTGGATGGGCCGTACCCACAGCCTGGGTGCAGGCAGCTTAGCTCTGCTGCTCCCGCTTCTCATAGGAGCCATTGAAAGAGCCCATCCTGGAGAGGCCTGAGAGAGACTCCTCTGTGCCTCACAGCCTCGTGCCCGTCTCTCCGAATCGGGTCGCTGTGACTGTCACTTAGCGGGTTTGTCTGGTGGTGGCTCGGGGGAGGCACTTGGGTCTGCCTGTCCGTAGAAGGGCATCCTGTGAAAGCCCAGACATCAGAATCCTAACGCAAGATAAATATCACTAATGAGAGGCTCATTCTTGGCAAAGAAGCAGGCAAATCGCATAAAGGCCAAAATATAAAGTTTAAAGAAACTCAGAGATGCAAGGCTGCAAAGTAGTAATATTTACAGTATATTCATAACTTCCAGTATGTTTTGAAGCTCACTGGCAAGGTGGCCTCAGTTATCGCCAGTATCTCTGGAATTAGTGAGTTCTGAGGTGGGGTTAATTGAAGGGGAAAATGAAGCTGGTTTCTTTTGAGCGGGTGGGGTACGCCCTCATGTGCATTGACATCATCACAGTGGGGGGAAACACTGCAGCTGTTGATGTCTCCATCACATGTACATGCAGAGGAACACAAGGCCTCCCCAAAGGTTATGCGTCCACCTTATCGGTAACTGACGTCATCATCATCATCGTGTTGGCCTTCAGGTCATCGGGCTAAAGTCCTGTGGGATGATTTATACCTCAGGTTAGCAGGGAAAAGTTTTCAGATGACTGTTGGATATAGTTCTAAAAGCTTGTTGCCATATTTAAACCGCTAGTCAAGAGCGACGCTGCCACAATTATGTGACATCTTCTGCAGTGCTGCAGATGACGTGGAAACTGTGAGCAAGAAGCTCGGAAGTGACTTTTAATCTTTGTTTCTCATCTGCTTTTCATTCAGCTCTGGGCTCGTGTTTGTGCTAGAAGAAGAAAACATTTCTGGCCTCTTGTTTTAATTGGTTCTTCGAGGTCAGAATTCTGTTTTGCCAGACATTGTGATTGGTTCTTATCTCAGATTTTATTTATACTAGACATTAAAGGCCTAACTGGGAAATCTCTATAGACGTTTTTTCTTGCTACACATTGTATAGTAAATAAATGAAGTGTTTCTTAAAGTGTGGTCTCTCTCTCTCCCTTCTCTCCCATTATCATCTGGACATTTCCTTCCCTCAGTTGACAGGGTACATCCTGGACAGGACACCCATCTATCACAGGGCACAGGGCAGGGTACACCCTGGACAGGACACCCATCCATCACAGGGCACAGGGCAGGGGACACCCTGGTCAGGATGTCTGTCCATCACAGGGCACATACAGAAAATCATGGGCAGTTGAGAAATGCTAATTAGCCTTGCAAGCGGAAATCCACACCACATAGAGAGAACATGCAAGATCCAGACGCACAGCAGAGGCTGGACTTGAAACCCCCCCACACCCCCCCCAGCATTAGCCACTGAGCCCCCAGCTGCTGCTGTTGGCCGCCTCCTGTTCTCTGCACCCTCCGTGACAGAGCCCCCATCTGCCGATTTTGTCTCTCTGTCCTTCTGCTCCACTTTGATTTCCTCTAGCCATGTGGTCATCCATCCATCCATCCATCCACTAAATGTCAGTCTTGATACTGTGAGGGCACAATGTTTACAATAACTTTAAAAGAAAAGTGTTTTATAGTGATAAATTTCTTGGAGAGATCTGGGTGAAATTTTAGTTTTGGAAATAATTTACATGTCCAGTAATGTGGCGCATGAGGATGTTTTGGTAAACGGTGGACTGCATATCCGACGGAGGTCGTATTGCATTGTAATGGAGCTGAGAAATTCCTGCCGCCTGGTGACGTCACAGCACAGCATATTACTCACGTGTTTGTGGGGATGTTGGTGTAAACACACCTACTGCACTGCCTGTCACCTAAAAGTATAGCGTATACAATTACCTACAGTACATAATACTTGATAATGATAATAAACAAGTATGTTAATGGTTTATGTATTTTCTGTACTTTTTATGGGTATTTAGGCTACACCATATAGCTCAGGTGTGTAGTAGGCTACACCATATAGCCCAGGTGTGTAGTAGGCTACACCATATAGCTCAGGTGTACAGTAGGCTACACCCTATAGCTCAGGTGTGTAGTAGGCTACACCCTATAGCTCAGGTGTGTAGTAGTCTACACCATATAGCCCAGGTGTGTAGTAGTCTACACCATCTAGATTTTTGTAAGTACACTCTATGATGTTCGCTCAAGGACGCAATCACCTAACACCGCATTTCACAGACCATGTCCCCGGTGTTAAGCGTCACATGACTGTATATTAATTTCAACCTAAAAGCCCAGCCGTATCAGTCAGTAGCTCAGCTGAAGGCTTTCTCTCCCATCTGAATCTGGCACAGCCCTCCTGCCTTCCCGACCGCTGTGGACGTCACGGAGACGCCGACGCCTGCACGTTATGAATGGCAGTAGAGTCTGAGCACAGGCTCCCGCGTTCTCTTATGTAAGCAGCCTGGGAGCTGAGCACATTTGCTCATTAATATTGAAGAGTCGCAAGCTCTTGAACAGCAATTACAAAAGCTATTTATATACCAAAATAAGCTCATTTTGGGCGCTCTGGGACGACAGGCTTTGAGCTGTACATGTGCCCGAGCTGTAGAGGGGCGTCTGGAACAGCAGCACGGTCAATTAAATCCATTTTCTTTAAGGGGCTCTCTGAGTAAAATGTGGATGTAGGTCCTGGAGAGAGTACTGCGCAGTTTGTCTGTGCCCAATTCTCACATTTATTTCTGAGCTTTGCCAGCCGAAACCAAACTTAAGCTCCCCTTTGAGCAGTCAGACTATTAAAGCTAAAAACATTTGAAAGCATTTAAAACTCATAAATGAAGGAGATCTTTGGGCATTTTCATGTCACTTTCCCTTTGTATCCAAAGTAGTGGAATTTTAATCCAAGTTTTATCATTCCAAGATGAGATGTGATGCATTCCAGCAAAAATCCTTTTTTTTTCTTATTAGAAGGAGTGTTTTTGTTTTACAAGAACAAAATGTCTGTGTTGTTAAACCATGTTGTTATGTAACACTCTTTCAAAAGGGCTTTTAATTATTTACAACTCTGTTTTAAAAATGTAGTGTTTTAATGGAAGGCCCATCCTCACAGAGCCCTCCGGTCAGGATTCAGTCAGAAACCCAAAAAAAAAAAAATACTCTGATCAAAAGTCTTACTCTGTAATTCATCTGTGCAAAGACAAATAAGTGTTACCGTCTTGTGAGGATGGTTTACTTCAGGTTGATAACAGAAATTCAGGGTGGGCCTAAGCCAGGCCGTCTTTAGGGAGGTCACAGAGCTGCTTCTTGGGAAGCCCCACACACCGTCGACACCGTCACCACCCTCTCCCCGCTCGGCTCTGACGTCCTTCTGAGCACCCCTTGCCCTCCATGGCAGTGTTTCCCACCCCGGTCTTTAGCAACCCCCAAATAGTCCACGGTTCAGGTCTCTGTCAGACGGTCAGACGGTTCTTGGAGCAAAAACATGGACTTTATGGGGGTCCCCAATGACCGCTTTGAGATACACTGACTGCTCTAGGGACAGGTGTGGACCTTCCAAAGATGGCCGCCGGCATGAGCACAGCTGCGCGGCTGAATGGTAAAGCTCAGCTGTGATGCATGTGATACGGCTTCTGTGTGGAGTTTGTGAGCAGCAGAGGCCCCTCAGCTTCCTGCTCTAATGCCAGATGCATGAGGTGATGCGCTGCCAGGTGCGGGCTGCCTGCCTTCTGTCTGGAGACCCGTGTACACACTCCGGCTGCGTGTACACACTCCGGCTGCCTGCCTTCTGTCTGGAGAGCTGTGTACACACTCCGGCTGCGTGTGCACACTCCCGCTGCGTGTACACACTCCGGCTGCTTGCCTGTCTGGGTAACATCTCCTCAAACACCCCTTTTCCAAACATAAGTTTTCTTATTTTGCTTTCTTTTCTTTATACGACCCAAGATACCTTTAGTCCATAACGTTGTGTTTGTTTGGACTGAAATGCTTCCATTGGTCTGCCCCTCGTAATTTGATGCATCGCTGTTCAGGAATGCCGTTTGGCGTTTTGACCAGATTGCATATAGCATCAGGCTCCTCTACGTTTATGCATGTGTAAAACACAGCTCCTCTTAACATTTAATATGTACTCTACCTGTGGCAAAAGAGTCATATCCTTGACAAATGGCCCTTGACTTTCTACTGTAATAATCTCAGCTTTATAAATGGATAATAATATGCTTCTTGCCATCTTCTGAGACCAACAGGATAATAATTACTTCAAAGATACTCAACAGAGGTATGAAAACCGTGAATCATTAACCTGCCCAATATATTGTCATGCTTAAGGAATTTGTATGTAAAGCTAAATGACAAGAGTGCATTTAACCCTAAGCGGTGTTTTAAATCTTATCACTTTACTGTCCAAAGTTTGTGTATTCCAAATCTCCAACTGCACTTTCCCCTAAAAACTGATTCCCAGCACATTATATACTTTTCATTACCAAGTTCCAGTGTGCGGCGTTTGAAATTTAATCCCAAATATTGATTTTTCTGTTGTTGTTTTCAGCCGTCTGATTTTTGATGACACTTGAATTTGCACTCCATCCGATTTTACACTCTAACAGTTAGAGGCCTGTGAAACTTTTCTGAAACTGTTTCGGATGTGAGTTATGCTCTGTGGAACTGAAACAACTCCAAATGCTCTGTTTTATGCCCATTTTAACTTGCATCATTGAGTATTATTACAGAGTAATTTTATTAGTATAGACTCAGAGCTGCAGTTGTTGCCCTCTGTGCCTTCAGGAATGTGTGCAACTTTCGGGTGCCTGTTTGCCTCTTTTGGATGTTTTTTATGATAAAATGCAGCTCATAAGTGTGGAAATGGGCCAGTAATTTTTGTAGGAGACTAAAGGTATCTGCACACTTAAGTCAAATACTGTTCACTCACACATATATTTATTTAGATGTATATGAACGCTAATTAATACTGCTGCCAAGGTAGATTGTAAAGTCTTTTTGTGAAATGTATTACACGTTAAAAGGTATTTTCTGGAACTTTTCTATCCTGATACTGATTTATATTCAGGAAACTCTGACTAATTCCTGTGTTTGTCTGTATAAACCACATATACATTTTTTTCTGAATTATTGTTGTATTGTTGCCCGCTGTACCATAGCAAGCTGCTGTAGGAAGTTGAGACAATGT
The DNA here is from genome assembly GCA_026781145.1 of Hippopotamyrus pictus. Classification (NCBI taxonomy): domain Eukaryota; kingdom Metazoa; phylum Chordata; class Actinopteri; order Osteoglossiformes; family Mormyridae; genus Hippopotamyrus; species Hippopotamyrus pictus. The sequence goes on from JAODLC010000021.1 coordinate 12,221,896, forward strand.
CAAGTAGCAGATGTTATGATTGCACCTGTGCTGCCTGCTTTTGAATCATGGGAGGATTTAATACACTCTCAGGATATGACATCACTAAGGAATGATAGGGGCTTCAGTCTCTCTGAATAGTGACCCAGCACATTGATCTCAGTAACACTGAGCAAGTTTTTTCATCCATGCATTCATGCATCTTCAGTAATTGCTTTTATTAAAAGTACAGTAAAATTTAAATATTCACAGTTCGTCTGAACTGCAGTCCCTTGCATATGACTTCAAAGTTTTAATCACACAAAATACAATGCAAGCTGAAAGCTGAGAATTGCAGATGAAGAAGGCATTCTGTGTGTGTGTATGTTCTATGAAGGCGGCATTCTGCGTGTGTGTTTGTTCTATGAAGGCGGCATTCTGCGTGTGTGTATGTTCTATGAAGGCGGCATTCTGCGTGTGTGTTTGTTCTATGAAGGCGGCATTCTGCGTGTGTGTTTGTTCTTTGAAGGCGCCATTCTGCGTGTGTGTTTGTTCTATGAAGGCGCCATTCTGCGTGTGTGTTTGTTCTATGAAGGCGGCATTCTGCGTGTGTGTTTGTTCTATGAAGGCGGCATTCTGCGTGTGTTTGTTCTATGAAGCTGTGCCGCAGGGCACCGATTGGCTGGCTGTCAGGGAAAAGGGGCCCAGCTTGGAGTCTCAGGTGCTTGTTGTGAGATACCATCATTGAAAAATCTCATTGAAGGGTCTAAATAATAAAAATTCTTAATATTAATTCTCCTCAAGGTCTCAGAAGTTTATCGCCACGGTGCAGTGCAGACTGTTCTTATCTCAATCTAAAATCAGTTATTTCTAACAGGACTCACTGACATCCCTTACTTAAATTTACTATTTTGCAGATTATTTCTCTGATATCACTTTCAAGATGAATTATTTAGACATCAGCTGTATGGCAGTGAGTGCTTCCATGTCTCTGGCAGATAAGCGCAGGGTCGGGGCGGGGGGGGGTGTGTGTAGCGTGTTGTCCTGGCTGCCTGCAGCTCTCCGCCGCTCTGCCCTCAGCCAGCTGACGGATGCCTTCCTTCTCGTATGTCCACTCAGGAAACGGCTTTGTCAACCCGCGCGGCTCCCCAGGACTCCTGGGCGCCCCCAGCGGCAACGGTCTGGGCAAGAGCATGCCCACGAAGTCCCCCCCGCCACCAGGGGGCAGCTTGGGCATGAGCAACCGCAAGCCAGAACTGCGGGTAGTCATCCCGCCTACCAGCAAGGGCATGATGCCGCCACTGGTGAGTGTGACTCCAGCCCGGCCGCGGTGCTCCAGCCCGGCCGCGGGGCTCCAGTCCGGCCGCGGGGCTGTACGTGTCGTGGTCCAACGGAAAGACCCTGAATGGGGTCACGTCTGGCCTCCTGTGCTTCTCAAAATTTGCTGTATAGATTTTACTCTGCTGTCCCCCCACCTGACGAACAAGCGCTCCAAGGCTTCCCTGGTGACTGGTGCTAATACGGCATTCTCATGGCAGGTCCTGAGATGGCTGTCCATAGGAATACCTCCAAGAGCCCAGGTGTTTTACAGCCAATTACTCAAACTGAAACTTTTCTTTAATTACTGTAATTAAAGCCAAAATGCTTCTGACCGCAGTAAGCACCTGAGGCTTCATGAGTTGATGCTATACACCAGAAAATGTTAGCCTGTTAGCCTCTGTCTGCTTTCTTGAGTTAGCATTAGCTTTCGCAAGGAGCTGTGCTGATTTGGTAAATATTTCCTGGGTTTCCTGGGCACCGCTGTTCTAGCCCAAGGCCAGAAACAAATATCCTGTTACCATGCCGATGTCATTTAGATTCATGTCTGTCATAAAAATTAAACTTGAGATGCAGGGAAAGGAAACATTTGTAGATGATAGCAGTGAGACTAAGCTTAGCATGTCACTGAAGTGTTTGTGCATGTTGGCTAATTGAGTATAAATTACGGTAGGTTTCCTTGTTGAAGTACCTGCCAACTTAAAATATTTTATGTAACAGAATACGTGCTGTCAGTCAGCATCTCATTAGGTCATGAAGGATTAACCTGATCTTACAGATGAAAATCTTTCTGGTCTGACTGGTGAAGAACAAACTTGTTGCTGGCCACACCCAGCTCACACAGAGGTGATGTGTAAGGACAGCCACAGCCCCACAGGACACCCAATAAAACCAGGCGTGCCCCCCCAGCTAACGCACCCCACTTACGAGCCCCAAGCCCACCCCCTGCCTGCTTTGGCTATATTTTCAATTAAAGTAAACAGTAAGACTTATAAGTATGTGGGAGCCTGGTGGATTGATCATGTTATTGAATTGACTGTTAAGCATGTTGACAGAAGTGCTGACAGAGTAACGCGAGTAACCTCATTCGTGGCTGTGTCGCTGTAGGCTTTGGCGTAGTCACCCCAGCCCGGGGGCCGCAAACATTGCGCACTGCAGTGCCCCCAGATCTGTGCGAATTAAAAGGAGGCGCCCTGACCTCAGTGACACTCCTGTGTTCTCTCTTTATTCTGTGACAAGAGCAGACAGAGGAGGAGGAGACGGAATTAATGAGTGTGCCTGGTGAAGAAAATGGCTGCAAATATTTCAGAGTTCACTTGGAGGAAACAAACAGAAAATATAAAGCTGAGTCAGAGCTTGCACTGGAGCTTGAGGCCTGAAGATTGAGATGCTTGTTGTCAGGACGAGCGATGGCTGTGTCTGTGGCCTCAACATGCATTTAGATCAGCTTGAGGGGGCGGATGGATGGTCACTCCCTTACATGTCACCAAGACCCCCCTCCACCGCCAGTCACTGCACCCCCGGTCACTGCAGCACTGCCCTGAGTTTGTCTCAATGTTTATCTGTCTGTTTATTTTTACAGCAGAATCAATGTACACCTTTGGACTGTGACTAATACCTAGACCGTGTTATTCCATTGAAATAGCAAGCCCTACAAACACCTGAGAAAAGTGGAACAAGTGCTCACTGGCTGGCCTGGAGGTCGGCTTGGTGGAGCCGCACTAAACCAAATGTTCCCTGCACTGCTTCTGTCTGCTCCTCAAGCAGGCTTGTTTTCCTGTCGGGTTCAGATGACCTCCTTCAGGGATCAGAGAGCAGGAGTTACACAGGTGCAGGAGCCTCTCTCAGGCCGGCCTGATGCCTACTGACTTGCTCAGCAGAACCATCATCTCCTCCACCTGAAATATCTGGGATTTTATAAACTAGACAGGCCGTTTTATTTCAGGACCAACCTGGAGATTCTGCCACCAACAGGGTTCCTCTGAAATAACCACAAAGTTCTATTTCCCCTTTTGTTTTTCTTTTATTAATTTCTTAAAATGAACAGGGTGACCTCATCTGGGATGATGTCACCCACCAAATGTCTAAACAGAGTGATTTCATCTGGGTGGAAAGAGCAGCAATATGCAGTCACACGTCTGCATGGAAAAGGAAGGAAGTGAACAGGCTTAATTCCCTCTGTTTCTAACAGTCTACAGTGGAGCTAAGCTGAACGTGGCTGTTACGAGGAAGTGGAGTGGAACCCACCAAGTCACATCTGTCTCTTAAATGAACATTAAAACAAAGCAGTATTCAGACACTCGCGCTAGACTTTATTCACGGACACATTTTTGTGACTTTATGGGTCTGAAAATAAACTCCACAATAGCAGCAGTAGTAATGTGCTTCTGTCAGCACACGTACAGGTCTAAGCGGAAGAGCGAGTTAGAGGGCAGATACTGATATAATATAACGGGGAACTTAAACAAAGGAGAATGATCACAGGTGAGTGTGATTGAGGGACTTTTTGTCAGGCAAGACCCAGTCACTGGGAGAGTCCCTACTCTGGCTGAAATGGCAAAAGGCAGAACCAAAGCTGCGATCCAGCAACCAGCCCAACAATGATCCTTTAGAGTCGCATTTTCTGCTGAAACCAATTCATGTTGCATTGCGATTATAAATAACTGCGTTAGCTACTAATTATTGATCGACTCAGATGAGAATTCAAGTGTATTGATTATTTGGGGATATTTTTGCAAACTGAGGTAGACTTCCTGACTGCTCTGCCCCTATCGGTAATATTTTTGCAGTCACACAGACTCCTAAACACACATGCTTGCATGCGCTCACACACTAACCTGCGGAGACTTCCTTTGGCTATAGCTGGCTCAGTGTGACTCCGGGTACCCTGTGCTGACTGCAGGTTGCCTTGCTGTGGCGTTGTGCCCCCTCGCCTGTTTGCCTGGATGTCCTGCAGGGTGCTGTTGGTGGAAGTTTGTAAACGTCGTTTGCAGAGGCGAGATGCAGCGCTACATTATAGCTCATCTTTCTGGAAACCCTGAATCTGAACCCTTAAAGAACACGCTTTGATTGTGCTGTTCACACTCTGTTGCTCTGGGTTTTGAAACTCTCCAGATGTGCTGAACACAGTTAGGCTCTTAGTGAAGAACATGGGACACAGAGGCTAATGACACATCTGTCTGCTTCTCCATCTACCACTACTCTCTCTAGCTAGGCTTAACAATTGTACTGGCACAGTCTTTATGCTTTAGTCCAAATTTATGCATAATGGAAAGATTAGCTATGCTAAAAAAGTTTACAATTTTTTCGTCTGCATGTCAGCGACTTCTTGTATTTTTCTGTGTGTGATTCACATATTGTTCTTTTAAAGAAACCACTGAAAGGTTCAACAATCAAAAACATTTTTCAGTGGAGCCATAGCGCCTACCAGTGGTGGAATTTTGAATTGCATCTTTTGTACTAGTCCTGTCCTGTGCTTTACATAGGTATCAGATGGCTGCCTTCATACTTACCAAAAACACAAAAATACCAGAATCATTATATATTGTTTAGCTGTCAAATATTAATGTAAATAGATTTACTAGTGGTTATAACTGTTGTTCTGCTAAGTTTTGATTCGCATGTTTTTTTACAGTGTTAGGCAAAGGCTCCTTGTACTTCTAAACCAAATATAAAACCCCTAGTTACACACGGTCAGCTCCTAGTGGCTCCACTGCTCCTCTCTTGGCTCTGCTGCGCGAGCGACGGGGCCCTCAGTCTCTGTGCAGCCCTCAGCCAGCTAACCCTCTGCTCTGTGCCTTTTCGCAGAACCCCCAGAGAATAAGCAGCTCCCAGGCCACCCAGCCGCTTGCCACCCCGGTGGTGTCTGTCACCACCCCCAGCCTGCCCCCGCAGAGCCTGGTCTATTCTGCCATGCCAACTGCCTACAACAGTGGTAAGACAGTGGTGGAGTTAGTGACCACGTATCTGACTAGTTATGGCAGGGGTGGGGAACCTGTTCCATGGAGGGCCGGTGTGGGTGCGGGTTTTTGGGATAGCATCTCCACCAGCCACTAATAAAACAGTGGTTCTCAACTCCAATCCTGGAGACCCACTGTTATTGGCTGATTGATCATCCCAAAAACCCACACCGGTCCTCCATGGAACAGGTTCCCCACCCCTGAGGTATGGTGTCAGAATCCCTGACTCTGCGACACTCCCTGAGTGACTCTGCACTTGTTGTTGGTGACCGTGTGTGCCCTCCCTGTGCATTTCAGAGTACTCCCTGAACAGCGCTGAGCTCTCCTCCATGCAGGGCTTCACCTCACCTGGGGGCCTCTCTCTGGGCTCTGTGTCGGCATGGCAACAGCACCAGCTTGGTCAGGCTGCCCTCAGTTCATTGGTGTAAGTATGTCTCACGCAGCAGGTAAAGATTTGAAGATATGTTAAATAGATATTTGACTATGAGAGTCTAAGTTCTGGATACCTTCTAGCAAGAATGGAGTTTTAGATATCTCTGACTAGCAAAAATGAAATTCATAGGAGTAGGTACTAAAAAGGATTCTGGAACTGCCTCCGAGGAACTAGGGCCAAGTTCCTGCGGTGTGAACAGTCCCCTGCCTGACTAGAGCTGTACTTTGCTGGGTTGACACTAAGGGGCAATCCCATACCTGACTAGAGCTATACTTTGCTGGGTTGACACTAAGGGGCAATCCCATACCTGACTAGAGCTATACTTTGCTGGGTTGACACTAAGGGGCAATCCCATACCTGACTAGAGCTATACTTTGCTGGGTTGACACTAAGGGGCAATCCCATACCTGACTAGAGCTATACTTTGCTGGGTTGACACTAAGG
>JAODLC010000021.1:12239385-12258680 GCA_026781145.1 Hippopotamyrus pictus
GACACAGTGGATTACGGTACGCGTGGGGCACCTCACAGTCGGGCATGAACACAGTACGGACACAGTGGATTACGGTACGCGTGGGGCACCACGCAGCCGGGCATGAACACAGTACAGACACAGTGGATTACGGTACGCGTGGGGCACCTCACAGTCGGGCATGAACACAGTACGGACACAGTGGATTACGGTATGCAGAGGGGCACCACGCAGCGGGGCATGATTCACTTTTCCATTGACTTCCGGTTGAGTACCAGTAACAAAAGTTCCAGTACCGAAAGTGCCAAACCGTATGAACATTAACAACAAAAACATCCCGATGGCATTACAAGAAAAAAAAAAAAGATGAGAAAAAGTATTTTGTTGAATATACTAATATAGCACACATATAGCGTGTTGTCCTTGTGATGTGATTTTATTACAAATATAGAGATGTGATTTTGTTATAATAAATATTTTTAGTGGATGTGACGTAATCTTGGCAACCGAAACTCAGATCCGAAGGCAAATGAAACGCGCCGCATGTACATGTCGCAGGCTGTATAAATAAAATATACTCCCCCAATAACAAATAAAATGACTTGTTCAGCCAACGTTGTTATGAGGTGTAGTTTCATATGAAATTACGTGTGATGTGTAGCCTACAAGCCCTTCGCGTCTCCCATGCTTATTTAGCATAAAGTTCCCAGTTCCTGCTGTGCAGTGGGAAAGCGACACTTGGAAGTGGCCAGGAACTACAAAAGTCCCAGGTCGGGATGGCCCAGGAACTCAGAACCTGGAACTAGGTTTCTGGGCCAATGGCTGCCCCTGCCAGGAAGGGCCCTGATGTTGTACCTTTGAGCAGGATACCCAACCTGGATTTGTTCTGTGGGATTATGTACATAGTGGGTAGCTGTGTAAATAGTCACACTTACAGTAAGTGCCTCCATGTGTACATGCATAGGTCAGATTCCCATTGAGATGCAGTCAAGTATGTCAGGGAGGGACCTCATCAGGTTGGAAAGGAAGCGACCATTGCTGCCTCAGCCCCAGCCTCTGGGGACAGTGAAAGCAGGACTACAGACATGGGGTTTATGTACCTTAACGAACAAACAGGGTCTAGTAGGTTTCTACTGCAGACCCCAGAGAGCACTCAGGGTGACAGCTTGTACTGATGCTACCCACAGGATGGCAGGCTGGAGAAGGCACTGATTTTGAGGCAGCTGAGACTTCGTCGTTTAGCTGTTGTCTCAGAAATCAGGAGAGAGAATTTAATCTTCACCCACAAGTTATGAGTTACCTGTCAATTATAACCACTAAGAATGATATTTTCCATCTAATAGTTCTGCCATGAAAGGGTGGCGTGGTGCTGCAGTGGTTGGCACTGTTTCTTCACACCTCTGAGACCCGGGTTTGAGTCTCCACCTGGGTTACATGCGTGTGGAGTCTGCATGTTCTTCCCGTGTCGTCGTGGGGTTTCCCCTGAGTATTCCAGTTTCCCCCCCACAGTCCAAAGACATGCTCAGGCTAATTAATTGGAGTTACTAAATTGCCCATAGGTGTGCATGTGTGGGTGTGCCCTGTGATGGGCTGGCCCCCCATCCTGGGTTGTTCCCCACCTTGTGCCCATAGCTTCCAGGATAGGCTCTGGATGCCCTGCAACCCAGAAGGATAAGCTGGTTGGTAGATGGATGGATTGATAGTTCTGACATATCCATTTTTAATAGTGCAGCCATACACTGTACCTGAAGCATTATAAGCGTATGTATCTAGCCAAGGGTAGCTTTGTGTCTCAGTGGACAGCACTATATCCTCACACTGCAGGCTGCGGGTTAAGCTGAATGACTGTGTGTACCCTGCAATGGGCTGACGTCCAAAGCCCTGTGCTCTGTACTTCGTGGGAGATGCTTCACTCCCACAATCGCCCTGAACTGCTTCAGTGTTTAGGGAATCGGATGGATGCATAGATGGGTATCTTATTCATGGGCAAAACATTAAATTAAATTGTCCCCAAACAATTTACCCAGCAGCCACTGCCTCTAGTTAACCCTGTGCAGCTCTGCATATTTGTGTCTGGGGGAGTAACAGGGCCTTAATGAAAAGGACGTTCTCATCGTTTGTACAGCATCATCGACATGCACTTTCAGTTCTTCCAGTCACACAGACCCCGCCTGCACTCACAAAATGAGTTTTATCAAAATATACTGTGTTTTCTACAATGTTTACTTTAACTAATGTACAGATTCAGAACCTAGATAAAGAGAAAACATTTCCTCACCATTTCCTCACCAGTCGCCTCCCCTCCTCAGGGCCAGGACAGGCGGAGCAAACCTAGGCCCAGTCTTGCCTGAAGCTGTGAGTCAGTAATGTGAGAAATGCAGAGCTCAGCAACGCCCCTACCTTACCCAAAAAAACCACATCTATGTGGAGTTAAAGGCCAAGGACATCTTAGCTTTTTCATTAGTTGAAAATAGTAAACATGAAGATTAATAAAAGCTATTTTCTTCATGGGATAGTTAATGGGATGTATGAATGGCTTTTTGTTTCAGTGTTTTATGGTATTTAAGACAAATTCTATTGATAGCCATAAACTGCCAGACCCACACAACTAAAGTATTCTGTTGCAGCAATAGTTACATGTCATAAAAAGTATATTCTAAAAAATACAAATTCAAACCATTAAGTTTTTTTTTTTTTTTTTTTAATTCTAAGAATCTTCGGAAAGCATTGCAAAACAAGAAAAGTCCATAAAATGTACAGATGCTCTTTGAATTAAGATGGGGCTATGTTCTGATGAATCCATTGTAAGTTGAAAATGACACATGCAGGCATTTTTTAGACATAATAGGGTTGGGAAAATGTGAGAGACTGGAAGCGTGGCTAAGTGGATGCTGCCATTTCCAGGCATTAGCAGACGGTATCATGCAGTATATCGCTAGCCCAGGATCAGAGGAAAGTTCAGAGTTTGATGACTTCTGGATGTGCGGCACTATCGCACCACCATAAAACTGAAATATCTCAGAGTAAAGTCGAAATATCTCTAAGCATGTCAGCCTCCACCAATGCTGTCAGCTTTCTGTAGACCTGTTTCCTTGCATGTTTATCAGCTCAAACCACAAAAAAATCCCATGCAGTGTTCAATTTGCTACATGTGTTTGTGTGTTGCCCTCTTCATTTTGCTTCATATGTCTGTGTGTTGCCCTCTTCATTTTGCTTCATGTGTCTGTGTGTTGCCCTCTTCATTTTGCTTCATGTGTTTGTGTGTTGCCCTCTTCATTTTGCTTCATATGTCTGTGTTGCCCTCTTCATTTTGCTTCATGTGTTTGTGTGTTGCCCTCTTCATTTTGCTTCATGTGTTTGTGTGTTGCCCTCTTCATTTTGCTTCATATGTCTGTGTGTTGCCCTCTTCATTTTGCTCAATGTGTCTGTGTGTTGCCCTCTTCATTTTGCTTCATGTGCTTGTGCTGTTGATGGTTTCACTGGACCGCAGTTCATTCACTTTCCACATGAAGTGCTTCCACAGAACTGATGCTTTTGCTCTATATTTGGACCCTCATCTGCTTCCTTCTGCCATGCTGCCAAATAATCGAGAAGGAAAACTTTAATCTGTTTTTTTTTTTTTTTTTTTTTTTTTAAATCAGTAATCAAGTAATCAAGCTCAATAGAGTAGTCATGACAGCTCATATTACATGGGTGGAAACTTGTGGCTAGAGAGTATTTTAATAAGGGAAGTAGTGCAGCACACAGATCCTGTAAGCTTGCATTAGAAACTCTTCAGGCCTGTCTGAGACTTACATATTTGCCAACAGCTTCACTACTTAACCTCTGATATTCTGATCACAGACGCAGTATTCTAACCTGCAGAGCCACACAGCCTAAAGAACGAAACACAACTTAAGTGTTGACTTCCTGAGTTGGTTTTCTTAACTTGTATTTACTTGCTTCACACTCCAGTGATTAAAGTCCTGCCCTTATATATCCTCAGGTTACAGACCACCCCTGTTACCTACAGTGAACTTACAGAGTCAGTACCTCACCATGATTGCACACTTGGTGCACTCACCTCCAGGGTAATATATCCTGGTTACAGTTACAGGATTTGAGCTGTCATGCAGAATATGAAGGGCCTGGGCGGGGATTGCGACACTACCTGAACACGCTGTGGGACTTTTGCTGCTTGCGTCATATATCCTGAATTGTGTTAAGTCACCCGGATAGTTTTTGTGGACACATGGGATTTGGGATTATGGGAATAAGGCTATAAGGATTAACTGAGAAAAATAAAGCAAAGATGAATTCGCATACAGTATACATACCGTATACATACCGTATACATACCGTTATATCAGCCCCCATAAACTGCTGCTGAATTTCTGCTCAGAGACCCCTAGACCTCATTTACACATGGGGACTGTTTGATTGGTTTAAGTTTCTGTTAATTCTAGCTGACATAGTGTTTGATTGATTGTGAAGCCTCACATTTGGATCTGCGTTTTACCCACTATGCTTAAAATGAGCCTTGTTCAAGTTTTTCGATATTGCATAACTCATATTACTTTTTTTCGCTGTAATCAATCTGGTTTTATAAGAATGTACTCCAGATGTGTGGAATAGGTACAATTTTTAGTGGTTTCCTCGCGTATATTAAATTATTTTTTTATAATTTGTTTCTGTTACATGCTGAACAGATTAATTTTAAAAGTTATTTTGCTAAATGAAAATGTTTTGCTTTGTTGTAGTAATTAAAACCTTAAAGGTTCAAGGACGGCCCCCAGGATGGCGGGAAAGAAGCCCAGCATCTGGGGGAACCTGCGGCAGAAGGCAAGGCCGCTCTTTGGGAACCTGCGCAGCCCGCATGCCGGCAGCAGGCCGGATCCGTCCCGGCGCAAGCAAGTGCGGGACTGCAGAAAAAGCACGTCTGCGCCGGACATGCGCCGTGCTCGAGCGAGGGACGCAGACACGCCTGACGGCCACTCCGGCATCCTGGCTGCACCCGACTCTGACGACACTACCGAGTGGGGTTCTATGGAGTCCATTTACAGGATGGCCCCCCAGGAGCAGGGCTCGGCACCGGCTGAGGCGTCGCACCACGCAGACTCGGCGGAGACTGTCTCCATAGCAACAGGAGAACCGCCATCTGAGGAAGTATCTCAGGAGGTCAGAAATACTTTTACTATATGAGTCCTGCATGACATACTCCTTCTTCGTTTATTTGCACAGTACGTTATAGCTTTCAGTTTACTCACGTAACTCGGTATATTTTTTGAAAACAATTACATGGCAAAGCAACAGTATCAGGTCCATTCCTCATATCTGAATTCTTTGGTCAGGATAGCAGGCTGTGCTGCAGAATTTGTTTCTTTAAGGAGGATTTATTCCAGTGACACTATGCAGATTTGCAAAACAAAGCCTTTGAAAATCTAAAGTGACACTGGATTTTCATTTGCTTCGTAGTTCTGTAATGTAGCTGCTGTTGTCATTGTGCATTTAGCCTGTGAAAAGTCTGTAAAAATCATGTATTTATTCAGATAGCATATGCATATTTGGCTTCTTTGTGTGTGGTATCAGTCATCTTCTATCCGTCAGCTAAACCAGTTCCCAACAAGTGTAACAAGTGCTCTTCATTTGATGGATTGATCCCTTTAGTGATATTGCCATGCCGTATTTGAGATGAGGTCAGATACAAAAATAGGATATTTTTACATCAAAGCAATCAATTAGTTTAAGACTTTGTTATAAGTAATATGTTAGTTGAAGCTAATAAAGGCACTTTCAGCTTATATGAATGAAAGAACAGGTATGTGCTAAAGACTGCACATTCGAGAAATCTGTATGTTTGCCTACAATGACAATATGTCTGGTTATAGCAAAGGTATTGTTGAATCAGGTAGTGTCATTCAGCCCACATACTCTAATCCTGTTGCAGTTGCTAGCTGAATTCAAGAGATATACATTACTAGCAACTGAGATTGAGTTATTTTCAACCAGGATTGGTCCCCTAGAATTCCTATTGGGTTTCTCAAGTTTCCTGTCAAATGGGGGGTCATGCTATGTGTTGTCTAAGTTCAGCCATGGCCTGTTCCACCTTCACATAGGATTTCAGTCGCAGTCCTTTTAATCGTCCTATTATTGAAGAAAATACAGGATGGTTTTAAGCATCCTTTGTCATTTTTGTTTTTTAAAGGTTTGGCTACAGGGCTTATTTGTGCAGCAGGATAGTGGCTTCTCTGGGAACAGAAAGCTGCAGAAAGACAACATCCCTCACTGCTTGGGTTCTGGGCAATGTTGGTTTGTTTGTCACCTAATCTCTCAGAACGAGTCACTGATGACGAGCAGTGGGTGCCTCTTCAGAGGACTTAAGACCAGTCTTACCTTAATTCCTCTCTACAGCTTTAATGCTAGTCTCTCTGACTGCGGTTGTTTATGTTGAGTGAGAAACAGCTAAGAAGGTGTTAAATTGCTAACTGTATAATGTTTACAGCTCTGTTGTAGAGAGGTTGCTGCTCTTACACCACTGAGCCACTCTCGCCACCTCCTCCATGTATGCAGAAATGTTGTTGTTCTTGATGTCGTCTGCAAACTTGACGATCTGGTTTGAGCTGGTCTCTGCTGTGCAGTGGTGGGTCAGGAGTGTGAAGAGCAGTGGACTGAGGACACAGCCCTGTGGCACACCTGTGCTCAGGGTGATGGTGTTGGAGGTGTTGGTGCCGAATCTGATTGACTGTGGCCTGTCAGTCAAGAAATCTAGTATCCAGTTCACCCCAGGGGTTCTTTATTAGCTTATTCAGTGGCTTTTGTAAATGAACACAAATAGATAGGCTAATGAGGCATTTTGGTTCCTTTATATAATGAAAGACACTCTCCTTTTCCAGAAATAGGCTCCACTCTGTAGCGCTCCCTGTAATGCTGTGATTCTTTTTTAAACAAAAACACTCCCTGCCAGCATAATCTGTACAAGTGATTTTTGAAGAAAACATTTTGTGCCATTATCTGAGTCCCCACAAGCATGAATTCATCTCCTGTTCATTGACTGCACACTTATTCTTCATACAGCCCAACTTACCTTAATATAGCATGAGTATCTTATGTCATGTATTTGATGGAAACTGAAAGAGTGTGTTATCACAAACTAATAAAAGATTCTGAATGTAATGTGTAACAAAATGGTGTTGCATAGATGATATTGAAACGTGATGTTATATGACTATTCAAAAACGCCAACCTTCTTCTCTGTGTGTCCACAGCAGGAAAACAGCAGCTGCGACCATAATGTCAACAGATGTCAGGGCCTGCAGGATAGTAGTGTGAGTATTATACAGCACGGGTCTCCCTGGCTGCCTGTTATCTCGGTTATTTCTGTTTGAGAGATGAGATTGAGCATCATTAAGGTCTGTAGTGGAGGTGGCAGCAGTGCTGAGGGTGAACACACTCAAATGTGCCGTCAGCCTGAGCGAATGCTTCGGGTCGAGCTCAGGTCAGCTTGCTGCTAAAGGAGCAGCTGGCCAGTGAACAGCACTGGGCAGACTGGGAAGTATTATGCATCACTGTTCAAACCGCAATCTGTTGGGTGTTGATATAATCTTAAAGGGGATTTTCCACTTACAGAGGCAAGAAATTGCAGCTTTTCTTCCAGAATCAGTTTTCGTTAAGTTGTGGTCTGTAGAGACACTTCGAACAGGCAACCAGTAACTTAGCAATGCTACAGCTAGGCAGTTTAATTCTGGAAAAACGAGTCACGCTTTTTGTGAAAGTTTGTCCTGAAACTGGCCAGTGAAAGAGAAAAATTAGAAATAAGAGTAATCCACCCCCCTACGTGCCTTGTGTCCACCCAGGTCATGGAGACAGGTCGTGGTGAGGCCCCAGCTGTACCTCAGAAGATCCTCTACCTGCTCACTGTCAACCTAAAGGAAGGCCGAGACCTGGTGGTCCGGGATCGCTGTGGTATGGAGTCTTCCCACCTTTAACCAGGTTTTAGCTAGCATGTAATTAAATCATTAAAAACACAATAATAACAATAATAATAATAATAATCATAATAATAATAATCAGGATGGCCTTGCTGACTCTCATCCAAAGCTAATTACCCATCTTTACGGCTGGATATTTTACTGGAGTAGTCTAGGCTTGTAACTTCATTCAAAGGCACACAGAAAGCTTCCTGTGAGACTGCAGCCTGCTGCCCAGCTGACCCTGAGCCTAGCAGAGCCGTTTTCATGACATTCTCAGCAGTAGAGGAAGTCAGGAAGCTCAGTAATGACAGGCACACACCTCAGAATCATGGCCACCAGTCTCCAGGTGCCGTTTGATCAGAGCTGCATGTGTGAGTGGGTATAGAACACAGACATATTGCATTCCCAGGGTTGTCTGCTATACTAATCAATAAATTCATTTTGAAATTTTTCCTGGGATTTTTTTTTTGGGGATTTTTGCTGTGCTACACAAAATTCGCTTTGGCTGATAAGGTGAATCTACAAACACGATATCTGACTCATGTGGTCTTGGCTCCAAGCTGGAAGGGTGGTTATAAATTAGCACAGTCTCAGCTTATTCAGTCAGTGGGGTTTAGCCACTTGGTTTAATAGAATGTTTCATATAGGCTGATATTTGTGCCACTAGAAACTGAATATCAATATTGTATATTTGAATCATGCATTACAAAACGTATTGAATTATTGAACCGAGCCAAACTATGGATCAGGAATCAAGCATTATCCAGTGATAGTGCACTACGCTTTCATGCCATGGTATAGTGAGTACTTAGTCCCGGCCGTGACATGTGATACACCGTTTCCCTGGAATGTACTGCAGTTCACATTTTTGGATAACCAAGAAGTAATCAGAACACAGTGTATTCACTGGGTAAAAACAAAATACACCAATCACAATTCAAAACTAAGACACAGAGATCAGCCTGAATCTATCCAAAGTGGCCACTTGTGGCACCTTTCCACTGGTATACAGGAACCAAGCCACATCCGACCTGCACTGCAGAAAGAGCTTAGATACAGTGCGGTTTAAGCTTATGGAGCGCCAAGTGTCAAGCGCTCATTTTTGTGCCACAAGAAGCATTATACTGACAAAATCAAGCTATACCTTTGCTGCATTTTGTCCACAAAGACAAACTCCAGTGACATTTTGTCCACAAAAGCATAATGACTTCACTTTCTTTCATGCACAGAAATCATACACAGGAAATGACTGAGAAACATTCAAGAAATGGATTTCTTAAGCAAAATGACTTTCATTCACATATTGACTTTCGTTCACAAAATGACCTGTCCACTCTGTCCACAAAATGTAAAGCGCTGATATCAATTCTGTCCAGAAAATGATACATTCCTTTTGATTCCTGTGCATAAATTAAGGTGAAGTCGTTATGCTTTCGTGGACAAAATAAAATAATTCACTATTATTAATTTCATCACTAAATAATGCTTTTGTGGCACAGAATGTATTCTGTGCACAAGAATGAGAGCTAGACACTTGGCACCCCCTGTGAACTGGCGTTTCCCACGGCAGAAGGGGCAGCTCAGTGAAGGTATTGCTGAGTTTGGGGAGCGACAGCGACGTAAAACCCAGGAGACACTTATTTACTTTTCACACGTTGTACATTTTCTGGCAGCACGACTGTTAGAAAAATATGATGTTAGCATCAAACGGTAGCGGAATTAGCATTCTCCTGTGTCCTTGAATGTGCCCTTAATCCTTCAAACATTCCATGCATATCGACGCTGATCACTGGTATCTCCATGCATTTGAACCAGTCAGACAGTGGTGATGCAGCCATACAGTTTGGTTTAGTCACGCTTTCGGCCCTGCTTAGAATTAAAGTAATGCAAAATCAACAGAAGGTGTACAGAGTATAGAAAAAGAGCATGTCAGACACTAGTCAGACAGCACTATGTGGCAGCTCTGTTCACAAAGGCTCATCTCGTCTGAAATGAGTTAGCATGTAGAATGTGTTTCCAGCAGCCGAAAATGACACCAACTTGATTTGTGTTTTTAAAACAAAATAAAAATGCACCAGGGAAGTTTGACCTTTTAAATGCACATGTAGAACAAAGAAGGACTGCATTCATTTCTGCAGGCATGTGAAAAGGCCTCCTCCAGCTATCCGCTTATCTCTTCCTCATATATACACTTTCCCTCTAATGTCATTAAAGGAGGTACCATGGAAATTATAATGCACACAGACACCTGTGATGACATAGCTGTTCCCAAACAGCTTTACAGAAAGGGGCTGTTGAGAAATGGTGGAGACCAATGAAATATGAAACCGCAAACAGATTCAGCAAATGCACCATGTTCCGCTGATATAATTTATCTTGATGGAAGTGATGCATTTGTAATATTTGCTTATTATACAGTTCTACTGAAGTAGAGTTCTAAGCCAAGGACTCGAACCCGAAACCTTCCGGCGCCATATATTTAGTATCTATTTTGTTGTTGTGTTCTGAGGGACCATGTGGCACTGCATTATGTCTGCAAATAAGAAATACATCAGCTACCACATCCTTGAATTAGATGGAAATTAGATGGATTATTCAGCAGCAGTGAGGGATTCATCAGGAAGAACAGCAGAATAGAGCACTGACACTCTATTCATTCCAGTGGGGAAACGATCCCTTTCCCATATCCCATATTGCTCTCTATGAGACATACAGACACATACAGGTGAGAGCAAGTTTCAGGGTCACAGCGCAGGGTGAGCCAATGCACAGAACCCCTGCAGCCGGGGCTTAGGGGCCTTGCTCAGGGGCCTAATGGTGACATTCAGGTCAATTTTATTCGTATAGAGCATTTTCACAGCATTACAGGGTAACAAAATGCTTTATATTATCCCTGCCCAAAGCCCCCAGAAATCAAGCCAGAGGTGACAGTGGCAAGGAAAAAAAAAACTCCCTAGAAAGAAGAAACCTTGAGAGGAACACCAGTGAAAAGGGGAAGCCCATCCTCCAGGGGCCAGCACAGGAAGTCAAATGAACAGGATGGCAGAATCCAGATTTACATCACTTTTCTGGCTGTGGGGTTTTAACCAGCGACTCCAATGACAGGCTCAGACTCCGAAGCCACAGAGTCACACTCTGTCTCTAAGGGGAAGGTGCATATTTTCACATGGTTGTTTGTTTTTCGTTGAAATTAGTTTAACTCAATCTTGAGCTAATGTGTACTTATTTACATTATGCATGTATAGTATGACAGACTAATGAACCTTTAGGTCCATTGATAAACTGCGATGACAGTGGTTTTCAGACTGTAGAAATGTATGCGTTACTTAATAAAGGACATTAGTCTGTGTGTGGAGGTAGCTGCTCAGAAACTGTTTCTTACAACACCAGCGTGCAGAAGCAAATTTGGTGGTGAGAGATGTTTTTCATACTCAAGTCAAATGAGGCCTTTATTCAGCCAGGCCTGTTCTTCAGTGTCGCTGACCAGAAACCTGTCAGATCAGACAGAATGTTTCATCAGACAGTGTGTCAGTAAATGATAGTTTGGGCCTTCCTTGGAGCGAATGGGCCTAACAGATCAGAATTAGCTGTGCTGTTTGCCCTCAGGGAGCCAGCAGTGCATTGCTGTATGGATGAGAAGCCTGCAGCCAATCAGGGTCTGTCTGTCTGTCTGTCTCTGTCTGTCTGTCTCTCTGTCTGTCTGTCTGTCTGTCTGTCTGTCTGTCTCTGTCTGTCTGTCTGTCTATCTATCTATCTATTCATTCCCACCCCCACAAATAGTGCATTGCTCTGGTTGTAGCCAGCCTTTTCAGAATGGGGCTCAGGTAACTTTTAGGCAGCCAAGGCAAAGCCTGCAGCTTGGAAGCTTCTCCTGGAGGCTGCTACACCATGTGTGGTCTTTGCTAAACAGATCCTCTTCCACTTTGTTCTCTGGCTTCTGTACCAGGACAGGGTTGTGGTCTGACCCAGAGAGAGAAAGAGGGAGTTGAGATATTTCTTGACTCACACACTATATGTACAAAAGTATTAGGACACATTTCGTAACCATTGAATTCAGGTGCTTCATTCAGACCAATTTCCACAGGCATATAAAATCAGGAATGTAGCCATGCAGTCAGGATTACAAACATTTGTGAAAGCATGGGTCGTTCTGAAGAGTGCAGTGAATTCATGCATGGTGCCGTCATCGGATGCCACCGTTGCAATAAGTCAGTTCATGAAATTTCTTCTCTGTTAACTGTCAACTGTAAGTGGGATTATTGCAAAGTGGAAGTATTTAAGAACAATAGAAACTCAGCCATGAAATGACAGACCCACCTAAAATAACAGAGTGAGGTCGCATAGTGCCAAAGCGGAAAGTCACCAACGCTCTGGTCATTCAATAACTGTAGAGTTTTTCATCATTTCTGCCGAGGTAATGTCATGTTTTTGGTAAATTCTTGCTTCTGCACAATGACCATGTAAATATGCAGTCTGTGTTTGATAAAGACACTCTTACCATTTCATCATTTTGCTGTCCGTTTCGGGCTCTTCATTAATTTTGGAGTTGCTGCCACCTGCTGGCAATAATTATATTATTATCTAACTCTTAAGCCTTTCAGTAAACAAGTGGCATACATTAAATTGAAAAAATTAATGATGAACGAATGCAATGTTAACAAAAATACAGGAAAGAATAAAGGAACCTATTTCAGCACAGAGGCTTCCTTTTGAATGCACAAAAACTTTTTGCACAATACTTACAAGGGTTGCAACTGTGACAATTTCAGACTTGACAGCTTGCTCAAGTTATGTTTCGGGAAGTGTAGCTGTAATGTAAGGCATTTGTGCTAAGAGTTGCTAACCATGTGATTGGCAGTGTCATGATGTACGGCCATCATGTTTTTGCCAGTGATACATGCAGTAGAGTTGGATGTCTCGAGACCGCTTTTATGTTGTCTTGGTCTTGTCACAGTCTCGATGGTATTTGGTCTTGGTCTTGTCGTGGTCTCGGATCCCTCGGATCCCTCGGTCTCGTCTTGGTCTCGCTGTCTTGGTCTTGCTGTCTCAGATCAACATAGTGGTCGGGTGATTTGAAGCGGAAAGTATCCATGACACACAACGTAACGTTCAATAATGCAACATTATTATTTCGCCTTTCGCACCCTTCAAATGCAACCAATCAATGACATACATGCATTTTGTTGTGATTCAGACATTGACGCTCATCTAAACGTGACCATTGACATTTAAATAACATCTGCATATCATGTTGTGTTGACTTAACAGGCCTAATCCATTTCAGGGAAGTTGATATCATACAGTGTCATTTGGCTAGTACTACTACAATGGGACATGATGCAATTTCAAGTTTATAATTGTGTATCTTCAATTTGATGTTACAATTTCAACTACAAATTAAGTATAATTGAAATCAGTTACATATTTCACATTCTTTAGAGATTCTTTTAGAGATTACATCTTATAGAGATTACATCTTATAGATTAAGATATCAGTTATATTTAAACCTTGGTGCTTACTCTCCAAATTGTATGTGTGTATTATGCTGTCTCTAATTTGCCTTTATAACACTATAACATATTGGGATAGTGAGTCACAGGAAATAGAATCTTTTTTATGTACAGGACAGTGTAAAGCTCTAAATAAACTTTGAAAATGCATTTGTATATACCGTCAAAGATAATGTCCCTTTGAAAATTCAGCCATGAGAATCCCTCTCAGCATTCAAGAAACTCCTGAAGACAGAACTTTCTGAGTACAACCACTGACATGAAATCTCTTAGCGTATCCTGCACTTGTCCTTGATCGAATAGCTCTTGTATTAGTTTTTTGCTGTGTTGTATTATATAGCTGTAACTCCATTGCTGATTTGCATTCATTGGGAGTTCGGCCTTGCAGCACTTACGCCTAGCCATCGCCTTCACCGCTGTATACTTATCGCGTACCACCTGCCTCACTTTTATATCATTTTGGACAAAATTTGCCTGTTAAGTAAATAAATGTAAATATAACATCTACAGTTTGTCTTTGTGGTCTATGAGGCCATATACTGTGTGGTTGGCTCTCTTTCTGGACTGTAGACAGGGAGAGGCTCTTACCTGAACAACATTGCCAAGGCCACCACCTGTTTGTGCTCCATCTTAGACCTTCCAGTTGAGACCTTCACTCTGCCTGATTTCATGATACTTTTAGGCACTGGGGACCCTGGACCCTGACCTAATAAGGAATGGTGCCTGAAACTCACTCAACCCTCAGGGTTTTTCACTTCTTACTTTTGGTAGCTCTGCTGCCTCTGGCCAGAGAGTCATGCCCCTATCAGCCGGTGCTGAGGTTTTCCTCTCAAACCCGACCTGGGGAGAGCTGGTGTACGATGCACTTCAGCCTGACAGCTGGACCCAACAGAGTCTTTGTCGACTGATTTGGGCCTCCCGTCGTTTTTAAAAGCACCCCTTTATCCTCCCCTCTTCATGAAGCCATGCTGTCCTCATTTATTTTTTTCGGCCAATGAGCACGCCATGCTGGACAAAGCTGCCGCTGCCCCCTGCTGTCCTCCCAGGGGGGTGCAGGGCTCCCCAGACACACTGGCAGATTAACACCAGTTGCTTCTGCTTTTTGCCTTTATTCCCCACTTATCTCTGGCTGCCAAACGTTCCCCGCCCCTTTGTAATTAAGCAGCTACTGTGTCCTGTGTCTTCAAGCAGTGTTCATATCACCTGCAGCAGTTCAAAAGCTCTCTTAATGCAGAAAGGACCCTGGGAGGTGAGCGATTTGGTGTGGAGGCGTATTTCACTCTGGGTAGCTGGAGCTCGCTGCCTGTCACTGTTGTAAGTGGTCTGTGCTGGATGCATGCTTTCATTTACACTTCACTCTCTCTTTTTTGTGTATTTTTTTTAGGCACAAGTGACCCCTACGTGAAATTTAAATTAGGCGGGAAGACAGTTTACAAAAGCAAAGTCGTTTACAAGAGCCTCAACCCAACGTGGAATGAGTCATTCTCCTATCCTGTGCACAATCTGGAGAAGGCACTTCTGCTTAAGGTATGCTGAGATTGCAGTTTACCTGGCTTTAGCTGATTAACTTGCTCTTTGGGATGCTAATCTAGTTAGTCAAATAAAACATCCCTATTTGCTCCAGCCTATGTATCCTGCTCAGTGAAACTCAGCAAAGGGCTGCTAAGGTTATAATTGGTTAGCAATAATTTGCTGCTTTCGAACATTTTTAACTAGAAATGGAGAATTTTACATAAATGTGGATGTACTTGTGATGTTTGGCTAATTTTTCCTGATTGCTGTGCCCTTGTAACGCCGTAGGTGTACGACCGGGACCTGACCACAGATGACTTCATGGGAGAGAGCAGCATCTCCTTGAACACGCTGGAACTTAACAGGTGAGCATGCAGAGAGAGAGAGCATCTCTGCAGTCCTGTCGACAGGTCTGATTGCTGTGTGTCATGTGCTCTGAGCCCTTTCTCTAAGCCCTACCTGAACAAGCAAGAACATTGTCCTTTTACAGAACATATGAGATGAAGTTGTATCTAGGAGACCCGAACAGTCTGGAAAATGACATGGGTGTGATAGTCGTGGATATCTGCCTGTCACTCAGAGTCAGCGGGGACAGGAGTCCCGCGGTAAAAAACCTCCCCAAGAATTTACTTTTGTTCTTGTTTGGCATGATCTCTTTTAGTCATTTTGCTCTTCTGTATAATGGAGTTAATTTACTTGCTATTGGTTCATCCTTTCTAGGATCTGAAGGTGGTTCCAAAAGGAGGAAAATCCACGAGGGTAACATTTGCTATGCAAGCATCCTCTCCTCTTAAGCACTCCTGTTCACCTATTACTCTGAAAAAGCTTCTCCTCTCCTTTAGCACAACCTGTAGAATATTTCTGTATGACTTCGATCATTAGTGCTGCTTGTGCATATGCGTAAAAGTTGTGGTCAGTTGATTTAGTTTGATCACCAGTCTGGTCCAGCTTACATTCAGGCAGGGTTACATAGAGATAAGCTTGCCAGTGAAGTTCATGGCCAAAACAAATTCATTTACACATCACTGTACAAGGCCAACACCGCTCATATATCTGCAGGACATTTCAAGGGTGTCACCCTCTGTCCTAAACTCTGCCTTGAGCGCAGCCATGCTGAGGCCAAAGACACAGGTAACATAAATAATGCACCACTCCACAGTTACTGCTGATGTCACAGTTACACATCTATCAATGGGTCATGGGCACCAGACGTGCTGCCTGGTGCCCAGCGGCTCTGCTGCATCCTGTATTGATACTAAGGATTGGTTCCTATGAATAATTCACCTATGCAATAAAATGGATTTCCGCAGGTGGCTGAAAAGCTCAAAAGTAATTTAAAGCAAAAGTCTTCTAAAAACAGACAAAGCATTATCCAGTTCACATTTTATCAATAGATCACAAGTAATTCATTATTTTATCACAAGGGGGCAGTAGATCATTAGAACTTGAGTAAATGATGAAAAGTAACAAAGTTTCTATTGGTTACTGCAGGCAATCAGGAAGTTCGGGAATTTTCCCGCTGAGCCGGCCTTGTGAGAGCTGGTCTTTCTTCAACTCTGGCATTATATAGCCTATATGTAGCCGTATATTATGTAGCCTACACATGGCCCTATATCATATAGCCATCGCTTGATTGCCCTTCCCCCCAAACCAGCAGTCAGCAGCAGCATTGCTTTTTGATGCCAATCCACCAGTAGTTCAGCATAATGTGGGGGGGTGGAGGGCTGCTGAAGAGCCCCCAGAATGTTTTTGCTTTAAATGAGCAGAGTCTCTGCTGATGAGCAGTGCTCTGTGCCGCACTGAGTAATCGCTTTTAGTTTAAATGGTGCATTACAGTAAACTACTCGTGTCACATGATCTTATTTGCATTTTAATTGCCCAAAAAAAGAACAAAGCCTTATTGCAGTTTACAGCAGGTACCGTTTAATCTCGTCTTTTTTTCCCAAGCAATAAGTGATAAATTAAATTCATTTAGGCTGAAATCGGAAGCGGTTAAAAAAAAAATTCCCTGCCGAAGTTCTTAAGTTTTTATTATCTTGTGGGTTTTTATATTGGCAGTCAGTTTACCTATATGTCTGCCTGTCTTTAGTCTGTAGATTAGACTGCTAGATGAACTTCAATTTGGTTTTGACTGAAAAAGACAAAGCAGTTTCAGTTGCGCGCTCTGTAGGCAGAGAGATGCACAGGCAGGAGAGGAAGATCAGCATCTCGTGGCATCATTGTTGCTCGAATGACAGTAACGGAATTTCTGAAGCTGGGCCCTAGATAAAACTGGGATGTAGACGTGAGAGCCGATTCACTGCACAATGTCTGATTTTTTTTCTCAGAGAAACATTTCCCCTGAAGTGAGAAACTCGTTTATCTTTCGACACGGAAAGCCGAGGCCATGAATGGAATGTTGTAGCGATTCTCCCTCTAAACAGCCGTTTATACACAGTATAATTACCCCAGAGGGTGGAAACGGAGCTTGTATGACTGGCGTGGTTTGCTTCTGGGGGGGGGATTGCGCAGATGCATGGGGGGGGGGGCTCCTCTGCTTTGCAAACCCCTGTGTAAGTGAGGAGATCAGGGCGTAAAGTGCCAGTGCTTCCCAAGCAATAATCCAGATGCTGGAGCGTAATGTCCCAGCTGTCGATGGACACGGCCGCCTGTCTGTCCCGTGTTGCTCCACACCATATGGAAACAGTCTCAGTCTCCGTTTAATGACCAAGAATAGATACTGTTTAGGGGCCTCTTGTGATTAAGTGGGCCTGTTTTATTGGCCAGAGAGATGGAAGCAAGTCCAAGATAAACTCTTGGGGATGTCATGGCTTGGCTGCCCCCCCCTTCCTTCATTCTTTTTTTGCTAATTTGGATCACCCTGTGTGGCTTCACCCCCCCCCCCACATTACTGGGCCTGAGTGAGAGCGGGAGGTGGGGGCTGCCTTTCTGGAGCCGTGGCAGAGCAGTGAGTTTGCGATTCAGCAGGCAGCCTGTCCCGCCTCCCCCCCCCCTGGCCGTGGCTCGGTGCCATTGCGTCTCCCGCTTCATCACAGCTCTCATGAAGGTTACGCCAGCATCGCTTGCAGTGCTGCAGAAAGACTAAGGCAAGCACTGCTGAATCCTATAAGCTCCCTGTCAAATTCAGTATTATGTGGCTCCGTGGGCCGCACAGGACAGCTCTTGAACCGCTACACTTAAATGAAACTTGTTTTCAAAAAATCAGGTTTTAAAATATATCTGTTTCTGTGATAGATAACCTACCATCACAGCTTTGCTCAAGGGCTGATGTCATAAATGCTAACAGGCATTTTGCCACACACTGCCTGTCTGTTGCTGGTGACATAAAATAGTCTCTCATAGCTTTGCCTACAGACTCTGTTTCCAGGTGCCATCATTGGACTGTATCTTCCCGTTTGTGTATCAGGGTTGCGTTTTTAGACCTGTGTTATCATAAACTAAATACAGGAGAACCTAAGTTTTCACTGGACTGAGCCCTAAGATTACAAGACAGAATTTCTTTCTGCCATTACAACTCACTAGCAAACGAATGCATTGTGTTTAAACTAACTTAGGAAAGATGTCTCCTGTCTCATCCCTGTTCCACTAGATATGCTAAACTACTGAGGATCAATTTTATCAAGCTGAAAACTCATGTTTATGTTAAAATAACATGACAGTGAACTTGTCTGTCGCCAGTAGGTTGCTTCAGTAGGTCAAGATGACTGGCTGTGGGTGTTTGGTTGCATGTGAGACCTGTTATTTTAGATTAATTGCTTTTATTTACTGCCCCCACACCCTATTCTTCATTCTGACATCCATAAGGACGTCTTTGTGTCATTTTTAGAGCAAAAAGCGGGGGTCATTTCTGAGAGAATGAGAGGCAGGGACATTGACTCCCGAAGTGTGACTGTGCTTCCGCAGCCGGCCTTGGGGGGTCACCGTGGAGCTCTCTCGGAGTCCATGAGGAAACAGCAGCTGTGGAGCAGCGTGGCTCAGGTGACACTCGTGGAGCTTCGGGAACCTCCAGCGGATGGACCTGCTGACGTCTTCGTGCTCTTCAGACTGGGGGCCCAGAAGTACAGGAGCAAGGTAATTATGTAATGGAGCCCCCCGCCCCTGGGCGGCCCGCCTGCGATCTGCTTTGGTGAATGGGCTTCCCAATATCATACAGTGCTTAGAGCCATGCTGATATGATCACAGTTTTATATAAGAAAGCAGAGCAACGGTCTGGCATTCTGGAACACGATCAGCCAACAACAGTAGGGCTGCAACAACTAATCGATTTAAATCGATTATTAAAATAGTTGCCAACTAATTTAATAATCGATTAGTTGGGTCTACGTTATTATACACATAAGTACA
>JAODLC010000021.1:12280249-12319562 GCA_026781145.1 Hippopotamyrus pictus
GAGTGTAGCGTCCGGCCGCTCGCAACGCTGCGCCACTGTCGTAGAGGAGAGATTGCGGGTGAGGTAGAGTGTAGTGCGCCTGGCCGGTCACAACGCTGCGCCACTGTCGTAGAGGGGCGGATGAGGTGCAGAGTAGTGTCTGGCCGGTCTGGCTATCATCAGGGGCTCCCATGGGCCAGATGATGAGAGGCTGATAAAGGGCCCTGTCTGGGCTCCATTGTGCCAAGAGGCTGGGGTCATTTTTAACAGTGATGTGCAGGTCTTCCGAGCCTCCAGTGACAAAGTCCATCAGATAACATCCCCATGCTGTCCTCTTTCTATCTTGTCATGGTTTTCATTATTTCCCTGTTTGATATCTGGAATTCCTACCCCTGTGGCCTGTCATACTTCTGACGTCTCCGTGAGGGAGCCTCCCCCCCCCCTCCCGCTCTAGTTTACCCCAGAAGGAAGCCAGATCTGATGTCCTGTGAGTTCTTGGGTTGCTCTTGTAATGCACCGCTATGAAACATTAAACACCCAAGACGTGGAACCGAAATGTGGGTAAATAATGCAGAGACGCACTGCAGTCGAACCTGGAGCACGGTGATGCGAGCTGTTGAGATAAAGATGTAAATAGGAGAGATGTGCGAGGGGGGGGGGGGCGTTGGGGTCAGGGTGGAGTTTCACAGGTTCCACACAGGATGCTAAATATGCCCCTCATCTCTTATGGGCACTTCTCGGGTAAATATGTCAAACTATCATATGTTTTTTCACATATTATCTTCTCACTGGATCATCATTTGTGTGAAGCAAGTATCTGGTTATATGTTTATGTGTGACGTAAAAAAAAACTATTGTGTAGTTATCCACTGGGAGATGATGTCTCCGGAAATATAACTCTGTTTATTCACAGGATACAGAAAGAAGGGGCCTGATGGAGAAAATCCACATGGTCCAAGAGATCGTGGTCAGCGTTCAAAGTCTGCTGGAGGAGATCGCATGCCTCGGGGAGAGGATCAAAAAGTGCGGGCAGGGAGAGTGTGCGACAGTGACATATGCAGCATTTCCGGGTTAACTCTCACCCTAACACCCTAACCCTAACCCTAACTCTCACCCTAACAGCGTAACCCTAACAACTCATTGGCGTAAGACTAAAATAATGGCAATTTTTGTTCTGTTATATAAAATTAAGGAATAATTTTTAAATAAAAAATAATGCTGAAAAATATTCAATGATCAAATTTTTAGGATGCCGATTTTTAATTCTTTTCAAATCTTTTTTAGCACTTTCAACTGGTCAGCGCCATTCCTGTCAACTCTGGCCTGCTTGGTTCTCTTCATTGTGACGGTTATAATGTACTACATCCCACTGCGCTACATCATCCTGACATGGGGTAAGACCGCGCTCCGCGTCTCGACGAGCACCTGCCACTGTCCCGCGCTTCTCGCTCTTTTAGCCGCCGCTAAAAGGCACCGCCAGACTCCCACAGAATCTCCCGTCGACAGATTGAAAGGGGGCGGATTAGACGGGAAGAGGCATCGGAACTGTACATCCGTGCTTACGCGCTGTGCTCCCCGCAGCTACACAGAAAATAGCTATAAAGACGCAAAACAAGCATCCCTCAGCCGTAGTGCAAGGTGCATCAGAAGTGGCAGGTGAGATTTAATTTATGCATTAGGCTGACACGAACCAATACGTTTTTTAATATTTATATATATCGCACACATTTTTTCCCCACACAGGCTATGATGCCTGCTGTTAACGCTGACTTGTTTAGAGTCTTGTGATACAAACGGCCTTCCTCGGAGCGTGAGACACAGCCCTCTGGTCAGGATGGTGATTTAATCTGAGCAGAAGCGTGAGGTAGAGTGTGTATCTGGAATAATGCAGTAAAGCATATTATTCGTCGTTTCAGAGGCACTGGCAGCGGCTCAGTGACGCCAGAGTAATGTGCCAGAGCGGCTCTATCGTGGCCCGGGGTGCGAGCTCTCTGTGACGCCAGGAGAGCACAGAGCACGCTTTAATGCATCTTTCCTGTGGCAATGACACCCAGTGCTTTTCATGCCTGTCCTGTCCTTAACTGCAGCAATGGTATAAAAGCCAACGCCTTTTCCACAAGATGGACAGCATTACCATGGGACAGACAGTTTTATCAGGAATGGACAGGTTTGCCTGGGAAAAGTCAGTTTTGCCAGGGGACAGACAGCTCTACAAAGAAGATGGACAGTGTCACCAGGGGACAGACAGCTCTACAAAGAAGATGGACAGTGTCACCAGGGGACAGACAGCTCTACAAAGAAGATAGACAGTGTCACCAGGGGACAGACAGCTCTACAAAGAAGATGGACAGTGTCACCAGGGGACAGACAGCTCTACAAAGAAGATAGACAGTGTCACCAGGGGACAGACAGCTCTACAAAGAAGATGGACAGTGTCACCAGGGGACAGACAGCTCTACCAGAAGATGGACAGTGTCACCAAGAGACACACAGCTCTACCAGAAGATGGACAGTGTCACCAAGAGACACACAGCTCTACCAGAAGATGGACAGTGTCACCAGGACACACAGCTCTACAAAGAAGATGGACAGTGTCACCAAGAGACACACAGCTCTACCAGAAGATGGACAGTATAACCAAGAGACACACAGCTCTACCAGAAGATGGACAGTATAACCAAGAGATACACAGCTCTACCAGAAGATGGACAGTGTCACCAAGAGACACACAGCTCTACCAGAAGATGGACAGTATCACCAAGAGACACACAGCTCTACCAGAAGATGGACAGTGTTACCAAGAGACACACAGCTCTACCAGAAGATGGACAGTATCACCAAGAGACACACAGCTCTACCAGAAGATGGACAGTGTCACCAAGAGACACACAGCTCTACCAGAAGATGGACAATATCACCAAGAGACACACATATCTACCAGAAGATGGACAGTGTTCCTAGGGGACAGACAGTATTACCAAGGGATGGACAGTGTTACAGGGACACCACTTCAGTTCCTAGCAGGTCTTTCAGGTTCGCGCCCAGAGCTGCTGTGCGTCAGGTGGCCAGGGTGTCCCTCTATCTGTAGGCAAGAGAGGCACCTAATTGCTACTCAAAATGCTGACGCCATGAAAAGAAAAGGGAGGGGAAGTGATGGACAAACACATGGACAGCACCCCTCCCCCGGCCCGGGGCACAGCCTGGATGCATCTTCGAAGTCGTTTAGTCCACCTTATCAGCCAAATGTTTAGTGGGACTATAAGAGAAATTATCTTGCCTCAGCGTTTTCTTCTCTAACTCATGTTTGTTTTCTGACTGTTTATTTGCTTATTTCCCTTCTGCCACTCTGGCTATTATTATACACTTCAGTTTATTTTGGGTTGATTAAACTGTTCTGGGACTAGATGAAATAATACCATTTTGGATGGCTTGCTTTCCTAGATATAAATGGATTCTATGTCAGGAAGGATTTGCCTTATTAAAAACATGTGAGCTTGGGGTATATTTTGGACTAAATGATTTATTTATCTGCGTATTCTCATCTTTGTAGGAATTAACAAATTCACCAAGAAGCTCAGAAACCCCTACGCCATTGACAACAATGAGATCCTCGATTTTCTCCAGAGGGTTCCTTCTGATGTTCAAAAGGTAAGGAGAAGAAGACAGTTCCACACACTGCTTTTTAATTAGCCATTTCCACAAGATTTACACGTGTTAAGAAAGTGTTTTCCTCTGCCTGGCTGGGCCATTTATCGATTCGTAGTTTTGGCGTGTTGTTGAGGCGTCTTGCTGCATAGCTGTCTTGGGGAGCAGCCGGACCTGCGCTCTGCCGCATTCCCCCGAGCCCCACCGTGTATTATCAGTTTTGTTTGCCCGTGATAAAAGCTGCTCTCTCCGAGAACGAGGCTGGCCTGCTCTGCTCGGCTGGCCTGCTGCCCATGGCGGCGGATGTGTCTCCAGCTGGCCTTCCAGGTCCTTCTCAGCCAAGGAGCGAAAGCGCTCCTGGCACATCAGGCTCGGAAGAGTCAATTAATGAACTTGTGGGCCGCGGCCGTCCTGCTGCGTGCCGTATGCGGCAGACCGCCGTGCCGTTTGCAGCCGGGTCACGTGTTCCCAGATCCTGCCAGCCCAGAAAGGATTTGCTTTGCGATGATGGGGGGGCCGGGGCTGCTGGCCGATTGCTCGGTCCTCGGGGCCAGGAATCTGGGCGGCGTCACAAACGGCCCATTCGGGGAAGCCGGGCGGCTCTCTGGCTTCTAATTTCCAAGTCCCTCAAGGTGGTCTTTCCCCAAGAGGGCCTGCCAAATTTCTATCCGTGTCGTCTAAGGAAGCCCTTTCAGTAAGGACAGCCTTGACTGAGTGACGCAAGTTGGCAGAGCGAGGTGCCTAACATCCTGTATTCATCGGCCTGTGAATGCTTGCTTCCACACAGTTACTGATCTGAAAAATCCTCACTTTAGATTTGGTAATAGGAAACAGAAGAAACAATATTCATTTAAGCAAAACACAGGCAAAAAACACATCGATTCACCTACAGTATATAAACACACAGTGTGGATAACTAACGATAACTATCTGAAGTGAAACGATTTCTTTTCCTATTGTGTGTTACAAGATAACAATATGCAAATTCCACGGTTTGGGATGATGTTTTTAGTACCCTGTGTGAGGTAAAAGACACAATGCAGCCTACACACAGCCTGATATAACAAGTGAGAGCTGACAATAGTCTTCAAGCAGAAATAGCTTGGTAATTAGAGCCCATGTGGGAAATACAAAGTCACCTTAAGCCAGTGAGGGCTGCTTTTCCATCTTCCCCATCCTGCTAGGTGTAGCATCTGCCACATCTAAGGAGGGAATTCCCCATTAGGTGCAGCTGGCACACACTTTGTTCTTTGCTTCTTTACATTTTAAACAGGCCTAAATAATTAGAATCTGTACGTTAATGCTAGCTAAAACTCTGCATCCGGCATATGAAAACAAAAACATTAATGAAATAATCATTTAAATGTAGTAATTTCTGTTCCTCGGAGTTCATGCCCTCACGCACACCTACTTGACGTCCCTAAATTAACATTAGCTACTGACTTAAAAACCAAAACGGAAGCACAGATATCGCTCTTATACAGACAGTCAACCTTCTGTATCCAAGATTCAACCAGCCACGGATTGGAAACACTGACTAAACATTTGGGGAAAAAAAATCCAGAAAGTTCAAAAAAGCTACACTTGAACTTTACGCACAGCAAGCACTAAGCTGCATCCACATGAACGCAGTGATGTGTTGGTATATCCTGCTGACGGACCTGCAAGCTTTCTCCAGCTCTCACTGTCTGAGCATTGTTCCTCTTGTTCACGTGTTGTGCGCACCCTTTGTTTCTGTGAACACAATAGCAGCTATTTACATAGCATTTACATTGTGTTCGGGATTACAAGTAATCAAGATATGATTTAAAGTATACGGAGTGATATGCATAGATTTTATGCATCCTCGGATTTTGGAACCAATCCCCCTCAGATACAGAGGGCTGACTGTATTCAAAAAGGAAAAGAACAGTATGTATTAATAGTATTAAACTTTCGAAATACCTCAGGAACTTCAGTAATAACTCCTACATATCCCAATAAAGATTTTTATTAAGGTATTCCATATAAACAATAATAAGCATAGAATCTTCCTGTTTGTGCATTGAGTGGGTTTAACAGTTGACCTTTTTTTGTTTTGATATTACAAATTTTGAGTAACACAGTTTGCAGTTTTCACTTTCCTTTAGGTTGCTAAGCAGCTGTGCAGCTTGAATAGCTGCTATTCTTATAGAGACATCACATGGTGGGATGGTGTTTTTTTAACAATTTAACAATGTATTATTCTGGTATGGCAATAGATATTTGCATATAAGATATTTAACCTTATACATTAACATTTGATATGGCAGACGGCAAGGGGGGTTTGTTTGGCCGGATTTCCTCCTGCTTCGGCAGAAGCTGATTGTCTGCTTCCACGGCTATGTAACACGCGTATCTCCGTGGGAACATCGCGGGGGGAGAACGTGGGAGACAGATGAAGGAATGCAGACGTCTTCCTGGCGTTTGCTTTTCTGTCAATCCCCAAATTCACCTCTGAAGCCAAGTGGCTCCGTCCTGCTGTTGATATTCAGAAATATGGAGGTAACCTTCCCTGCTCCTAGTGGCAGGGTTCGTACACATTTTTACCATTACATTTCCATGACTTTTCCATTACATTTCCATGACTTTTCCATGACTTTCCCAGGTTTTTCATGACCGTACGAACCCTGTAGTGGGTTAGTCAACATCCCCGACTCAGTCTGCATGATAATTCTGCACATTACTTTTGTCACTGAGGATGCATTCCAGTGCATCTAGGAGATGTTTCTTGTATTGATAAACTTGGCTCAGCCAGTGACTCCTAGGACAACCAAGTATAGTTTGAGGGGCTCCTGGAGGGACAGTTGACAGCACGGAAAGACGGCATCAGGGACAGTATGGGATAGCACCCCAATCTGTGCTTTTTGTGAGGACGAGCAGTTCGATCAGGACGTGTCTAACATCGTCCAAGCCACAGCTAAAGGAGGTGTGGACAGTCGACTACAAACAAAGTCCACGGTCATCATCAAGCGATGCCTCCGAGAGGTTCGGCCAGACTAAGTCCACCTCATACACCATGAACCACATCACTCTGCAGAGTCCTCACACGGCTGGGCATCAAAGGAGCGGCTAAGAAGAGGCCCATTCAAGCCGAAAGTGAAGCCGCAGAGAAAGACACAAGGTGGTCGATCAACCCCGAGACGCCCGATGACCTTAGGATACATCACTGAGGATGCGTCCCAGTTCATCTCAAGCAGACCATCTCAAGCTCTGCCTCAAATATCTCCGGTTCAGTGTTGGACAGGCAGAGTCTAGTGGCGATAATAGCTAGAAAGGAGATGAGGGTTAATGCCAAGGGTGACAGCTTCCCATGAGCAAGGTCTAGAAGCACTGGGCTTCATCAAAGCTTTGCACTGCCTCTCTGTGTGAGTGGTGCCCATTGTAGCTCATGGGCTGTGGGGTTCAGGTCGGGGGTGCTGTGATCACCTGATCTTGTCGTTACAGATGAAAAGCGTCCCCCCCCTACATGGTGTGACAGGAGAAGCAAACTGTGGTGGCAGATCTGTCACCCCAGCACCCTGTTTGAACTACACTTTGGCCCATTTTTAGTCCTTGAAGAGGGGGCATCATACATGGCATCAACAATAAACTCAACGCAGCCACAAAGTTGGGGCCTTGAGACTCAAGGTCGGGACATATATCTGTCTCTAACTCAGCCAGTGCACTGAAGTGCAATATCCCAATCAGGGTGCTGTAATGTCCTTAATGACACACCCCTTGCCGGTTAACATCCAGTTAACCAGCATGCACTCCAGAAGCCAGCCCTAAATATACCTGCTACTGTCAAGACTGGAGAGATATGGCCCACTTTGTGTAGTGCCAAGTGAGTCGGCAGTTTGTTTTTCTGGTTTTATTTTGGGTTCACTGGGAAGGAAAGCACTCCAGTTGCATTTTTAACAGCTCCAGTGGATGGCAGCTGAACTGTCCTGTCTTCGGCAAACATCAGCTAACGGAATGCTGGCGCCGTGAAGGAGCAGAGCGTGCTTATCCGCTGTTGCTGTTCATGCCAGTTTATTAGTCCTGGTCTGCGAGAGTCTTTGTACAATTACAAATCCAGATGGGTCTTCTGACACAACAGAGCATGGCCCTCCATCAGTATGACTGACATCTCCCAGGTGCCTCAGGGCTTACGGAACTTAGGAGAGTTAGGATATGCTGCAGAGGAACCTCACTGCTCTGTACTTCTACGAGAGGCGAACCCTGAACGTCTTACTGACTATACATGAATATACATGCATAAACAGTTCTGTGTAGGTCCAATCAAATTACTCTACTGTTGCTCTACTTGGAAGCTTGAAAAATGCACATTATTCTTTTGCAAGACACTGATTAGCAAACAACTGATAAGCAGTCTATTACCATGACCTGTAACAAAAAGCATGGATAAATATTAAATATAAGGTATACAGCACATTAGGGGCACATTCAGGACTAGCCATCTCTACGGTACTAATGTACAGCCTAATTACGGCAGCAATATATATATAGTGAAACGAAGATTCTTAGAGATATAATTACAGTA
The DNA here is from genome assembly GCA_026781145.1 of Hippopotamyrus pictus. NCBI lineage: Eukaryota > Metazoa > Chordata > Actinopteri > Osteoglossiformes > Mormyridae > Hippopotamyrus > Hippopotamyrus pictus. Next base: position 12,288,417 of record JAODLC010000021.1, read on the forward strand.
CAGAAAGCTTGGGACATTTGTTCCAGACATGCTGGCTGATGAATATATCATTACATACATCATTCATACTTCAGAAAATAATGTTCTTGTAGGCATTTACAGCAGTCTTGAAATCTGCATTTGAAAGAATGATCTGTGACTAAGTATCTCCAAATCCAGTAGAATCTGACTTATAGGAAGCCGGGTGAAAGTTTGGGTCAAATTCCAGGCCTATTTTACTGTTGAAATAAAAGAGGCAAACATGAACCTCGGGTGGAAACAGAAGAGCTCAGCTTATCACAATTTCTAAATGGTGCACGTCCTGGACCGGGCGTCCAAGATGAAGTATGCCTGTGTCAGAGGTCAGCCCTGGCTCTGATTAAGCTCTCTTTGAAACGACACAACTGGCAATGAGCCATTATACATTTTACAAGCCTCTCATAGGCAGATCCTCTCAGCGGTCAGACTCTGCTTTTAATATTGGGATTTCGGAGGAACCAGCGTTAGGGAAGGCCTGAGATCTCCAGGGCTCCTTCCCTGTGATTAATCCCCTCTGTGCCCCGATTCATTACTGGTGAGGGTGCACACGGCTCTTCTGGCTAGGCCCTCTGCAGGGGGACCATTACCGCTCTCTAGCTGAGCTCGGATTACCGCTGTCCAACCACCATGCTGCTTGTTTTCACAGGTGCAGTTCAGCGAGGGAAGGATGTTTGCCAACCAGAGCCCACTGAAGAAGAAGAGGTCTACTCCATAGGCACGGTGTGAGGACTCTCTCCGCTCAGCTTCCACGAAGCAGGAAGCCTCCACCTCTCTCTTCTCTGGTCTGTCAGGAGTGAAGGGAGGCCATCGCATCAAGCTGTGTCTCACTGTGTGGGAGGGCAGCTCTGACACTCCGTGGATGGGAATGGCGGCATTCGCTCCCTCTGAGACCTTCACAGTGGCAAAGCTGGTTGTTTACCATATACTTCTCATTACAGTAAGCGGCACACCAATGACATTTATTGAAGGTGTCGCCCCTGACATAGGCCTTCCACTTTGAAAATGAATGTATAAAATCACTCTGCAAATTAGAATTATAATTGTGTCAAACCTTATCTGAGAAAATATGGTTTCTTGCAGGTAAACTATGTATGACCTAGTCAGCAGGCTTTTACTATTTTTAAGGATACCACTAAACAGCTTTGTTTTATTACATACCATCGATTTATCATTCCTACCCACAAAACATCATACAGATTCAGCAAGATTCAAAGGGTCAAGTTCTCTTTTATTATTGACTGTACAGTTATTATGTTATTATGTTATTAAATTATATCTGTTTCTCTCTCTTGTTCTTAACCTTTTGATATGGGGTTTTATTGTAAATAAGATAAAATAATAATAATAATAAGGTAGGGGTTCAAATTATTTGTCCTTTTTTGTTGGATATGGAGGTATCTTGTGTTGTCCTTGGGGTGGGGCGGAGCCAAGCAGTAACTGAGCAGAGCTGATTGGCTGGCATGATCCTGTCATGTGACAGTCTCATCCAGCCAGGGCCCTTGGTCCTCGATGCTGAAACAGGCATACAAAGTGACCCAGCCTGAGATTTGTCGTCCCTCACGCAGGAACACATGCTGGATGAGGACCTTGTCACGGAGAGCACTTTAGTGACCTGAATTTCCATTAAAATCAACTGGGAACCCTTTCACTCTATGTAAATGTATCCACAATAGTATTAGTAACAAATACCTTAATTACAGCTAAGATGAATTCATTCAGGGTGTCTTCACTGTCTTTTTGTGTATATGTGTAAAAGGTTATATCGGACTCTTCGACTTGTGTCACTCAGAGAGCAATTGGGTCGTTTCATTGATAAGCAATATGCAAAAAATACTCTTAAGCTTTATATAAAAACAAATAACAGGGCTGATTTGTTACATTCCTCAAGTTTGCTGGTGAAATGAGCTGTGGTGGTGTCTCCTGCTAGCGCCCCCAGATGACAGTCCATGGTACTGAACGTCTCTCTGTCCATTCACCCTGCCCCCCATGCAGGCCATCCAGGGTGGCAGGGAAACATGGTGGGGGGTGCTGGAGGAGACTGACTGGCTCAAAGGGACCTGCTGGAGCCCCAGGTACTCCCCCCTCGCCCCTGACAGGCTGATAGAGACATCACGGGGGCCCTCAGAGGAGCTGCCACGGGGTGGGGGGGGGGTGCCTCAAAGCGAGGGGGAGTTAATGTGACCCTACCAGTGTCTGTGTGTGTGGATTATGTTCATATTACATTTTGGGAACCAAATGCCCCCCACAATGTGATAAAAACCTGTTATTTTGATGGTGTGGAAAGCATTTTTCAGGAATGCAATTAAAAACTAAAAATGCCAAAAGTCTCATATTTTGTTTGGTTACTTATGGTTAAGGTTAGGGCTGGGTAGGGTTAAGGTCATCATGTTGTGATTAGAGTTTTCCTCATAGAAATGAATGGAGAGTCTCCAAAAAGATATAATTACAAACCTGTGTGTGTGTGGTGGGGGGGGGGGGGTGTTAAACCCACCCGGACAGGAAAACTACAGTCAGGCAGCCTTCCCCAAACCCCCCATGCCTGAGCAGAGGCTAAATGACACATGATTAATGTCTGATGATTACACTCCTAATGAGTGGGCAGCATTCAGCGGAATAAGCATTTTAAGCGTTATTAATATGTTATACTTAAGGATTAGGGCTCTATAAGTCAGGATTTTTGTTACTGGAACAACCATAATGTGAGGAATTTTCCAAAAAAATGTATTTGCCTTACACAGAAATATTGATGATTAGTTCAACATACTCAATTCTCAAAGACAACCTTGCTCATTTACAACAATGTGTGTGACTGACAGTTTCCTTTTGGACAACAACTTATTTTATTCCGAAAAACACCAAGCTGCTCTCCAAGGCCAAATATTGATAAATACAGATACATGGCTTTGTGGAGCTAGGAAGAGGCTAAGCCTGTCAGCAAGCAGGATTATTACTGCACTAAATAACTCTCCAGGCATGAACAGGGGTGAGATCCAATGTGGTCTTGTGCTCCCCCCGTCACGTCAACTGTGCTGAGCCTGGGACTGGTCATTTCTCCTTAACCAGATGAAGGAGTAGCCCAACAAGGAGGACGATGTCTCAGGTTTGCAAGAGCGGCCTGTTCTGTCGTCAGTGGACGTTCACAGCTCTCAGTATGTGGGTGACCATGTTCAGGGATATGATCGTTATAAATTAACTGGCCCTCCTGGGACATGCACGTGAATCTAAGCGCCGCCATCTAAGGACGTATCAAAGTCCCCTCGGTCCGAACGAGAGAGTTTCAGCTACAAAGCGGCTATCACGGGTTGGGTAGACTGCTGTGTGTTCCACGCGGTCGGCGCAGTGCGGCGCTGATGTCTTCATCGGCCTGTCAGGGGCGCGTCAGCAGCTGTGCCCGATCCCCCAGGGTCCGTCACACTCCTTGTTTCCATGGTAGTCCTTCAGGCAGCCCGACGGCAGGCTGTGCGCAAGGACCCCTGCAACCTGTTTTTTTTCGCCTGCCACTCTTTGATGTGCGTCCCCGAAGCGGCCATCAAACTAGCGGGCAAGAAAAACGCGCCCAGGACCCCCCCCGCAGGTGCACGTTCTACACAGCGGCTGTAGGCGAAGATGTCCTTCTAATAACTGTCAGTTTCCCTCGTCCCACCGCCGTTCCATTTTAACTTTCACTAATTACTGCACGAGGCGTCTTCGTCAGGGGCTCCCTGACCTTGCCGAGGTGGGCGTGACTCCCTCCCAGGGAATCTCGTGAAGCAGTGAATATGGGCCGAATAATTTGTTTCATTTACCCCACAAAGATACTGGCAGTCTGAGCTCCTGTGTGCCAGAGCACTGACATGGAAACCAAAATGGAGAAACAATATTTTATTGCAACCATACTTAAAATAAGCAATTTAATACTTAATACAAAGTAATCTAAGCTTGCTTACTATCATATTATTTTGATATTATATTGCCATAGATTTTCACCTGCAGTTTTCACTGGTTACTGAGTCAGTCCAAACTATCACATCTCAAAAACGACAAATGCTTACTTTCTTAGAAATTATACTAAATATATCGATTAACATAAACTCAACGTAATGGTTAAAAAAAGGTTGTTTCAGATGGATTTTAACAGCACCGTGTTGAATAATGTGTTTTACCAGGGTTTACAAATGATCTGCACCGTACAGCACAAACTCTGGACTATAATTCCCTGTTATAGATTTTGTAGGAGGTGGAGAAGGTAGCCTTTAGGGCTTAAATTAAATCACTGGCCTTTAGAAGAATCTCTCAGTGGGGCAGATCACATTAATAAAGTCCACTGATTCTGCTTTAATATTATGCAGGAAGCTTTGATAGGAAGCAAAGAGGCTGGATCAGGGCCAGTCCTGGGGGGAGCACCAGGGCCGGCCGGGGAGGGGAGGGGGGCACCAGGGCGGCCGTCTTGCTAACGTGCTGTGTGCGGCTGCAGCGGGCCCTAGCGTGCAGGTGCCAAGGTTCCCAACATAAACGTGGGTCCTGTCACCTCGTCAGGGAGCAGACGTGCGGCAGCCACATGAGAGAAATGAAGACGTCAAGTCCAGCTCAAAGATGTCTTTATGTAACAGAGGTATAAGCACTGTGGGGGAATAAGGTAAACTGCTCCCTGTATGTCAGGTACATTTGTCAGTGTATCAAGAATCTGTAAACCTCCAGAAATTCTGTGACTTAATCAAGGGATGTTTGAGGCATGTTATGTTTATGTGAGAGGATAGACTTCAGGCCTGTTTAAAGGCAGTGCTCTTCTAAAGATGACTCACTGTAACAGTAGCACATTTACCAGGAGCCAGCTGGATGTCTTACGGTGTTATGTTCCTGCTTTGAGCCGTCACTCTGAAGCTCTAATGGAAAGAGCAGCTCGCAGTCTCTGGGCATTTTCGCCTGAAAACCATCAGGAAAAGCTCAAGAGGGTGAAGGCTTTACTAACTGTTACGTCTCCAGTGTGAATTTTAATATGCGTGCTCTCGTCAGGCTGAAATGCACAGAATCATTTGCCCGTGTTTCTCATTTTAATGAACACTGATATAATGCGGCGTGACTCACGTCCTCTAGAGAAAAGAGCGTGTGGCATTCGGCAAATATGCTGATGCACAGATACCCACCGCCGGGGAATCGGCAGTCATTAAAGACACTCTCTCGGAGAGGATGACAAAAGCCAAGGTTCTCCCCAGTCCTGCATCATGGGTGACCAGAGAGTGTTCAATATTAATGACTTTTCATCAAGGATGCAATTAGCACTGCTCTGTTTTACATAGTATGCACCATCCAGATGAATATGTATGCAGTGAGATTGTGCAAAATTACCAAGTAAAATCACTGGGCAGCTGGTAAGAAAAGAATACACATGTATTGTATGTATATAGTATATACACACACTGTAGGGAGGGCTTATGCATTTTGGTTGCCTGTGAACTAAGCATTTTCCATCTGTCACAGGGTGTATTAAATGTATGGAGAACAGTACTAACTGTAAATATGAATGCAGGCAAATATGTCTTCAGAGTATTTCTTGTGCCAGTGAAGTCAGCCAGCATAAAACGGTAATTTCATCCTGTGTAAATGTATTTATTCAAATATGTACATCCAAGCTTTTTTTTGCCCCGCACCCCCCTGCCCCATCTATTTTTAACATGCATTTTTTTAGCTTTAAATTTAGTTTTTATCAAAATACATGTCATATTAGCTGACCAAAATTTATTCAAGAATATCAGTAAATGCAATACCAGTCACAGAGCAAATGAACGCGTACATCCTCCCTCTGTGTTGCGTAACACTGGGTGTGAGCGTTATTTTTAAAATGCAGCGACAGAACTTCCTGCTTTGGCGGCGGTGCCATGTGGCGATCATGCGTGGACACGACCGATGCTCACGCGGAGGTTTACGTCTGCCGTGTCAGATCCCGTCCTGCTGTCTCACTGGGGATACATCAGCCCCACTTAACTCTCCCTCCGTTGCCATCTGCCTCTCTGGCCGTGTCCGTGGCTGTCCCACTCTCGCCGAGGCTGTGTTCCCAAAGTCCGTCTAAAGCTAGGATTGTGCGTCCCCGTGCTCCGAGCGTGCGTCCCCGTGCTCCGAGCGTGCGTTCCCGGTGATCTGCTGCACCTGTCTCAGAGGACCTCTGACCTCCAGACATGGTCTCTGGGCCTGTTTCAGGCCGAGCTGATTTTTAGGAAAGCATCGTTTGTTATTGGGAGTGTCCGCTGGCAGGATGCACTGATTTTTGCCTGACCGCACCTTTCAATCGCTTCATTGGAGTCATTATTTCGATGGTGCCTAATCTCACCTGATGGTCCAGGTGTAAATAAAGTAGTGACTGAAAGGTCCACTGCTGTGGCCCTTATTGTGCTGGAGATGAGTGCGGTGCTGCTGTTTCGCCGGTTTGCTGGGAGCCCAACCCCTGAGGAACACGCCGGTATTCATTTCAGCTATACCTGCTTCTCAGGAACAGAAGACTCTTACAAAGATGATCTAATTGCCCATCTCCGAAAGGTCCTTAACCACTTAGGCAAATTTCACTTTCATTCGTGATTAAAAATTGGTTTTAAAAAGAGGAATTAATTATGTACAGACAAAAAAATGCTTGAGACCCAGGGTAATTAGACAGGTCCTTTATAGCGGCTGACTGCTCTGTGATCAAGGTTTAAAAAGTACAGCGGCAGAGACGGCGGATGGTGTTTGTTTTAATTACGCTGCCACAGTGTCACCCACCAGGGTCCAATTAGCCTGTGACTGCTGCTTCTGTGGGCTGCGCCCGCCCGCCTTTGACGAGGAATGAAAGCTCATTCGTATCATCCCTCCACTGACCCCGACCCCCCATCCATAACATAGACCGGGCCGGAGTTTGCTGAGGGCCGTCGGCTCGTACCACGTCCATCTGACTGAAGTTGTCCCCCCCGCCAATGGGGATCGCCACACAACACTGTCCCTTCCCAAACATCCTTTTGGGCACCAATGCATGATGGGAATAATGACACAGCGGTTAACACTGAAGGGATGTGTGGAGCCTAAGGTTGATGTATAAGACTGTCAGGGCCGCTAGATATCACACCTCTCATTTCGAACCCTTGGTAACATGCGCTAGCCGTACAGGCAATGTCATCAGCATGACAATTATTAAGTTGCTATGTGCTAACAGCTGAATAGAAGTCTCACTAAGCATGATCACTGTCATCACACAGTTTCAGAAACAGAGCCGAAGACACTTTATCAGCATCATTTAGGGAATTACTTGGTACAATTAAACTGAAATTTACCAATTAGTTTTCTCCCAAGTGATGTTATGTACTAAATTGTCTCTTTACATGCCCAAGGCATGCAGTTTTTCAGAGGTACTTAGTAAAAGTGACAGAGACACTCAGACAGAGTGATCTCATCCCTTTTTAGCAGCATGTCTTTGAAATGTGTATCAGTTACACATTGATAAACCTATTAAGAAGATAAAATATTTACCGAACACTTTGTCTAAATGTACGTGGCTTGTTTGCATTTGGTTCACATCTGGCTGACTTAAAAGTACAGAGAAATGGTACAGACTGTTCCAGAATGTTGACGGTTAGACAGACTGGGCCATACGTTGGAAAAAAACAAATGAATAGACCAGTTCATGTAAGAGCAGGGCTTTGTGCACAGCAAGACAATTATGGGAATATGGGAACTTATATACAAAGTTTGTGTTAATTACTTGGGTTAATTTCTCACTCTGAATAGAGAAAGTAATAAAATTAGCAAATTAGTTCGTGAAAACCCGGAAATAAGCTAGCTGTCCGAAAAAAGTTCAACTTGGATTTGAGCAAGAGACAGCCCATGAAAGAATTCACAGCTGCGGCTACTCCCTGACTTATTAACTAACTTTGAAAATGAAAATATGCGGCAATCCTGCTAAAATTTAGAGAACACTGTTATTTAAAGGAAGCTCATTTTTCACTTCTAATCATGTAGCGTATTTGGGTTTGGCTGCTCTCCTCGACCACATCATGTCATTAAGCCCGCTACAGGCAGTTCGCTTTAAGATGAAGGGGAAATAACAGGGAAGACCTGAAAGCAGCAGGATATACGAGCAGCCAGCCAGAGACCAATTAGCAAGTATCTGTTTTTTTTTTTTTTTTTTTTTACCTTTTCTTTCCTTTCTGTCTAAATGAATGTGAGGGAGCAGGAGAGGGAAGGGGTGCAAAGGAGAGACAGGCGGGGGTGGGGGGGGTTGGACAAGGCCCCCTCTTCTTTCTCTGCTCGACTCCCCGGCTGTGATTTCTGCAGCTCTGGCCAGCCATCAGTATGCATGGCGCTGGCTCCCCAGTCTGCGCCTGGGGCTATTGCTGCTGGCCTTGGGCTATGGAATACGTTACTCCGGCACGCTGGCCTGCCTCTCCACGCTGCCAAACCCTCAGGATAATCCGGAGACTTGATTAAAAAAGAAAAAAAAGCAAAGCAACCACCTGAATGAGAATCAGAGCGGCTGAGATCCACTCTTTCTTTGTTAAATAGGCATTAAACTGCCTCATCTTCATATGATATCATCACATGATCAGCGTTTGGCATTTGGTCGGCATGGAAACATCACATGCGGGGGTCACAACACCGGCAACAACAAAGAGGTAGTCTGGTGTTTTCTGCTGTCATACTGCTACGTGAGACGAATGTAAGCTCAGGAGAACAATGCTAAACATACCACTGAAGTATCTGGCGTCCATTTGCATCGCGTCATTCATAAATACAGCATTGCTCCCACAGATGCCAAAATCAAACACCTGCTGACATTATCTGCAGATTGTCAACCTACTCAAGGATGTAACTGCGTGAGCATAGCCTCCCGTCACACCAAAGATCTATGGGATGATCAGCGTGTGGAGACGTACCTTCAGCTTAAATTAAGGCCTGTGTGCTGAGCCTCCAGCAAACAGCGTTGCTTTCCAGTGTGTTCCTTAAGGCTTCTTGTCAGGAAACTAAACTTAACTCTTCTTTAGACGCTTACATTTATGATGCTTCAGGGATATTTATTTGTAAACTCTACGGGGAAAAAGGAGGGAAAATCACAGCGAGTTACAGTCCATGAAGTTTAATAAGTTCATTTGAATGATTTAAAATTTTCACGAGCACATATAAAAGTAAGTTAATTTATAAGCGGCAAGATAAAAGAAACGACAGCTGAAGGAAGTGTGGAACATTCGTACGGGATAAATAGTGAAAACCGTTCAGTTATGTCCATATTAATCATATTTTGCTGGCTTCTGCGGCACTGCTGTGCGTTCGCATTGTGGTACGCAGCTAGAGCGTAGAATCAGGCAACGAGAGTGAAGTCACCCCCAACTGCGAGTTTCTCTCTGCGCTTGTTTAGAGATGCAAACTTCAGTAAAATGAGGCTGGCATAGGAGCTGGAAAGGACACATTCTTCAGCAAAGCCAAACTGAGATGAAGTCCACACTATACCAAAGACGTGGGCTCTCCATGTTTGGGATGTGAATTTTCCTTTAATAGTTTTCTGTTTCCCACAAAACTGCGTAATAATTGATTGCTACACCACTTAATGTAGCAGTGAATCAATTCTCAGAAACTCCGGCGTCGGGTTTGGAGGAACGGGGGAGGTGGTTGAGATACTGAACGTGAGGAAATGTGTCTGTGATTCTGGTCCTCGGAGTCAGCCGGAGATCAAGCCTTCGTGCTCAATGATACCCGGACGGAAAATAAAAGCAGGCACAGTGCAGGCAGCCTGCCCTGATAGGTCACGTACAGGAACCAGAATTAATTCTGGGATATTTAGTCTAATTTAGGAAAACAAAGAAGATGAGAATTTCATGGAATAGAGTTTGACAAGTTTGTACATTCTGAATCTAATGCATTAATGTATTTCTGTGTCTTTGATCTGAAGCTGCTGCTCTTCCCCACGCCTGCTTAATCCAGCATGATGGTTCAGGTTACGCACCCCCCTCAGGGAAACAGAAGCAAGGCTCCTCCTGGGACTCAAGTAACATATCGAGGTCTTTAACTATAGTACTCTCCTTCTGCATATGGCCAATATTAGCTGAATTTTCTGGAAGGTCTACCAAAGCCACATATAACAGTAATCAAAAGAAAAGAAGTTGCAAGTGACTTTGGGAAAGTTCATTACTGTAGGCGGCGAGGGAAAGCTGGGCGCACTGGCACTGGGCTGGGGGGGGGCTTCTCCCAGCCATGGCGGAGAAGGTAAGAGCCCCGCCTTGACGGACCCCTTCCTTACCCATCCCCGGCGTGGTTCCCCCTCAGCACCCCCCCGACTCCCCAGCTCTGCGCCTGCACCATCCGTCTGCCACCAGTCGTCTTTTATTGCTCACTCCGCATCACGTGACTCCGGCACAGGCCTCTCACATGCACGTGCTTCGCCACCACGAAAGAAATCGGAACATAGAGTTAGGATAAATAAGACCATGAGCTGAGGGGATGAACCATGACGTTCTGATGCATCGCTTCATGCTCCATGCGTGGTCTTACTTATGTGTTCCATGATGACAGCATAGATGGTTTGTCCTGTTTACCAGTCTTATTGATTAGGTCCACACAGAGATCTCACAGCTTCTCTTGGTGCCATCAGCAATGAGGTCAGCATTGGCTCTGGGTTCCTTCTGTGGCAGGTAGTTGATGGTCCTTAAAGCCCTTCAGACAGCAGTTTGCTGGAATGAAGCTCCTCGAGATTCTCCTGTCTGACTGACGTTACATCAGCTTTAATTGGATCCACTGGACATCCCAAGGCAAAGCATGTGCACATCTCACAGGGCAGCAAAGCGTCTGTCTCTGCTGAACAATCCATAGCAAATAATCTTGTTTTTCCCTAAATTGTTTATCGCTAATTGTGTCTCATTCTCCAGGATAATTAAGACGGTGCCGTGGTGTCCTTGTTTAGCTAGTATATCCCACCAGGACCAAAAGCAGGTGTTTTTCCAAGGGGGACAGAGCGGCTGATGGGAGCTGTCAGACAGTCCTAAAGAGTTCTTCATTTCTGCCACTCTCAGCACCAACGCTTCCCTTTGTCACTTTAAACTGAGAAGCCCGAGTTCTAACCAGGCGGGGAGCAGCGGCAGGCTGTCCAGGGGAATCACAGGCCTGTCCTCTGATAATGAAAGGTTGCTTGCCACATGTGGTAAGGGCATATTCTGATGGGGACTGCATTTTGTGGGGCTCACCTATTAAGGCCTGCCTTTGGCTTATTACAGGATTGTCTGTCTGCCCTGTGGTGCCCCCGGTCAGTCACATCCAGCGCTTGCACACTGGGGGACGTCTGTCTGCAAGAGCTTCTGCTCATTTTTCAACATAAAAAGCAGGGTGGCTTCCTCCTTGTCCTATTGACACTCCCATCTTCAGTGGTAAATTAGGTCATGGGCTATCAAACGATTCTTTTTTGAGTTTCCTTGTGTTTTAGGTTAATAGATTGATGGTGGACCTAGGGTGAGCCTAGGGTGGGCCAGAGTCTAGTCACACATGATACGTCTGGCTGCTTCGGACGATCTTTTTGTCTAACAGGTACTGCTGAGGAACTCATTGGTTATGGATTCGTAGCATGGAGGGTCAGTGGGGGCCTGAGCATTGTAATAAAAAAACAACACACTGCGTCTTTGAGGATCACGGGAGGAGAAGCCTTTCGTTATTCGTACGGCCGACCTTAGGGGCGCCGTCATACGGCGTGAAAATGACGGGGTAGCAGAACGCGATCACCGGTGGGGGTTTCCGTGGATACAGGGCTCGCCTGGGCGGGCGGGCAGCCAGATGTCAGCGCCGGTCGGGAGTCGGGCTGGTCTCTCTGAGGTGGGATTTGCTAGCTAACTTAGGATGTGCTACAAAGCGTCACTGACAGACAGGCGTAGAGGAGCCACCAGAGGCCACAAGGGGCTTCACCAGAAACTTAAAGTCAGGACAAGGGAGTATGTGACTATGAAGTCTCAGCGACACAGTCTCAGCGACACAGTCGCCCGTCTCAGTCTGCATAATTATCAGGTATCTCTGCTCCTGATATTAATGAAGCAAGAGGTTTAAAACTTTAAGCATACAAATTCCACCTCTTAAATAAAGAAAATGCCTCAAATGCTTCTAACTGTATAATAAGCATTTGAAAAACAATTGGGCAAAAACCAAAAGATTGCCTTCTAAATGAAAATGAAGTGAAATGTTGTGCATGTGTGTTTCAGATTTAAGTATACAAACAAAATCAGTGAAATCAGGAAAGAATATTAATGAATGTTATTAAAATGACCTGTGTAATGAATATTTTCACATCATATGAAAACTATTTCATTTGAATTAAGTATAACCAACAAGTTATTATAGCCAGAGTCATAGTTTCCACGGTAAAAATAAATCAAATCTGCACTTAAATGCTTCTGCTGTCAGTGTGACTTTGCTCTGTTATACTCGTTTAAATTAATACCTGTTTAACAGAATAGTTTTAATTATGATTGCTGTTTAAAGCACCGTTACGGTTTCGTACATTAATTCAACATAATGCCTCGGATACATATATTTTCCAATGTCTGAGACACATTTCGCCATAAACAGACCCGCTCAACTGCTGTTATAGGGAGAAAGCGTCTGTGGGCGCTGGAACGCAGGAGTGGGTCTGAGGTATCATAGCAACCGGCAGCCGTCACAGAAACGTGAAACAGAGGAACTTTAGGCGATCCAACTGGCCCGTTCGCCGCTTTCAGGAAGGGTTAATCATTTCAGCATCCGAGCTGATTTAGTGGCGCTAACGTATCACACGACAAGCAGATGGGAGGCTGCACTGACACATTCTGAAATAATTCTAAAAGCAAGACACACCGGTTATTGATTTTCCATTTCCTTCAGTTCTCTTTAGCCATGATTAATATTGAGGATATAATGAATTAGTTTGTGCTCCTTGCATTTCCAAACTAAGAGTGTGAAGCTTCCTTGACACACATGAGCAGAGGAGATTCCGCGATTCTAACACAGAGTGCTGAAGTACATTAAGTCAAAACATTTAACAGGCAGCGCGTCATTTATGCAAATGCAGCTCTGCGGCTCACCAGCAAGGGGACGTGAGCAGCCCTCCATGCTGGGCATCCTCCCTGCCCTGTTTGAATCGCAGCCGGAAAGGCATAAAGTCGGCGAGCGGGCTGCTCTGATGGGATACAGAGTGCGGATGACAAGCCTGGGGGCTCCTTCGCAGCCACGGGGCCACAACGGCGAGAGCGAGCAGGCCAGGAAACACGGCCGTCCTCTTTTGTTCTTTAGCTCCATGCTTGGGCAGATGCAACATTTTTATCTCCCATTAGTGCTATGATTCAGAAACATAGCAGCCGGCCACAGCAGCCGACCACATCCCATAACCTTTGCCAAGACAAACAATGGACCTTTCAGCAGTACTTGATGGGAAATATTTCTCTCGGAGCTGAAAACTTTTTGCATTTCAGTCTGGTCATTGTGGAAGAAAAAAACATAGAAAAACGCACATAGAAATGAGTGTGAATTCAAAACAAGCTTTGTGTCACTGAAATCTACCTAAGAATTAAATAACCTGACAGAGTAATTAGCTTCTGCTTAGCTGGCAATTGGCAGTTGCTATTAAAGGTTAAGCACCTTCCAAAAAGGATTAAGACATAAGAACGAGTAAGAAAATAGTAAAAAAGAGCCCCTCAGATTCAACTGAAGGGAAAATTTACTTCAGTTACACTGAGGACAACATTGTTTATTTGCCTCATGCGTTAACCTCCGGAAATATACAGACATTCCATCTCTGTCTCTGTGTTCCCCGTTCCCACCTGCAGGTGGCACCACTCTACCACAGAAAGACGCAGGCCCACTGTGCTGCGCGTATCTCAGTGGGATCCGGTCTGGGGCTGCTTTCTGGATCTAATTAGACAGAAGCATATTTTTACATGTTGGTTTGCCGCTTGTCATCGGGCCATTTCCACACAGTGTGATGCAAAAGGCGTCTTGCTGCAACTTTCAGGCGAACGGAAGCAACGGCATCTGAGTGTTTCTCCCGACTCCGGTGGGTAATCATGTGAACAACTAATTATGGCAAATAACTGGCATCATCATCTCCAAACCAATGTGTTTAAAAGCAATTGCTGTGATATACAATTATTTTGTCTATCTTATGTGAACACAATAAAAATATAACAAAAAAGGAAAAAAAATGGACATGCTTCATCTTAAGTGACCTTTTTTACCTTTACAGAGTTTCTTGGAAGATCACTCAAGGTGACACTTGAGTGGAAAGGGCCAAAAATGATTCCGGTGGTAGACATTAGTTATGTACCAGTACCCTGAGTGGAACAGGCCAGAAAAAAAGCAAAACAGGCCTGTTTCTGATTGGGGAGCCCTGTCGATTCAACAGCTTTATAACCAGGTCAAGTTCCTGAAGATGTTAGTGGGCCTGGTGTAGGAGTGAATGGCGAGCGGCCAGCAGGCCGAGGTTATGTCACGCGGGGAAGACAATCAGCCAGCAAGGCTAGGAAGGCGCTTCCTTCCAAATTAATTAAAGGGAGGCTCAATTAAGAGCACCGTGAAAAGCAGCCCGCGCCACACGCCCAGCCAATCGGGGCCTGCCACGGCCACAAGCCCAGCCAATCGGGGCCTGCCACGGCCACATGCCCAGCCAATCGGGGCCTGCCACGCCGAGCCCGCGCCACACGCCCAGCCAATCGGGGCCTGCCACGCTGAGCCTGCGCCACACACCCAGCCAATCGGCGCCTGCCACGCCGAGCGGCACTCACGCACGGCTCATTTTTATCATGCCAAACTTAATTGTGATTTTTCAGGACGGACGAGGCGATTGGAATGACAGGGTGAAATTAGCGGCATGTGTAGCGACAGTCAGGCGGTCTTCTCAGAGCCTGCAGCGGCTTGTCCAGAAGCGAACGCGAGGCGCTAATTCCCCGTCCTTCCACTCATATATACCGCTTCTACGTCTTTATGCTCACCTTTATTATGGTAATTCCCAACACTTGCAGTCCGCCTGTGTTTAAGGCCAACATTGTTTTTTTTTTGCTGAATTGCAAAACCATTTCCACCGGTAGCGTGTCCTTCTCCATGCACTTTTAAAGGGTTATATGTTGATACAATGAAGGATTAAATTTGAATATAATGACGTCCTCATAGTTCGCAATGCATTCCCTGTATAGACACTATATGGATTATGAGGTTCACGTAAAGGTAGGAGCATCACCAGTGCTGGGACACAAACCCGGAATAAACAACAAGAAATGGGCTAAAGCCAAAAGGAAATAAATGTAATGTCACAATTTATTTTGTTTTCCACAGAAACACACACAGAAAGTGCCTGTGTGACCTTTAACCTCCGAAGAAACAAACATAGGCAATTCCTTTTTATTGTTTTGAAATGACGTCTCGGAGAAGTTTATTAAGCAACCCTGACACTGTGTCCCTAAGCAGGACGCTCGATGCATAAATTGAGTCCAGACACTGGCGTGACCCAGTACCAAGGCAACGCCATGGAAACGGCTCCACGGCTCCGACGGTCAGAGGAGCACAGGCAGTCGTGTTTGCTTGTTTTTAATAATTTATCTCCTCTAGTTATTACAACAACATTAGCTAAGATTAAACACACATTGCTCATTGCCTTGGGAGTACAGGCCACCAAGCACTCATTTCCTGCTAAAGAATGCTGGCCAACCCCGATTGACCTTACGATATTCCCATCGCCGTGTCCCTATTTTTAAGACAAAGCTTATTGAGCTACCACAGCTGTAGCCTGTGTGAGGGATTTATCATCCAAAAAGGTCCCATTTTAATTAGAAGCATTTATTCCTCAGCAGTGAGTCCTGCAGATATACTTAAGCAGCATTTTCGAATCAAAGCTGCTTAAATAAAAATACACAATCCACTTTAGGATTATTTTGAAAAAAATACCCGCTCTGTACGTTTGCAAGTTGGAGCTCATACTTTGCAGTGATGGTGGTGGTGTGGGGGGGGGCTCTGATGTTTTTAAATATTGCCCCCAGGTGATGCTTTTTGATGAACGCTGCCACGTGCTGGATTAGCGCTGTGGTCATTTTTAGAGGAGCTAAATAACTCCCAGAGATGGGAAAGAACCATAAAATTTCATCTAATATCACAAAGTACTGCTTTCATTTTTACTGTTCAATTTCCTTTCAGTTATCCCCATTGCTGATACGGAGGGAGGTCAGGCTGCGCAGCCGCGTTAGCGACGGCCAGGCCTGCAGACGGCCAGGCCCGCAGCCGCGAGGCCACATCACCGACGGCCAGGCCTGCAGACGGCCAGGCCTGCAGCCACATCACCGACGGCCAGGCCCGCAGCCCCGAGGCCACATCACCGACGGCCAGGCCCGCAGCCACATCACCGACGGCCAGGCCCGCAGACGGCCAGGCCACATCACCGACGGCCAGGCCCACAGCCACGCCAGCGACCTATTGTTAATTTAAAGCCTGTCTTGGTGGCCACAGGGGACTGACAAGGAAGGTGGCCCTGTGCTTCCTGAAGGTGAGGCCTGGAGGACATCTGAGGGGCTGACAGTAAGACACGTGCCTGATCTTTGGAGGCAAAACATCTATCCACTCTATGACAGCTGCTGAAAGGTTCAGACCACCAACTACCTCTGTCTCTTACACTTATTTAGCCAATTTGTACAAAATAATTTTTAACTATCTGCTTGGCATCATTTTCATATCTCTTGTGAAACTGCTGGCGAATTTATGCTAGAAAAACCTTACAAACAAAACAAAAGCATAGATTAATCAAACCATCAAAGTAATGAAATCTTCTTATAAATTGTGACTGAAAGGCAGCGGCCAGTTTTTTCTTTTACCAGATTTACCAACCTTCGACGTGGTTGAAATATAAAGTGCCAGCTGGCTATATACACATTTAATTTGAAACCATTCACTTCGATTGAACTGATAGCCATGACAGGGAAGTATCAGATAATCTGACAGCAGGAACATTCATCAGAAGTATATGAGGCTGGACTGTGTGAAACAGAATAAGCAGGAGTTTAATGTCCATCGGTCTGCGGCTTTAAAGCAAGGCCAGCTTACAGTCATTTGTTTCAAAATGGTAACTTAATGCAATAATGTTTTGAGGCCTGTTGTTTTGATTAGGTAAGAACACCCACTAGAACTCCACTTACAGGGTGAGAACATAATATTCGTGTCCATCATTTTAAGTAGCTCGCTAGTACAGGTTTCAGTGTTCGGAAATCAAATTAGTCTCCTAGACATCCAATTTGTGTTTTTGTTTAGTCAAATGCGCCTGCTGCCATATAGCTGGCTGTAGGGCACAGAGGGGGACAAATTCAATCCTAACTAGCCTGCCCCCTAGAGGCCTTGGTTTACTCTGTGGTACCTTTTTAAGAATCCAGTTGACTTAAACCATGATCAGATTATGAGAACAAATATACACAGCGCCCCGAGATTTTTGAGTGTTTCTCTTTCGCAGAATTGTCCTATTTACCCGAACACTCCATTCCTCCCTTGGAATTCAGCAGAGAACATCCGTGGGTCACATGGATTCCTGCTGTTTGACTGGCTATTGACACGTCTCTGTCGATGACATCACCCTAGAAGGGTTAGGCATTTGCACAGTGACTGATTGATTAATTGACTGCTTTTTAACGGACACATAATTGGCGACAAGGACCTTTCAATGGAGTGTCATTAGCTTGGATGTTCAGGATCTAATTTTCCATTGGCTGCAATCCCAAAGAGAGGGTAATGGGACCAAACAAAACTGTCATTCTTCATGTTTACTTACACGGAGAACAGAAGTACATGATCTATCTGTTAAAGTCTCATTTGAATCGATTTTTCAAAATAAAAAGAAATAATAAAATCCTGAGAATGATAATTATTCATAAGAAACCTGGGATCCAATTAATCAGAGCAGAAAGTCCAATTCCGGAAGGTGCATAAGTAATATGTGCCAGTGTAGAGTTTGCCGTACATATTCCTAAGTGCATTATTTATTTATGGCTTCAGATCAGTCTGACTCCTCTAAGGTGGTGTGCCTCAATCCCAAGGCGCTAAGAGACTTGATCGATTAAGTTGTTGATCGGTATGGGTTATAGAGCTATCTTCCTGCTCCAAACTCTAATCACTTACTGCTGGAAAGGGAGCATAGAAAACCTACAGAACACATTAGCCTTTGAAGTGGAAGGTTTTACCCCCTGTGCTACACTGTTAGCTCAGTATTTAGAAAGACTGTACATTTAGTCTGCAGGTCAATCCTATCAATTCTAATACTGCGGACAAACAGTAGCGTAACTATTTAAGTTTTCACCTGAACGTTGCAGTCACTCTGTGGCTGACTTTTTACTCTCCTTAACAGCCAAACTCAGGTCACCACTGCTGTGCTGTGGATGTCCTATAACAGGGGTGGCCAATCTTATCCGCAAAGGGCCAGTGTGTATTCGGCTTTTCGCTGCAACTCCCTAATTAGATTTCTAATTAGAGGACTGATTGGCTGAAGAGTCCTCACACCTGGGTTTGAACAGCTGACCTAAGGGTTATCCCAAAAATCTACATACACACCGGCCCTTTGCGGGTAAGATTGGCCCCCCCTGTCCTATAACAACATGCAATGGTGTCTCGTGCTCATCACAATGCTGTACCAATTTCAAAGAAAGCCAAATATTTCCTCCTAAAAATTACTGAGCAACAAATGACTCCTAAATCTGCATAGCAGACTTCACACGCAGGCTTTGTGAATGCTGTGCTGTATCAGTTCCTTCGCAGAGAGTGTGGGGGCAGGGAAGCGTTCGTTCCGCCGGCCGGATCCATCTTCAGCACGCGCTCGGTACACAAAGAGCAGGCGCTCGCAGAAGGCCGCGGCGTCCGTGACACCCCCACCACAGACGGACCCGCTGAAGGCCACGCTCCAGCCTGCTGCTTGGACTCTTTTTTAACATCCATTAATGTGGAATTACTCCAATTACAAGCCTCCCTTGCACCACGGCCCCCGTCCGCCACCCGCACGAGATGGCGTGCGCCTTCTGGAGCCAATCAGCCGTCTCCTCGCTGCCGCCAGCAGATGTAAGCAATTTACTTCTGATTTCTTCATATTCAGTGTGAGACGAGCTCCTGGTGACCCCTGACCCCGGAGCCTGCTGCATTCTAACCCTATCAAATTAAACTTCTCTGCTCACTTATTCCCCAGCGCTGTGTTGGTGCTAAGCAGCCACCCCGCTGCATAGCAACGCCGGCCGGACGTGCCTGCTCATACACCCAGGCTCATCAGCCGCTATTAAGGAAAGTATACAGTGCTCTAATTGGACGAGATTCAGCTAAGGAAGTACAGTTAAAGGTCCTTTTCTACCGTGCGCCTGTAGCTCTTCAGAATAATTTCTTTGTCCCCCGAAGCTGGTGCCTGTTAAACAACAGGGCCAAAGTTACAATCCTGCCTGTTTCCTGGTGCTGGGGAATGAAGAGCGTCGCATTGGGAGGAGAGCCTGGGATCATGTAAACAGCAGCCCAAGGCCCTGACCATTCTGCTCCCTGACAGCAGCGGATCTCGCTTTATGTAGCTGAAAATACAACCCCCCCTCTCCACCATCTTCTGTTACCTGGCCTTCCTGCTAAGCAGTTTTAAATATTTTCACTAAATTTATCAGGAATTATGCATAAATGACTCAGAGCCGTCATCTGCCGTTACAATAACAATGTTGAATGTAGGCCTTTAATTAGTATCTAGGTTGTTTTAATTATATTAATGTTCTGTCCACACTACACAGACACGGGTGTTTGACAGCTGAATCGTCTGGGCCACAAACAATTGATTTATTTCCCTTTTGAACTGGTTGTGGTAATAGCATATCCCAGTGGCTTCAGAAAGATAAATATTTTCATTTTTTGTCAGTGTAGAAAAAAATGAAAATCAATACACAGTTTGCCATTCTCCAAGTATAGGAAAACATTATTAAACATTTTCGATGGAATCTGATTCTCCTAAATCGCTTCTTATCTTTGCATAAACAAGAGTGTTTAGTTGATTATGAATTAAGCAGTCAAAGACAGAAATGCACAGTATGAATTTCCAGTTAAGAACTTATCTATTACTTGTCTCTTAGGTAAGTACCATCACCAAATTTTTTATCTAAAATCCCGGAATTTTTAAGTGAATAAAAACTAACACAGACAGACACAGGCTTGCTATTTAAATGTGACAAAGATGAGCTTGCTGAGGAAAAGGTAATTATTCATGTCGGATCACCCTATACGAGCACTATTGTACAAGTGGAAAGCCCACACACTCAAGGACTAACTGGAGCGTAATAAACGCTGCCATTTTGTGCGTAAGCGGGGATCAGGGTTTCACCTCTGGCTGTCAGCCAGCATTACAGCACGGGGCTGCTGGAACAAGGAGGTTTCCTAGAGCTGCGGAACCACGGCTAAAGGCTGCTGCTTGTTGTTGTGAGCAAATACGCGGCAGCGGTAGAAGCCAGGCGGCAAGATGGTCGCTTAATGGTGAGACCTCATTGTGGAGTGCGGTGAACGTGGCCCCGTTTCAGAGAGACAGCTGTGCTGCACAGAGAAGAATCGGGGACGTCTACCGTCCGGGGATTCACCGGGCCTTTCACCCTCTTTGCGATGCAACTCTTAAACTTCATTTTGCTCAGGCAGAGCGAAGCAGGTCAGCTAATGGGGAATATGCAGCAGCGGCCGCAACCTCTGTGACACGGAGAGGCGCTGCGTTTAGACACCAGCGTCTCCGAAGGCAATCACCACGCTCCGCGGATGCACACGGAGCTATAAAACAAGCAAATAACACCTGTCTGGGCCACCCTTTGGGACGTGGCTGGAGGTCGCTCCGCGACGCTCCGGCGGGGCCAGCAAGGCGAGCAGGTTTCCTCCTGCAATTCTCCTTCTGTCTGGCCGTCACCTTTGGAGACACGGCGCTTCCAGAGGTGCCCCGGGTGTCACCGCGGACACAGAGTGCACTAACAAGCACCAATCGAAACAGCCCCGAGCGCAAAGGGCTAAACGGCACGCTCGGGCCCACGCGGCCGACCCCGGCTGACCCCGCACCCCCCAACTGTGATCCTCATTTACAAGTCGGTCACCTTTGCAACAACTGGCATTTACAAGGGTCTATATCAAATTTCTGTCATAGGAACTGCACTAAAAGCCAAGGGATCATTCTAATAAAGTTCTCCCAGTCCCTAGATCCATGACTTTGACATGTGGGTTGCGAGTGCATGACCTGTATTAGAAAACAATACCTGCTACATAAAACTGAACACAGGGATATTTAGCTGGAGGCTCATGCAAGCGTCAGATTGAGAACGGATGATGTGGCTGAATTCCTCCATTTCTGAGCCCTGCTTTTCTTTCTTTGGAGAATAGGTATGCATCCTTGTATCATCTACCACATCACATTCATACATCTGTGGATCCAGGCTTCATAAATGGAGGATATATCTTTGAAATTTAAATTCTCCTACTCTCTTTCTCTTTATATATGTGTGTGTGTGTTTTTTTTTCCCCAATTTCTTAAAAGACAACTATTGTTATTCATTTATATTCTTTTATATTAATTTATATTATATTCATTTAATGTAGTCTCTGAGAAAATAGGGAATGAAAACCCTGTTTACTTTTTTTTGAGAAAAAAAAACAATTACCTTGAAACTGTCTGTTTAATAAATGAATTTGTTTTTAGGATTCTAATCCATTAGGTCATTAGCGAGCTGAAAAGCCAAACCCCATCGTTTTTAGGTTTAAATGTTAAGCTTGAAATTACAACAATTAACTGTATCTAATTCAACTGTGTCATTTTTTCCCCTAAATATCCTAAATTGGTGCAGTGTGCCAAGAAGCCCCCAGATCTGCATTCACAGCAGTTAATAGTTTATAACACGCCAAACGTGTCAGTCAGTAGAGGCGTGACAGGCGACAGAAGTGCATTGTTGTCAGCCGCCTTTCCCTGGCATATGTGCGGAGCCTAACAGAGCTGTTAGCTGTTACTGCAGAGACGTCTCAATAAAAGTGAAAAAGAGGATTCTGGCACTGACCTTCTGGCAAATTCTAAATGCCCCTAATAGGGGTGACATAATGGTCCATTTTATGGCTAATCAAATTCCCACGGAGCTAAAGAGCCGTAAAGAACCCAGGATCTGCGTTTGGACAGGTGTTGGCCAATGTTCGGCCGTTTCCCATTAAATGGCTATTTTGTTATCGTGGTGGAAAAAAAAAAAAAAAATCATATTTTTATTTGATTTTTATACTGCTGCACACACAGCGCAATGGTCTACAACCCAGCTGGACATTTGGGCCCCTGAATTTCAGCACTAAGCTGAACCCCTTTGAGCACTGAAAAGCCAGAGGCACATGTCAACAACGGACAGTCATTTTATAATACACTTGTTAAAGTGATTGCTACGTGGCACTTACAGAAATGAGGGGGAGTTCCTGTGATACCGAATCGGCCGCATAGGAGGGAAAGGGCCAATTATTACGAACTTCCCCACAGTGTTAAATCTTCTATAATGGCATGTGTGGAACAGCAGTATTACATTAATGTGCATTACAGATGCTTTTCAGCGAGCGACACTTCCGGAAATCCAAGTTTTATTGCGTTCATTTTTAACACACTATCTTGTGAAAGTGTATGGAGACACACACACACATGCATACATATACACACACACACACATACAGGCGCACACGCACACATACACACACACACACATACGTACATACACATACATACATACACACACATACGTACATACACATACATACACACGCACGCACGCACTAATCTTTAAAGAAAGACCCAGATGCCTGCCACAACAGGCTCACATCGGGGTCTGACAGAGGGGGTTCAATCCCCGGTCAGTCGAGGCGGTTGAAGATGAATCTGTGCACAGGCCGGGCTCTGTGTGCAGGTGCCCTCGCGATGCCCCGCACGCTTTCATCCCCGTCCACTCCCACGCGGCCCCGTCGGCCCCGCCTGCAACCCACCAATCAGGGCACAGGGGGGTGGCGGCTCGACGGGGGCACATCAAAGCGTCCTCTCGGCGCGAGGCTCAGGGCTAATGCTGTGGCACGACAGAGAGGAGCGGAGAAGAAAGTAAAAAAAAAAAAAAAAAAAAACTCCAAATGGAGCCTTTCTTGCAGAAGGGCACCCAGAGAACAAAACCCTTTCATTCTCCTCAGAGCCCCCCCCGTATTATACCAGCCTCACATACAGCCACCGAGATGAGGTTTCAGGCGCCTTAGCCAAAGGCCCCCTTGAGTGTATGAACAAGAGGGATAATTTAATAAAGAAAATCCAATCTTCCAGTTTGGAGAACAAAGTTGGTTTTGAATGAGGCCTGCATGTCTCCTTTTTCTTTTTCAAATGATCATTTCATAGCTGCAATCCAAAGATCCAGATGCCGTGTGTCTGAGGCTGGCCCCCGTGCGACGGGCGGCATGGGCCGCAGTGGTGAACGGGCCGTGCCGGTGGGGCACACCGCGAGTCCCCCCAGCAAGCGTGCACCGGTGCCTTTAGAAAAAGCATGCAGGGGGAAATGGTCATGGGAACCAAAGAATGGGGGTGTGTGGACCTTGGGTTCCTGTCAGTAACACACATTGACAGTGCTGCGGGTCACGCTTAAGGACAGTAGGTCAGGTGACAGCACAGCACAGCACGGCACGGCAGGAAGGTGACTGACAGGGACGTGGATCGAGGGAGCATGCCCTCAGCCAGGAAACAGGGAGCAGGTTTCCATCATCTCAAGCCAAATGTCACGCATTTCAACAGGAGAGTTACCTCTAGAGCCTTTTCTATTCCTAATGAAATAAAATCTGAATAACCTATAAAATATTCAATAAAGATACTTGAGAGGCATTTAAGATTTAATATGAACAAAAAAATGTCACTTAGGAAATGTCACCATTCCTCAGTCTCTGCATAGTCTAATTTCACTTCTACCTAAAAGAACAAAGCATGAGAACTGCAAAAAAACACACTGAAATACGTGTATGTACGTACAAATCCGCACAACAAATCAAATATCTAAACTGGAAAACCGTGTGTACTCACTGATACCATAGACATGACATTTTAAACCATTATGCTAACAAGTTGAACAACAGTACAAGAGCGATTCTAACCTGTCCCTATTCTCTGCTATGTCTCATAAGCAAATCAGAGAGAATTTCAGTCAAAACTAATAATTGTTTCTAAAAAGTTTGATATTAAATTAAAATAAGCGATTGTTTGCATGTGTAGAGGAAGAAAGCCAGCTTGGGTAGAGAATGCCTTCCAGTCGGAAAGCTTGATATGAGTGCGCCGCAAAAGGGATGAGGTATTTACTTACACGGGCAATGTCAGTAAAATCAGCCGCTATCTTGTTTGTGCCGTTACAGAAACACAAAGTGACATCCATCTTTCCTCCAACGACCCGTGTGAGGATTTAACAATTCCCCGCTTGTTGTAAACATTTCAGAGCATAATCTGAAATTGCAAGCTGGTCTTTTACAAAATGGCCTGGTTTTGATTTTACAGTGTCTTTTCCAATCCTGTCCCTGCTGGGAGAAACAGGCTAGCCGGGGATCGATACGGAAATGCAGCGTAATGACAGAGCAGTGCCTTACGCTGTTATGTACAGATGAGAGTGGGACAAAAGAAGATTGCTGAATTCATGCTTACTTCAAGACACTTAGAAGCAGCTTTCCCCTCAGCATGAAGAAAACGAGAGCGCTCTGATGCTGATAAATAGTGTTTGCACTGGTGGAACACCACAGTGAGACATCACAAGGTCATTCTCTTAAATTCATGAGTTGTTCGTGCAGGATAATGGATAAACAGACCACACCCCAAACTACTGACTGATCCTCTGACCCTACTGACAACCTCTGCACTTGGTCCTGCGAGGTGGTGAGGAGTAAATCACTATTACTTGCTGTGCCACTATTTGCATTAGTGGAGAAATTAGGCAATATTGATGGGAACCAGTAATCAGGAGGCTGGGGATTAGGCTTAGGACCATATGTTTGGGCCTAGAGTAACAGGAAAATGGATTTGATTTGGGTTGCTTCCCTTTGAGTAATAAAACAGATGAAATACACTCACTGGCCACTTTATTAGGTACATCTTGCTAGTACTAGGTTGGACCCCCCTTTTCCTTCAGAACTCCTTTAATTTGACTTAATTCTTGAAATATTCCTCAGACTTTGGTGGATATCTGTCAGCTGCACCTTAATGATGCAAATCTCCTGTTCCACCACATCCCATAGGTGCTCTGGTGAACTGAAATCTGTTGACTGTGGAGGCCATTTGAGTACAGTGAACTCAATATCACGTTCAAGAAACCAGTCAGAGATGATATGAGCCTTGTGACATGGCGTGGTATCCTACTCCAAGTAGCCATTAGAAGCTGAGCACACTGTGGTCACGAAGGGATGGAGATGGTCAGCAGCGATACTCAGGTAGGCTGCGGCATTTAAACGAAGCTTCAGTTGGTGCTGAGAGGCTCAAAGTGTGGCAAGAAAATACCACCCACTCCATTACACCACCAGCAGCAGCCTAAATTGCTGATTCAAGGCAGGATAGATCCATGCTTTCATGTTGTTCACGCCAAATTCTGAACCTACCATCTGAATTTTGCGGCAGAAATCGAGTCTCATCTGACCAGACAATGCTTTTCCAATCTTCCATTGTCCAATTTCGGTGAGCCCGTGCCCACTTTACCCTCAGTTTCCCTGCTGTGGTCCATCTGCTTCAAGGTTCGATGTGTTGTGCATACAGACACATTCTTTTGCATACCTTGGTTCTTCTCCATTCTGGTGTTTGATGTGAACAGTAACCATGTTTCTGGTTTTTTTTCTCATGATTTTATACATAGTGCTGCTGACATGAGTGCGGCTGATTAGATACTTGCTTCAACGAGCAGTTCAATGGATGTACCTAATAAAGTGGCCAATGATTGTAAGTCCACAGTTGGCTTATTGATTCCTCATTTCATATACATCAAATTAATGTCATTACTTGTGCTATTATGCAAATTACACAGAATATTTGTCACAGTGACAAGCTGGTCATTAAAATGACCAAGTTACTACATATTTCAGACAGGTAAGAAGAGAAAGTCATGACATTTAACCTAAAATGGCATAAGAAGTTACAACACAAGACAAGACCATAATCCTTGGAGCAGGAAAATGTTATGTCATCCAGCAAGTTGCCAGAGTGCCATATAAAGGGCAGACTGGCATCTTGCATTAGCCTCCGTTCTGTTTGCTTTGCTGGCTACGGCTCAGCGGGCGCCGGTCTACGGGTCCCCAGCATTAGTGTCAGGGTGGCGCTGTTGCAGGCCTGCCAGTGCCGCGGGGGGAAAGCGTGCCCCAGAGGACGTGTACCACCTTGGCGTCCCGGCTACTGAGGACGGCGCGATACCCAGGTCGCTGACTTTGGCGGGAAGTGACCTTCCCCGCCTCCCGGCCAGTGGGCGTGCGAGCGACGGCTAGTTGCTGAGTACGGCCTATCACTCTTCCCTCATTGTTTGCTGAGGTGACAGCTGGCATCGGGCGATTTGTAAAAGCCCTTTAAAAACATGCAGGGCCTCCATCCCCAGCTACATTAAAGTAATTAGCTGCCAAGCCAGTGGAAGGCACTCCCCCCGCTGCGTGCCAGCGAGGCTCCGGATTGAAGCTGCCGTCCTGTTTGACACATCTGGGCATGGGAGAGTAATGAAAACAGCTGCTTCACCACATATGGCAAAGCCAGAGCTGGCAGTGTGGCAGTGCCTCGTGCCAACCTCGGGCAAATTATCCGTCATTAATCCCGGGATCTGAGCGGCATATAAGCCACTGCTAATCGAAACATCTGGGGGTCTGGGTGGAAGACGTGTCTAAGCTGGGGGAAAAAAAAAAAACATGGTTAAAGCTGGTCAACAAAGAGCCAGGGCAGATCGTGTTAAAATCACAGAGGGCGGAGAAGGTGCCTGGGCCTTTAGACGTGAGCAGTGCTGTAAAGCACAGGGAGCAGACTCGTGTTTTGGGGCACTGGAGTGCAGCCTAAAAGATTTAAGCGCAACGGGGAAAAACGCTCTCACAGCTGCGGGCCTGAATCTTCTGGCTTGGTGAATTAGGACACTGAGGAAAAACCCATGAGATTTACTGAAGACTTTTCTTGTTCCTTTATATTAGAGCGTCTGGAGAGGCTACATATATGTGAATATTTAACATGCAGTAAAAGAGCAATATGAGAGGGAAATGCCCTGGTACGGAATAGCCAGCCAGATAAAGGAAGAACAAAAGAGGGTGACATCCTGTAAGGTGACTCCCAGAAAGCATCATGACGGATGCATAGGGATCTCGTTGAATGTTTATATCAGACACAGAGACTCCAGTCATATGAAAGATCCACCTTAAATTACTGACTTTTTGTGAATGAAATTTTGCACTTACAATGTAGACTCAGGTCGTAGACAACTGAGATTAGAAAAGACGTTGGCTTAGGATGAAAAGTATGGATCACATTTTGTGTGAACTCTTTCCACCTATTAGATACGCGTATTTCGCTTAGAATAACGAAGGATAAAAACACTTATGTATGTTAGGTCTGGACAGGAGAAGCCTGAAGGTTGAACCTTAATGAATATATATTACTGGGTCTCATATATACACGTATGTGTAGAATTTTTTTTTTACAGTACATACTGTGTAAAATGTGAAAAAGCAGAAAGCAATGATTTACAAATCACATAACCCCATATTTAATTGAAAACAGAACAAAGACCACACGTGCAGTACTAAAAGAGAAACGACAAATATATGCTGAATCTGAAGCCAGCAACACATTACATAAAGGTTAGATTAAGTGGGACGGGGGCATGTTTACTGTCTCGCATCTCCTCTTCTTTTAATTACACTCTGTAAACGTTTGGGAACGGAGGAGACCAGTTGCTGGAGTTTTGAAAGCGAAATGTTCTCCCATTCTTGCCTGATATAAGTTTCAGGATTTTCAAAGGGTGACGGGTCTGGACTGCAGGCAGGCCATCTAGCACCTGGACCATTCTACTATGAAGCCACGCTGTTGTAATACACACACAATGTGGGTTGGCATTGTCTTCCTGAAATATGCAGGGTCTTCTCTGAAAAAGACGTCTGGATGGCAGCATATGCTGCTCCAAAACCTGTGTATATCCCTCAGCATTAATGGTGTCTTCCCAGACGTGCAAGCTACCCAAGCCATGGACACTAATGCAGCCTCATAGCATCACGGATGCTGGCTTTGGAACTGTCCACTGATAATGAGCTGGATGGTCCCTCTTCTTTCGCCTGGAGGACGCGATGTCCATGATTTCCAAACAGAAATTGAAGTTTCGATTCATCAGACCACAGGACAGTTTTCCATTTTGCCTCAGTCCATCTTAAATGAGCTCTGGCCCAGAGAAGTCGGCGGCGTTCCTGGATATCGTTTAGGTTTCTTCTTTCCATGGTAGATTTTCATCCTGCACTTGTGGATGCAGTGATGAACTGTGTTCACAGACAGCGGTTTTTGGAAGTGTTCCTGAGCCCATGCAGGGATTTCCACTATAGAATTGTATCTATTTTTGAAGCAGGGTCGCTTGAGGAACCAAAGATCACCGCTATCCAGTATTGGTTTTCGGTCTTGTGCCTTGCGTACAGAGATTTCTCTGGATTTCCTGGATGATATTATGTACCACAGATGATGAAATTCCCAAATTCCTATTACTTTGCAATATCACATTGAGGAACATTGCTCTTAAATTGTTGCACTATTTGCCAACGCAGTCTTTCACAGAACCTGGTGAACCCCTCCCCATAGTCACTGCACAGTGCAGTGAACCCCTCCCCATATTCACTGCACAGAGACTCTGCCTCTCAGGGAGCCTCTTTTTATACCCAATCATCTGACGGGCCTGTTGCCAATTAGCCTAATTAGTTGTCAGATATTCAATTGTGTGTTTTGTTTTAGCATTTACACAACTTTTCCAGTGAACTTTTTTGAAACATGTTGCTGGCATCAAATTCAAATTGAGCATATATTTGTCATAAAACAATAAAATTTGTCTATATGTCAATAAGTCTATTTTCAATTATATATGGGTTTATATGATTTTCAAAGCAATACATTTGGTTTTTATTTACATTTTGCATAGCGTCTCAACTTTTTTGGAAATGGGGTTGTATTTATATGTGTTTATGTGTAAATTATATAATCATATACATATAGTATGTCATACATGTAGCATGTCATACATGTAGCATGTCACACATGTAGTGTGCATATTTGCCATGCACGTGAATGTATGCCTCCAGCACCTCCCCTATGACACCAACACATTATCCTGATTCTAATTCCAGCAAGGGAACCTTTTGTGCAGGATTAGAATTTCATTTCTTGGCCTTCCTGGACATCGGATAATCATAATAAATCCATAGGCAGCAGCCCTTCTACCGCAGCACCGCCAGTTGACGCTGAGCGTTTGACTTTTAAATACCGTCATCTTTTGAAATCCATACATGGCAAACTTTTGCCCAAAATCAATGCTTAGATAAAATTTGATTAGCTCCAAATTGCCCTCACATTTGTTTCTGCATTTGTCTATCGCGTGTCCTTTTCGCTCATAGGCTAGCCTGTTAAACCCTAAGCTACAAATTCCCTCAGAAAGTCTGTGACATTCAAATGTCCTTTGATGTGTCTTTACCAAGCAGGGAATATTAACAGTAATAGTCATTCCTTTTCTTAATGCTTTTCCGGGGGATCAATAGCTCTTAAATGCTACAGTGGGACAATTAAAAATAAAAGGGGTAGCTTTAGTCTAAATCAGATTATACATAGCTGCCCCTAGCTGGCCCTCAAAAGCACAGTATGATTTCATCTCCAGACATCACATCGAGCGCCTGGCCTAAGAGCAGCGCATGCATATGCAAGTGCTCCGCGTTTGTAAGAGGGGCTGTGCCCACCCTGCCCCCATAGGCAGCCGTCAAACTCCAACACCTCAATGCTTTGTAAGGAACAGCATGTTTTAATGACGTACTGCATTAAAAGTAATTATTTAAAAATCAATTAAAAACTGTATATGTAAAACAAGACGTGTCAAAATGTAGAGTAACAAAATTAAATACAACCATGAAGTGTCACAGTGGCTCACTGGATAGCGCTAATGCCTCACGCCTCTTGGGTTTGAGGCTTCAGCCCCGCCTCTGCTCCTCACTGGTGTTCTGTCCAGTGCATAGCCCTGCTTGGTGTCCCAGGCTGCATGGGATAAGCTCCACGCTCCCTGGAGCTCTAACAAGGAAAAACAGTTGGAAGATGGATGGAAGAGAAGGAGCAGATCTGAGAAATATATCCTCAGGTAGTGTTTCAATATGTATAAGGCGTTCTCCTGATAATTCTGCACGGCACCACAGAGTCTTTAACGGTTTGCTGGTCAATTTCATTGCTGTGCCACTCTTTGAGCTACAGCAGTACGAGAGGTAAACGTTATGTTGTGAGTATGCGGGGATCCCTGTGGCTTTTGTCACGTTGTCAACTGCGGTACTGTAGCACATCTGTGGAGGCTAACCTTGTCGCAGGCCCGTTTCAGATGGAACCCACGGATCTGGCATGATTAGCTGCTGACAGCAGCAGCAGCCTGGCAGAGCTGTGCGCTGGAGGGCGTTGAGGCGCCCTGTCCGCAAGGGGCTTTATCCGGCGACGACATGATGATCTTTCATGTGTAAAGCACACAGGAGGGTGTTGGCACCATTTTGTGCCTGTCGTACATTCCAAAGGTCAATTAATGAATCCGGGCAGCATACTGCCCATATGTACAATGCGCACTGTCCATACACACTGTCCTTACACACTGCCAATACACATATGCATTATCCCCATTCTGACCATACACACTGTCCATGCAAATAGTACAGTCATGTGCATGCTATGCATTGCCTCGATTCTGGCCACGCACACTGTCCATGCATACAGTATAGTCATATGCACGCTATGCACTGCCCCCATTCTGTCCACACACACTGTCCATGCATACTGTACAGTCATATGCACGCTATGCACTGCCCCCATTCTGGCCATACACACTCTCCATGCATACTGTACAGTCATATGCACGCTATGCACTGCCCCCATTCTGTCCACACACACTGTCCATGCATACTGTAGTCATATGCACGCTATGCACTGCC
>JAODLC010000021.1:12319662-12340617 GCA_026781145.1 Hippopotamyrus pictus
CGCACTCCTTTCTTTCCCTTGCTTCTCGCTGGCACTGAGTAAGGACAGTGCGTGTGCGTGTGTGCATGTGCGTGTGTGTGTTTTCACACCAGCTGCAAAGGGCCTCGCAAACACGGCCTGATGAGATGCGACAGCTCAGTATGCGCCTCCCTGGCACTGACAGCTGACAGATGGATACCACTCACACAGCGAGGGGGGAGAGAGAAGAGAGGCACACAGAGAGAATTCCCCCCACCCCCCAGGGATGATTCCCCAGCATTACTCCCTGTTCATAGGGGGCAACATTTGATTGAGTTCTGCTGAGAATAATAAAGCCTCCTAGATCAGACACCCCCACCCTCAGGAATGTTATGATCCCCCCCTCTCCATTTTCTCTGTACATGCCCTTCAGAGTTTATTCTCCATCC
Organism: Hippopotamyrus pictus; assembly: GCA_026781145.1. NCBI lineage: Eukaryota > Metazoa > Chordata > Actinopteri > Osteoglossiformes > Mormyridae > Hippopotamyrus > Hippopotamyrus pictus. Next base: position 12,320,070 of record JAODLC010000021.1, read on the forward strand.
TCGGAGCACCCTGGAGCTGACAGGGAAATTGAAACAGACACCCCCCCCCCACCTGTGAACACCACCCACACACCCACCCACATCATCACATGGGGGGCCAAACCGAGGGGCCACCTCTCCTTAACTTTGTTCATAGGACGTCGAGGTGAAAAAGACACTGTCTGGTCAATGTTCAGTGGCTGATGTCTTTTTGGACTCAGTAACATGTCAGAGTATAGACCCGCCATTGGCTATTACCCAAAGTAGTGCCTGAATTTTTGGAGACGTGTGATGAGGTCCCGGAATTGCCAGGGCTCCGGAACGCTGAGCACCGGAGAATGCTGCGTACACGTGACCCAGCTCTGTGTCGTCACGGTGACAAAGAGGCCAGAACCTTCACCTGCTCTCCTTCAGGGAGGCTAAAGGCCGTGGCCCCAGTGTCTCACTCCCGCAGCTCCAGCTAGAAAAATCAACCCCCCCCCCGTTTTCATTGATGATCATAAACCACGGAACGCAGTCTTCCCAACGCATGTACATGACTCATCTATAATTTTAGTACTTCCCAGAATTGCATGAATATACACGCATCCTGGCCATAATTATTGTGTAATTTAAGAAAATATGGCGTTCTCTCCATTTGGTGCAGTCAGTAGGAAGAAGTTGGTGACAGCCTTCATTAGCCCCTTTCAGATGGCTTCCCCATTTTTACTGTAGCCCACACGTGTCACTCCCCTGGAAATAATCTCATCCAGTACGAGGTCGTACGGGGTGGGGGGGTAACTGGAAGGCGGGGCTTGGAGCTTTTCCCAGTAAGCACAAGGGAAAAGACATGGGAATCCTGGACAGGGTTCCAGTCCATCACAAAAAATAACAGGCACGCATATAAATACAATCACACTATGGGCAAACTGGGGAGAGCTAGCTGAACGGCTGAATGCTATAGGAGGAAAGCCATGTGAGACGTCACACTACTCACAATGCTACTGTGCTGCATTTTTCCACAAAAAATTAAACATTATCATCAAATCATTTAAAAATCAGAGTGAAAGAGCCACTGAATTCCACTTAATGGAATTAAGTCGCGGCAGACAGCAAGCCAAGCTAATTTGTGTAAACAGAACCTTGTTAACAGTAGTAATCAATTTAAAACAACAAGCTGTTTATTTAATTATGAACAATGGAGTTCTTTTTAATTGAGGTGTAGCCAGAAGCAGGCTGCAGGGGAAACCCAGACACCTCCAGTTTGCCATGTGCTGTTTGTCTCATTGTGCCATGCTTCCTGGTCATATACCCTTTAATTGGTCAGGTGATTCACAGACTATTGCCTCATGGGAGTTGTAGTCTAGCTGTCATGTTGCTTTTAGCTCACTTGCCCAGTCTGGCCCTTATGTACTGTCATAAACAGGGGATATTAAGACCCAGCACCCAGGGACGGTATCACGGCTTTATCAGGTGTGGCTTGGGTCAGCCTGCAGCCTCAGTCAGCTATTGGGCGGCAGCGTCACACTGCTTATCAAGGGAGGATCATGTCAGGCTTTGCAGAGACTGACAGCAGACAGTGACCTGTTAGCGCTCGCTGATAGCGTCGGCTTCCTATCCGCACCAGGACGGCTGGCTCTCGCCAGTGACAGTCTCAGGGGAAATTCCTGCCGCCTGGGACCCCCCCTACTTATGGAGCAGCTCGTACCTGACGACACACACGTTTATGTTTATTTATACCCCTCACGCTATTGGCCAAAATCTGCCAGACGGGCAAAACGAGCATTTAAATAACACGCCTCAAAACGTGCTGCAGCACCCCACAGAAAAACCATCCTGTTACCAAGAGGTGGGTCACTCCTTATTCCTTATTTTTAATTGGGATCCAGAGTGCTGGAACAGGAAGCATGGCAATAGCATCTCTGTGGAGTCACATGACATGGATAAAGGCCGCGGTCACGTTCCGCTCACCCTACATGCTAAAGCGCTGACCGGCTTCTGTGACCAGACCGAATACGATGAAATGATGCCTTATTTGGCATTTGCACACGTACACTGGAATGTATCCCATCATGCTCTCTTCTGAGACGTACAGACACATATATATGCAGTCGAGAGCAAAGCCCGGGGTTTGAGAACAAGGTCCACCTGTTTAAACAGAACAGCGCCCCTAGAGCATTTCGCTGGGAATACGCAGGGAAAACAGATCCCAGAACTCATTCGCATTGTTCGAGGTTGACGAACAGAGTGTCGTTAAACGTGCTAATGATCTGTAAACAAAAGATGTCAGTAATGTGTCTTTTTTTTTTTTAACAAAAGCCTCGTGTAAAGGTTGGCACAGGCACCCGAAGAATGAAATTTCAGAATGGAAGGCAGAAGTTTGCCATGTACCAGCGCACGATCCAGGAGAGTCACGCATGCTGCGTGTCACTCAGAGGTCGCCACAAACACCAGGCTCAGCCCTCTGTATTTACAAGCCGTGCTGTGAGCAGCCCTTTGGGTTTGTATAGCAGGATCCTGACTGGTGTGCCTCGGCTTAAAGTGAGCCCCTTTGTCGGCTGACTAACAGCAGCTTTCCCCGTGGATCTAATCATACCTCAGCAGCCATTTTTTAACCAATAAATTTCCAGTGGCTCAGTTCGTTTTTGTCCAGTAAATCGGTGACCACTGGGCTACGAGCCCAGCGTGCGAAGGGATGGGACCCAAAGAGTCCTCCGTTCGATAGGGGCGGGGGCTCGGGGGTGCAAAATGTGGATGAATTCTTTTTACATTCAGACCAAGACGTTGGTTCTCACAGATACATCTGAGTAAAGAGGGAGCGCGATTTGCAGGCAGCGTCGCAGTGTCGTCCCGCCAGCTTCCGGCTGCAGCACAAAATCAAGGATTAGAATCCGTTTTCCTTCAAAGGCGGCGCCCCTGGCATCCTCGAAGAGCCGGGGGCCCCAAGCGCTCCCCTCTTTCATCCAGGTTCCATTTACTGCCACCTGAAATTGCCTCTTTCATGTCTCATGGCAGCAAGTGAGGCACAACGTCTCCCTGGAGACAGGCCATTGTTGCTGTGGCGTCAGAACACATTGGCAGCTGATGTGGCATCTGTGTACAGCTGTCACTCAGGCTGAGCCAGGCACTGATGCATCACATACTCTTGTGGGGGGGGGGGGGGGGGCATCGAATACAGGGCAAGGAGCAGCTGCCTTCACCTTGCTTCTGCTAATTTGCTGGGGCTTGTGTGCATGTGAGATTATACTGCATGTTCCTGTCTGTGTGTATGCATGAGTTTGCATGTTCGTATGCATGTGAGCACAGAGACTGCACATCTGCGTGTTCAGCTGGCCCTGCTTCCCAGTGACCCCCGCTGAGCATTTCCTCCTGGCTAAACAAACAAATGCTGCATGCCAATCGCCTCTTTCTTTTCAGCTACAAAGACATCAGATCTGCAGTACATTGTCTGAGAGGTGCACAGCTCACCAGGTTCACAGAGGAGATGCTGCGCTGTTGTGTCGGGGGCCCCAGCAGATTCAGTGGATGGAGGAGATGCTGCAGTGTTGCATCAGTGCTCCCAGCTCACTGGAGTGATGAAGGTGACACAGCACTGGTGCATTGGGGCTCCCTGGACATTGGGCTGGTGGGGGAGATGCTGCAGTAGTGCATCGGGGCTCCCAGCTCACTGGAGTGAGGGAAGAGATGTTGCACTAGTGTACTGAAACCCTCTGCAGGATAATATTTTGCTAAAGCTAATCATGGAAATTTCATAAGCCATTAATAAAAGAGTCAAAATGCATTTTTTGTCACTAGACAAAAGGACAAGAACATATTTTAACATATTGTCCTTGATGGCTTATTTCCTTTACTGTGCAGTTCAGTTTTAAAGGCTGCATCGCTCGCTGGAGAAAGGCGACATCATCACATAGCAGACTTCAGCTGAAACCTCTCATATTCCCCTCTGAGCTCCAGCTCTCCTGTGAGGAATGACGATGTCATCAACACTGGACCTAATTCTCTAACACAAGCAGTTTCCAGATCCTTGATAGGATGAAGGATGCTTGGTTTTCACAGTGGGGTTGGGAATTTGGGGTTTTAGACATCCCATGCAGGAGACGACGTCGGAAATTCCAAAAATAATCATGCGCGAGATGGTCGCGCAGAGACAGACAGCATATCAAACTGCGCCTGCCCTCCAAACAAGCCTTATTTTCAGTTCCTCCCATTTGTCATGCAACTGTGACTCGATCACATTCATATTCACATGCAGCAGTAGATATGGGGACGGGTGGCATAGGGATCCGTCCGAAGAGAATGTCACGCGGCGAGTCAGGTGACGCATCAGCGGTAAGAAACACACGCGGCGCTAAGACCCGGCTCCGACGCACCCCGAACGGCGGGGGATGAAATAAAGTCAGCTTCCTCCAGCCGTCCAAAATCACTGCGTTAATCAGTGTTCCCCCCCCCCCCCCCCCCCCCCCCCCCGCGTGTTTTGCCGTTTGGTCCCACCAGTTAAGAACCGTTTGAGATTTTTTACACTTCAGATTCTGCAGTACATTAGAAATCATGTTAGCAAATCGGCTAGTTCGCATTTAAGTGTTAACTGGCCCTAAGGGAGAGTCCAGTGCCAGCTTAAGTATATGGTCTTGTAACCTAAAGGAGTCCCAAAATAGCACTGCTGTTTCACCTTTGCTTAGGTTCTCAAGCTGAACTGCTGCTGTGAAATTGTTCAAAGTGTGCAAAAGTCGCAAGCTGGTTTTACTTCATGAATCAGACAAGCAATGAAATATAAATCAATGCAACAGCAATCGCACGCTCCATCTATACACATGCATTAAATGTAGCTGCCTGTAAACCTTAAAAGCTATCATCCACTTACTATTCAGCCATTAAATGCTTTGCTTGGGTACGTTGGCCAAAGGATAGCGATGGGGTCACAGGAGTGCCATGAAAAAGAATAAATCTGTAAAAGAATAAGGAAATAAATGCTGAATAAGAAAGTGAAATAAATACTAAGAAAAATAAAATAAGGAAATAAAATTAAAAGGATAAGAAAATTAATGTTTTTCTTTATTGTTTTTGCTTTGTTCCTTATTGCTTTTACTTTTACTGTTTTGCTTTTAATTTTACGGTATTGCTTTTAATAAAGGGACAAGCTGTCAATTAACTGGCTTTGGGCACGCCTTCCTGCCCAGGCTGAGTTGTCAGTTCCAGCACACGAGTCCTGCTTTGGACTTGTTTTCCGATTTCCAAATTTGTTCTCAAAACAAAAATGGAAAAAAATGGAACAAGCGCTCACATTAAACACACAACAATGAAAGACACAAGCGCTCACATTTTATCTGACACAACAGGCGTTACCCTCGTACATGACACGTTACTTGCGGAAAAGGTTTTAGTTAAATCGTCGTCACATTTTAATACCGTGCCATATGTTGAAACGTGGACACGTTTTACTAAGAGCACTTTCACACCGCAGAAACTTTTTCTGGAACTAGGGACTTTCGCCATGTTCACACCGCAGGAAATCGACTCGATCGTAGTTCCTTGGGCGCAGTTCCGGAACCCTTTTAAACTGGTTGACGACAAACATCGTGTTAACTTGGAAGTTACACGTACGGAAGTGCAGTAAAAGACAGACGTAATAGAGCATAAATTGAGCCGGTGGAATTATTTTTGTACCTCGATTACATTTTTATTGTTTCCATTGATACATTTTTTTGCTTGTGTTTCTATATTGCTGCAGCGGAAAATTTTATGTATAATCAATATACTTTAGCGTGATATGAAACTTCTTTATTCTGTGGAAAACGAAAGATCCATCTGTTGGCCAGATCTAAGAATAATCATGAACATATGTACATGTATAAATATATATATATAGAGAGCATAAATTATATACAAGTATAAATAAAAGCCCGTGTCCCGCTTTGATCGCTATCACCCAATATCTAACAAATAACTAGCTAACAAAACCACATACAGTGTAAACCGCTTCCACATATAGTTAGTGATCTCGTGTCTGGGTGAAACTGATCAGTACATGTGGACGATCATTATAACCGATTTTTCCCTTTGTGTCCATGTAATTGACATCTATATGTTTATTACGTGAATATAAGGCAATAAAACGAACAACGTCGCTATTTACTTAATTTTGTTGACTTTCAGAATACGGTATGGCGGTTTCGAACGTTTTTCAATTTACAGTATTGTACAAACTACTGAACTGTGTATAACTCAAATACACTAATAATCAGTTCGGTACGGTACATAAAATTGTAGTTTCGCTGCTTGTTTTTGTTAGTTTATCATAAGCTTTGATGAGTCTATATTTGTCATTGAGAGAAAATGGCTTTATTTTTCCCGCCATGTTTTCTGTGCACACAGCATTAGCATTAGGTAGCTAGCCAGAAGCAGACGGGTTACCGCAAGGCAAAGCAGGCTTATAAAAGTAAAGTAAAGAAAACACATCATATTTAAGTTACATGGCGTGCATTGTCCCCCAAGGTTTAATCCTTAAAGTACACGTTACAGGACATGTCTGTATTGTTTAGGTTTGTACTTATTAAGCAATAAATAAATTCTACCTTTTGTACTTGTACGGACACAGCGCAGTTATTAATGGTACTGGAAAAGTTTTGCAAGATGTCACAGAAGTGCATGTTTTCTTTTTTCTCGACCGGCAATTTTTTTCCCGCTCTATGTCCTTTTCGGGGCCAAGAAGGTCTAGCTGCAGACGCCTGTAGAGTGGAGATCCACCGGAAATACGTCACCTTCACAGGAAACACGTGATCTATAACGACGTAAAATGGCGCTCCACAGGAGACACGTGACCTCTACTCTGTTACCGCCAAGAGGGTTAGGGTTTATTCACCAGAATTTTCAAGGGGGTCTAGGTTTTTTTTTTATTATTATAACAATAATACAACAATGACAATAACAACAATGACAATAGCAACAATGACAATAACAGCAACAACAACAAGAGGGGTACATCTACAATAATGATATAAAAGAGGAATCCAGTTCCGCAAATGCACTCATAGTTCTGGTTGCTTTCCGGCTTAAGAGTCCTTGTAATGTTCCAAAATAATGTTTCAAATCCACCTTGTAATGGGAGATATTGGGCATTCTCGATGACCATTTATGAATATAGAATTTACCTAGTAATATTAAAAGATTTAGGGGGTCTAGCTGCAGATGCCTGTAGAGTGGAACTCCGCCCGAAATACGTCACCTCCACAGGATTCACGTGATCTTTAAGGACGTAAAGTGGAGCTCCGATTAGGGTTATTCGCTGTAACGCAGGGTTGAGGTCACGTGTCTCCTGTGTAGGTGACGTATTTCTGGTGGGCTCAACTCTACTGGCCTCTGCAGCTAGAGCAGGATTCATTTGTGCTGGATTTGACTACTCAGCCTGGGCAGGAAGGCGTGCCCAAAACTAGTTGATTGACTGCTTGTCCCTTTGAGGAAAAGCAAAGGTAATGGGTAAAATTAAAAATAAAAGCAATTCGCAAAATTAAAAGCAATACGGTAAAGTTAAAATAATCTGGTAAAATTAATAGCAATAAAGCAAAGCATTAGTTTTCGTATTCCTTTATTTTTAATTTATTTTAGTTATTAATTTATTTTTCTTAGTATTTATTTCACTTTCTTATTCTGCACCCATCTCGTTATTCTTTTACCGATTTATTCTTTTTATGGCATTCCTGTAACTCCATAGATAGCACATTTCTCAAGCTCAAGTTTAAAATGTACTTGAATCTGGAACATTCTGCTGCTAGAACTATACCGGGGAACTATCGCTGTTTATGTTGTCTTTCCATTCCCAACCAAATTTGACTCTAACTCTTTGAATAATGGATGGATGGATGTCAGAGCTCCATGGACCTCACTCTATATCTGATAAGAGGCTCATGGCTGACAGCACTGAAAAAAATGGAGATGGAGGAATTGCAATTATTAATGACTGTAGATTAATTTGGGGCAATTATCAAAGTCCAGTGATGTACCCTTAAGGTGGTAATTATAAGGCATGTCAATTAATATACAGCTCAAATTAAAAGTGTATTAATGTCATTTTGGCTGTGTTTTCATTTGTAATTAATGCTGAGCAAGGGATCATACCCCCGAAGAAGTTTCTGGAGTTCATGTGGTGAAGGAAAAGTGCACCATTCAGCTCTGACCGCTTTTTGCACATGGGAGATGGTCTGCTCAGCTTTGGGGTCAAGCAGCGCAATTTATGGCTGAAGTGAGGTAGTAGAATGTTCTGCCGAGATCACCATCCCCGAACCGCGCTATTACCAAGTAATGGGCAGGGACATTATGTGAGGTCACCAAGTGGTCCTTCTCATCCAGAAATAATATCGTGTTAATTAAATAACATTAAGTGCCTGAGTGCAATTACCCGGGGTTTGGTCAGAGGATGACAGGTAAGTAAATACTGCCTCATAGACAATGTTGGGAAGCTACTGCTCAATGTCGCTGACATTTTAACCTTGTGTGAGGGACTCTGATATACTATATTGGATCGTCACCCTCCAGGGGAAGAAAAAATGAGATGTCCCAACAGAGCCCCAACAAACGTGGCCCTTAATGAAAGTTCTGTACAATTTGCTCTTTGCCATCTTAACTGTGGTTATTACTGTTTTAAATGAATACATCTGTCAGTGTGAAGTCTTTCATTAGCTCCCCTCATTATGGCAGAGTATGGCACTCCCTCTGGACTTGCCTTTAACGTGATCATCTGCTGAAACACGCCTTAATGTTCTCAATTTGATGCTCATCTCAAAACAAATTTGTCTGAGGCAATTAAAAGATATTGCTAGGGAAACAGCCCCCCCCCATAAACAGAGTTGTTTTTCTGACATTAGCTATTCTCTTTTTAAAGAAGAGCACACCCGTATACATGTCATCTCTGCATTGTATGTTAATAAGAATGCCTGTACAGTGGAGGTCAAACACTGACTTTGCATATCAGTAATAAGCCATAAATATGTAGGCACCATATAACTAGAGAAACTTAATGTTAAATATGAAATAAGAAGCCTAAATGTTTAATGGCAATTTCAAAGAAATGCAATAATTTTTTGGCATTGACCAAAGCGAATGCCTTTTTGTTTTCCGGGTGCAATTTCATTTCCTCCTTTCCCATTCAGAGCCAGTAGTGGGCGTTTCATGCAGTTTTCAGCGATCATTTCAATGTATTTGCTTTTAAATAGCATCAAAGATTCTTGTCAGATGGAGGAATAGTCAATGAAAAGACTCTGCTCTAACGTAAATATCACACCAAATTCCTGCCGCATTCATGTGTCATAGGTGTTGATACAGAGACAAGAATAATGCTGATAATTTTGTCAGCCCATAAACTTTATTTTCCATGCAGTTCAAATAAAAAGAAATGACTTTTGGTGTCAGGGTAATTATTTTCAGTAAAACTAGAGTCCATGCATTCCTGTGAAGGTAATACAATTTCCTTTGGACACCTTGGAAATGATCTGTCAGTGGGGAAAAATAAGCTTAATATAACCTTTGTGAGGAATTTCCTTTTTAACATTCCTACCCTGGAAGCTACAAGAACAAGGCAGGGAACAAGCCCGGGTGGGGCGCCAACCCATCGCAGGGCTCACTCACACACCATTCACACACCATTCACACCTATGGGCAATTTGGCATGTTCTTGGACTGTGGGGGGGAAACCAGAGAACATGGAGTAAACCTATAAACAAAGCCTTAAGTGCAAAATCAAGAGAATTATTTTAAACAAAAGGCCATTTGGACTGAAACCGTTAATCGGACGTGTTTCTGCCTATTGCATACTGTGAAAATAAAGCTACCTTTTCATTGAAAGCCCAGTATGTATTCTGAAGATATATTTAAAATCTATAACATTTTATTATGTTCTGCAGTAAATTTATAAAACAGTTGTATTAAATCATTAAAATATGTATGTGTCTTTAATTAAGCAACATCCTGGAATAGTGTGTTATTCAAAGTTGCCCTCCACTATACAACAGTAATTAAAAGCCAGTTGTCTGTATTATTAACTCTATTAAGGCTAATGGGGTAATAACCGGCTTCTTACCAGCAGGGAAATTGCTTGTCTTTGTTTTTGAAGAGGACTGTTGCGGACGATGACCTATAGTCTCAGAGTTCATGAACTGAGAGCGGGCTTACAGAAGAAAAATGTAACCACATTCATTAACCTTTCTAAATCTGTACTAAGCTCTGTACTAATAATAATTTCTATCTTAGAAAAAAAAAACATTTTTCCAGAGTATGAAAATGAGTAGAATAAGTAGGCGAAGTGATCAGCCGACCGCCAACCGCAGCTAATGGCAGCATTAAATGACAGCAGAAGACGGTAAAATGCTGGTGTTTATGGCTGTTTTCTGAGTTCTAATTGCTGCTGAGCGCCTCAAAGGAGGATGTTTCATATAACTCAAGGCCCTGCTGGCCATATGGCTTTAACGCCCAGACTGGTACTCTGCCAGGGTCCATCATCCTAACCCTTCCTATTACACTTGCAAAATTACCCTTCATAACCGGAACGCAAAATCACTCTGTGGTCTGCGCATCAGAAGGTCACAAAAAAGCCTGCCAGCGTGTTTTAATGGCGAATGCTAAAAAAGCAAAGCGATCACACATCACTGGGAGATACCTGTCATGCATTTTAAAGCTAAGTATTCAAATCAAATCAGTTTGTAGGCTAGTTGGTTAGCCCTGATGATGACTGTCTGCAGGAACAGCATTACAGGTGCTGCCTTTCAGCTTTGCCCAACTTGTCCGTTGAGAAAAGTGGGTGATTTCGCTGACCAGAGGCTCTTTCAGTCTGAATTAAGGGATGCCCACCTCCTAAAAGATAAAATGAGGTGTGTGTGTGTGTGTGTGGGGGGGGGGGGGGGGGGATAGATTTTGGTTCAAAATGGGACTCAGATTCTTATTTCCCATTACAGGACGATCCTGTAACATATGGAGTGTGTGTCAGGTCTCTTCATCTGCTGTGCCCTCGTCTGATGTACGTGAGGCTGGTCGCTCCTGCTGCATCTGTGATTCTCTTATGTGACTCTTATGTGACTCTTATGTGACTCTTATGTGACTCGTCAGTCACGCATGTGCCTGCATGTTAATGTTTTTTCCTTCACCTTCGCTTACCCAGAAGCAGCCAGCAGATAAATGACACGGAATCAGTCCTCACTGCTGTTAAAATGGAGACTTTTTTTTTACAGCTTTTGTCTCTCTTTACTTTTGCCTTAATCTGTCTGTGAATGATAGACTTTCTTTTGAAATTATTTTCATAATTTGTTTAATGCCATTTCAGCTGCTGTGCATTACCTACAGCCAGTCCCACCCCCCAAGCTCCTGGATGCTGTTTCACCTGAATATGGGTCAGACCAGGACCCAAGAAAGATAGAAGATGCTGCTCATCAACAAGATCTCCCTAAGCAGTTCCCATACCTATTAAATTAAGCATAATACTGTAATAGTGTATTATAATGACATTATTACCTCACGCTGATATTATGGTGGATTTTGAGAATGATTGTGTATCTTTCTTGCTGAATCACATTGCTACATTGCTGAAATAATTAGCAGATGGTTTTCCTTAATGAGCAGGGGCCCATGGTATGCAATTCTGTGTTTTTTATACACCTTAATATTTCACCAAAGCAGCGCAGAAACGAGAAACAGATGAAGGCCTTTAGGAAACAACAGTGTTCCCCCTCCCCCAGTCAGGTGTGCACTGGGGTGCAGGCAGAATTTTTTGTCCACCATTTCAATCGCTATCCTGGGTACGCAGAGTTAGAGGCCTGTAGTTGGACCGTTATGTCTGCCATCAGTTTTCCTGAAAGACACATTTGAATTGGTGCTTGTTAAGTGCCTGTGTATTTGACTGTGTGCACTGTCATCCTGTCCATCCTGTCCCCGTGACTTGTGCTTTGGACTATTCCACTATGTGGTTAATTTGGAGACACAAATTGGACACTAACTGCACCTCTTTGCACTTTCGGAGGGAACCAGAGAACTTGGAGGGATCCCCCATTTCTCAGGGAGATCATATGGATTCCAAAAACCTCAACCCTACTGGTGCAAAGCAGCACACCCAACATGTCACCCAACAAACATTGGTGGTTGCTAATCACTGAAAGGACAAACCACTGTACAGACGCTCCTCACTTACCTGTTAACTGACCTCCCGGACTTACGACCAGCTCTCGGACCAGCCGGCAATGTACACTGTACAGACGCTCCTCCTCCTTTACTTGGTGAAGGATGATTGTATATTGTTGGCAGTAATTGACCTTTATTTTGGTATGTCATATCAGTTTCACTTTAGTTTGATGCATATGCTTTATATTGTGGGGTAGGGAATCTCCAGTAGCGCGTGAAGCACGGATGTGTGCCAGGTTAAAGTTTTGCTGTGTCTTATACTTTTCAAAAGCAATGGCTGTAGCACTTATCAGCCAGCTTGTTGTAACTTTGCTATGCTGGATATGAGATCTCCAGAGTCTTTTCTGTGTTTGGTTTATTAGATTCACTCACAGATTTTCACCTGTCACATACGGAGGAAACATTTTCCGGGAACAGTACACTGTTTATTACAGTATACAGTACACTACTGTATAAACATTTATAAATATACTAATAATGTTGTAAATGGTGCAAATGTGATATTAAACACTACTTAAAGATGGTTGACACAAACCCAGTACCAGTACAGTATGCTTGAAATATCAGTAAGGGGTGGCTTCTCGCTTATCGACCAATTCGCTTAACAACCTAGTGGTAGGAACGGAACTCGGTTGTTAAGTCAGGAATGTCTGTATAGCATTATAGTACAGTATCATAAAATTTAAGTAATTGTCATTGTAATTGTGTACTTGTACTTATAATAATTGTTACCTCTTCTTTTTAATGATCACATTAGCCCAATAGATATTGCAATGATGGATTATGCGTGTTAAAGTTTAAGAGAATTCCTTGCCATGCATTCATTGGTCTATCGGTCCATTCATCCACCTCTGTGCATACAGTGCAGGGTCATGGACACCAATCCTTATAAATTCAAGCTAAAATGTCTCCTCTAAACTGTTTTCATTTTGAGCTTAACTAGAGTCATCATAATGGTGAAAACTGAACAATATGGTTGTCATAACGGCCATCTGGAATTTATAAATGTATCTTCTAAGCCATTCATCCATCCAGCCTGAAACGTCTCTGAAATGCGCGTTCTATGGAGCTCAGCAAATTTACAGAAGCCGTCATGAAAGGAAGAACCCAGCATTTCCTAAAGGACTGCATTTATCATTATATAACTTTTGTTTTTTATTGCACTTTAGGTGCAGTGAAGTGCAATAAAAAGTAAAATCCTGAAATGGCTGATCCTCGCTGTGTTTTCACACTGTTGTTTGCCTTCTCATTTAATGGTGCAGTTTCCCAAAAGTACGCCGATGAACCTACAGCGTATTCAGACTGAAAACAGCTGTGAAGCACGTTCCACTCTAAACCATAAAACCATAAAACGCTAAAGTAATTATAAATAGACTTTTTCAGGTAGACATTTATTAAAAGGTTAGTAATTACAGGCTGATCTCTCCGTCATCTCATCACAGGATGATTCCCTGCTCTCCTCTCACACTGCCAGCATTTTTTTATTTAGCTACACAGTACGAGCTCACATCACTGTCACACGGAGTAAGTCCAACCAGCACCCAAATCTAAGAAGAAGATTCCTCATGTGTTTCTCTTCTTTCCTTTTTTTGTGCGATTTCATCAGAGGACTTAATTCTGATCTATGCAGAATGGATTAACGTGTCTGAGGGACAGGAGCTGGGCGTCCGGCGCCAATCTGCGCCTGTCAGGCGGCACTCCACATCGGCAGGGCCCTGATGGAATAAACGCTGGCTGCTGACTCCTCCAATTTCATGGCTCCCCTCAGCGTCACCCCAAGAGCCTTCCCCTAGATTGAGATATTTGCAAACTGTCATCTCCAATAAATATCTGTCTGAAGTGACGCCTCTTACGGCCCGCGGGTCTGATCTTAGGCGTTTCCGTTGATGTCCCCTTCGCCATCGTGCCCGCCTGGAATTCTTGGGGAAATGGCCGTCTTACGAGCGGATAGCCGAAGGAGAAGCCTGCCCACCCCTCCCCCCCCCCCCCGCCTCCAACACCAGCTCATCCCATCACTCACTGCCCACCACCCCTAAAGTTATTAGTTATCTGACACGTCCTGATCGCTGGACTCCATCAGTCAAGATGAATCCGTGTACCTGTCCGTGCGATGATACGAGCTGCGTCGGGGTGTCACGTCTGACACTCCCACAGAACCACGACACGTCCTGACGGATCCCCGCCACCAAATCGGGACCACATACAGCCGCATATCCCCCCCCCCTCCCCTCCCCAAGCAGTCCCCAGATAAGTACTACTGTGTTTGATTTAAATGTGTGAAAAAACTTGTGAAAAAAAAGTGAAATGTATTCTTATCTGCTAGTGCTGTGGAAAGGATAATCGAGTACAGCTTAAACTGATTCCCATCTGTTCATTTGTAGCAGAAAATGCCCTTCAGGGCTTTGAAAGTTTCTGTAATTAGCATCGACTATTTCCCCAAGTGGAAATCTCTTTACATTTGGACCCGCTGATACTGTTCTGATAAGAGGGCATTCGTGTTTTTGAAGAGCCTCTCTTAGCTAACATTACAGATTTGATTCCCTCAGGTAAAAAGGAAGTACTACTATCAATCCTAGATGTAAAATTAAGTTACAGTAAATACTCCAGTGTCAGTTCTGGACATTTTTGGATATAAAGCTGTTCTGTACATTAAAACATGAAGGTTTGAGTAAGTCATCACGTGTGTTACTATTATATTTACAGCCCAGTTTAAAATATTTCTCACTCTGCATTAGTTATTAGCTAATGCTAAAGAATGTGGTGTATAAAACAAGCACAAGACAGGTAGAATTAAATGATACTTCGACAAACAAATGCAAATGTTGTTTTCCTTATAGAGTTCAGCTCAAAATCTAACATACAAGCAAAATTTATATTTGTGGCTCATACATGAATATGGGTGTTTCTGAAGAGCATGCCTTTTGTATTTATACACGCCTCTTTATACACACGGTGACACTTTGGGGTCAGGAGTCGTCGGTCTCAGAAACTTGGCAGGATGCATAAAATGAGGTTATGAGAGACTTATCTGAGTGCGATGCCATAAAAGGTTCAGCCGGCATCCATTAAAGTTTCTGTGCCTTCCTGTCTTCCTCCCAGTGGTTAAGCTGTGTCACAGGCCTTTATGGACCAGCACCAGGAGATGCAGTCATATGATACACCCGGCCACAGAACCGGGTCATCGCTGTAATATCATAACCAAGTATTCACTATGTAGGCGTTTAAGATTTCCAAGATAAAACTGAAACACTATAGCCACTCATTTGCTAATATCATCAAATGATGTTACCAGGAACTGATCCTAACAGAACAGGATCCCATGCAGTCTGTGGGAATAATTTCCGACATTACAGCTAAAAACACATGTACCAGTTGTAAGGTTTGGCTCTTATCGGTACCTGTTAGCATTTCCATCTTCATTGGCAGTGCTGTAATAATTACAGAGCCAAAGAGGCCTCTTGAGTACCTACATCATCCTCAGAAAAAGCGGACACGAACATACTAGCATCCTGCTCCAAAGAGCCAGTCTTACAGCTCAGTGTCATTATTTTTTGACAGGAAAGAATTTTAAACATCAAAAAACTGAAACAGAGGTCCTAAGTTTGGGGAGATGGCTCCCATTTGGCGAATGTGAGAAAAGCGGACAGCACCATGAGAAGATGCCCAGAAGCACCTCCACTAACTTCCTAAGTCACAAATTGACTTGATTCCTGACCTGGCACAGAAGGGGTTAATCGGTCCCGGCGTCCGCCTTCCAAGGTGACAGTCAGGAGCAACTTATCAGTGCCAGTAAATGAGCCATAATAGCCCCACAGGAGAGCAGAGAAATGCCTCGTCTTTAAGCTGCCACAGTGTTTAGTGTCTCCTTTATTACATTCACAGCAGTAATGCGATATGTCACACTGTTGCTAATACACTTCTGCAGCCTGTCATCTGGCTGTAATGCTTATCAAGAGCGCACTGATGACTTACCCTCTTGTCAGGGGCAATTATCCCTGAAGGTGCCAGGGTGCGGGCTGGGAACATCATTACTCTAGGAGAGGTATCACATGGGGAGGCCGCCTCTCCCAGCAGCCTAACCCCCCCCCCCACGCAGCCGGAGCTGGGATGAGGCTCCACGCTTGGGCAAGGGCAGCATCTCTCTGCCACTCACTGGCAGACATTAGATCAGCTCAGCACTTGGAGTAATGGGCGAGGGCAAAAGACTTCCCTGGCTATGTTTCCTTAGTCACAGACTGATACATTCATGTGTTCATTGTTGGGGGCCACTTGTCCAGTCGGGGTAATGGAGAGCCTGACTGGGGCAGGACAAGCCATGCAGAGGAGGCACCCTGGACGAGAAACTGGCTCCAGGCAGGGTCCCCGACCCGACACAGACTCCAGACCAACTCAGAGTTATGGGGTGACTTGAACTGTGTGTCTCTGGCCAGTGTGGGAAACCAGGGCACCCAGGGGGAAATCAGCCAGTGTTGCCTAGGCAACAAACAGCAAGCAGAAAGGGGATAAATTGTGTACACAAGCATAAAACAAAGACACAATACAGACGTAATTGCAGAGCAGGCAGGGACCACCTGTAACAATTACTGCTGAGGATGCCTGTTCTTCACTGGCTGCTCCTATGAGGCACTGATCCACCCTTTTTCTGTTTCGGTGTTTGGAGAGCATGTTAAGCATCAAAAAGCAGGTGGACTGCTATAGCTATGGATAAAACCTTAAAGCTGGAAACCTGTTTAGAAACTGCAAGCAGCACGGGAGCCTATGAGGCATTTACCAACTGGATTTGTGCATCAGAATCCCTTTAAGCTTTCAGACGCTTTTCATAATGTTCCGTACGAATGGAGAAACTGTATCCAATAACAGGCGTTTTGGACAAAATTGCCCACTAAACAAATACAGCTATTCAGTTACACTTATTTCTTCAGCAAATAGTCATTTCTGAAGCAACATTTGATGCAGTAAGGGCAGTCCAGGGCAGGTAAAAGAGGGATCAGAGTCATGTAACTGGAGGGGACCCCAAGAAGAGGCTTTATTTGGGTATGTGAGTGGAGATATGAAATCAAAAGACAGCCATTTTGGTGTCCTCATGATGAGAACCTCAAGAAAACAAAACAGGACTGAAGTCAGGGGAAGGAGTTACCCTGAATGGCACATTAGACAAAAAGGTCTGGGAGTGAGATTTGAAGGCGAGAGAAAAGAGAATCCAGTCTTAGATATATTGGAAAGAAGTTACTAAGCAAACTCAGTGGGTCAAGGGCTTTTCAAGATCAACATGAAGGGTTAAGATGGGACCAAGATGGGACAGAGAGATTGTCATTGGAATGAAGCTGCTAGCCCCTTCATGCTAGGTGTTTTCCTAAGGACCACTTGGAATGAAGCTGCCAGCTCCCTTAGGCTAGGTGCCTTCCTGGGGTCTGGTTGGGATGAAGCTGTCAGCCTATTTGTGCTAGGTGCTTTCCTGAGGGCCAGTTGGAATGAAGCTGCCTGCCCCCTTAGGCTAGGTGCCTTCCTGGGGTCTGGTTGGAATGAAGCTGTCAGCCCCTTTGTGCTAGGTGCTCTCCTGGGGACCAGTTGGAATGAAGCTGCCAGCCCCTTTGTGCTAGGCGCCTTGCTGAGTGCTGGTTGAAATGAAGCTCGCAGCCCCTTTGTGCTAGGTACTTTCCCAGGGGCCGGTTGGAATGAAGCTGCCAGCCCCTCTGTGCTGGGCGGCTTGCTGGGGGCTGATTGGAATGACGCTACCGTACCGGACTCTATGTACTCGGTGCCTTGCTAGGGGCTGGTTGGAATGGAGCTGTCGGCCCCTTTGTGCTTGGGGCCCTTCTGGAGGCTGGATGGAATGAAACTGCTAGCCCATTTGTGCTAGGCACCTTGCAGAGGGCTGGTTGGAATGAAGCTGCCAACCCCAATGCGCTAGGTGCTTTGTTCTTGTGTATTCTTTGTGAATATAATAGAAGCTACAGTTACAGTAATCAAGAGTGGGTGCTGACCAGTAATATGACTATACTTGCTAGGCCACCACAATCTGAGGAAGATTGCGAAAGCTCCCTGCACACGCCCCCTAGGGAGCATCACCTGCAAGCACAGGTGCACAGAGCAGATGTGGGATGACATGCATGTGGACCAGGAGCTGCTACTCAGCAGATGGCAGGAGCTGAAAAGAAAAGGTCAGACTGCCAGCAAGGCCTGCCCCAAGGCTCCTGGCGGAGCTGGGTGCTGATATCAAAGACAAATTCCCATAAACAAGGAAGCAGGGTGAGGAGAAGCTGCATATTTCAGACGTCAGCTTTGAGATAAGGCTGGCTTGTGATGCTTGGAAACACTGCTGGTCACGCAAAGATGAGGTCCTATCAGGGCATTCAACCCACCACTGGGGGGAGGGTCAGGAGAGAGACTGCAACATGCAGCGTGGCTGGTACAAATGGCAAGTATGGATGCCATCATAGAGATACTTCAGAAAATAAGGATGTAGAGCAGGCAGACAGAATGAAATTAAAAGCAGCTGAATCAAATCAGCTTGCTTTCAATGATCCGTAAGTATTTGCACGTAATACTCCAAAATGCCCGGGATATTTAGAATTAACACTATTCTTACTCTAAACTATGGTATGTGAGTCCCACAGGGTTTTAATTCTGTATTAAGCATGCCATCCATGTTTGGAAACGTGCTGTCTAAAATAAATTACACCGAATTGAATTGAGTTGCAGGTATGGTGGTTAACCACACAGTGATCTGGTTTCTTTTACAGTCCTGTGAAACAGGACTTATTTGTTTGGTTTAGATGCAGGGTGATTCCACATTAAAAATACTCCTCCTGGTGGTCTCTGATCACTGAGGAGTTCTACTCCCTCTTCTCTCACCTAGAAACATGCATTTCTCCAAGTCTGAATGAGTTCTCTGCTTCTTTGGAACAAAAAAAGACCCTTATGAGACAGCAAAGACATGGTGTAAACAGCGTGAAGAGAGTCTACAGGATCCCTGTTGGCAAAGCTTTCAGAAAGGTCATCATTCCCACAGTTAGAATGACTGAGGTTTAACCACTGCAAAAAAAAAAACCTTCTGCGGGCATCTTTCACACGCATATTTGGAAGCAGTAAAGCAGAGAAGAGCAGATTGCAGTAAATCACTGGAAACTTTTCAGCCTGGACTGCTTGAGCTGCATAATGCAGCTGGGGGCAGGTGCACAGTAATGCAGCCCCAACTAAGTTATTTACAGCATCATAAAATGCATTTTTGCTCTGGGAATTTCAGTGTAACAAAATCTAGAAAAAATGGAAGATCAGTCCAAGTCATCCTATTAATCAGATAAACAACGTACTTCTACAATAACATGGATGATTACCAGTCATAATACTGCAAATTCCTTTGCCATTAACATTAAATCGTCTTTCAGATGAGGTTATTTTTAGTAAATGCATCTTGAACGACCTTGTGTGGAACACTTAAAAACACAGCTGCTCCTTCTGTCCAGTTTAAATGTTATTTGAAGCAACAAACTTTCGAAGTCTTCGGAAAAGAACAGAAGAAATGGGAAAAAAAGCACACAATTAAAATTTCCCACAAATTCCAACTGTTGTTTGAGCACGTTTGTTTAAAATTGTTCCAAGCTGTGATTCCCATGTGAAAGGCATCAGCCGGCTTCCTCCGTCTGTCAGTCACATCAAGGGAGACGGGGAGCTTGGAATGTCGAAGCCGTGACCCCCCCCAAGGGCGGCCTTTTCCACCCACGACCATTTGCACTGCTCCCGTTACACAGCCTGCTTTTAATTTTAGCATGTTCTGGCTAAGCATATGCATATGCTTTCTGATGGTTATCGCTGATAACATCGTTGTCTAGTAACTTGTTTTCAGGAAAAAAGTCCTTTACATTATGGCTGCCATAAAGCATGAGTACAGAAGCCCTGAGAATCCTAAGACAAAGTCAACATCCTTCGCTCGCGCGCGCGCGCACACACACACACACATACACACGCACACACATTCCAATCATTGGTCCATTATAATTAGTGGATTTCCATTTATCTTTTGACTTTTAAAAATCAAATTCTATTTTTGGGGTATGATAAAATATATGCAATAAGTAACTGTTGAAAGGTTATTTGATAGCTTTATATTTAAGAATGCTTGCATGAAGATTTTTTGAACCACTAAATTGAAATCTTCTCAAGGCTATGGAGACATGCTTAACACATTAAAAATAAAATTTCAGACAGAAATGCTGTTCACTAGTCCCCCATCTCTATTCTATTCTAATTAAATGCTGTTCACCAGACCCCCATCTCTATTCTATTCTAATTAAATGCTGTTCACCAGTCCCCCATCTCTATTCTATTCTAATTAAATGCTGTTCACCAGTCCCCCATCTCTATTCTATTCTAATTAAATGCTGTTCACCAGTCCCCCATCTCTATTCTATTCTAATTAAATGCTGTTCACCAG
>JAODLC010000021.1:12372718-12383117 GCA_026781145.1 Hippopotamyrus pictus
GGGGGGGGGGGTGGGGGAGGGCTGGCTGGGTGGCTGCTGAAGAGAGATGAGGGACGTCCTCCACCGGATGAGAAAGAGGGGACACTGAGGCACCCTCAGTCAGGACCACACCATCTGATGGTAGATGCCATGAGAGCAAACAGGAAACGGGGGGGGGGGGCTAGCCATAGCGTCTCGAAGAACGTGAACGGTAAAGGAGCGTAATGCTGGCGCAGCCGGGAAAATGCCGCCCTGTCAGCCCAGACATGGTCACGTCAGCCGTGTGCTCAGACACTGCGCCATCCCGCTCGGCTGTGCCTTAATGACAGTGCATCCCTCTCTTTTCTTTTCTTCCTTCCACATCAGGAATCGGACGGCTTTCTCTTGGGGATACGTGTCAGCCGGCTCTCCAGAACAGCTTGGCATCAACTTTGATTACTTTATTTTTGAGGAAATCCAGATGTTGCAGCTTGCAATGGGGTCTCCACACAAGGGGGTCGTGTGGATGGGGGTCACAAAACCTCTCAAATGTTTGATTTTGGAAGCATTCCCATTCCGATACTGAATTTAAAACAAATTTAAATCATGCAAGTAATTTAGCAGCTTCAGGCAAGGATTCAGAAGGATTCCGTGGCCGGCATCCCTTTAGGAAAGTTCTTTATAAACTATGCATGTACATTCACTGCATATTAACCTCATCTTAAAATCTACGCTATAACCCTTTGGATGCCAATCACAGTTAACAGAGCAGCTAGTAATCTCAGTTATCGTTTGATTACTTCTGTTACTTAGTTTACCACTGCTTAAAAGATTGAGGGTTGAAATCCTGTCCACCAGTAAAGCAGAAATGTGCCATCAATCTAAATACCAATGTAACTGGAATATTTCAATTGTTCAGTTTATGCACTTATTCATTCACTCAGAAATATGCTATAAAATAATTGATCATCTAAAATGAATGCAGGGCTGTGCTGTTTATCTCCAGCATGTTTATCCATTGTGACCTTGCAGACCTGTAAATACCATTTTACACACACAGATTATTTTTGTCCTAAGTGTGATACATTATCAATTAAAGCAAGGTAGAATCCCGGGAACAATGGCAGCCTCACTAGGCACTTTCATAAATTCATTTATAATGACAAAATAATGGATTGTGAAAACTGTCCAAACTTACACAAAAAAATTAAGGTCACAGACCACATAACAACCTCGGCATCATTCATATTATTTCATAGATATACATAAATGATCCAGAGTATAGTCACAGGCATTGTTTACAAGCAACATGCATAATTAAAATAAATTCTAAATACAGTGGATACTGCATACGGTAATCATGTCTGTCTGGGTGAAATCGATCACTATAAACGGATAATCATTATAACAGATTTTTCTTTTCTTTTTCTTTTCTCAGGCAAACTGCCATCTAATTGACATTTGTATATTTATTACAAGAATATAAGGTGAAATGGACAGCATCCCTATTTCTTTAATTTTATTGACGATTTCAAAATACACAGCTTTTCCAAATGCTTTTCAAATTACAGTATTGTACAAATTAAATTACTGGACTGTGTATAATTCAAATCTGATAACACAGTGGACTACTGTACATAATATTCAATTCTACCCCATTTATACTGTATGTTACTTTGTCTCAAAGCACTTCTTGTACTTTTGCCGCTGCATCTCGGTGGCTCATTTTTGGTGCTTTATCACAAGCTTTGATGAGTCCATATTTGTCTTTGAGAGAAAATGATTTTCTTTTCCCATCATTCATCGAGTTTTCTGTGCACGCAGCAGTAGCTCAGGTAGCCAGCCAGAAGCAGATGAGTTACCCTAAGGCAAAGTAGGGCGATCAAAGTACAGTAAATAAATAAATACCGCTCTTTTTCCATATGCTGTCATGTTTAAAAAGACCCAAAATGAACACTGGAAGTGGACTATTTGATTACTAAAAGTGAATTATTTAAACAGGATTTGTACAGGAATGATTCTGTCCCAAGCTTTTTGATCCATATAAGTGGTTGATCACTAACTGTGATCGCTATAAACATTTTCCACTGTATGCTGATTGTTCATAATACAAACATTGGCAATTTTCCCACTGTTCAGATTTGAACATTTAAAGCGAAGCATAAGACTACTGAGTTACACAACACTGGAAAAATGATAATGTGGCTCCACCTTAATTTAACTAATCAGTCATAACAGCACCAAGCCCTGTTTTCCTAGGTTAACAGGAAGTACAATCACCATCCCACATATTATCATCATGTTGTACGTACCTTCTACGTCATTAGAAAATAATACGGATCATTTATTTAAGAGCAAAGTATGTTTGTTGTATGTCTAGTAAGCATACAAGCATAAGACTGCCAATGCAGTTACAGGGAGGGATTCAAGTATGGCTGAGTGCAGCTACAGCGAGGGATCCAGTGTGGCTGACTGCAGTTAGGGGGAGGGATTCCAGTATGGCTGAGTGCAGCTACAGCGAGGGATCCAGTGTGGCTGACTGCAGTTAGGGGGAGGGATTCCAGTATGGCTGACCACAGTTATGGGGAGGGATTCCAGTATGGCTGACCACAGTTACGGGGAGGGATTTCAGTATGGCTGACCGCAGTTACGGGGAGGGATTCCAGTATGGCTGACTGCAGTTATGGGAGGGATTCCAGTACGGCTGATTGCAGTTAGGGGGAGGGATTCCAGTACGGCTGACTGCCGTTATGGGGAGGGATTCCAGTATGGCTGACTGTGAGTGATGTTCACTGTATCTGTTGTCATATGGATTTGTAAGATTTGGATGCAAATAAACTGAATGATGTAAAAGGAGATTTTAAGCAAGGCTGGACATGCCTATATGTGTTAATCTAAAGAACCTGGGGCCAAGTAGCGAGCCAGGGGGACATCAGGACAGGCATTAACCATGTAATGGCCCGGCTAATGGTCCGATGTGGCGGCACAGGAAGTGCTAAGCCGGGTCCATGACGACATGTTATGAGGCGTGACGGAAAGAAACAGCATGTGGCTGCTGCAAAAAGATTCTCACATTACAGCTGCCGCGACAGTGCCTCTGCTAGGCACTGAAAGTCAGTGTGAGTCTACATTCGCAAGATTCACTAAGATGAACATTTAAAAATAGTATGTGATGATAAATGAATACAGTGGTTGTATTACTGTGTATTAATATTGATAATTACTGGAATAGCCTGTATTTTTTGCAGGTTTAAAAAACAAATAGCAGAAAAATGAATTGCAGCAGCTAATAACTGCTCACACAGGTGAGAATATAAATATTGAGTCCCTGGCCTTTTAGTGGCTGATGGCATTTAGTGTTGGACACCAGTGGCGCTGACAGTGTGAGATCTGAGGAGGTGTTGTGCACACATGTGGAGCCCCTAAGTTATAGTTATTGACTGCTTGACCTTTGCAGTGTCGTCTGGGTAAACACACCTTCACAGCCTGTCTGCTGACTAGGGCATTCCAGCACGACTGGCAGTCTCACTGCATCAATGTTTCTGAATTATTTGGAGGATAAAGACATTGCCTCCAAGTTCAAAATAATAATAATCTGGTGGCTGATGAAAAGCAATCAACCAGAAGCAACAAAGAAAAAACTCTGATATTCCCCGATAAGGCTGACATTTTGTAAATCTTTCATAAAAACAAAGGTCAAACAACCTGTCATTTGCTTTCCATTACTCACTAACCCTCCCCCTATAACAGCAGTGAGACTAATTAAAAGAAGATGGGCTTCCCTGACTGTGACCAGGAGCGTGCCCCCACCTTTTATCAGCCCCTAAATTGCCCTCCAGCTAAATTCTAGAAAGGGCAAAGTGAAAAGCAAAATGGGGGCATTAGCTCTTCCAAGACACGGTGATGTCAGAGGCCAAAGCTGGCCGAGTCGGGCCCTGCGCTCATGTCCATCTGCCCATATAGTTCCTGACAAGGCATGGACATAACATCTGCCGCATTAGGAGGAGGCTCCAAGTAAAGGTCACTGGACTGGGAGGAGAAACGTGCTCTGATGAGAAGCTGACTTTTCACCTTGCGACCTTAACAGTAGGAGCCTAAACATGTTCTGCTTATTTCAGTTGCTTATTTACAGTATATGCTTTCCTATGACACATTCTAGGATCCGACCATATTTTCTTTAAGTGAAATTAGAGGAAGTCTTTGCCAGCTTAAACCTAAATAACCAAGGAAAAACTATGGCGGCTGTCTGATCTCTTCCATAAGGCTGTTATGGCCTAATGTAAACTGTGATTTATAAGGGTGCAAACACAGGAGATAGAGGGAACGGGTTTGGGAACCTTTGAGGCTCTAATACTGTCCCACATGAAGTGTCTGTGCAGTGAACAACTGCCGCTGGGTTCTACTGTAATATCTATTCTGTAAAAAAATGAAAAAACATATTCAAACACTTTTAAGAATTACTCACTGTATTAATTTACAAATTTGAACTTGTAAAGGAATGTTTCAGTAATCAAATAATCAATATATCAAAATATCACAACAAAGCTTTCTTTTTTTTGTGTGAAACAGATGTATGTTTTTTTGACATCCCCGTTAATCACCTGTCTTACGGTTGAGAATCCTACCAAGGCAGAAATATCTGCTTAATAAAGGAGTATTAAATATTTCACATCAGGGTGAAATGTTTCAACAATAAAATGTGTTTAGAAAACTTCAGTGGTTAGACATCGTTACGTACATGAAATTCAACATTTCACACTCTTTATAAAAGCTACTGTTTTATACATTTTTTAGGTAGGTATGCTTGTGTATCCTTGTACGCTGTGTCTGACACAGGGTATGAACTTTGTTTGGATTCCATATTAGACAGTCAAGGCTGAAATGGCTTAATGGGTGCATAAAGGAGGTCTCTACCCCCAGAGTGGCATTGTGAGAGGAACGGCACACAGGCTAATCCACTCACTAGATGTTGCCACTGAGCTTTTTCACAGCTTTCAAATTTAAGGACCTGGAGTCAACCTGGTTGCAGAAAACAGAACTGAAGGGTATCAGCTTACTTTCACCCTCTAGTGGGGAAATAAAAGAGTGCCCCAGGGGGCAGATAAATGGATCTTTATTTCTAACTTAGTGTCACAATAATGATTGCCTTAGGTCTAATGAAAAAGCAGCTTGCCAAACATTGTGCAACACATGACTCCTTTGTACTGATACATGTTTAATGGGCTTCTTACCATTGTCAAATCAGAGCAGATTTCTTTTGATTTATTCTAATACAATCTAGAATACATTTACATAAAATACCCATGAAATTATAACTGTGGTTACTTTAAAATTGTGCAAGTTTGTGGATTAACTTTTATTAGGAAAAAAATAACAACAAACAAAAAAAAACCCTCATGTCCCTGCTACACCACTGCACTACTCTTATCCTGAACTTCATGACCGCTTAACTAGGGATGTAAAGACTACCTAAACGGAGACCAAGTCAGTACGAAGACCAGACTGTATTGAGACCACAATAAGACCAAGACCAAGACAGGGCGAGACCGAGACAAGACCAAGGTAGGGCAAGACCAAGACAAGACCAAGGCAGGGCGAGACCAAGACAAGAATAAGACCAAGGTAGGGCAAGACCAAGACAAGACCAAGGCAGGGCGAGACCAAGACATGACCAAGACCAAGGTAGGGCAAGACCGAGACAAGACCAAGGCAGGGCGAGATCGAGACGAGACGAGGCTAGGCCAAGTCAAGATCAGAAACAGATTAATGTTTGAGTCTATATAACACAACACACTATAAAATGACACCATCTTGGGGCTAGGCAGTATGGCCTAAAATTTGTGCCACAGTATAATTTGAACCATGGACGTTTTTTCTTAAAATTTTAATATAAATGCTTCTGTATAAATGTAACATTTTTTTCAAATAAGACGCAACTTATTGGTTACATTTGAACGGCAGGCTGTTTTACACCCAATCACAGTACTGTGTTAACCCTTTGAACCCTATCCATTTTTGAGCATTTTTTATCCCTTTAATTTTAGGCTTATTGTATGTGCATGAGTTAGCCACATGCTTTGTTTTCAGGACATTCTGGGCTACTCAGATATGTCATAATTTGATATGTAAATGGTGACATGGTCTTGATATTGTCCTTCTCATGAGGAAAAGCAACTTGCGCCTACTCTCAATTTTCAGTCTCATCTAATATAAAAAATTGCAGGCACTACAAGTATAATCTTATAATTGTTCAGAATAGAATCTTAATGATGTGGGAATGCAAGAGTTTCCATGGGGACCTTCCTATGGAATAGTAATGTGAAGGAATACATGGTCAGTGCCAGGCGGAAATGAAAGTTATCTGATAGACAACTACGCATGGTTTTATATTTTTTATGTATAATATTTATAACATCTGAAAGACATTATAATATTAAAGCATTGTTTAGTTTATGATCATCTGGATAAACACGTGCCCTGCGATGGGCTGGCCCCCTGTCCAGGGTTGTTCCTTGCCTCGTGCCCGTTGCTTCCGGGATAGGCTCCGGATGCCCCGCGACCCAATGAGGATAAAGCGGGTTGGAAAATGGATGGATGGATGGATGGATGGATAAACACGAACATAGCAGACAGTTTTAGAGTATAACGTGAATGTTTATCGCTATTGGTTTTTCGCCTGTATTTGCTATAATTGGCAAAGTGAAATTTAACAAGGAAACGTTGTCGGCATTTTAGCTTCAAACCAAAAACCAACGCTGTAGCACGGTGTATTGAAGAGTGGTCTTGAAATAAAATCTTGAGTCGTCTATGTCCGAGACCAAGACAAGATCGAGTCAAAACAACGCCGACGCCGAAACGAGACCAAGACTGCAGAAAAGTGGTCTAGAGACTGGTTTAGAGTACTACAACATTACGCTTAACTAGAGCAGGATCACAGCGAATGTGCACCCTGGATGGGACACCATTCCTCTTGTGGGAACATACAGCTACACAGAAAATCATGTGCGCAACTCAAAGACAGACATTCTTTGAATAGTCTTGGACTGTGGAAGGAAGTCCATTATCGAAGTGTTACCAACCGTGTCAAGATTAAGAAAGAATTAAATCTGATCTGATAATTACATAAGGCGATGTCTGTCTAAATACCACATAAATGGATACTTACATATTACATTAACAGTTGATTATTATTTTTTGAATTCTGTTTCAAACTGACAAAACAGAAAACAAATGTGGGATATAACCAAATACCAGACAGATCTAGCTACTATGTCCCACGACATAACATCATTTGTTTATTTATATTTAATAAAAGAGTCAGGAATTGTGCAATTTCAAAAATGATGACTGCTGAAGCAGATACCTAGTACTCTTTGTTGCATATTATAGTGGAAGTGCTATAATCTGCTCTTGAAAAGCCCCCCTTCCCCACTACATACACCATCTCTTTGCACAGATCCGGCTAGTCCACAGTGCACCAGGTTGTGAAATTAGGTTGGATTATGTTTTCTGGCAGCTAATTTTTTGCTTTGAAGTGCTTAGACGGGAGGTCAGAGTGGATCTCTACATCAAAGCCTTAAGAATCAAACCATTTTCCATCGTGTCTTGTTTTGGCGAAGAAGCCTGTGGCGATACTGTATTGTCAGCCCCCACGGACGGCCCTTTCAACGAGAACAACACCACGACGAAGAAGCGGCTGCAGCCTGGCGGCGCTTTTGAACAAGGTCAATTGGAAAAAGAAAAAAAAAAAAAAACTAGACCTTCTTCGGTTCCATTCGGACTCAGAAGTGCACCAGCATGAAACCAGACACCCGGGTTTGGGCAGGTGTGTCCTGATGTGGATGCAAAAGTGTTTAGGAAATGATGTAAGCAGAGCGAGCACTGTAGCAGATGGAGTACCGAGTGTCAGCAGGAGGAGCAGTAGCTATTGGGGTGATGACCTGATAGTAAGGATGCCATTTGTTATTGTAGCTCATAATTCACATTCCTTCTGTTGTATACTTACGCAGGCTCAGTACTGACGGCACATTTGTATTCATACGTGAACATTACGTACCCAAGATTCTGATGAAGTTCAGTGTGCATTCATGGAAACATATGAATGCAGAGGACATATTATTGCTAAACTCTAAACTAATACCAAAAACTCAGATAGTACAACAAACAGCAATAATTATATTAAAATACTGGGGAAAAGTCTTAGGCAGCCAAAAGAAATATTTCAATCATGCTCATGTTGGTTTAAGACCATGTCAGCCTAACCATTTCCAATTCTCTCTCACCTCAGTCTTTGCAGCAACCATCCAATAGACTCTTGTATTTGCCAAACTCTCCTAGTAGCACAAATTGTTTAGGTAATCAATACATCATTAAGTTATTTCACTAATTAAGTTAATGAATTAAGTGATCCAGTGATGGAATGGCTGGGGTCTCCCTGAGAGCCAAAGCAGTGTTCTTACAGCCCTCAAGATATCAGTAACATTTCAGGGAACACAAGACAATCATAGTACTTTAAAAAATTGTATTACTGTTTATTTGTATATATTATTGGTAAATATATTATTTGAATAATGCTAGAACATGTTTGTTTTTCTGAAGATGAGTAACTAAGCATTTCCTTTCACTGCCTTGCATGGGACTTTTGCATGGAACTATACTGTATATGTACTATACTGTATATGTACTCAGATTAATTGATATTGCCATTTTGGGCTGCTGATGTCCCTATGAATGCCCCTCCACCCTTTCTGAATGCAAAGTGACCATCACCAGCAACTCATCCCACTTGTTCTACCCAGGTCCAAAAGGATGCTTCACTAGCCGAGGTCATATCCTGGGTCAACGTTTGTGGGCTTCACGGCACTGTGGGACCAGCACACTGGAGGTGAATTCCTCAAGGTGAGCAGGATCCTCTTGAGTAGCACCAAGTGGGGCCAGTGGAGAAGCAGGAGCCCAGGCGGGCCTCCGGGCAAACGATGCCTGCTCCAGCAGTGCACACCCCTGCACATGCTCGAAGACCGCAGCCTCCTGTGATCCCACAGCCAGAATGCAAACAAGCAGATTCAAGGAAAAAGCTATAAAGATCCCCTTGGTCCTATCATGAACCGGGACAAAACCTGACCATACAAAATAAGGAAACTACAGCGAGAGCAGGACAAATAATGAAGCTCAAGTAAAACATGCAGCTAATAGCATTAATAGTACTGATAGCATTGATAACATTGATAGCACTGATAGCATTGATAGTACTGATAGCATTGATAACATTGACAGCACTGATAGCATTAATAGCACTGATAGCATTGATAACATTGATAGCACTGATAGCATTGATAGCACTGATAGCACTGATAGCACTGATAGCATTGATAACATTGATAGCACTGATAGCATTGATAACACTGAAGCATTGATAGCACTGATAGCATCGCTCCAAGGGCAGTCATCAGGCTGCTTCACATGTCTCCTCAGTGGATGGGTTCAGGTATATTTCATCAGACACAATCACACAATATAGGCTTTGTCTTCGCAGTATATTCGCATACATATCCGTCCACAGCCAAACCCAGTAGTAAATGATTTTGCTGGTCAGTAAGTGTACTGGGGGATGCCAACTCCCTCACTCATATCCCGTGTTACTGCGTATTCCTCCACCGCGTGCAACCAAACTAATTTGGCCACATAGTCTGTAAGTATGCCACTAACTGCGTAAGCTGAAACACTCACGTCTCAGGTTTTTATGGGAGTGAGCGTCGTAAACTCGAAACATTGTATGTTGAGACGTCGTAATCCGAGGACCCCCTGTATATTAGGAACAATGTCATCAAACTTGTTTAAAAACTGGTTTGGTATTGCTAGGAAGTCAAATGAAAAACTCTTGAAGAATTGTAACTTAACTTCAAAAATGTATGAGGTATTTGAGGTATACAGACACTCTTCTACTTACGAACTTTCAGACATACAAACAAAGAGTAAGTCCAAATTGTGTTCACTGAGCTCCCGTTTCCGCCTAGTATGACTTCTGGCCGCTACTCCTGCCGCTCAGCAGCGTAACATGCGTACTCCCAGCATCCTAGTTCTTTGTACTTGCGTATACCCTTAAAATGACTGCCGCTAATCAAGTCCACACAGCAATAACAGGAATGATATCCACACAGTAATAACATGAATGATATCCACACAGCAATAACATGAATGATATCCACACAGTAATAACATGAATGATATCCACACAGCAATAACAGGAATGATATCCACACAGCATTAACATGAATGATATCCACATAGCAATAACATGAATGATATCCACACAGCAATAACATGAATGATATCCACACTGCAATAACATGAATGATATCCACACTGCAATAACAGGAATGATATCCACACTGCAATAACATGAATGATATCCACACAGCAATAACATGAATGATATCCACAC
>JAODLC010000021.1:12389735-12411932 GCA_026781145.1 Hippopotamyrus pictus
CTAATTTAACCGTTTAAAGCACGAAAATCAGGTATACTTTCATAGTAATTATATATTATTCCTCGGTCGATGGCTCGATGTTGCCGAATTAAATGAGTGATATTTTCCCTCCCCTGGACTGACATGCTTTAATATGTTCTTTTGGTTTGTAATGATATTTAAGGAGATCTATTGCAATATAAAGTTGCCAAAAACACAGATCCATATATTGGAAAAAAAAAAGTTTTAAAACTGTAATATTATAAAAGTGAATGGTATTCAAGGCATTTCTTTAGTGTCTGATAATTTAAATAGGGTTGTATTTGAGTTTAACATGGGTATTTAAACCTTTTATTACAGTATTGGTGTTATTTTTAAATAAAATTAAAAAACAGCAAATGGAAAATCCTGCATGTTTTCGAAACCCCAATCGCTTTGGGGTTCATGTTGATGTGGGGATCTGTGCTCTTGTCTTAGATGTTAGAACTGACACTAAGCAACCAGGCCAGTAAATTTCTGGGTAAAACTCGACCATGTGTTAGTACTACGGTTTATGGGAAGAGCACAAAGGTGGATTCTTGGTAATATGGCTTTGCATCCCTACTAATTTATAGGCTGGATTTTCTGATGATCAAAGAAGCTTTTCATAGTGCAAACCACCAGTGAATATGAGACACAAAGTGTAGGGGAAATTAAACATTTTTATATATGCAATTTTTAAGCTTTCATTTAATTAATGATCACATGCAAACAAGCTATAAAGCCCAAAAAATACTTTTAAAATGCAAGTTGACCATTAATTCAAAGGCTTGGTTTTCATTGTTGGCACTGAGTGCAGCAGGAAGCAGTTGTGATATTCTGTTTGCATCACAGGTCCAGCTCTGTCACTCAGGATTACTAATCAGTATTGTCTGCATTACTACTCACATGCGCCACATGGTACAATACAAACTGGAGACCTGCATTAAAAAAACACGGTGGGTCCTCAGGAGGACAGCATCGTAAGCCATTTTCGCATTCGGCGAGGTGGCTGAACAAAGGCTTGGACGGCGGGGTCGCTTGTAACGCGACACGTTATGGAAAAAGGCTCGCGTGGAACCACGGAATGCGACGGGGCGGCGGGCGGTCCTTTTACCGCCATGGCGCGCCGCACCACCCCGTCTGGAGAAGAATTAGGCCCAGGTCAAGATTTTAGGCGCTGAGAGAAGACAAGCAAGGCTTAAGCTGGCCAGTATGAGTACTGCGTGGGACACAAACAGATGGAAGATACTGTAAGAGACTCAGCCAAGGTGGCGCTGAGATCCGGCGGGCGGGCTGTAGGTGCTGCTCTTAGCTGTGCTTTAAAAGTCCATTTGAGAAAACAGATTGTTTAGTCAAACTGGACACTTAAGACCATATTGCAGTATTTTTTCCCCCATTGTCTGGAGAGCTACAGGCGTTAGATGCAGACACCAAATGGTCAAAAAAAAAGAAGATTTTCATTGTGTGTGTGTGTGCGCGTGTGTGTGTGTGTGTGTGTGTGTGCGTGCATGGGGGGTTAGGGTGGGAGGGACGGGCAGATTGGTATGGCATGGATTATTGCTCTTTTTTCCATTTTTTTTGTGCTATCCCCCCCCTCATTGTTTGGATGTCCCTGTTTTTGACATTGGGGAGAAACAGTGAAGGTTACAGCAGCCGCTTGTGATATTTTACGAAACTGATCACCTTATGCCCTCGTACATCTACAAACCTATCAGCGCCATAGCTTGAGTGATGGTAGCCCATCTGAGAGTTGGAACGTAAAAGTGGGTGAAAGATTGCTGTTTTCTCTTCTGTTGACTCTTCCCCTTTTTTTTTCCTTGATAAGGATACAATGGAGAAGATGAAGACTTTTATCTATCTCCCTCTACATTTCTTTTTTCCTTTCTTATGCTTTTAGTTAGTCTTCGCTTTAAAAACCAATAGGTGCAGTGGGAGAGATTAACAGACAGCTCACCCCTGCAGTAATTACAGGGAGGCAAACATTTATTTTTCACCGAAGTGCCCCGAAAACTCTCTTCCCCACTCTGCTCCATTTAAAGTCACTAACTCTTTTCACAGTGAGTTATCATTGACTGCCATTTAGGTCTCCTGCAGTGATTTGTCTTACTGAAACTACGGGTCGTTCCCAATGTGGCAAACAATCATTCTTCCTCCTATATATCAGACAATCAGGTAGAAACGGGAAAGAGAAAATGTCCCACAAACAGATTGTTGTCAGCTGTTAATAGATATTTTGGAAGGGGGAGCGACAAGAAAAATGAATGTAGCAGATTAGGGAGGCTCTGACACTGGCGCCTCTGGAAGCTCGTGTGGGAGGAGAGAGAGGTGGCCTTCGATGTGCCTGTCTGACCTGCAAGGACCTCGCTTTGGGGTAGTCATTCTTGTGAGACCTGGGACAATCCTTCATGTGTAAGACTTACAAACATTTAGAGTGAATCATAGTGGTCCCAAGCAGGGAAATTTATGAAGGCAGACTTTAGAAGTTGTCAGTTAAGGCAGTGGACAGCTTGGCTGATACCAGCATGTGCAAAAAAAAAAAAAACGGTTCTGCTCATGAAGAGACACGATGCCTGAAAGAGATCCACTTTGAAAATGTAAGCTTCCTGTCAGCATTCTGTACAGTTTAGACTTTATCGGCTTTGTTTCTATTGGACAACTAAAGCCATTTATGTATATAGGCGGGATATTTCTCTTATCTTCCCTTCAATAGCTGGAGTGCTTCTGGTTATGAGAAATAGATTTTATCTGTAAAACTTTCCTAACAATACTAATCATCTGATAACATTGAAACACAGATATAGATATGAGGACAAATATTCAATTACATTCGCTTGATTCAGTGCAATTCATCTTCCTCATTACTGTTACTAATACACTGCCCGGTGCTGTCAGAAATAAGTAGCCGACTACACACAAAATTTCCGCTGTCCATTTCACGCTTTCATGTGTTTATGTGAAACTGCTATACCCCCTGTGAGCAGGGCCTTCCAACTGGTCTCGCAAGCAAAATGCAGTGTATTCACTGGAACATTGCCTGGCTTGGGAAATCATGTAGTACACTGGTAGATAATGTCAATAAGAGCACATCAAGCTGGGCGCTGCCACATATGTACAGTCCTGGATTCAGCCTCAGCGCGATTGATGCAGTCATATGGAGAAGCTATGTGTCTTCATCATATCGGGAAAGAGATAAGCAACTTTAGGGTTCCCATTATGTCTGTTAGTCTGATAATGCCTCAGCAGAAGCGAGGATCAAACGTCCTTAAAGCTAGCCCCGGGCTCAACATTCATTTCAAGGTGAGTCTGTTCAATTTCAGTATCATTCTCCGCTCTCTGATCAGTGGCAGCACAGCTGTTCACAGTGTTGAACAAGGATCAGGGAGGAGGTCTGAGCGAGAGATATGGCAGCGGCAAAAATATCTGTCTCACTGGTGTACCAGTGTGTGTGGGGGGGTACCTTTCAAGAGATGACAGCCTTCTGGGACATGATACATTGACTGTCTGCACCACAGAGAGCATGTCCTCATGCCTTTCCATAAGGACACTTCAGTCATACCATAAAGTCACTTTTTCATATATTTGATAAACAAGTAAATGGGTTGTAGACAAATGGAAAAATTGAATTCCTGGTCCCGCAGTGTCAACAGCACTCAGGTGTCTTCTGTAGGAACCAAACCACCCTGCTCTCCCACCTTTCTTATTTCACAAATTGTTTTCCATCTTCCATAAAATCAGCACCATTCGCCACACACCTGAGACATTCACATGACCGGTGTCCTGCGCTTCTCCCCGATCTGCCTGTGCTTCTCCCCAGTCTGCCTGCGCTTCTCCCCGGTCTGCCTGCGCTTCTCCCCGATCTGCCTGTGCTTCTCTCTGGTCTTCAAGGGTTTCTCCCCGGTCTGCCTGTGCTTCTCCCCGGTCTGCCTGTGCTTCTCCCCGATCTGCCTGTGCTTCTCTCTGGTCTTCAAGGGTTTCTCCCCGGTCTGCCTGTGCTTCTCCCCAATCTGCCTGTGCTTCTCCCCGGTCTGCTTGTGCTTCTCCCCGATCTGCCTGTGCTTCTCTCTGGTCTTCAAGGGTTTCTCCCCGGTCTGCCTGTCTGTGCTTCTCCCTGATCTGCCTGATTTTCTTCCCTGTGGTACTAAGACTGACTCTATTAAGCCAGCAGGTGTGAAGAGATTTGCTGATAGTGTCTGCAGAGTCCCCAGCCCCCTCTGAAACGCGTCCAGGCGCTGTCAGACACACGGTGGAATCAGCTTCTGCTTTCCTCTTTCTAATTAAAGAGCTTAAGTCTTTTCCAAGAAGGTGGATGCTCACGGTGATGCAGTTTGGTGACAGATCTCACTGGTGTTTCTGCTCTGATGATCACAAGGTCTCTGGGCCCATGTGACCCTGCTGCCGAGGCTGAAACGACAGAAGCATTTGGCCATTTTCATTTTTATTAATGAGACTCAGGTCATGTAAATTAAAAGTGTTTATCTGAAGCTTACCCTTCTATGTAAATCACAGTGCCTATACAGCCATGTTTTTATATCAGTGCATTTTGCTTACAGTACACCCACATTGCCACAGTATATTGCCATACTTAAGAAACATCCTATTGTATTACAGATGCCAATATTTACTAATAACTGCTTTCAAGCAGGAGTTCTTGGGTTACAATGGACATTAAAACATACCTCTTGGACATAATCCATTAATTACTAATCCATTTAAGAAAACACAGTCTGATCACACTGCACATTACAGTAGAAGCATTTTTTTGTGAAGAGTTAATATTATGCTTCACATGGTGTTTAGACGGATAGCTCT
Source organism: Hippopotamyrus pictus (assembly GCA_026781145.1). Classification (NCBI taxonomy): domain Eukaryota; kingdom Metazoa; phylum Chordata; class Actinopteri; order Osteoglossiformes; family Mormyridae; genus Hippopotamyrus; species Hippopotamyrus pictus. The sequence goes on from JAODLC010000021.1 coordinate 12,394,545, forward strand.
TTCTGTCTGCTAAACGTAAAGACAAATAACCATTATTCTTTTTCCTGCACTGATAATCAGGACAAGTTAAACATTTTTCACCAGCATAAGTGAGTCCATTAATCCTCTGCGATTTAGCTGATAAGTGGTGACTGTGAAATAATGACCATGTCACCATCGGAAAGGGGAAAAAAGTGAACAATTAAAACAAGAACGCCATTATCTTGTGAATACCCGTTCCCCTTTCATGTTTCATTAACAATATTGTCAGTGACTTGGACCATATTACTTAACTGTGATTGAACAGCATAATTGTTATTAATCAGGATCTAGTCATTTCTTCACATATCAAAATTCAGGAACACGCACATTTTTCCTCGTCACAAGAAGAGCACCTCGCCATTGTGTGAAGTGGCAGCACCATTCAGCTGGATTCCTTCATGGACTCACTACTTATGAATGCCTTTGCTTCCCCACGATTATTATTTTGATGTAGTGGGTACCATTTTTCTGGTCCCCACAAAGATCTGTGAATGCAATCAAAAAACTATAAGTATGTGTCTCTGTGTGTCTGTGTGTGTGTGTGTGTGTGTGTATCTGTGTGTGTCTGTATCTCTATGTGTGTGTATGTGTGTCTGTGTGTGTGTGTGCGTGTACAGTTAACCCACATTATCTGTGATGCATCACTGTGATGCATATGGTATGAGTAATTGGCACAAAGGTCAAATACTTGTAGAGCTTAACAGTTCAGCTTTTATTGTTATACAAACCCATGTACTACATTAGCCCACAATATATTTCCATGTCACTGTGGTACGAAGGTTCAAATAATATATCCATCAAGCAATAAATAAATAAATGGTGCATGAATTTCTTTTGAAGAGAATGTTGTAGGGTTATAAAGTTGAAAACGAGAGGGTGAAAATGTTAATGCGGGACTTTCTAAGTAGCCATGGTACTGATCTGATTCCCACTGTTGGTATCAGATCAATACCAGCAAAAAATGCAGGGTCAGATATCAGGCAGAGGAGGAGTAAGAAACTGATCCGATTTTCCATCAGAGATGGGTCTGGCCTAAGATTATAAGAATGCTTGCAGCCTTAGTGTGACGTACCATAAAGTGAGGCGGGGGTCAGGCGATGGCCGGATGTCCAGCACCACATGTGAGTTTTCTTAAGTCTCAAGACAGTAAATTGTATACAAACTAGATGTATGTTTTGTAAAGTTTGCTTAATTAAGTTTTATTTGTGGTCTATTGTATGTTTTGTACCGGAGACTGGTGTGTAATTTAGGACTAGAATTGGGTAGTTGGGGTATACAGTGATATTTTTATGACTTTTTTTTAAGTATATTTTAATTTGGGACCAGATTGCTGAGTTTGCACATTAATACATAATTCTGTTCATTTTTGTGAATGTTGTTACTGTATAAAACAAAGCAGCAGACTTGTGCAAATCATGCTGACTGTGAATTTCTCTCTGTAGTAAAGTGGCATAGCGCTTGTTTGAGCCACATGACCATTATATTTTCCTGCTCTTAGCGCCTTCAAACAATGCTGTTACAGCACTAAATCCAGGTGGCTTGCTGTGTTAGTTTGACTGTATTGATACAGATATCTCATTTAATGCTTAGTAGCTGATAAAGGAGGGGAAATAATATTATTATTATTATTATTATTATTATTATTATTAATGATTGGATTGGTATCAGTTTCAGCAGATACTCAAAATTTAAAAATCAGTATGGGGATCGGATCAGAAAGAATTATATCCTGCCATCTGTATTTTTAAGCTTTACTTAACTATTGTAATGTGTAATGACGTTTCTTTGTTTTGATGTTGATGTCTCAGTGCAGAGGGTGTTAATGGTTGGATTCAGCATGGCTGAGCGGCGCAGCAAAAAGAGCCTAGACAAGCATCAGATACATAAGATGACAGACGGGGCGAGGACACTGTCTGCCTCAAGATTTTTTGGCATACGCAAAACTATGGTTTGGTTTCCACAAAATGATCCTTATATGAAAAGAGTTTATGCTGCAGATTGCTGAGACAAATCCCACTGGAAAGTCAGTAATCAGCAGCAGCTAAAGGAGTTAAATGAGTTTCACTTAAACTTGTGCGTAAGGTAGGTATCTCACTAGTAAATTCTGTTACTGATGCATCATAACAGTGGTGATACCAGGCTATTTTTGCACAAAACAATGAGATAACATTTACTTCAGACAGGTTCAAGTACTCTTATAGCTTTTTACACATATTACTTTCACACTAATATTTGGTTAACAGAATTGAGTTGTTATTTCTGAAAAATTTGTTTATGACTCCGATTCAACATTCCAACACTTGTTTATGAGTGAATCAGTCTACAAATCTGCCTCTCTCCATGGACAGCCACCAACACCAAAGCCAGAAAATGGCATGTTAGATCTGATCCACGTGCTTTTTTTGTTCAGAAGAGATGTGATGTGTTGGCAGTTTTCCCATCAGGCTGTGGTGTGAATTACAGTGTCTCTGTGTGTAAGTCTGAGGTGACCACCTAGAAAACACACCGGCAGCGGAAATCTGTTGTGGCAGGATGTCCGTGAGGCTGGTCCACTGCACAGCGGCTCTTGTCTGTTCTGATTGGACTCAGATTAATTGTGCTGTGAAGGTGGGGGGGGGCTGTTTAGCCTGCATGGCTGTGAATCATCACATCCTGCTCTTCGAGGGTGTGTGTGTGTGTGTGTGTGTGTGTGCCTGTATGTTATCGTATGAGTGCACGGCTTCGAGCTGTGCGATGTGCATATGTGTGTATGCTTGTGTGTGTACATGGCTTTGTGTTCCTGTCTGTGCATGCATAAGTGCATTAACTTTGCCATGGGGACGAACACAGAGAGTAATAAGAAATACAGCCAGCAATTCAAGCCTTTAATGAGTTCATGGTTTCTTCTGGGTTGTGCGGAACATATTCTTACTTTCAAGACGATAATTAAACAAAAAATAATAATGAGCCATATGTGTGAGTTGATTAAAGTCTATCTATCTAGCATCTATATCTAGTCAAATAAAAAGTTTTCATAACCACAACACACTGTGGAGTTGTTATTCCAGCTGCTGAACTATGTTTCATTGAATACTTGAGATCTGCTGGAGCATTTCATTGTGGTACAAGCAAATCATAAAAAAAAAAAATACAAGTTTAATGTCTTCACATATCATGCGTCAAACATACATAATTAAAAATTAATGAAGCAAGAACAGCAAAGTTAAAATGTATTATTTAAATTAATTGCTTAAATGAAAGCACACACAAGTTGTGATTAAATAATGAAATATGACTAACTATAAAATAATGTGTTTCAACATAAAACATAGCTAATTTCATTTTATTTAACCCTTTGGCTAGTAATACCAGTTCCTGTAATATCAAGCCATGCACAGACACACGCACAGGTTTGTAATTATAACTTTGTGGAGACTCTCCATTCATTTCTATGAGGAAAACTCTAATCCCAACATGACGACCTTAACCCCTATCCAGCCCTAACCTTAACCATAAGTAACCAAACAAAATATGAGACATTTGGCATTTTTAGTTTTTTGATTGCATTTACAGATCTTTGTGGGGTTTTTATTACATTGTGGGGGATATTTGGTCCCTACAGCACACACACACACACACACACACACACACACACACACAAAGCAACCTGGCTCATTTCTGGCATCAGAAAGTCGCTTCTGCCCTCTACCTTGCTAGTTTCTGATTGCTCCCAGTGTCTCCTGCTTCACATAGTTCTTGTGCACTGTTGTCTTAGAAGCTTTGAGCCTGGAAGCAGCACCCTGATTTAACCAGGATCTAAAAATGCAGATTTGTTTAAAAATATAGAGTGGTATATTAGCATACATATATGTCAGGGTCACAGGGAACTCACTGGACACTCACTGCACATTTTATTGGGTAAATCTGATCAACTGCTCATTGAAGCAAATATCTAATCAGCTAATCATATGTCAGCAGCTCAATGCATACAATGATGCATAGAAGTCAGGAATTTCCCTTAATGTTCAAATCAAACACTAGAATTGACATCAAAGGTGATTTAAGATGAACGTGACGTGGTTCTTGGTGCTAGGTGAGCTGGTATGAGTATTTCAGAACCGGCAGAGGTCAGAGAAGAATGGCCAGACTGGTTCAAGCTTATAGAAATACAACAGCAACTGAAATAACCACTCAGTACAACCATGGTATGCAGAAGAACCTCTCTGAAATCACAAGACGTTGAACCTTGAAATAGATGGCCTACAGCAGCAGAAGACCACACTGAGGTCAGCTAAAGACAGGAAACAGAGGCTAAAGTGGGCACAGGCTCACCAAACCTGGCCAATGGAAGGTTGGAAAAGCATTGCCTGGTCAGATAAGTCTCAATTTCTGCTGCAGAAGTCAGATGGTAGAGTCAGAATTTGGCGTAAACAACATAAATACAAAAGGGGATCCAACCTGGCATTAGCAAGGTGTACCTAATAAAATGGCCAGTAAGTGTGTGTATATCTAACTATATCTATGTGGAAATGTGTGTGTGTGTGTGTGTGTCTGTGTGTGTGTGTGTGTGTAGCTCTTTAGATCCTGTTCTAATTTTTGTTAGAGATAATGATTTTCTCATTTTCACTGAATCATGAGCAAAAATTCAACAAGTGCAAATCAATCAGCTTACTTAATTTACATTGCAAAAGTAATTGGAAGATAAATCAATTTAAACATATTAGCGACAATTATGCGTCTTAAACCATGAGTGAGTTGGTTTCCATTTGTACTTCTTTCAGACTCCACCGTGAAGGACAGGCAGGCTCTCAAGAACTGAACAAACTGGCTGGTTTCAACAGGTTGTTCAGAACAGTGCAGCACAGTATCTGAGAAGATCCTATCTGTCTAGACTGAGAAATCTGGCAATAAAACGAAGGAAAAAAACAGGGAAAGGAAGAGGGGAAGAGGGGAAGAGGCACCAGCTGACATGGGAACAATTTTCATAAAATACTTTCACATGAAAAAAACTGGGCACCTGAAATGTATTTTGGGAAAAATACAGGTGTGGTATATAACTGACTGACAGGTGGTTGGACGACTGAAAGCAACACAGATGTCTGCATTTCTCTGGACCCCAGAGCAGTGCCGGCGTTCACATCGGCAGACCTGCCGAACAGCACGCAGCTGTGCATTTCGCATGTTAAGCGTGCTCAGTGCCAGGCATGTGATGTTCCGCATGATCTCAGCCTGGGCTCTTCGAAGATCAAAGGCGTACGACAAAGTGGGCTCCCAAATCCCCAACGCTCGCTCTGGCCACATTTTATTTGGCTCATTGGCATTCTGACCCTGTGCTTCTCCCGCTTTGAACCCCAAAGTTTGCAGAGCTGAATTGCTCCTCTGCGCACATTATCGGCACAGCAGATTAAAGCCTACCACTGAGCATCAGTGGGCCTTAGTGCTGTGGCGGCACTCACGTTTTACCGCGGTACGACCTGCTTTCCCCGGGTGCGAAGCAGACCCAAAACGCGGCGAAAAGGCTTAAACTTTCCATCACATTTTTTGGGGTTCGTCTTAATCCGCCACACGGTGTCTTCTGTGCTACGCTTTTGGCTCATTCGCTCTATTTAATAGTGTCGCTTTGCTTCTAAAATTAAATGCAGAATGTTATTTAGAGATTCCCTGGGAATTCCTTCTGCTGGAGGAAAATGTAAACATTCGTCATTAAATATTGGTCGCATTCAAACGAGCGTGCCTGTTCATAATTTGCCCATGTTGTTATTAGTCTGCGTCCTTTAACTATTGTTTTACCGACATTGTGAAACGCCACCTTTTCAAATACCACGTCTGACATTCTTTGTAGCTCAGCCTATCAGAGCCTTTAAATATTGGCCATATAAGGTCATGGAAGTGTATTGACAGCAAATGAAAAGGGTTTGAGTTTGGTATAAATCTGTTAATGGACTTTTTTCCGGCACTCATAATGAGGGAGGACACAGACGGTTGAATGAGCGTCTGTGAGCTCTCCCACACCGCACTCGATCTCATCAGACGTCGCGATTAAAAATCTGGCTCCTTGGACCGCTGCATTGTCTTCATTTGGAAATATTTCAGTCCCGTTTCTGCTACTCTGAAGGGAGACAGAGATAAAGGAGGAGGGCTGGGAGAAAGACCCGCCCTGTTGTGTGAATCCGAGACGAGGCCTTGAACCTTGCCATTCATCCCTTTCACTTCATCAGCTGAGTCTAATTGCCGGAGAGGACAGGACACCACAGGCTTGATTGTCCCTTATCCTCTTTGGAGCCTTCTGAGGCATGAAAAGCGAACGGCTTGCTTTTGATCTTTTTTTTTTTTTTTGATTTCCTTTCTCTAGCCCAGGCTGTTCCCCACCATCCCTTCATCGGCAGTGACATGGCCCTTCCACTCAGTGCCCTTTTCTCCATCCGCGCAAAATAATTATCAGCCTCGGCCTGGGCGAATAATGGCGGAGGGAGGAGGTCATGGCGGCCGGGGCCCGAGGTCTGGAGGGGGACCCAGGCCACGCCACAGCTCCTCAGCTTGCCTTAGCCGCCTGCTATTTAGCTTCTGATACCTTTTCATAGCGTGACCCCGGTTTTGGCCACCCCGTCCTAATGAGACCTCTACAGAGAGCCATTGCAGCGACACTCTGCCGGGAATGAGCCAGGAAGACTACAGTACAATAAAACGTGGCTCTTCCCAAACAACAGTGCATCTGTGCTCTCTCATTAAAAGCCATGAAGAGCTCGCGCCTTTCAAAGACCCGCCGTGCTGAAACCAGATATATTGACACCTACTTGTCCTTGGCGGCCGACACCTTTCACAGCGGTGACAGCGGGCACACACGGGCTCTTATTAGCAGTAACTCCGGCCGGCTTATTTAGCGAGCGAAGTGCTTAACTTGGTTCGACTGAGATGTGAGAAACGGTGCATGCGGGCGGAATTAAGACAGGGAAAATTCAGGCAGATTAAGAAGATGACAAAGGATGTCAAAGGGCAGCTCTGCCTGCGATATAGCCGCTGAACGCCGCCTTTCCCATCAGATATGTGCACAATTACCGCACTTTGTCAGGAAAGTCAAGGATATTTTAAATTATGTAAAAATTTCAGATTTGGAAAACTTTTTTGTTTTGCAAAATACAGTATTACAGAACCTTTAAAAATGTAAAATATATATAAAATGCAGCTGCATTTGTCATGTACTGTACATTCAAATTTAGCAAGACTTAAAAATGAACCAAAAAAATTAGCTGCTATGCTAAACCAGTTAAGCATATTTGAAATAATTTCAAACGGGGAACAGTGGGCTGATGTAACATCACAACATGCAGCAACCAGCAAAGAGTAGACCATAAAGACCAGTAAGTACTGAGGCCAATTTCCAGTAAGAGCTTTCTTCCAAAACGCTGTCTCCTTTCAGAATGCTGTAAACATTCCGTGTCAAACCATTTCTGCTGCCAGGAGACTAAAATGATATGGTTATACTTTTATATATGTCATATTGCATGCTACACTTATAATCAATACTATAATCTCCAAGAGTAAGCGCAGGTAGGGGCTGTACGTTTCGTCGTAGCCCTCAGTCAAGTCCATGGAGAGAAAGAGCAGCTAGACGAACAACCAGGACATGCAGACGGGACAAAAACAAACAAACAAACACACACACGCAGCAACAAAAACCTTTAAGCAATCATGTAAAGCAATCTAAGAGCTGCATGTCAACCCTGGCAGGGTATCGATCTGCTCTGGAGGCAGCAGCAGTCCTTGGGGTTCCTATCTCATCCCGCCTTGCTCTCAGAGCGCGCGTATTGATCTGGCCCTCCTCTGCAGACTTAACGCACCCGAGGAAGCCCCGGCCAAGGCGTCCTCGGGCCTGAAAAGCCAACCGTTTACAGCTCTTATGGGGGGTGCGGGTAACAAGGCCCCCTGCAACAGAGAAGATCTTAACCTGTAACATAGACAGCGCTGACGCCCCGGCGAGGTTCGTATCTGAGCCGCTCAGCATGTCGGATGCCGAAAATACGTGGGCGTTGCCTTTTCTGTTCTCGTAAACCATCCTCCCCGAACCTTAATAAGCAATTAGAAGCACAGAACAGCTTTGTATGTTACTGTGGGCATATGTGTGCTTCTTCACATGGGCTCAGCGTTTGCCTGCTGCACGTCCACAGGTGCATTTATGTTTATCCATGTTTGTGTCTGCTTTACGCATCTGGGTATATGCCATTACGTATACGACCTCTGGGCATACCTGTATCATCACGTGGCGATAAAATGAAGCATTTGAAATAACACGTCCTCATAGATTATGTGCTTAACGTGTGAGTGTCTGTGTATGTGTATGTGTGCACGCACGTATGTGTATACGTGTGCGCATGCGTGCGCGTGAAGTTCTGTGCGATTCTGTAATGATCTATGTGTGAGTGCCTGTCGAGAGACAGGCCATCTGTAGCGGTTTGAAGAGCAACATGCTGTCGCGAGAGGCTGGGGAGAGTGGAGTGCGACTTGACTTGTCAAATCTTGGCGCGTCATGAGACAGATGGGGAGAAGGAAGGAAAGTGTCCAGAGATAAACAATTAAATAAATCCCAGCGGGAAAGGGCACAGACAATGTGGCCCGTGCAAAGAGGCAGAATCAATGCAGCCTCCTGTGAGGACATGTTAGGGTAGGAAAAGCTGACAAAGGACAGGGCCCCTGACCTGGATCAGAGCACCTGCAGGCTCGTCCACAGCATGGTCTCTTCAGCGTCAAATTAAAGATTAAACATCCTTCTGAGACACAGGTCTGTGATGCTAAAACAAAACAGAGAAAATATTATGCGATATAATTAATTGCTGTGGATTTCGAAGAAATGAATCCTAGGAACAAATATTAACAAAAAGAAAAAGCAAATACGAGAACGGCTTACTGTGGCACCTCACCCCCCGCCAGCCCAATCAAAATCATCTTTTGTAAAATGCATTTGGGAATGTGTGCTTCACACCCACTCCCCGAACGTGCGGGAGCATAATCCGCAGACGCGTGGGCCATTCCCCGCAGGCCGCCGCCTCCCCAGGCCTGCCCCGGCTAGCTGGTCTCAGCTCGCATCACGCCGTCCATCCCAGCGGGGAGGGCGATGGTGCCAGGGCTGTGGAAATGGCCGAGGTGGGCCGCTTCGCTGCACGGCGTGCCAAAAAAGGAAACAACAACAACAGAGGAGAAGCTGTGTCTGGCCGCCGCCGCTGTGAGACCTCGGGCCGTCCGCCGAGATTCGGCAGGAAGCCGCCGAGCGGAGAGTGGCAAGGCGGGGACACGGCCTTCGTGCCGGCCGCGGCTCCACGGAGACGGGGGGAGCAGCTGAGGGCCGTGTCGCCACGGCGACCCCTGACCTCCGACAACGCGTCAGACTGTCAAAGGGGCCGGCAGGTCCGGGTTGAGAATTCCTTTGGGGGGGGGGGGGGGGGGTTGGTGTTTTGTCTGTCAAAGTTGGTGGGATCCAAGCACGAGCGGATTGTTGGGCTGCTTCTGTTTAAGCACCAGCTGCAGCAGAAAATAAAGTTGAAAAGAGTATATTAGCTCGGGGTTTTACAGACTCCGGACTCCGCAGAAACGCAAAGCGTCCTGTAAAGCATCCCAGCTGGCCCAGGTATTCTGCCAGGATTTCTTCCCAGCAGAAAATGGGAAACCATTAACAAGAACTGGAATAGGAAGCTAAAAGTCAGAAAGCGAAGAGAGTACAAAACCCAAACTAAATATGAAACAACACAAATGAGAGCTGAAGTCCTGCACCTCTGAGCAACACAGGTGTAAAGTTAGCGTGTTAGCAAGGTGTAACGTTAGCAAGTTAGCCTGCATCATTTAATGAAAACGTAGTGGAAGGCGGCAAACATATACAGCACCTGCCACATTTAAATTTCAGGCAAACAAGACACAACAACCACCCTCAACATTTCCCAGCCACATGGTCCCCTTCTCCAAAGCTACACCTGACGTGTTCTGTTTGGCACTCTGAAGACTTTGCCTCTGGTTGTTGCAGCAGATACCAGCAAGTAAGCAGCGAGTAGTTCAGTTATCGAGAGTAAAGACAGACCAGTGAATTACTGCCTGTTGTTATTTTGAAACAAACATATGCAGTTCTACAAAGCAGCACTTTAAACGATTATTTTGAGCAGGCAGTGCTCGAGACCCCATCATTCGAAACACATTTTGCTTCATATTATTTTGCATGATTTATTTTGTTTCCATATTTTTCTACTTGTTCCACAGTTAAAGTGGACAAGCAGTAAACAGAATTTGCCAATCATGTACAGGGCTGGATCCAGGCATAGGCAAACTCTGTAGCTGCCAAGGGCCCAATCGGTACAAGGGGGCCCAGACAAAGTTACATGATTTATAAATAAGAATGACGACACAAAATTTGAAATGACAATAAAACATTATTAACAAAAAACAAAAGCCCTAATAATGGACGGTTTCTGCTTTTGGGGGCCTTTGTAGGAAGGAGGACTGTCTGCTACAATGCAGCTCGAAGCGTGCAAGTGCAGGTAGCACCATGAAGCAGTGCGTCCAGCAGGCGGAGGGAGAGGTCTCAGAGTCTCCGTCTGAAATCCCTCATGGCGAGGGGAGGCGTCCCCAGAGGAATGGCCCCCACACACTGACAGACCAACACCACACCCGTCTGTGGAAAATCTGTGCTGTTTCCTTCCGCCAAAGAGGAGGCAGTCGAATGGCGAGGCGATTCTTTATGCGAACGCCGGAAGCGTCTCCAGATGGAGAGTCATTTCAGGCGGGGAAGCAACAAGCGGGTGTTTCATTCCAGATCTCTTTGACACCCACCTTCTGCCGGCCTGGGATGGGCAGCTGACCTACCGTCTGACGACAGAGTACCTGCTGCAGCCTCGCCCTATCTGATCCGCTTTTGCGCTCGAGTCGCTAATGCTGCTCACACAACACACTGCCTCTTATTTAATTAGGATCGAGAGAACCTTTGCTTTAAATGGGGCGGGGCTTTTACTGTATAAAACATGGGAGAGAATGGAATCCCAGGGGGACTGCAAATAACCTTTTTTTCCCTGCTTGATTTAGGAACTGGGCATTGATCTGTCACGCAATTTGTACTAGCATGCTTCTCCCAGTGCTGCATTTCAGCTTGAGAAACGCTCAGGCCAGTTCATTAACTGTCTGTACAGGCTCTTGCGAGCGGATCAACATAATGCTGCGGTTAGTTAATAGCTTTCTGCTATTTTCCCCAGAGCCCGCCTGTCTACAGCCTCGCAAGCTGAAAACCCTTCAGCGTTTTCCCCCCTTCTTCCTCTCCTTCCTGTATCTTTATTAGGAGCGGCCTTTTACCCCGTGAGCTCTGCCAGCAGTCGTGGCCGAGTCCCCTGTGAAGGCCAGGGACACGGCCCCCGCTGCTCCTGGAGCTGACCGCGCCCTCCTCCGTTACTCCCCATCGCCCCGAGCCCCCTGTGAAGGCCAGGGACACGGCCCCCGCTGCTCCTGGAGCTGACCGCGCCCTCCTCTGTTACTCCCCATCGCTCCTAAACAGCCAGTCACATGGGATTATGAGTTTAGAGGGAAATCTCCTGCTCTGCATTGACAAACATGGCCTTCAGACTTTCAGGAGACACACCTGGCATTTTTTCCATAACTACACCTTCTAGCATATGTATGCGATTTAGAAACGTTTCAGTATGAATTTCAATGAAAAGAAGACATTTTCTAGTTCAGTACAATTACTGAAACTGTTATTTATTTTTTTTTAAACCAAGTTGATTAATAATGGCATCTACAGTTTGAAATGCTAACAGAAGGACAGTAGTGAAATGTCAGAATCTAAATAATAAATTAGCATACTAACTGAATAATTAAACAAGCTTCTATTAAACAAAACATAACTCAGGTCTTCAGTACACAAACCTGAAATACAGCATTAGTTCAACATGCGTCTTTTTAATATATTTTTATTTTTAAATGTCTTGCAGTTAGTATGTACTTAATGGTGCATAATCAGTTTGCTGGGCCTGATTGTGGGCAGCAGTTTACTCTTCAATGTCATCCCCAAGACCTGGGGGAGTGATAGGTGAGGGACCTCCATCTTCCCTCTGTGCTCTTCAGCTCTTCTCCATGTACTCTGCTTGATAGGTGAGGGACCTCCATCTTCCCACTGTGCTATTCAGCTCTTCTCTGCTTGTACAAAGAACTGCGATCAAGTGAACCAGTGCCTCTAAAACCTAAACTGCAATCTCTGAAGCAGCGCAAGAACGGCGAGTGTGACTGGTGACTGGTCATCCTTCACTCTGTCAAGTTTAACTGAGACCAGTAGCTGTTCAATACCACATCCATCAAAGTTACTCAGAGCGCCGACAGCCCCCAGTGTGTAAACCATCACAATTATTCCACCCTCTCACATTCATGGTGAATTCCCCTAACAGCCAGCGGAGTTTACAGGTTAATCAGTCCCGCGTTTGGATCCGCCCTGCTTCTCACAGGTCTCTTCCACAAAAAGCCTTTATCTGTAGTTCAAACAGAACAAATGATATTTCAAAGAAATGAAGATATTTTTACATGATAATGTAGTAAAACATGCTGACATAAAGAATCTTGAGAGAAACACATGGCTGGATGAAAAACTATGATGAAACACGGTAACTGCATCAGGTTAATGTAGGTAGTACTTCCTTAATGCTGTGTTTGTGGTATGATCATGTTTTTTAACTTCTGCTGTAAAATCTCCCTTCTTGGGATCAACAAAGTTCAAGTTATCTTATCTGATCTCATCTCATCTTATCTCGCCTCATGATGCGAGTGATTAGTATAACAGTATCTTCAGACAGACTGCCTGAGAAAATTCGAGCTGAGACCCATCACAAAGTTCACTAAGTCCACAAAGCGGACCTTTCCATTTGTGCTTAATGCACTTCCTCCTCCTGTCTCTGGCTGCTGCTTGGTGGTCTTTGTTAAGTTCCATCTCCCAAATCTGGAGACACCCAGGCTCCCTCCCTCCCTGCCGTTTGGAAACTCACTTTTTAACAATCCACCGGCAGTAGCACACACGCCGGTTTGTAATTATATCTATGTGGGGACTCTCCATTCATCTTGATGGGGAAAACTCTATCCAAACATGGCAACCTTAACCCCTGCCCAACCCTGCCCTTAACCATAGGTAACCAAACAAAATATGAGACTTTAGGCATTTCTTATTTTTTTGATTGCATTCACAGATCTTTGTGGGGACCTGAAAAATGGTCCCCACAACATCAACATAAGTTTTTAATCACATAGTGGGGGACATTTGGTCCCCACAATGTAATATAAACCTAATCACACACCCACACACACACACACACACATGCAGCAGCATCCAACTCCACACACCATGTTCCAATTTGCCTGCGTCTACATTTCACACCACCAGCGACGGCACTTTCAACATTAGACAAATTTTCCTCCTGCTGTGATACACGTCCCCTTTCCAACGTTCAAAGCAAGTTTTGCTGTTACAATGTAACATAACACACTTGAAAACGAACAAAGTTCATGTTAAAAATCCAATTCATTTCTTTCAGCTGTTTCCCCTTGAATCGAGTGGAGTGCAGTTCCTGTGTTTTTCTTTCCCTTTACAGGAAAGTACCGGGTTTCTCTCAGCGCTGCTGCAAGCAGAGCCATTCACCTTTGGCTCTGTGTGTCTCTGTGGGGCCCCCAGCTCTGCTTTATTTATAATCCGGCCAGCCCAGCGCCATGACCCTCCTCTCCTTCCTCTCCCACGTCGCGCCACGGGGTCACACCCCCCCCCTCGGCCCCCCTCCGCCGCCGCCACGCTGCCTTCCACCCGGGCTGCAGGATGGCGGCCAAGGCGAGCGCTGGTGTCCCACAGGTCACGAGGAAGCGGAGATCAGAGCAGAGCTGGCCAGGAGCCAGCCAGGCAGGCCCCAGGGGCACACTCCAGTGGGGGGAGGCAGCCAGAACTCGCCAGCATGGGGAGCTGCAGCCTGGAGACCTTGTAGACAGAGACCATGGAGATGGAGACCACGGAGAAGGCCGACAGACTGAGATGATTCGGCAAAAAGAATTTAAAAACGGAAAGAAATACACATGGCCTAAAAAGAAATTCATTACAGTTGCAATGAATATGTAAGGCGTCATAGTGTAGGCGTGGTGTTTCCGAAAGTGGCACGTCAACACTCACTTCATGGCCCACAGTCATTAACTAAATTGTTTTATTTGTAAGTTATATCTTATTAGCGAAGCTGGAACCCTTTCAGGGGTCACTGACGCCGGTGACATGGCAATTATGCATCCGTGATGGTACGGAATGTTCTAGCACACATACGCGTACGCACAAACAAAAAGGAATACACAACTGTAGAGCTCAAACCTGTAACCACAGTTTTGTGAGACCCCATCGGCAGGTAGGTAAGTCGAGGGAACGCAGTTCAGCCTGAGGGCCGTAGTGACCACCAGGGACAACGGCCGGCAGGTGGCTCCCCTTCCTGGGGACGCCGCTCACTATTCCACGGGTGCCGCTCCCAAAAAACATGGTGCTGGCCCACGCTCGGCTGTGGAGGAGCCCTCCATCCCAGCACTTCCTTAATTCCTGGCATGGAGACTCTGTGGCTGCTGCCCAAGAGTGGCGTTTAAACAAAAGAAAGAGCCAAATATTGCTGGAGCACAGGTGAACTATTACACAGATCACAAGGACCTCTTCAGTCCGCCGGTTTAACGAGTAATAAAATCTCATTAGAGCCTTTGTCTGCGCAGGCCGAGGCCTCCGTGAATGTGTTTATGTTCAGACAGGAAGTGCTCCCATACTCCCATGGATTGTAGATTCATCACATATTCCTGCCTAGTTTCTTCTTTTTCCATAGAGGAGTGCGAGTGAGGAGCACTTCTATAAATGAGATGTGTGTTTGTGTGCCCGTGTATGTGCACTAGGACGTGCCAAACACCTCGTGCTCAACATTTCAGTGTCTCACATGGAGCCTACTGCTTATGGCTCAATATATCCATGGTGTCTAACTCTCTTGTCAAATGTGGCTCGCTAATCCATACTATTTTAATAAGCGGTAAGGGATTGTGAAGGTTTGGCTTTAAGGTGCTTCCCTTAGCTCTCAGTCCCCAGTGATAAATCTTTCAAAGGTGCCTGTATAACAAAATCCAAACCTCATTCAACTTCACATCCATCAGCGTTCCACTGAAAACGATGACAAAGCACTTTCAATTACATTGGTAACTGACTCAATGAAAGAGTTCATCGGTGGTCGGATTGGAGCAGCAGATAGGGCTGGAGAACTGGTGGGGCGTCCGATTGACCTACTCCAAATAAAAGAGTTGTGCTTCTAAAGACACGGGGTGGCCGACAGATCTGACGCCTGAGGACAATCTGGTCTTTGTGCAGCGTCAGCTTTTGGGGTCTAATTAATAGCTAGCATATCCTCCCCAAACATGGGGGGGTTTGCCCCTAGCGGGTGTGGGACACATAGACGGGGGATCCTCACTCACGCACTGTCCGCATAAGGCTTTCTGCTGCCCCATTCCAATCCTCAAGATGTTCTACACTGAAGTAGGTTATGATCCACAAAGCTCCACCGTAAATGGGTCTTAATATGACAACTGTGTTCTTAATTACAGAGTTCAGCCTTTACAAAATTCAGTGTGGAATCCAAATAAATAAATTCATGCACTAAAGATTAGCACGGATGAGTTTTATTCATAATTAAATGACCCTCTCTGGGAACCTGCACTTTCATCTAATTGAAATAAACAAGTAAACACCATGATACTTCTGTGAATAATTATTACCAATATGGAGTGCTGTTCCCAATGCAACAGAAAAAACCCGATTTAAAAATGCCTGCCTCAGTTTGATAATGAACAAAGGTAGAAAACAAAAGTTTTGCCCGTGTAAAAGAATGACTTGAGAACACAGAAACCTTGGAGAGGTAAATTCTCTAGTACTTTAAAATCTTTTGTTACATAAACAAAACACAGAAGTCATTTCCTCCGAGAACAATCTTTTAAAAGCAACTCTGACTTGCCCTGTTTAATGCCCTAAAACCTGCCTTCGATCACAGTGTGGACCTCTAGACCTGCACTTCAGGCAAATATGACGCGGGGGAGATATTGTACTCTTCCTTAGCGTCCCAAAATGGAATTATGCCAGATTCTTCTCCTTTTTTTGTATTCTTTGTTGCAAAATAAGACGGCTTTTCTCAATCGGTCTGCCTCCTTTGCCCTCTGATAGCTGTAACCATGTAGTATCTGAATTAGCCACAGGCAAAACAAATCACAAGCGATTACAGAATCATCAAGATTTTAATAGCTGTTGTGCTTCTTCCTCATACAGGGTTTTATTTCCAGGTGTCAAAGTTTCTAGGCGCCCCAGGCTCCTCAAACCAGTAATTGGCCGACTGAGACACAGAGCAGTTCCCAAGTCAGCCGAGCACATTTGTTGTTCTGAACTTGAGGGTATTCCTCAAACGATCGGGTTAGCAGGTTAGGCAAGCCTGTACTACACTCGGCTGTAACCAGGAGGAAGCGCCATCACTCAGATAACCTTCTGCTCTCAACATCTGATCCCGGCTGCTAATTAGCTCTGTTGGCGAATGACACAGCCTGAACTGAAGTGGCTTCAATTGTTGACCCAGGTAGGGACCTGCGTTATTGGCCAGTAATTGTGATGGTAAGGAACAATGAGAAGGGCTATCATGGACTCTGCTCGCTATTTGCGTGCAGCAAAACGTTCAAAGCCGCCATCTCCTCTGTACTTCCATATTTTCAGTTAATAACAGCAAGTTAGTAAACTTTCAGTATATAGGAAGCTGACTTAACGAATGTTTTGAGCAATAGCTCAGGGGTGTTTTGGTTTCCTTTTATTGTTTTTGTGCCACTTCAAAACTTTTCATTTTGGCCTCTTAACAACAGGCTGTCATTCTTATTGGTCTCATACAGGATAAACCTTTCAGATAATTGCATTTCTGCTTTTCCTCTCAAGTTAGTTGGTAAATTCTTGGTTTTGCCCCCTGTGACTGGGAACATATTTACTTAGAAGCTTGATTTATGCAAAAGCAGGACTGGAACTGCAAGTCTGCAAGTAAAGTGCACGTTCACACTGAAAATGAGATAAAAAAACATCTTCATGAAAGGCACTAGCTTCAAAGTGAACCTTTTCTAACACCTTCTGGCGCCGATCACCTCAGCACTTTCTCTCAGGTTTAGCGTCAGTCAGAACATAACGAAAAACAAGTCACTGAAGCACCGAGGGACCGGCGCAAAGGGCCCCTGACCGTTGGCTGTAAATCTTTCACTCCATTGCGCTGAATGAAATCCAATACCTATTCAACGGCACATCCGTCACAGCCGACCAGGTTGTGTTGCCAGTGCTCTTCCTAGCAGCCTCACTCAGTGCCCCCCGCC
>JAODLC010000021.1:12420501-12435683 GCA_026781145.1 Hippopotamyrus pictus
ACACACACACACACACACACACACACACACACACACAGGTTTGTAATTATATCTTTGTGGGGACTCTCCATTCATTTGTATGGGGAAAACTCTAATCCCAACATGACAAACTTAACCCCTACACAGCCCTAACGTTAACCAAAAGTAACAAAACAAAATATGAGACTTTTGGTATTCTTAGTACTTGATTGCATTCACAGATCTTTGTGGGCACCTCAAAAATGGTCCCCACAATGTAAAAAAAAACAGGTTTTTATCACATTGTGGGGGACATTTGGTCCCCACAATGTAATATAAACCTTTACATTGTGGTCCCCACAATGTAATATAAACCTAGTGCACACACACACACACCCCCACCCAAATCCCAGCAACCTTAACCGCTACCCAGCCATAACCTTAACCATAAGCAACAAAACAAAATACAATACTTTTGGTATTTTTAGTTCTTTGACTGCAGTCACAGATTTTATAAAATTGAGTTTCCCCCTGTGAGGACGAAAAAGGTTGTCACCACAATGTCAAAATAACAGGTTTTTATCACATTGTGGGGATATTTGGTCCCTATAATGTAATATATACATAACCCCCCTCCCCCCAACACACACACACACACACACACAAATCTGTTTAATTAGGGAGCCAAGCACATGATATGGTTGATAGTGACAAGCAGCAGAAACACACACACAAGGTTTTGTAACCTTTGTAATCTCTCTAAAACCCGTAGTCTTCCATTGTAAGAACTTGTCCTCTAATTAAGTTCTGTGCAGAAATCCCACTAAAAACAGTTTCAGAAAAATAATTGAGCTGAATAAAATTGCCATGGCTGTTTATAAATGGTGTCCATATGGAAAATGATCTTCAGCTTGAAATATGTTGTAAGTGATTCGTTTGATTTTTTTTTTTTTTATTTGAAAGACATTAGAAAATCAGCTGAAGCCAACCCTATTTTTGGAAGCCATAATAATCAGAAGAATCTTGAAGAATATTTGTAATAGATAATTAGGGAGAATAGAGCAAAAAGAACAGGCATTCAAAATTTTGACAGAAAAATTAAAAGAATCTAAATTCTAAATTTCATTACAAAAATAATATATTAAATGGAATCTGCTCTTAATGTTTAAAATTACATTGATGCATATATGCACATTTTGTTAAATTCAGTTTTCTTTATAAATCCCATGGCTAAATCCAGCTGCCCAATATCTATTGTTTTTATTTTAATACACCTTTCTTTAATGTTTGCTTAAAAATATTTTTCCCCTAGCAAGTGCACAGATAATAAGACATCTTAAGATATGAAATTACTATCAACAGATTTTTTTTTATAATATATAAAGAATTTCCTTTATTGAAGAATTATAAGATTTAGGTGAACCATTCCAATTTAAGTAAAACACTGAGCATCACTAAAACTGTAGTCATAATTTAAATAAGCATGTACTGGTTAGTTTAGGGCAATACATATTTATGTTAATTTTATATCATAAGTAAAAATTAAATGTATACATTCAATATAAATAACGTATCACTGCTAATCTTATTTGTGTCAGTTTGTTGCTAAATAAATATAAGTACTTTACCCTGACTACATATTCCTAACACACAAGCAGAATTTAGCCCTGATATTAGCTGAAATAAAGACATGATGCAGACTTGTGGTCTTCTTCGTCACGAGCACAGATAGATGGAGGAAAAAGTTGAATCATACCTGCTGTGGTTCTACTAACTATAGATAGATGGCACTACAGTCAAGGTAGAGCAAAGGCCCTTGTGCCACCCCCATCGCCCGTTATCCATCAGAAAATTAACTTGTCAGTTTAACAACCAAAATCAGATTTTTCTTTTTTCCCCCCAGACCAGTACTAAGCAGATCCCTATGAATTTGCCTTGTGAGTAAATGTGAACGCTCCGATACGTAGACCACCAACACCACCGTTTCCTGCAACTGGGGAGACTGCTGTGCGTCACAGACGTTGCTAGGTTGATAACAAGAAAGCAGACATATTACTGAATGCAGGGCTGCCTGATTCTTTATTTATCTGGTGTTGACATGGCCTGGATGGCACCCAAATGCGCTGTGTGAGTTCTGAAGTTAACATACTGCCTGACCACAAACTGAACACACCCTCTTATCAAAATGTTCTACTATAAAAGTGACTTTAGGCATCAGTATTTTCATAATCTTTGTCAATTTTTCCCATATTAAAATGCATTTATCTTCGACATAATTAACTGGCTAGACCTTTTTAACCACTGACTAGATTAACATGTATGAACTGATTTTTATCTTTCTGTAATAAGGCCAAATTAAAAATGTGGGAAACTTCAAAACCCAAGATAAAATGTAGGGAGATGTACAGTTTAAAAAATAATAAAATATTCAAACATTCTAAAATAATAATAATAATAATAATAATAATAATAATAATAATAATAATAATAATAATAATAATAATAATATAGTGGTCGATACCTTTGATCCTGAGGAAATATTTTGAAATTTTAAATAAAATTTGCAGCTCTTTTTAATATTATAAAAATAAAATGTAACATAATCCACGCATGCTTTTTGAGAAACCCGTCGAAATAGCACATATTATTGTTATTGACATGAACAATATACCAGAAAACTGACTTTTACCTGTGATCACAGAAACAGTAACATTATATAAAAATATATAAATTTTACTTTGAAAAATAAAATTCAAATGGAGTGATAATTTATTTTTAAGACGCGTTAAATGTCATTTTAACGAGCCTCCAGCAACAAGGTGTCTATACCAGAAAAAGAAGCAGACACACACACACACAAAATATTAAAATAAATAAATAATAAACAAACACAAATAAATAAATAGATAATCTGTATATTTATTTGTCTGTATAATAGACAAGTCAACAGACAAACAAATAAATGGCCAATATACTGGGAATTGTAACACAAACTAAGAATAAAGCAACATAAGGCATATTCACACATGGTACAGATAACGGTTTTCCACACAAAAAGCAATGGATGAACATCAGTGCATCTCTGTATGTGACATTCAGGGAGAAAATTGGTACTTTGGGAAGCTGAATGGCTCCTGCTCGTTCCCGCTGTATGTGCAGGACATCACTGCGGCACAACGTTTCAAAAGAAGCAGAAATGAAATCTGTGTTTGCACACTCAGCTTGCTACAGTACAATAACAAGCAGGAAGACACTTTTTATCTCTAAATGGGTAATAATGTGATAAGCTAAACTAGGCTCTTAAAAACCCTACCAAGTGCAAATGAGACAGAGGGACCCCAATTGCCCCGATTCATTCTGCTTTTCATTTTTCCCAATCTCTTATTTTTCTCAGTTCACATTATTAGCCCCCAAACGACTCCTTTATTAAAAAAGGAGAGAGGTGGATGAAGTGAGATAGGTCTCCTGAATAGAGGGAAGGAGTTTTCTTTTTCATTTGTTGTTATTTGCAAATGGCTTTATTGTACGCTGGCGGTGGTGGAGGCGGGGGGGCGCTAGCGGGAAGAATGGCGGGGGCTCTTTTGACACGCAGACATAAAGGGGGGGAAGAGCCCCAACATCTGGTAATTAGTTTCAGCAGGCTTAGCCTAATGATGTAAGCAGATTACTGTCCAACCGACATAGAGAAGATTTCTGTGTGCGTGTGTGTGTGTGTGGATTAGGTTTATATTACATTGTGGGGACCAGATAAAAAAATGTTATTTTGATATTGTGGGGACCATTTTTCAGGGCCCCACAAAGATCTATGAATGCAATCGAAAAACTAAAAATCTCATATTTTGTTTGGTTACTTATGGTTAAGGTTAGGGCTGGGTAGGGTTAAGGTCGTCATGTTGGGATTAGAGTTTTCCCCATAGAAATTAATGGAGAGTCTCCACAAAGATATAATTACAAACCTTTGTGTGTGTGTGTGTGTGTGTGTGTTTCCGGAAGGGTGTGCAGGGTACAGCTTTTAATGTCGGTGGCATTTCTCAGTGGTCAGAGCAGGGGTGCAGACACCAGCCTGGGGTAAATATGAGGCTCTGTGAAGCAGGCCAGCTCTCTGATTCTGTGACCCCGAAACAACCTGCTCCGGGTCACTCTTCTCTGGCTCTGCCGTCGCCACAAGTAGGTGCTGGAGATGGAGGGGGGGGGGGTTCTTACTGGGGTGAGCCGGCCTCAGCAAGACGGGCAGATTTGTGACCGCCTCCCTCACCCACCCCCACTCAGTGACAGACCTGTCAGAGCGGCAGGCTGTAGGGGTGAGTTCAGGAGAGACGGGATCACGGCTCGATACAGAGCCTTCACTTTGCCGGGACTGATTGATCCTGACAGGGGGGGCATAGCAGCACGGGCTAGACCACTTAAAACAGCACCACTCCATTATTGGCTAATGTAACGTTTGGGTGCCTCGCCGCACGTGTACCCGGCGACACGCTCAGAATCGGCTCACTAATGTAACGTTTGGGTGCCTCGCCGCACGTGTACCCGGCGACACCCTCAGAATCGGCTCACTAATGTAACGTTTGGGAGCCTCGCCGCACGTGTACCCGGCGACACGCTCAGAATCGGCTCACTAATGTAACGTTTGGGAGCCTCGCCGCACGTGTACCCGGCGACACACTCAGAATCGGCTCACTAATGTAACGTTTGGGTGCCTCGCTGCACGTGTACCCGGCGACACGCTCAGAATCGGCTCACTAATGTAACGTTTGGGTGCCTCGCTGCACGTGTACCTGGCGACACGCTCAGAATCGTCTCACTAATGTAACGTTTGGGTGCCTCGCTGCACGTGTACCTGGCGACACGCTCAGAATCGGCTCACTAATGTAACGTTTGGGAGCCTCGCTGCACGTGTACCTGGCGACACGCTCAGAATCGTCTCAATAATGTTAGCAGGTTCCTTCGACTATTTTAGCTGCTTGTTATCAAATCTGCCTTTGGAGCTCCTTCTACACCTAGGTGGGACATAATCACAGTAAACCTTAAAGACATTCTCTCTTAGTACTTTATTTTTTTTTTTTGCTCTGAAAATCTGGGACAAGAAACAAGTGACAGTGCCAACAGCCACACAAAATTTTCTGTCACCTGTGCAGACAGCCAAGGCAGAGCTGGTAGTGTGGCTTGGATTTTACGCCACTGTCAGCTTCTTTATCCATCCCCGTTTCTTCTTATCCCACAGTCACTTGCTGTCACCACGTTGCTGTTCACAGTTCAGGCATCTCGTCTCTTTAGCTGCACCCGTGGTCCATGGGCAGGGAAATGACCCAGGAGAGAGCAGCGCAGTCAGCTGAGTCAGGGCAGAACTGCTCTGAGGACTGTCCTGATTTATTTTCTGACAGCTGTCACATACCTTATCATTTAGCTGGGCTATCTTGTAATCTGATGCTTTTTCTGTCCTGTCTCGCCCACATGAGTTTGTTGACTGCAAGAAATATGGTAAAACAAATCACAGGGGGAACAGCATTCATTAACTGACAGCACTTGTGATTTTAATAATTGCTATGTTAACCAAGTCTTGCTGGGCTATTTCATAAAAAAAGCATGTTTCAAAAAAGAAAGAATAAAGCTACAGTTTATCACATGTAAACAGATATGGACTTGTGGTCAGTGAGCATTAGCTTGTGGTGACTCTGTGCAGCGGTGCAGCATCTCTCGTGTCTGAAGGGTGCTGTTCCCGCTGTTCCTGCTGTTCCTGCTGTTCCTCCTGCGCTGTCAGTTTCACCAGCAGAGGTGTTAAATGTAAATAAAACTGAGAGCCAAGGAAATGCCTTTAGGTTTTATTCAGGTGCTGCTTTTGCCGCACACACAAGACGGACTGCTGGCATACGGCAGAGCCTGTAATTAGTTCTCTGCCTTCACATGTTGGAGCTGGGGGGCTGATTTTTCGTGATGGGGGCCGACGGCTAATTCGAGCGGTGTTGCCCCACACCGTCACAGCGGATGATTAAAGCTACTTCTGGTTTGAAAGGATACGGCTGACAGACTTGCCGCGCGTTCCACCGACCGCCAGCGGACGACAGCTAGCTATTACTCCTGATTGGCCGTGCCCCCCCTCCCCCCCCACGGACAGCCAGAGTGCAGCGTCGTTACGATCCTGCTTAGTGTCTGCCAACACATCTGGCTGAGGCATCCAGAGCTCGTGTGGCTGTCCTCTGAAACAAGGGGGAACGTCTTTGTTAAAGACTGTCGTCGGACAAGTCTGGTTTGGAAAAATTAGATCTGTCTACCGGACTGTGAAGAAGCAGACGGAAGCTTGAGATGTGGCAGCCTGCCTTCCGGCTGCAGACACAATGCTCAGCTGATGCTCCACACACAACACTGGCCAGTGTCTCAGCACTGCAGCTTTTTAAAATAATTTTGATTAAATGTAGTCAATGTACACTGACCCACGTGATTAACAGAGGCGCTGAATTCCTGTCAAGATTCTTCCCCTTGTTTCTGCGGCTCAATAGCAGGCTTGGCGATATCGAGGCTTAATCACTTTGCCGATTTCCCGAGAGCCTACGCACAGCGCACGTCCTGTCCTCCGCCGGAGGCTGCCCAGTTAGCGCCTAGCCTCCCCGTCTCCCCCAGGGTGTCCCGTGCAGCGAGGACCCAAACGCGGCACCAGGAACGGCGCGTGAAGCCAGAGGCAAATGTGGGAGGATGGGGACGGCAGATGGCAGAGCGGAGAAGTCCCGCGTTAAGGCAGCCATGCTGGATAAATAAATAAATGAGCGTGTGGAACAGCACGTCTGTGAAGTGTGGCTATCTGAGATAAAATTACCCCCCCCCCCCCAAATGTTTCTTTGAACTGGAAATCGAACAGGGCTATGGCTATTTTCACACCATTTAGTTAATCAAAAAGTGTTTTTTTTTTTTACTCTGTTTGTGGGGGGTATGAACAGTGTCTTGCTCTGAATATGAAGGTCTACGGATGTTTCCATGGATCGTTAGCAAGCAGTGCCATGAGGCGGTCTCTCAGAGTCATAGCGCAGAGGGGCCTAGCTGAAATCCTCCGTCACCTCTAACAGCCCTATTACCACCGGGAGCACAATAGCACTTATACCTAACAAAGGTTAGACAAAATGGCACTCCAAAATTGTTTTAGAAACACACACATTTCACACAGGAATTGTGCTGGGGCCTCTCACCCACTTTCTCTAGCCTGTCTCTGATGAAGCATCGAAACATGTTCTGTCTGCATCTGAATTGTGTCCTCCTGCTGTCAGTCAACGACAAAAAGTGATCCAGCAATTTTTAATACAGCTGAATCCAACTGAGAGAAGGACCCTTTTCATTTGACATACTTGGCTGTGGCCGACGCTGAGAGTGGCCCGTCGATAATGGCCTAGCTCAACGAGCTCCGCAGCAATAGTCAATTAAGTGCCCTGAAGGGGATGCTTCTGAGGCTACGTAAAAAGGATTCAGGTGTGAAATGCTTGTTTTCGAGAGTGCTAGAAATGTGTGGCCGCTTTCAAGTTTGCCATTGCCCCCGAGTGCCCCCACCGAGCGCTCCCAGCCGCCCTTCTTGTAAGAACAGGGGGAGCACAGGGCATAGGGGGAAGAAGGCCACTTAAGTGCAATTTTCTATTCAGAGTCCGAAACTCGCACACTCTTCCGTCTTTGCCGGCACACGGTGAGAGCAGACAGAAGCAGCAGCGGCAACAATCCCTTTGAAGCGCACAGGGCAGAGATACCCAGGAGCTATTGTTTGCCCCGTTACGGCTTTTTAGCAATGAGACACTGAGAGGCACAGTAACACCCTTCCTGGGAGGGAACGTGGGGACCAGTATGCCGCGAGCTGAATGGAAAAGGTGGATGGATTGTTTGCTAATTGTGGCCATTTTTGACCAGTACATCGAAGGTTCAAGAACTACTCCAAAAATTATACCCGAGCTGAAAAAAATGAAGAAATACAGACATGACAGACAAGTCCACTGAAGCTTCTGAATGAGAAAACTGCAGCAAAAATCTCTTTGTTTCTTCAGATCAGTTGAAAAAGGGCAGCAGGGCCAGTCCACAGAATCTACCAGGTGTTACAAAGAAAGGGTGAGATGAACCGAAGCCTCCTAAACACAATGGCTATTCTATTCTAATAAGGATAATAGCTGTTACGTTAAATTACAGACAACCTCATTGTATTTTCAGGACGTTATTGTATTATGCACCGTTTAATACCGTAAAATTAGCTATAGCTGGTCCAATTACACATATATATGGAAACTGTACGTTTAACTAGCGGAGGCCATTTTTCAAGATAAAAAAGATATGGCAGGGGCCAGGGAAAGGGCAAGGGAGGGGGAAGGTCAAGAGTTCGCAGCAGTGGTTGGGGGGGGGGGGGGGGCGTCCATGAACAATTTGCAAAAACCACGGCATTATTTATATTCTTTGAATGTGTTGAACATACATGAGCCAAATGGCACTTTCTGCCTGACATGCAATCTTCCTGTGGAGATCTATGAAAGCAGTCACCTGATTACATGTCATGTATAAAAACACACACACACACACACACACACACACACACACACACACGTTTTCATGTGTAGGGACTGAAAAAATGGTCACCACAACATCAAAATAACAGGTTTATTACATTATGAGGACATGTGGTAATGTATACATAACACACACACACATTTATGCACTTGCATGTTTTTAGGTAAATGTGGTATAACTTGAGGAGAAGAACAACAAAGTATAATGAATTTGGGACAGGCCGCCTGTGTGGCCCCCTCCTCTGGTGGAGCCCCCCCCCTGCCCCGCCCACGCACCCTCCTCCACTTCCTCACAACCTTTATCTGCCCCTGATTTGGGGATGCCCCTCAATAAGATGAAGTGAGGCGAAATCAAAATAAATGGACTCTATTAAAAGCAGCAATGCATCAACTGCTTGATAAAGTGATTAATAAACAGACCGGGTTTGTGATTGATTAAAGTATTTAATCAAACTGTTTAGGAGTCTTTAATGTCACTGGATCATTCTCAGAATGTATCTGTGGGTTTCAAAGGTTCTTCAAACTCTTTGTTTCCATCTTCTATTTCTCCTGAGCAAAAACAGATACACATCCAAAAATACACATATTGTTAATTGAAGTTTAACTGCATTTTTTTCCCTGTGAAGAATAAATATATGTGTGATATTTTTGATCATTCTAACATTTAATGAATAACAATAAAAGAAGTGTCTTTCCCCAGCATATAATTTGTCTAAAGAAAATGCAGAATTAAACAGACTTGCTTATCGTGGGGTAGCAAGTCTGTGGGGGAGAGACTAGTCCACCAATAGATGATTTACTGTTGAAATAAAAAGCCACGACTAAAGGCAGATTAACCTGCAATCACTGTCACAGATCATTAGTCTAAAACAGACATCAAGAGACATCAATGCATCTTTTTAAATAATATTTTATTTCTGTATTTAAATCATTTTTAATTCTATAGGATATATCAGAGGATAGGTCACTGAATATCTATAAAAATGTAAATGCATGCAGTTGTTCATGAATGCCCATGGGTTACAGTGTTCTTTTTTTTTTTACTTTACTGAGAACATGAAGGTAGCTACTGCATGTTCCACTGCACATGTATATGTGTCTTTAGGCAGCACTGTGACTGGAGCTTCTTATTCATACTTCACTGGAGAACTGACATCACGCTGAAGACTCCTGAAGATGGACCAACCAGAAAGGCACTGCACCTTAATTAAGTGGAAAAATGTTTGGGCTGAACTTGGTACTTAGTGTAAATGTGAGCAAAAGTTAAAATTAACTTATATTTCAGTTTACATTTTTTATCACCTTACTGCATGAGGCAAAAATGTCAGGATACGGAGCAATGAATGCCTAAATATCATTTTTGCCTGTTAGCTCCTGAAAGTACATATGATTGATGGTTCCTGATGCGCTCACTTTGATATTGATTATTGAATATTAAAATATCAATGATATGAAAAGCAAATTACCTTTGACCATAGAAAATCTAGAGGAACAAAGCAAATTGCTTTTCAATGGGATTGATAGCCCAAAAAAGGGCAATAAATAAACGCAGAAAAATACTTCATGAGCTTTGAAAACAATATGAATGAATGATCCTTTATTTTTGAATCAGAAATGGACTGCATGAATTCAGGAAGTCAAAGATTTCATTTCAGAGTCACAAATACAGTACGAGTGGCCACTTCATTAGGTACACAAGTTTTTTAAATGAAAGCCTGATTGTTCAAATAGTGAATCATGTGGCTGTAGCTCGATATATAAAGCATAGCCAGGGTCAAGAATTTCAGTTACTCTTCAATTAAACATTAGAATGGGCCATGACATGTGATCTAAGCAATTTTGAACATGCTATGATTGCTGGTGCCACACATGAAGGTTCCATCTCAGAAACATCCAAATCGGGGATGTTGGCACATTTCAGTGATTAGCGTTCACAGAGAATGGTGTAACATACAGAAACAGCCACTCAGTGCCATTTCTGCGCTCTAAAATAACTTGTTAATGACGGAGGTCAGGGGAGAATGGCCAGGCTTGTTAAAGCTAACAGGAAGACCATGACTGCAAAAACAGGAGCTCAGTACGGCCCTAGAGCTACAGCAGCAAAAGATGATGTTGAGTTCCACTCCTGTCAGCTAGGATTAAAAAGATGGAGGCATAATTGGCACATGCTTACCAAAACTGGACAACTGGAGAGTAGCTTTTCTACTCTTGTCTTTTCTACACTTGAAATACATGTTAACGGTATGGGACGGAATTTGCTAGAAACAGAATGGATTATGGAGTCTATCTGCCATCTGTCAAAATTACACCTTGCTGGTGGTGATGTAATGGTGTGGGGAATGCTTTCCTGGAAGGGATTAGGGCCCAGTAACACCATCTGAGCATGACAGCATCTTCAAGCATTGTTGCTGAATATTCCTTCAGGGCCGTCCTCTACCACTTTTCAAATTGATACTTCTAGACGGGTAACATTCCATGTTGCAATGCTTCCATCATCTCAAGGTGATTCCAGGAGCACGACAGAAAGTTAGTTTAATCCAGTGGCTTGCAATGCAAAAGAAGCACCTTTGGGATGAGGTAGAATGAGAGATTTGCAGGATGAATGTATGGCCAAAAAAAACCATTGGAACCGAGTGGTGCTCTCAAGCTAGCAACCAACGAGGGAAGTTTGGACAAAGCTTGCTGAACACATTGCTTGAAAAGTTCAGGCTGTTCTGGAGGTAACATAGGGTACATACCTAATAAAATGTTCACTGAATGCACATATGTATATACATGCATACTCAGTAGCCAATATATTAGGTACACCGGCCTACTAATAAAAACAGCATGCTCCCACAAACATGTAGCTGAATATACACAGAATGTTCACAGGGTTAATAGGTTCACTTGCAGTTTGACTAAGCGTTTAGAACAGTCAGGGCACCTGATTTGAGCTTGAACATGGTGTGATCGTTGATGCCAGACCTGATGGTTCCAGCACATGAGAAAATGCCGCCCTCACATACTACAGAGTCTAGAGTTTACAGAGAATGATGTGATTAAAACACACACACACACACACACACACACACACACACACGCACGCACGCACACACACACACACACACACACACACACACACACACACACACACACACAACAGTATTTCTGTGCGGAGAACACCTTGTTAATGATAGAGGTCAGTGGAGAATGGTCAGATTCGTTACAGCTAACAGCTAACAGCTAACAGGAAGACCACAAGTGCAAAAATAACAGTGCAGTACAGCAGTGGTGTACAGAATAAAAGCAAGTCCTAGCTAGTTATGCTAACTGTATGGTGATGCAGTCTGTCAAAAGGCTGCCAAAGAAAATGATGTTTAAATGATCTTCATGTTGGTGTTAACTATAATGTTATGTCTGTCAAAGTGCTAGCTTAGCCATTTCAAAACCTCTCCTAAAGTCGCCACAGTTTTTGCAGTAAATAAATTTATACACGTTTCTTGACTCAATCACTTACATTCCATGTGCGACTAATCAACACCTATTCAGACTATTTAAATAATTAAAGTAATTTTATTTTGCAAGTTTGTGCTGAAATATAAGAAATAAATGGAATGGCTGAGGTTCCACCAAGGAGAGGTTTGGTATCCAAAGTAGTATTCTTCAAACCATCCAACAAAACAAGATCCATGATCAGCCATAACATTAAAACCATCGGCCTAATATTTTGTAGGTCCCCCTCATGTCTCCAAACCAGCTGCGGCTCATCGAGGCCTGGACTCCACAAGACCTCTGAAGGTCTCTTGTGGTATCCGTCACCAAGATGTCAGCAGCAGATCCTTTAAATCCTCTAAGTTGTGAGGTGGGGCTTCCACGGATTGGATTTGCTAATTCAGCACATCCTACAGATGCTGGATCAGATTACAATCTGGGGAATTTGTTGGCCAAGTCAACACCTTGAACTCTTTGCCATGTTCTTCAAACCATTCCTGAACAATTTTTGCAGTGGGACTGGGCACAGTATCCAGCTGATCAGATTGCCCGTTCCTAGCTGCCTTCCTCCCATAATGCATCCTGGTGCCATCTCTTCCCCAGGTAAATGATGCACATGCCCCCAGCCATCCACGTATGATGTAAGAGAAAACGTGACTCATCAGACCTTCTTCCATTGCTCCATTGTCCAGTTCTAATGCTCACATGTCCATTGTCGGTGTTTTCGGTAGTGGGTAGGGGTCAACATGGTCACTCTGACCAGTCTGCAGATACGCAGTCCCATAGGCAGCAAGCTGGGATGAATTGTGTGTTCTGACACCTTTCTATCCTAGCCAGTATTAACTTTTTCAGTAATTTGTGCCACAGTAGCTGTCCTGTGGGATAGGACCAGACAGGCTAACCTTTGCTATTCATGCACATCAATGAACCCCCGACCCCATTGTCGGTTCACTGGTTGGCCTTCCTTGGACCACTTTTGGTAGGTACCACTGCATACCAGGAACACCCCACAAGACCTGCTGTTCTGCAGATGCTCTGACCCAGTTATCAAGTCATCACAGTTTAGCCCTTGCCAAAGTCGCTCAGATCCTTACGCTCACCCATTACTCCTGCTTCCAACACATCAACCTCAAGAACTGACCATTCACTTGCCTAATATAAAATGCAGAGATGGGGACTCAAGTTTGAATCAACTCAAGTCGCTCTTAAATTGACTTACAACTTGAAATTATTTTTGACTCTGACTTGACTCTGACTCATTGATAGCTACTCGTGAACAATGAGTCTTAAAGGCTCTGTTGAAATTTCTACACATGCAAAGCATTGAGTGTACAACTCTCTCCAAATCTTAAAGGTGTTAAACACATCATGATGTGTGGCTGTGCACAGAGCATAGGAACTGGAGCCGGAGAAGCGTGATGTCAGGCAATATCAACAAACAGGCTTTTTCTGTTCTGCCACTAGTACAAATTGCAGACCCGATCTGACACAGATCGGCATAGATTGCCATAAATTTAGCAGGTATTTCCCAAAAACACCTTTTCGTTTCCAACTCAACTTAGAAACTGCCCGCACCTCTTGGTTGTGCCCCATATACAGCATGTAATGTTACGTCTTAACTTATTCGGAGTTCCGTCACGCATTTAAATTTAATGGTTCTTAACAAAGTATAACTGGCATAACGCCAGCAAATAATTCCATTGAACAGTAATATCAGTAATATCCCATGTTTTTTTTGACTCAGCCACTAGCGCACCTAGTACACCTAGCATACCTAGAACACCTAGCACACCTAGCATGACTGCTTGGAGAACCAAAGCATTGTTCATCTTCGTAGCCCTCTATATGATGTAACTTTCTGGAGAACAGAAGAAATTCTTGATAGTTTTTATCGTGTTACTATTAATTTGCTTGTGTTCTAATGTATGTGTTCTAACCCAGATAAATAGCTTTAAACATTTTCATTGACTTCCTAAGACTTTTGTACTTTTTCTTTTGAATGCCAAAGACTTTAACTATATTTGCTAATTAAAGAGAAAATTTAACTGAAAAAATTTCCCTGACAGATTCAAAAAAAACCAGTTATATCTCTCAAAAGAAACTCTGAACTAATAGGTGGACACACCCTAAGTAACAATTGAACAATCTCTTCAGTAATGACTTTGGTGACAAGATCCTCACATTATCGTCTGCATCACAGAAGGGACGACACTGACTCTAGACAATATCATTCCAGTAATAGTACCCCAGGAGGTGTGTGTTACGCTGCTTTGTCAAATTAATATACATGCAATAAATATGGCTGAATCAATTACCCCTCTTGCTTTCTACAGGAACTATCACAGTCTGAATTTTGTGTTCGCCTCTGCTCAATGACTTTTTTTTACTCTTTGATGTATTGCTCAGTACTGTTTTTTACAGCTATTGGTCTGTGGTCCAGATTTTAATGAAGATGTGCATAAAACGTAAACAAAACACACCTCCTATGTTTGCATTGCAGCAAGTTCAAATCTAGTGGATGATAAAAACCAGACAATAGATTATAGTGAATGCCAGAGGCAATGCAGACAGTCATAATGTAAAGCCATACTTGAAGCTATTTTCAAAGTAAGGCCTGTTTGTCCGACACAATGAATGCATTTCAATGGCCCAAAGAATCCCACTGCACTGTGTCTCTCCATGGAAGAGGGATGCAGCTGAATGAAAGTGGGGGAAGCCCGGAGATGGTAGCCCACATGTGTTCTGCCCTAGCTTATGTTACAACTCATTTGATTCCTATAGATCACACACCTGCATTCGTCTCACTAGGCTGGAGCTTGAACCTGCCATGGTCTGTTTGACGTTCCTTTGGTGTGTAGGGAGGGCAGGGCAGGTCTCCACAGGCTGGGCTCCAGTGCCTGTTGCTCAGAGGGATCTGTTCGTTTCCACAGAGGTACCTTTGAGACAGGGGGCACGTTGCACTGGTCTTTCAGCCTGTACTCGCAAACGCAGCCTGTCATTGTCTCTGTAGACATTCTCCATTTCCAGTGTCTTGAATTCCACTGAAACCACATAACAGTTGCACACACTGGCAGGAGCTCTCCATTTCAGAGGATCGATATTTACTTGTCTGAGGCAAAAAAA
Source organism: Hippopotamyrus pictus (assembly GCA_026781145.1). NCBI lineage: Eukaryota > Metazoa > Chordata > Actinopteri > Osteoglossiformes > Mormyridae > Hippopotamyrus > Hippopotamyrus pictus. The sequence goes on from JAODLC010000021.1 coordinate 12,435,579, forward strand.
GAAAAACGTTCATAGAACCCGAATGCTATTTATTATGCAAATGATATTGAAGGAGCGTGGTGGGTTAGGGGCTTCCGTCAGCTGAGCGGTATGGCTGTGTGTGAT
>JAODLC010000021.1:12442486-12456863 GCA_026781145.1 Hippopotamyrus pictus
ATTTGGTTGTTGTTGTTTTTGTGTTTTTGTTCAAAGGACTTTACGTTTCATATCTTAAGTTTGTATTTTTATACATTCTATTTATCAGAATTTTAATATATTTTGATGTTCTTCTGTTCTGTTGTGACAATAAAGGAAACAAGTTTCATTTTGAAATGCATTATCATATTATGTTAGTTAAAACTCATAAATAACTACAAATAACTAATATTAGGGAAATCTGTAAATGTTTTGTTGCGCGTTTCTGAAATTAAAAATAATAATAATAATTAAAAAAAAAAAAAAATATATATATATATATATATATATATATACACACACACACACACACACACACACACACACACATAGGTGACTATTGTCTGCGATGATATCAGCAGCAACTGTTAACATGTGGTCATAGATTCAGGTTGTACCAGCACATCAGCAAAACATTCAGCTTATGTGCATTAGCTGAATTGCTTTAAGAAAAATTTCAAGCTAGCAACTATACAATTAAAATTAATGTAACTTGTCTCGGTTAAAATTGTCCTAACATACTATGATGGACGGACAGTATTTTTGGGTTTTCAGCATTACAAAGGTTTTATATATTATATTGCTTTATACCAACTGATTTGCTTAATTCATACTGTGTTAAGTTGGTAGCTGTAAATTTATTATGTATACCACATTTGTTTTTCTGTAAAGATGGCAAAAGACCTTTTCTATAAATGATTAAGAAAGACAGATGCTAGAATGGATTAAGTAAAGTGTAAATTTTATTAGGAGTATAAAATTACTTGGACATAAGGAAAATAGAATGAGTGGGGAAAAGATAATTATAACGTAAGTTAGCTTCTGTGCTGTGGTGGAAAGTGAGAAGAAGCAGGAAAGAGTAACAGTGGGACGAAAAAGGCAGAGAGAACTGTGCCGAAAAACAAGAACACTGAACACCGTGCAGATTAACGTCGACACAAATTCTGCACCATGCAAAAGCGACAAAGGACGGCACAAGTGGATGTGCTGGGCCAACCAGCCTGGACAAACCATTGGCATTGGAAGTGTGGCTTTGCATGTTAGCGATCTGTAATGGATTGTTACATGTGCACTGCAATTTGATTGATGGTGGCGCAGGAGGTGGTGCTATCGTTCGGCAACTGAAGGGTTGCAGGTTCGAGCCTGGTTCCTCCTGTCCCCATCAAAGTGTCCTTGAGCAAGACACTGAACCCCAAATTGCTCCCGGTGTGTAGGTTGGCGCCTTGCGTGACAGCCTCCACCACCAGTGTGCGAATGGGTGAATGTGAGGCATAAATTGTAAAGCGCTTTGAGTACTTGTAAGAGTAGAAAAGCGCTATATAAAAAATGCAGTAAATGCAGTGTTATAATCGCTCTGAACTATACTGTTCAGCCCTAGCAGTGAGATTTGTTTGAGTTCAAGGCTCAGTGCTCGGTTCAGTGTGAGTCTTGTTTTCTGTGTCTGTGAAGTTGGTTTATCAATTCGAGTTTCACCACCAGGTATCTGTCAGCGGCACCAAGTGTTAAGTGTAACTCATTTCCTGTGGCGCTTTCCCATGGTTTGCCTGATTTTATTGCTGGACGGTCTGGTTGGGGTGGACTGTCTTGGATTTCGTCAGTTTTGGAAGGGCATAGAATGTGTTTTAACCTGGTTATGCGAGTCCCATCTATGACATGGGAACATCATGCTTAGCAACGCCATGCTATTACAATATGACCAAATTCTGCCAGTCTGCCTGGAGTCTAGCTGCAGTAGGACTCTTACCAACTGAAAAACTTTGGCGTCAATTTCCGGGAAGGACACCTACATCAAAATATGAAAGTAGGGTCAGTTTTCCCTCTTTTTTTCATACTTAAAGTAATATTCAGTCATAGAATATTTTCTCATAAGGCATTTAGATGGATACATCAACATAAGTCAAGACACAAGATCATGTGCAAATGCAGTAAACAGTCTCCTAAATAAAAATTGAACCAACTCTTAAGTGTGCCTTTTATTCATGGATATCTTTAATTCATGACTAATTTAAAGATTGATAGGCAGTGCTTAAGCCGATGCAGAAAAATATTTTGAAAGTTTCGGTAAGGAAACAATAAACTGTTCGGTACAGAGGTTGACTTTGGAGTCACTGCTGATAAACAAATTGTGCTTCCTGTGATGTAATATAGTGCTGCATCAGAACAGGGGACAAGTAACCATTTGGAGATTCTCCACACAGAGAATGTGGCCATGTGGCCACAGTGGAGCCACTGCCCATTTGAAGCGCCCCTTGTGTTTTTAAGTGCTGGTCAAGGACAGCACATGAGGGACCAGTGACATATCCACTGCTGCCATTCATCTGCCTTATGAAAATGGGACGTGAAGAACCTTTGGTGGCACTTTGCCATTAGGGTGTTGTGGGGATTCACTGCAGCTAAATTAATGTCAGACGTTGCCTGCTCAACTATGACTATATCACAGAGAAAAGAAAAGAAGTGTCTCTTTTGGTAATTTCACTTAAATACACAACCATCCATGACAATTGGAAATCAGGCAGAACCGCCGGCTAATTTAATTGCAATAAAGGAAAATGATAATAATAATAGCAATATATAAAGAACCTTATCATGTTGTACATGAGTCATTTCATGTTCACATTTTACAGGTATATCCTTTTAGATTTCCTCAAGGTCCAAGTCACAATCGAGACTTCAGTGCGTGTGAGTATATCCAAAAGGAATGAACAAGTGTAGTGTTACAATTCAACATTTTCAAGGCAGCGGTTTAATATTTTCAATCAGTCAATAAAGTTTGAAAAAATAACCTTACCTAAGCCCTAATATTTTTTTTAGAAATTGAATAAATTGTGGAATTGCTAGCATTATGAAGTAAAATTTTAAGCCTGTAAAAGTAAGAACATCTATATTTTTTCTAGATTTGTGTTTATATGCTTGTCATGTACCATGTACACATGTAATGCAACAAGCCAGACTAATTGGTATAAGCACCTACCCCTTGCCTGTAAATACACCACCAGTCAAAAGGTTTTGCATACACTGAGATTTTCTGCATTTCCATGTTACTCACTTAACTTATACTAAAATACACTCAAAAGTCTTTGCTAGCAAATAAATGTACAGTATGTTCACCATTTCGGTATTTTTATTAGCAAGAAAGTGTCATATCTTTGATTCATCGAGGTAACCTCTTCTAGTAGTTATAGCAGCAGAAAAAATTCGAGCCATTCTTTCTACACGGGACATTAACTATTGCATTTAAAGTTAAAAGACAGCCTAAAATTTGACTATGCCATCACCACACAACCAGTTAATAGGATATTAGACATGCACTGTTGCATACTCTTTCCATGTTACAAAGGAAATATGTTTTATTTGACTTATATTTTCATCGGGTAGTTGTTGTTCACTTAACTTAAGAAAAATTAAAATTAGTGGAATGTGACAATGAGTCATTCTCCATCTTGTGTCTGGTCCTGACTCTCCTCTCCTCCCTAGGTCCTGACTCTCCTCTCCTCCCTAGGTCCTGATCACCTCTATCCAAACCTCCCTCAGATCTCCCTGGTGTTCTTACCTCCTGTTCTCTTTCTATTCGTAGGACTGACTCCCCTACCATGTGACTCTTCTACATTCATGGCCCAGACAAAGCTCTCTTCCTGCCGATTCCCTGTCTGTTCGCTGGTCTCCCTAAATAAAGCTCACTGTATTTGGATCTTCGAGTCTCTGTCATAACGGAATACCTCACCGGTTAAGGATGGACCCAGCAAAGTTGCAACAGCAAACTCCAGGATTCCAAGAACCACCCAGTTACAACATGGACACGCTGTTGCTGTCCCCCTGCCCCAGTCCCCTCCATGCTCTACTCGGGGCATGCCTAATGCCTTGCCAGAAAAATACGATGGAAACCCAGAACGATGTAGAGCTTTTATGCAATATGGGTCACCACCCCAATCTATTCCAGGAAGATTCTGACCAGGTGCATTTTGTGCTCTCACTCCTCATCAGGAGAGCCCACATTGAGCGACTGCCTTGTGGAACAAGATGAGTCCCATCCCCAACTTGCCGGTTTTCATTCAAGCTGCATTCCATGAAGTGTTTGATCGCCCTGCCGTCGGGCGATTGTATGGGGATTTGCTTTGCGATCTTAAGCAGGGAAGCCGGTCCGCTACTTACTTCGCCCCTGAGTTCTGGACACTCGCCATGGCATTGGGCTGGCCAACATCATGAGTGCAAGTTCGGTACTGGCGAGTGCTCAACCTGGAACTTCAAGTGGAAATTGCCTGCTGGGATGAATCAAAGTCTTTTGAGGATTATGTACAATTATCCATTGCCCTGGATAATATCATTAAAGGGCAGTGCCACTCCTGGCCCTGCATCGAATAGCCCCAGAACAGTCCATTGCCAGCATGCCCAGAGCCTGAACTAAGGCAGTTGGGATGAACCCATTTCCCCCAGAAGAAATGCAGGGGTGAAGATAACTCCATCTGTGCGTGTAATGTGGTGAAGCCGGACACCACTTCTAATCCAACCAGGTGCAAACGTAGGTGTTTCTTTACTGTTAAATATTACAAAAAAGCAGGTGGCGATTCCATTCTCCCTCACATGGGGACAGTTGCAAGTCAATAATGTGGCATTACTCAACTAGGCTGCAGGTAACTTTTTTGGTGTGCAGTTTGTGCAAAAGTTCACTATTCCACTGGAACACGCTCCAAGTAGTAGATGGATCCCCTTTGGCTTCAGGTGTTATCATTCACCAGACAGGAACTTTCCACACCAAATCCGTCCAGACAGGAGCTTTCCACACTGAGTCTATTCAAACAGGAGCTTTCCACACCAAATCTATCCAGACAGGAGCTTTCCAAAACAAGTCTATTCAGTTACTGGTGCTTCCGACACCCCAAGAACCAATTACCCTGGGGCTTCCATAGCTCCAGTGACACAGTCTGCAAATAAACTGGTCTAAGGTGGATATCAGGTCCTTGGCTCCATCCGGTCAAGTCTCTTCTTTTGAAATCCCTCTACCTGAGAGTTGCTCCTTGATTCTCCTAGAGTATAAGGACTTTGCAGATGTTTACAGTTTAGCTAAGGTGTTTGAGCACCCTACATGTAGCAGTTTGGACTGTGCTGTCAACTTCCTGGAAGGGGCACTGCTTCCCAAAGGATGTCTCTTTGCATTATCCAGACCACACGAGGAGGTCATCTATATTAAAGAAACACTAACCCAACACTAATCATCAGACCCTCTACATTGCTTGTTGCATCGGGCTTTTTTTTTTTCAACAAAAAGGATGGGGATCTCTAGCCATGCATAGACTATCAACCCTTAATGCCATCACTTTTAAAAGAAGGGATCCAATTCCACTCATTTCATCTGCCCTAGAACAATTCAGATCTGCAAATGTATTCACTAAGTTGGACCTATAACCTGATCTGGATTTGTTAAGGGGATGAGTGGAAGATGGCTTTCATCACGAGTATTGGATAATATGAATATCTTGTCATGCCCTTCGGTCTGGCTGTGTATGGTATTTTATGAATGAAGTGTTAGCTTGCATGTTGAACTGATTTATTATTATGTATTGCAACAATATTTTAATCTTTTTGTCTTGTTTTGAGTGACATGCTGCGCAAGTACACTGGGACCTCCAACATCTCCATTATCACCATCTTTTTTTAAAGGGAGGAAAATACGAGTTTCACTGGCTCTCTAATAAGTTTCTAGGTTACATCCTCTATCCTGGGGACATTGAAATGGCTGATGATAACGTTAGAGCAGTGAGAGATTAGCCTTGTTATAATACCGAAAAGAGCTTCAGAGAACTCTGGGTTTCTCTAACTGCAACAGGTTCCATACGAGGATTCAGGTCAATGGCAGCTTCCCAGACCTCCCTCCTCTATGACAAGATTACTGCACTGTGTTTGACTCCCGAGGGTGAATGGGCTTTCAACTAACTGCAAACTCTGTTTGGGTACAGCTTTCATACATACACAACAAAAGCTTTCTGTTGTGGACGTGGATACCTCCGACGTGGGCATGGGGAAGATTTTTTGCAATGCTGTGGTCAACCAGGAAAATTGCCACCCTGTGCCTTTCACTCTAAGAAGCTGACCCCAGCAGAGCGTAATTATGACATCGGGAACAGGGAGCTGCTCACTATGAAGCTAGCTCTCAAAGAGTGGTACCACTGGGGGGCCCAACTCCCCTTCCTACTGCTTACTGATCATAGAAATCTTGAGTACTTCAGTTCTGCTAAATGCTCGCCTGGTCCTCTGGGCCCTCTTCTTATATACATATTGAGTTCAATGTTTCCTATATTTCAGGTGCTAAGAATATGAAAGCGGGTGCTCTCTCCCGCCACTTTGAACCCCCTGAGTCCAGTCCAGGAACAGCTCCAATCCTTCCACCTTCATCTCCTGGAATCTGGTAAGCTCCATCACAGAGACTCATTGCCAAGAACCGTTACCTTCCACCAGTCCATCGGGAAAATATATATACCATCCACTTGAGAAATGCCACTATGCAATGGATCCACATTCAGCTCTGGAAAAAATTAAGAGACCACAGCAGAGTTTTTTGTTTCACTAATTTCTCAGTCTATGGGTATGCATCCATGAAAAAAATATACAGTGGTACCTTGGCAGATGGCTGGACGAGTTGCAAATTGGTCGAGTTCCAAGTCAAATTTCCCCATAAGAAATAATGTACATGAATTTAATCTGTACCAGACCCCAACTGATTGCCTACTTAAACGAATCTGCCTACCTAACTAATGATAAAAAACATTAACAATCAATATGAAACTAATATACACATGAAAAAGCACACATACAAAAATGATAAAGATGAAATAAATGACAATTTCAAACTCCAAAATGAGAGCAGACACACGTGCAGCACCTTCAAGCCTCCCTATAATTTCCTTTTTAAGTTCTGCAGTTACTCTCATTACTTTCCTCTTTGGTTTGCTGCTTTCACTGCTCACTTTCTTATGGACCACGATTAATGTATCACTAAATATATTGTAGATAAAGCAAAACAACAAAAAAAATCACACCAAACACAGGAACACAGTTTTTGCACGTCGAACTTGATCGAGAAGTACCGCGACACTGGGAGCGATTCATAGGCATAAACACCCCAATAGGTCCATTTGCCTTTTGTTACAGCCCATCAGAGACATGTCTTGATCTGCACAAGTTTTAGCAGGTCTTCTTGTTTTGTTGTGTTTTGTTGAGTTAGATTTTGTTGTTGGTTAGATTTTTCTCGACTGACCCTTTCGAGGTCTGAATTGGTAGAGTTGAACACGTCTCAACCCATACAAGTTTTAGCAAGAATTAGGTCGAGGAAGTAAAAAAAAAAAATCAAGAGTTTGTCATTACTGAAAGGGCTACTTTTTTGCTTTATGGCCCATCAATCCTACTTCTGGGAGCCTGATACAAACTGTCCTTGCGGTTCACTTCACATCTGTACTTAATGTTTAATAATCCTTTTGAAGGCCCCACCGACTGAACCTATGAACTTCCTTGAACTGAGTATACTTGTAACTCACTTACTCAACAGCCCCACCAACTGACAGCATCTCATGGGGCACCAGCCACCACTATTCCTGTGGGATGGAAGTCGAAGATTGTACCGGAGAAGCAAGATGGTGTGGCAGAGGGCTCATTGTCAGTTACGCACTCAAGGTAAACTTCGCAAGCATCAGGCAGCCATTGTCGCTGAGCCTTGGCTCTATGACTTTGGCAGTGAGTGTGGTAATCCACAAAAAACCTCCAGTTATCTACTCGCTGTAACAGTCCCCCCAGTTCATTGGTCCCTTCCATGTTCTCTGTCAGGTCAGTCCAGCTATTAGCTATGGTTGCCTTGGATCTACTGCATTTCTCCCATTTTCCACATGTCCCTTTTGAAGCTGGTATCGCCCATCCTACAGTATCACCCATCCTACAGTGTCACCCATCCTCTGATTGATGCCATTCTCTTTGATATTGCCATGGTCGACTCCAGTTCCTGGTAAAATGGGAGAGCTATGGCCCAGAAGAATGCTTGTTAGTCCTTGCCACCAACATCCTAGATCTTACCTTGGTGGACCCTACCTACCGTAGCCATCCCTCCAAGCCTGCTCCTTGTCCTTGAGGCCTGCGCTGATGCCTTAATCGGCCTCCAGAAGGAAGCTACTGGCGGGGGGGGGGGGGGGGGGGCGGGTTCTATCCCATCCTGCATGCACACGCAACAAAACTAGCCAAGTTAATTAGTAGAAACACCTACCTCTTGCTTATATATATATGGACCTGCCCAAGCCCTCAGTGCGAGGTGTTGTTTGTGGAATGTAACATACTGAGTTGTTATTCTCTGTCTTGTGTGCCGCACTGACTATTCTCTCCTCCTCAGCTCATGATCACCTCTGCCCAAGCCTTCCTCAGATCTCCCTGATGTTCTCACCTCCTGTTCACTGTGTATCTGTAGGACTGACTCGCACAGCTTCCGACTCTCCTGCTCTCCTGACCACAGTCTCTGCCTGGTGCTTCCCTGTTTGATTCGCTGGTCTCCATAAATAAACTCTAATTCACTGCATTTGGGTGTCCCAGTCTCTGTCATAACAATCCTTTGTGCTTATTTGTTAAGATAAAATGAAAAAAGGCCTGATGCCCCCAAATAACTTAAGGTCATGTCATAAACTTGATTTCGGTGGCCACTTTATTAGATATGTCTTCTCTTTAATGTAGACTGCCTGCTCGGCCGAAAGGTGACTCAGCTCTATACGTGCAGCACAGAGACAGTTTTAAGTGGTTTGGTTTACTTACTGTTCAACTATGCATTATAACTGATAAGACAAGTGAGCTAAATGAATTCGAATGTGGAGTGAATGTTATTGTCAGACGTGGGGGTTCCAGCAACTCAGAAACAGCCCCCCTCTGGGGATTTTCACCTGCTGCTGTGAGTTTACAGAAAATGGTCCGATAACCAAAAAAAATCATGCAGCCAACAGCAGTTTCTGTGGCTGAAAACACCTTGTTAATAAGAGAGGTCAGAGAGAATGACCAGACTTGCTAAGGCTAACAGGAAGGAAAAAAAAATAGCAGCTCAATTTAACAGTATTGTGCAGAAAGATGTCTCTAAATGCACAACTCGCCAGCCCTTCCAGTGCTTCTGGAGAGAAAGGGGGCTCCGACCCGGTATTACGTAGGCCTACCAAAAAAACACCACTGCATATGTCTGGGTAAAAGGATTAACTTATTCTGTCATTTAGACAGTGACAAGTGAGACACAAGCAGTGGCAAATTTTGTCGGCTTTTATCAAAGTGAGGAGTTGCGAGCTGGGCCACCATGTCCGACATGGACCGGGCAACCATAACGTGCAGCGCCCAGGCACTGCCCTGGTTCATCTCCAATTAAAGGGCAGCACAGCGCCTCAGTCACCTACAATATCAGGACCTTGACTGCTGATGATACCAATGGAAAGTGACATGGGCGTGGCCTAAGGTAGCGCCACTGCTTAACACCATTGTCCCCCCTTCTGCGGTGGCTTCGGCGTCATTACAAGAGCAATTACTGAGGAATCATCTGCTCCACACCTGTGGGACATCACCTCAAGCGGCAGGTCGGGAGGCTGCTGCCTGCAAGAGGCCACACCTCACACTGTCCGCTGCTCTCACCAGACCAGAAGCACACTGTGCTCAGACGCTCACACAGCAGATTTAACAGCACAGACGCACACTTTGCTTTGGCAGCAGGGTCGCTGTTCTCCGCACACAGACCTGCTAGTAACTCGGTGCCTACCTGGCAAGGATGATTCTGGAAACATTTAATTTCCAGAGAGATGACTGGTTCAGCTGAGCAGAGCATGACATATAAAATGATACAAAATAAGAATGGAGAATTTAAATTGCAATAATTAATTTTTGCCTGCAGCTTCCGAGAACCCCTGTGGCTCTGCATAGGAAAAGTGGGTATAGAAGATGGATGGATGGATGGAGGGATGGAGGGATGGATGGATGGAGGGATGTTTATGATAAATGCACATTGCTTTGTACATTTCATATTCATGGGATTATTGTAAAAACACACACTCAAACAAACATATAGATTTTGCAATTTTTTAATAAGGTTTTCAGTTTAAAGTCTAGTCATTGTGCATGAATAAAAACCAGAATTAACTGCAGCCAGATAATTAAGGTGGCAGATTGCTTACCTGTTTCTGAAACTTTATGTTTGCAAATTATGTTTAAAACTCTCTAGAAACACTTTGGCTTTTCATGCATCAGTAATGTGACCTTCCAAGAGTATACTATAATCTGCAAAAATGCATTTCAAAAAAAATCATTTAAATGCAATAAACATCATTATCAGTCTCTCTGGTGCTGGCTTCTATTGTTTTTAAAGCCAATTGCTTAGATTGTTTAGTTGGTAAAAACAGTGCATGATGTTAAAAAAGAACTGGTGAATACTCACATGTGAAATTAACCCTAATGCAATAATCTTTGTTGATTGTGCATTTTTTGTTCTTGTTTACTTTACATTTGATAATTGGTAACACTTTATAATAACCGCACCTTCATAATGCATTCATTATGCATTCACAGAAAATACAGTGCACATTCATAATGCATTTATGAAACATTCATAAATAGCATGTAAGTACACCTTAACTGCTGAAAGCAGTTTCTCTAATTTTCTAAAAAAAAAAAAAAAAAATGGCAAACCAATATCAAAGTTTACAATATCCTCATGGAATGGATGTGATCTTCTATATTTCCTGTCTTGTTACAGCTCAAATGAATGTTTTACGGTAAGGATTTTATCATCTTTTTACTTACTGATAGGTCAGAATGGGGTTATCCTAAGAAGCATAGGGACTCATGAAATATGGACAGTTTAAAAACACCAGTTCAGATGACCTACAGGTGGAACAAAACCTATGTTAATGCCAGGGGCAGAAGCTGGACCTGCGACCTTGGAGGCATGAAGTCACATATAATACACACTGAGTCTCCAGCTAATATTCTGGAAGCTGACACGTGACAGGTCTCCGTGCAGAATTCATACATGTTCTGTACGCTTAGTGTTTTCTATTTCATTGGATGGCTGCTTGCTGAGTTTGGCTAACGGATTTACCTTTCATTAAGAAAGCATGGCATTATGTATAGCATGGAAAAATATTCTGATTTTAAATTTTTTTTCTTAAATTTCTGAACATTAATGTACTGTATGTGTTGTATATATCACAAAGTACTGTAAGTTTGAGCTGTAATGAAGAGTGTACGGATCACGAGGAGAACTACTGCGAGAGTTTTTTGCAATTTAGTCTTTCGACTATCGATGGCCCACATCCCAGCGCCTCGAGCTTGCTGTAAGCCTGCTCTACCAAACGGGGCGATGCACACCTTTGGTGAAGCTACGTTTTGCCGGCAGTGTGTAACCCGAATAGGACAAAGATAAAAACTTGGCAAAAACCAAGAGCTGGTCCCTTGCAGCGGGAGTGGAGAGATCAGTTGACGGCAAGAAGGCCTTCGATAAGCTGGCATGGTAAAGCTCCGCAGCACAGGGCCAGCATCCAAGGAGCTAGGCCTGCAGCAGCGGTGTGGAGGCTTGCCAGGGACAGCACACGCTACATGGAGACCTTTATGTGGGTTCTGGGGCAGCTCTGCTGTTTCCCGGCACATGGGCTCTGTAATGAAATTGCATTCGCAATGTGTTCGCTACTGACGGTGCTGCTTAAATTCACTGCAGCCAGTTATTTCTTTATTTTGCAACTACAGTTTCAACGTGCAGGTACACGAGAGATTAATTTCATATTAATAGCATTCTCCAGCTTCATATTGTTGGTGTCACATTAACAGCCAATAATTATTGCAGTGCAATATGTCAGGAGCGAATGTCCATGGAAGAAACTGTAGAGGTAATTTTTGTAGTGTCCCTCACAAGGCCAGGCTTGAGGGGGGTGGGGGCTTCAATTCCCTTCTCTGTTATTGGACAGCCACAATGAATACAGCAAGCCCGGCCGTGGCGTGCTATTGGCCTGCTGTCGACACAAGGACCAGCACCCTGGGAACGGGTAGAAAGATACCTCCCCTGAGCCTAAGGGAGGCTTTTAAAGATTGCGAAAAAGAAAAGAGAAGCAAAGTAATTCTTCTTCCTCCGCTATAGTTTTGATGGCTCATAAGAAACCTGTGAACACACGGGACTTTAGCTGGAAAAAAAAAAAACTTGTCATGCTGGTTGGTAACTAATGAAGATCCCTTTTAGTTTATCTTCATCAATTGTCAAATATTTGAGTCTGTGAAGTGGTGTGATGAGGTGCAAAGCAGATATTTGAAGGGATTTTAACTCATTTGAGCAATTACATGCTTAACTGACCCAAGATAAGCTGTCATCCAAGGCTTTTTCCCTGTCTGTGCCCCCCCCAGCCCGCCCCCCGCTCTTTCTCACTCCCGCTCCTGTACATGGCACAAGAGAGGAAGCTTAAAAAGTGGGATTTAAGACACAAAGGCCCCTTCTGAATGGGACTAAGGCACTGCTGGGCTCAGTTGAGGCTAACAAACAGCGGGACCACTCAGGGGGTGTACGACCTGCTCTCTCACCTGGCAGACAGGCTGCCGCGAGTGAGGATGGCCGGGGGGGGGGGGGGGGCACGGGTCTGTACTCAACCCATATCACATCAAAAGGGATCCACGTCAGTAAACCATATGCCAGAGAATATTTACTCTAAACGGATGTGGAGTATATCCATCTTTGGACAAATTACTGGTATTAGCTATTAGCTATGTAAATAAGCAAAATCATAGTTAGACGTTTAATTGATACTCAGTCAAATTATAATGGATATCAATGTATCAAAAATAGGTCACTCTAAAAACATCTGTAGAAGCAATACATTTGAATATATGAGTACTATATGAACTTAGCTATATTATGATTATGACTAACACTATTATTTTCATTATACACCTGTAGCATAGACACTACCGACAGATTCTTCTATTAGAAACTTTGATTTAGCTTAATATCAAAATGCAAAAAAATATAGGAAACATTTTCTTCATTTTCATTCACATTTTCTTCAACAGTCCTCCGAACAAATTCATAATGAGGCAAAGTTTAAACATAAAAAGTGTATTGGCATATGTGTGCATGATACATTGTCACAGTGGCCTTACAATGACAGAATCCACAATTCATAGGTTGAGTCCAGGAGTCTCCCTATGAATGAATTCCAAAGTATGGCTCTGGAGAGCATTCAGGAAGGTGTTTGACAATACAGCAGCGGTCTCAGTTTGTGCCCCCCCATCCCCCCTTGGCCCTGCACCCAGGCATCAGCGCCTGTCCTCTACAGCATCCGTCACAGCCTGAGAGCACGGCTTCTACCTGACAAAAGGGGACCAGCACTCTCACAAAGACATTTGCATTTATGCATCTCATTATGCTCATAATTGCACAGTCGTGCGGCAGCTCAGAGCCATTATCTGGCGTAACATTATCAGTGACGTTTGAAATGCATGTTTAAATGTCAATTATTGACTACAAAGGAAGAGTGACCTTTGGAGAAGTGCATTCTCTCTCTGTCTTCCCGAAGCAAGCCACATCTCCTACTGTCTCCTCACTCACTCTGTTCTTCTGTGGCCATCGGTAAAACACATCATTTTCAAAAATAGAGCCCTACAACTACCGCCCTACCTTTGTTGTGTTCGTTCATCTGCTATATCTCAAAGGAATCAATCTAAAGTTGCCTGGCTCCTCATCCTGGCCATAGCGCTCATGCTCATCATCACTGGCACTTGCCTAATGTCTGGGATTAAACTGATAATTAGACTAATGTGCTCGCTTACAAAGCAGCGGCTGTCTGCTAAATCTGATCAGAGGCTGAAGTTGGGCTGCAGCACGCACGCATCAAAAAGGACAGTAACAGCAAGGCTCTTTCAGCACGATACCTCCAGGCACATGCTGAAGTGCTGGGGTCAGGCCCACCCCCAAAAAAAACCTGTTGTATATGTAAAAACAGGGAAAAAGAGCCTTTCATGTTGGAAGAGATTAAGGTTTAACAAGCATGTAGATGTAATAGAAGGGGACTTGAACTGGAGCAAGTCACCCACAGCAGTATTCCTATTACTAATGGACAAACACATTGATCAGTAATTCAGTGTGATCCCCCTTATCAGTGGCCCACGGGCTGCAGCCTCTCACATCAAACAGGACTGATGGGAAATTATGTTACCACATTTGATGGTTTGTTTTCTCTGTCTCTTTAAATACTGGTAGTGCTACATCGCAGAGCTCATTGTTTCTCTATGAACTCGACACAGTTTACAATGTGAGGAAGGCTGCCTCACTGGCGGATACAGCCTGCTCTGTAGATTAAACGTGAGGAAGGCTGCCTCACTGGCAGAT
>JAODLC010000021.1:12462242-12473915 GCA_026781145.1 Hippopotamyrus pictus
TGCTGACAGATCAGATCCGCAGTCTCTCTCCAGCACTTGTTACTTCAGCATGTTCGCCTTACATCTTGTTCACTCACTACTTGTTTTGTAAGAGTAAATAATTTGTAAGCATGAAGAAAGAAAATGGAGTGACCCTGTGGATATTAGGGGACTAGTTTTTATTGTAATGAGTCTTGTAATGACAAGGACATTTTTAGCTTTGTGTTGTCCACCAACCTGAATTACTCTGTTGAAGTCATTTTCTGTTCTCTGAGGTGACACTGGCCATGGAAAGGCTGCCCAAGCTACTGCTTTATCCTCCTCTCCCTTTTGGTGCTTAAGATATTTAATCAGACAGATCTACTCAGTTCAGATTCTGCATCCCAACCCAAGTGGCTTTTAGAGGGAACGATTAACTACCATGGCAGACTCTCAAATTGACATCTTTCCTTTTCATTTGAGGTGCTTTTTTGTCCACACAGGACTCTGTATCCTTTGTCATGCCTTGTTTGTCCACACAGGACTCTGTATCCTTTGTCACGCCTTGTTTGTCCACACAGAACTCTGTATCCTTTGTCACGCCTTGTTTGTCCACACAGGACTCTGTATCCTTTGTCACGCCTTGTTTGTCCACACAGGACTTGTTAGCTATGTCTTGAGGAAAAGAACAACAAATGGCACAGAAGCTGTCTTTGAAAAGCATAGACCAGGTCATATTGTCGACTGCTGAACCCTCTTCTGACGCAGGTTATGTGTCACAATATAGATGTAAAACATTAACACGGGTGAAAACAATTCAACGTTCTTCCAAACAATGAGAGCAAATTCAGGAAAGAGTATATACCTTTTTTAGCAAGAACCTAACAAGACCATAGGTTCTAGAGTTACACTGCCGTCTGTGAAAACCTCATTATGACATAAAAACAGGAGCTCGCCCATGGCTAAGAAAGGGGTGCTGGGCCCTTTTTTAATATTAATATCCTGCTCTGGTGTAGCAGTAATGATATTAGGGAGCTGACGGAATTCTCCACCCAGCTGGACATGTTAATTGAGAAGCCAAGTCTTAAAGGCAAAGTTCATGTTTGTGCAGATGGTGGGACAATGTGGAGTGGTAGACCTAGGTCAGTGTCATCCCCAAGCCATAACTTAATGGCCATGCTTTTTTATAATTTTTTTTTTTTTTTACTTTGACGTATGCAAGTCCCTGAGGTATCATTGGGTCCTTCCTGCCAGCTCAGCATCACTGACTAGGAACCACATGATCCTATCAATGGAGAGGCTGCGGTGGACAAAATGCATGATAAACACATGGTGTTCTGGCTGACACGCTAAAAACAAAAGTTTCAAAAGTGTTTTGTTTGCTCTCTTTCATACATAACCACATAACAGCCAGAGTGGTATCTGTAGCTGAGCTTTTAATAACATACATGCACCTGTTGTGGAAAGTGGCTCAAGCCTTCAGACGTGGCAGCTACCATCTCCGCAGTTCTTCTGCCCTGCGCAGCATGCAGCCCTGCAGATTGGACACATATACTCTGTACCGTATCATGCATGACTTGCCCAAGATGACAATGATGCATTGCTTGCCTAATTTATCTTCATATGTAGAAGCTTCAAAATACATATTACCCTCTGATCTTTGAGACTGAAACCACCTTCGCTTTCTGAAACATCCCTCAGCACCTGGCCTTAGTCCTTCCAGATGCCTCCTAGCTGTTTAAAGCAGTGACCTGATATGCGACTGGGGACACCTTCTGCTGCCACAGTCTTGTGAGGTTTTGGGATCCAGTCGACTGAGAGCCACGTATCCAGTCAGGGACGGATGCCAGCGGCATGCGCCCTGCATCTTTTCTTATCCACTTAGAGCTTGTCTTTCCCCCCAGAGATCTACCTGAGAAGCCCCCAGATTCTGATTTACCTCTCAGAACACATTAAACAGGACAGAAAATAATGTCCTTGGAGCCTCCTACCACAGGGTTACAGTTTATCTACTATAACTACCTGTCTCCTTCACAGTGTATCTGCCCAAACAAATAGACCTGGACGCTACTACTGTGTATGTGTGTTTCCAGTTTCAGGAGACTTACAGAAAATGTTGTTGAATCTGAGCACAAAGGCAAAAATTAGAAGGTGTGTGAAGATCGCTTTGCCATGTAGAACGTTGCTAACATTAGACACAATGAAAAGAAACAGAAACACCAACACGGAGCATAATGTTAAAGATCAAAAAGGTCCTTTTCTCCAAAGACGTGAGACACCCAACAGTGAAAGGAAAAAAAAAAATCATCATATTAAGAGTGGCTACATCTTCTTGCCACTGGTCACAGACTCTAAGCAGGTGTCTGCTTAATAACACGGTCAAAGATCAGCGAGTTAAAGGTTAGGGCCCAGGGACGTGGGGGCCGGGGTCACAGTGCCGTTAGGACGATGCTGAGACACGATCTGCCCAAGTCTGGAGCATTCGAACCTCAAGGTCATCCATTAGTGCTCCGGCCCAATGGTTGGGGAGACCCACAATAAATTTACCATGCACCTTTAACCCTTTTAATACACAGAAACCCCCCCCTTTGGGCTGCCCCAATGGGGGAACTATATTACATGATTAACTTGGCATAGCCATTGACTGCTATTCATCTGTGCGTGCGTGTACGTCTGTTCTGTCTGTCTATTGAAATACTCACATGCAAATGTGCAATTACGGCTATACCATTCTATCAGGTATTGGAGAGTGAGGTATTTATCGCAATATAAATTATAATAGATTCTAATAGAAAATGGTGCGGGAGTTGAACCACATTAAATTGTGATAGATTAGATCTTTCATTTTAATTATTGCCAGACTATTTTAATATTATTGTCCCTACAGCCATCTGTGATCATTTTGCGTATGTAGGTGATAGAGTCAGCTCTGACCAAAGTGTGAAAGAATATTGAGCCATGACTGATTATTATCTGCAGTTTGGGGCAAGGTGTGAAAGTCTGCTTTTAATGCGAGACATTTTCTTTTCACAAGGATTCAGCGCTGAGCTGCAGAGGATGACCAAATGTCAGGTAATCTCAAGCCCCCCTCTTTAAATAAGATTTTCCCATGATCCCTTGCACCCTCTCCCTCAACCTTTCCCAAGTGGCCGAGTTGTACATCATAAAAAGAAATTAAGATGACAGGGTGTTGACAGGAGTAAAGACATTGGAGTTTTCATCCCTCTCCAGACAAAAGGAATGACATCATGTCTTATGAAAGTGACGCTCTAATGAATCTCATAACACCTGAACTTTTCTGGCAGGGGGACCTTTGACTGGGGCAGCTACTCAGTGTCATTAATAATGGGATGGTGTATTGGATCCCGGTGATTTGATGGCAGTCTCACCTCTCCTAGGCCTAACAACTTGACACGGGTTCACTTGCCATTCGCTCTTAAAGACATCCCCCTCCAAGGTGTTGTACCACTGTAAAGACGTCGTCCCTTTGTCATCCTGCTCTTTGTTTAAACAGCTCCAAGAGCAGAAATGTCACATTAATCTGAGGCAGCTCTGATTTATGGAGAACCTATGAAGGGAAGGGAATTTAGCTTTCCCTAGTGTGTCTGCAGGGATTTACAGGCAAAAGCTGATATTTTATTCAGAAAGGGTAGTAATGTGCGCATTCTTAAAAAAACAGGCAGCATTGGAGGCCGATGTAGCCAAAAGACAGACAGTATGGTGCATTAATGGGAACCGCCACTCATAAATAGCATCGACTGAAAAAACGTCCATATTCAGGTGCTTTTTTATAGCAGAACTTCTGGCAAAAGTAATATAGGGAAAAAACCTGCCGGCGGGTATAACGGCAGAGACGGTACATCCAGGGGCATTAGCTCCCCCTCCACTCCTACTCTGCTACATCTCTGTGTGAGTCATACCCCCCTCAGCCCACCCCCGAGCTCCCCTCCGTAGTCAGATTCCCACACATGTGGCCAAGGGGGCCCTGTGGCAGTGTGTCGCCCAGCGCCTGCCTGCCGCGTCCCTGCCTCCCAGGCCCCCCCCGGGCGCACGGCTGGTGTCCCTTTGTACGGCCCCCGCTCCCACACCGCGCCGTCTCCGCGCTTCTGCCGCCCGCCTTTCATGGCGAGCGATTCAACATAAACAATCAGCACTCATGCCTCTAAGAAGACCCCCCCGCTCCCATTGCCAACCAATTAAACGCCATCTGGGCTTAGAAGAAAAGGCACGGCCGAAAATGAATCTCAGCTGATTTTATTATCATAAAAAATCATCTCACAGCCCATAATATGATGAAAACTTTAAAAAAAAAAAAAAAAAAAAATGAAACTTCACACTGGATTAAAAATAACCAAAAGCTGAGTCAAGTTTGGGCAGGGTGTTGGGTGATTGCAGAATCAAATTTAAAGAAAATAAAAAATCATGCAACCAAGTGGAAAACAGCAGCGTTTTGGGGAAAATGTGAGCCACCCAGACACCGAATTCAGTGGAAGGTACCGAACTGAATCCAGCTTAAATTCAATCAGGATGATATTCCATCCAATCTCTTCCCTTTACAGAATGTGGAATGTATCTGATCTAAAGAAAACTCCACAGCCAAATGGTGTGTAAAATATGGAAAATCCTTCAGAATTATAAAAATAGATAAAACCTTTGTCTGTTGAGAGGTGGATACATGCTTTGTGCTTGATGTAGCCTCGTGAAGCGATTTCAGTGAGAATATTGATTTTTTTTTTCCCTTTGGCGGCCACGCTGTGAGTGTGAGTCCCGGTCAGTGTTAGGTGTAGGGATACGGCGGCCACGCCGTGAGTGTGAGTCCCGGTCCGTGTTTGGCGTAGGGATACGGCGGCCACGCTGTGAGTGTGAGTCCCGGTCCGTGTTTGGCGTAGGGATACGGCGGCCATGCCGTGAGTGTGAGTCCTGGTCCATGTTTGGCGTAGGGATACGGCGGCCACGCTGTGAGTGTGAGTCCCGGTCAGTGTTAGGCGTAGGGATACGGCGGCCACACCGTGAGCGTGAGTCCCTTTCAGTGTTGGGCGTAGGGGTACGGCGACCACTCCATGAGTGTGAGTCCCGTTGAGTGCTGGGCGTAGGGGTACGGCGGCCACGCCGTGAGTGTGAGTCCCGGTCCGTGTTAGGTGTAGGGATACGCCGGCCACACCTGAGTGTGAGTTCCGGTCAGTTTTAGGCGTAGGGATACGGCGGCCACGCCGTGAGTGTGAGTTCCGGTCAGTTTTAGGCGTAGGGATACGGCGGCCACGCCGTGAGCGTGAGTCCCGGTCCGTGTTAGGCGTAGGGGTACGACGGCCACGCCGTGAGTGTGAGTCCTGGTCCGTGTTAGGCGTAGGGGTACGACAGCCATGCCGTGAGTGTGAGTCCCGGTCCGTGTTAGGCGTAGGGGTACGACAGCCATGCCGTGAGTGTGAGTCCCGGTCCGTGTTAGGCGTAGGGGTACGGCGGCCACGCCGTGAGCGTGAGTCCCGGTCCGTGTTAGGCATAGGGGTACGACGGCCACGCCGTGAGCGTGAGTCCCGGTCCGTGTTAGGCGTAGGGGTACGACGGCCACGCCGTGAGCGTGAGTCCCGGTCCGTGTTAGGCGTAGGGATACGGCGACCACTCCGTGAGTGTGAGTCCCGATGCGTGTTAGGCGTAGGGGTACTCGTTCAAGGTAAGGGCAGTGCTGATTGCTCAGTGGTCACCCTTGAGGTTTTCTGACTTCATTCGCATGCCTGCTCTGATGCAGTGGCATGGCCACATGGGCTCTGTTGTCTTGAGGTTACGCTGCCCTAAGAGGGGGGCAGGGTTGGGGTGAAGTAACAGGTCGTACGCACACAGTGGCACTGCCAAGCCCGGTTGGCTTCAGCAGAAATCCACACCACCCATCTGGGCAGCAGGGCAGTGACCTGTAACAAACGCATCCAGTGCTATTAGCCCAAAGATGTGAGAAGTTTGAATCAACATGCGGCTTGACTCTGGCATAATTAAAAATGTGGCAAGCCTTACTCCTCAGTGTCGCCATGGAAGTTCCACTGTTGTCACACTTGTGCCGTGATATTGCTCCTTTTTGAAAGCCAAGGCCTACATAGCTAATCGGCCTTCCGTCAGGGCGGGCATCGCCCTGTAAAAGGAACCTCATTTCACCTTCACTTGCATCGATTAACACCATTTCCAACTTTGATTTTCAAGTTATTTTTTTAATATGTTAAATCCAAAATGATATGAAGACAATAGCCTATTTACTCTCTGTTTGGTCAGAGTCACAAAAGTACATTTGCTTAATGAAGCACCTCACAACAACAACAACAACAACAACAACAACAACAACAACAACAATAATAATAATAATAATAATAATAATAATAATAATAATAAATAATAATATCTTATTATTATAAAACACATATAGGGAAATATTTCTAATCAACATTCACCATTTGAATATTTCATAAATTATAATTTTTTGTGTTGGGCATTTTGACTAGAAATACATTCATGAAAAACAGAATAATTTGATTCTGTCCTATCAATGTAAAATGTATCATTTATAAAGAATTCCATATACATTTACATAAGAGTATATGAATTATGCTTGAAAAAATGAAAGGACAGGCCCTGTTTAAAGGCAGCACCTTTTTTTTTCCTAAAGATTGCAAAAAAAGAAAAGAAGAAAAGAGGTTATTCCCTGACAAAATTCATTTGGGTTTCCAGACTGGAGACACAGTAATCCTTTTGTTACTTCAGCACAAGCACTTGCAAATCCCTTATATTTTTGTGGGCAAAAAAGAAAAGAAAATTTGAAAAAAAATGGCTTTTGAGGTTCTTTATTTTCTCTGTCTCTCCTTCTCCACAATAAAACAGTTTTAATATCTCTAAGAACATTATACTCCTCATTTGGGTAATACTTCCGCGTACTTGTCAGCCACATGGAATTCTCCTTAAAGGTATTATCAGGAATATACAGCCTTTTGAAAAGATTTCATCTCTGTCCCCCTCCTTCTGTCTTTAAACTGGCTCTCCCTCCTTTTTCCTATAGTAATTTTGTCAGAAGTTGAAAATGTCTTGATTTAGTTGTCTGGCTGTTCCGGCCAGTTTTCCCTGCTGTGCTAATGTGAGTCGAACATCCCGCTGGGCACCAGAGAATACCGCTTTGCGGCTAGCTGTAGTGCTGGCAGCCTTTATTTATGGGGCTCGCCAAATGAATGGGTATTAGTGTCCAAACATTTCACCATGCTCCCAGAGACACACACAAAAGCCACTGATTTTCAGCAAATCTGCACTTATTTTATTCAAGGGGACTAAGCCAAAAAAAGAAAAAAATCATTCATAATGACTTAAAAGACCTTAGAAGAGAAATAGACTTTCGCTTTTCAAAAGCACAGAGAGAAGAAAGAAATAATAAAAAAAACACTTCAATTTCATTGTGCTCCTGCAATAGTTCAAGTTTTATTTAAAAAAAAAATAAAAAATTGCACAGAATTGTACATATTAGCAGATAGGTGTCTGCAAAGGGCTTTGGGTTCGTGTTATTTGTACTTCACGGTTTTTCTGTGATCTTCTGGATTTTGAGGCTTGTCCCCTTTAGCGGAGAGTAATGTAGATTGTACAGTATGTGACCGTATGGGAGCAGAGCACAGCTGTGTCGGGCAGCATCCAGGCCCCAGGGCCGGGATTCCCTGATCTGGGGGGAGCACTGGCCCTTACGGACGCCTCATCACTCATCCCTGCCCTTCCGCAAACACGGAGGCTGACATTTCCGAAACTCTGCCATTCACCAGGTATGGATTTCATGGCAGATAGCCTTGGCCTCAGACGATTCCCCTTTTACTCTTTATTGACAGCTGGAGCCTGTGACTATTTGCACAGCCCTGCCCTGTGAAATATTGCCACACATCCTGATAATAATGTCCACTCCATGTCTTTTCCGTTCTCTCTGTATATCCTCTCCTAATTCCTTCTGTCTGTTATCATTGTTTTTTTGGCTCCGACCGCCAGCGATCACAGTGATGTCTCTGGTCAGCGGTATTATTTATAAAGAGGCTGCCCACTGGCTCCAGGTCTATTCAGCATTGCTTTGCCCTCGATCCCAGACCGCAGGACCATTTTGCTCTTTCTCTGATGCGCCACAGGTTAAAGCTTCACTCCTTTAGGTTTGACTTTACATCTCTCCTGCTGGCCTCTCGTCACCTGCTTCTCTCCACACTCAGTGGGAGGATTTTGGTCCGAGAGGCAGTGGGGGCCGCACACTGGGGGCCACCCTGCACCTCACACAGCCCGATCCCACAAGATCACAACTGAAGCCACCCAATCTAATGGGTCACAGTCGATGGGCCCCTCCCCTCTCTGGAGGCCCCCACATAACCGCCATTATGACTCAACCTCCACTCTATACCAGCCTACCCCAGTCTGCCAATTGGGCGATGGGTGGGGGGCAGTATGGAGCTCTGATTTAAGTTCCAGCTTATGTCCAAAGCATCATGATCTGAGACTGACGCCCCCTTTGACAGTATAAATGGACAATGGAGTTTTTCATGTGTTGGGAGTTCCTAAAAAGAATCTAAAATGGTCATACTGTTTGTACAGGAAACGACTGCCTGCTATTCATTTCCCAGTGCCTCATATGAATATGCATAAATGATTCTGTATGCAGACTGTCCCCGGTGACCCTCCTCCTTAATGTTCTTTTATGCTGTTTACTTACAGTTTCCTTGCAGTTACACGGGGCCGTGTCAATCTGTGAGACACGCCCCATCCTTTCCGGTGTGTGACCCACTTTAGACTCCTGTCCAGAAGGAGCCCAGGTGACCGTGTAGGAAGGGACTTTAAACCCTGAGCCCACTCAGGGTGATGTGTCAGACATGATACCTCAGGCAAGACACCTGTCTGTGGCAGTTAGGGGTGACTTAAACCGCACACACAAGCGTAAACATACAGACATTTCCTGTTATTTATGGCGGGGTCTCAAGACTGTTAGCGTGGCTTCCTCTCATTCCCGCTGCTTACAGCACAATCAAGAGTGGGGGCGTAATACAAAAGTTTGTACGGAATGAAAACATTCCCCTTGGCTGATCCTCTTTCCACACCATTCGAAGCAGTTACACATCGCATAAAACAGCTATAACAGGGAATTAAGGAAAGAGAAGAAAAAAACAAAGGCTTCGGTCAAACGAAGTAGTCATTTTCAATGAATATTATCACCTTTAAATTGTTGGTTATAATTCTGCAGTAAGTGTCAACAATTCAAATCTAATTATAAGTGTGAACTGCGGCATTGAGATTTGCTTTTCAGCTGAATTCACAAATGTGTTCCACACCAGTTACTAATCAGCATCACTTAATCAGGAACAGGTACAAGCTAGAAAAGGTGTTAATGAACCACTGGTTAATTGCTGTACTTTCTAATTCAATTCATTTCCATATTAATACGTATTGCCGTGCTATTATTCATGGGGACTACTTTAGAATGGATCTTTTTGGGGCTGCGCAGTTTTATTATTGATTTAATTAAAGTTGTTAATGAATGTCAAAATGCATAAATTAAGGAAATGTCAAAACATCTGTTTCACAGATTATGTATGAAATGATGAACAAGCTTGGTATTGCTGTGTTGAATTTCTGTTGTGAAAGATACAAAGCAGAAAATTTAAGGTTAAAAGGACCACAGCGCAATGCTGCAGATGCATATTAAGTTATTAATTTCATAATATCAAAAACAGATTGTATATTAAAGCCAAAGTGAACAAAAATGCCTGTTGTGAACCTTTTTATAAAATATATATTCTGGTTATAAAAAACTGAATGCCATATATAAAGTGTACGTAACAGGCTTATATAACACAACCCCCACCCCCACAAACACATATAAAAGTAAATAAATACCTCAGACAAGGACTTGTGACTTAAGTAATTAACTTGCTTTGATGTAAAAGCACATTCTTTGAGCGCCATCAAGGTGAGTGGGTCGGGCTGCCTATCGGTGTCATTAAGCTAGAATAATGAGGTCAGCTAGCCCCCCCGCACGCTGTCCTGTCACCGGGGTGCTTTTCTGCTCCTGTCAGGCCTGCCCCACCCCTAGCCAAAGCCCGACCGCCCTCTGCTGCACCGCTAGCCACTACCTGACTTTGAAAGACTCCTCAGGCTTGGCCTCCAGTGTAACCGCTAGCCCAGGGTGCAGTGGCGGGGCGTGCGGCCCGGGGTGCAGTGGCGGGGCATGCGGCACCTCGGGATCGGCGCAGGCGGAGGGAGCAGCTAATGACAATCATCTCTGAAGAGCGCTCATTTCTGGGCTTACTTGTAAGTCATTAATGCAGCCGCATTTATTAAATGACAGGAGAGAAAGGATCTGCTTTGTTTGCACTGCCGTTGCCTTCATGCATATGCAAATGACCTTAATGCATACGCAGTTGTGGGCGTTTTGACTCAGTGACTGGAGGATGTGGGCCGTGATAATGCAAATCGTGGCCTAATGAGATTTATCAAAGGCGTTGATGGCTGCATAGGATATTATTCTGTGATTATTGAGACATTAGGAAACCTGAGACTGGTGGTAACAGCAAAGCAGCGAACTCAACAAAACAAATATGTGAGATATAAGTGTGAGAGATGCTGATCAGAAGAGGTTCCATTACAGTTTTCTGGTTCGTAGTCAAGTTCAACTTTTGGCTTCAGCTGAATATTTTCCTGGAGATTTTCAGGGCAAAAGTCTCTCTGAAGTACAGCATTCCCACCCATGCTTCTAACCAACAGCATCATGACACTAAGACAATTAGCAAAGCCTGCATGCTTTACAAGCCAAGGAACTGCAGGCCACTGAATCCCCCCCCCCCATATACACCACTAATACAGGTTTTCATGGACAGTTCCCTGTAGAATGGAGATACTTCATTAATCCCCATGGGGAATTTCTTTCTCTACCAGCCCCATCTTGCTCTCCATAAGACACGCATGCAGGCAAGAGAAACTTAGGGCTGACGGTGCAGAGTCAGCCAGTGTCCGGCCCCTGGAGCTGGGGGGTACGAGCCCTGCTCAGGGGCCCACAGACATGTGACCATTCCGGCAAGGCCGGACTTGAACCAGTGACCTTCCAACGATAGGTACAGAGGCTTTTCCCACAGAGCCACCATGAATGACGGTTTCTGTTTTGGAGCAGGATTAGCCCCAGGCAACATCATGTAGGTCTCCTAAAATCCACAGAAGATGCGGCTTACATTGCATTTGATTTGAGAAGATAAAATCCACTCCCAGAAAGATAATCGTCTTCATAGCCACAGGTATATCTGAATTTTAAAGGTTAAATTTACATAATTTACATAAACATATGAAAGATATTTTAGGTTTAGTTGTTTTGCTTTTCCTGAAAGACTAATGTCTGTATGCTTTGGTTTATGTTAGTTAGGAACCACACCTTTTTATATTTGCCTGTCAGGGATTAAAGTTTAAATAACCAAAATAAGACATAAGCCTTTGAGTAATGTTACCATTGTTTTTTTGCTTAGTGCATTTTGTTTCAGGTCTAACCTTAACTGCTTTGTGTCCATGATGGCGATGTTGCCTTTTACAGGCATTCTAATGTTTAAGTTGGTATAAATTAATGGCTGACAGCGAGGCGTATGTGAGAAGGCCCCCCACTGACGCAGTGAAGGCGGCGTCTCAGTCTAACCGAAGGCACCGGGACTTCCCATGAAGCGGACAGCGAGGCGTATGTGGGAAGGCCCGCCG
>JAODLC010000021.1:12487179-12498645 GCA_026781145.1 Hippopotamyrus pictus
GATATTTGAAGAAATGTGTGATCATGCCCCAGTCAGTGAAAGTGTGTTTCCTACCCCTAGGCTCCTAAGGGTTAAATTGCAAAAACAAATAAGCTAAAGCCATTGAAGATTCTTCCATTGTGCTGAAATAACTAATTAGCATTTCTTGTATGTGGCGGTGACTGTCTCCATCTGCAATCCCTAAGTTAAGGTGTCTTCTATGGTTTCCTGAAGGAACCTAGGGCTTGTGTCTTTGATTTGAATACCTTTCCTGTAGGCCTGATGATCAAGCCTTACTGTGATGGTCCCTAAACCTGACAGCACCCTGACCTCTGTAATGGTTTCAAGAAACTGACTGAGATGTCTGTGTTTGATAACTAACTAATGTTCGGGCCAATGAGAGAACTAGAGGGGTTGAGGTGGGTCTGGTTCATCGCTACACTGAAACTCACTAAGGACTACTGGTCTGTACTGCTGACCTCCACTACCTGAAAAAAGGCCACGCTTAATATCTCTAGTGTTCTCTGGCAATATGCGGTCCTTCCTTTTGGGCTGCATTGGGCCCTAGTCCCATTCAAGCTCCTAACAGATGAGGTCTAGAGGCCACAGTGGACATATACTGCAGCTCACCGACATGGTGTAGTGGCATTCTGCATGCGCCTTCAATGACTGAGGAGGGTGCTGGATGAGCCAAGAGTAGCCAGGCTTACTGCCAAGCCCATGAAGTGGCATCTAGGACTACAGGGAGCATACTACCTGGGTTACCTTGTTGGTAAGAGGTTGCTCCCCACCCAACATCAAAGGTCCAGATATGTGCCTCCCTGGAATTGCTGGGGTTCATCCCCTCTTTCTCAGTGCTGGCAGCCCTGTTATCAGACTTCACAAAGGCCAGCCATAGAAGGTCATATGGATGCTTGTGGTAGAAATGGCATTCCAAGCCTTGAAGTGGTCAATCACACTGGAGTCAGTACTAGTTTCCCTGGACTTTGACTACCCCTTTAGTGTTCAGATTGATGCCACTAATACTGGAGTCTTCACTCATGTGCTTTACATCTCTGGAAATGAGATATACTGCTGTGGAGAAGGAATCCCTGCAGATAAAGTGGTGACTGAGTGAAGGTACTATCTTCTGGTTAGGGAGTCCATGCTGATAACTGGCCATGCATCCCTACCTTTCTCTGCAGAACCTCTTGTTCCAGATGTAGCACTGATGGGGTCATGGACAGGCTAACACTGATGGCTTCTCCTATTTCCATGCTCTCTAGGAAACATTGTCTTCCCCGTTTTAGATGAGGGTGGTGCGGAATGGAAACCCTGAAATGGACTGCAGCCCCTGTCCCTGGATGTCCAGTCAACCCAGGTGACTCTACAAATTCTTCACAACAATTCTGCCCATCGCCTTTACCTGGGACCCTAGGTTTGATAACCCACAGGTAAAAAAATAATTTAAAAAGGTTTATTCTAGTATTTAGCAGACAACCTTTTTAAGATTGCGCTTTCAGTTGGGAAAGTTTCCAAGTGGGTATTGATCACTTCAGCTGTACATGCTATAGACTTTCCCAGAAATTACTTGGTTTAGAGATTCGGATGACAAGTTCAGCCATGGAAGCAAAGCAAGTTGCTTTCAGAAAATCAAAAAGAATATAGTAAAAAGCCTCATATGTCAATAAAAATAGCTTTTACAAAAAGTAAAATAAAGAAATAAGTTTTTTTTCCAGTGATCTGCTATAAATGCAATTTATGTATGACTACAATCATTATTTATAGTCAAAATCACCAAATTTCACAGAACTCAGCTGCAAAGACATGGAGAGAGAAGCTCAGCTTCCCCTCTGATTGCACAGCCCCTCGGTACCTGGCTGGACCGTAGGCAATAAGCATGTGCCTGTAATCTCTATGTATATCAACATTATTGTCATGATGCAGATGGGAAAGAGAGGTGACAATCCACTAGCAACTTGAAGGCAAGGGGGGTTTATTAGGGAAAAATGGAACACACTGGGGTAAACTCCACAAACAGAAGGACCATGAGGGGTCAAGAAAAAGACACTCAAACTAAAAGAAACCATACTTTAACACAACTTGGGAACAGGACTAGGGAAATCTAGCAGAACAACATTAGCACATAGATCTCATGCACAAACATACAACTATCATAAACCATCAATGAACAAGAACTAGAACAGGCACTTAAATACACACAGAAACTCAGGGTAAACAAGGGACAGGTGTAAATCAAATGAATCAGTCACAAAAGGAGCAGGACAACGAGCAATCAGGTGGAACAATTAACAAGCACAGAAACAGGGAATACTACAAACACTAAAACTAGAAAACATTAATCAACACTGGGAATACACTAGGAAAATTTACAGAAGCAGATAATACAAACAAGACCAGAAGTAAACAGGAAAACCACAGGGCAACCTATAACCAGAAAAAACAGACAAGAAAAAGAACATCGTAGAACAAAACCAATAAACATAAATAAACAGATGAAACTGGTCTTTGGTCAGCCTCGAACCCATGACCAGAGGATTACAATCGTTATACTAGATATGCAGCACACTGAGCTAAGCAGCAGTGCAAGGAAGGGATAAAACACACTAGGGATTAGACACAATGGGGCTGAAAGGCAAGAGACAGGGAGGAGGACAGGATGGCCAGTAACATCAGCTGGCTAAACGGGGAGGAGACACGAAGGAATAGTGGACAGTAGACTATGACAATTATATCACCATGTTTTACTAATTTGTTGCCTCGATTTAGATGAATCAAGGGCACATTTTACCAATTCATTGCCCCATTTTAGTTTTATCGTGGCCACGTTTTACCAATTTGCTCCCTTGTTTTAGTTGAATCGTGGCCATGTTTTACTAATTTGTTCCTTCATTTTAGTTGAATAGTGGCCACAGTTCACTAATTCGTTCCCTCGTTTTAGTTGATTTATGGCCACAGTCTACTAATTTGTTCCCTCGTTTTACTTGAATTGTTGCCATATTTTTCTAATACGTTCCCTCATTTTACTTGAATTGTGGACACATTTTTCTAATTCATTCCCTCATTTTAGTTGAATCATAGCTACAAGTTACTAATTTGTTCCCTCATTTTAGCTGAATCATGGCCACGTCTTACCATTTTGTTTCCTCGTTTTAATTGAATCATGGCCACAGTTTACTAATTCATTCCCTCATCTTATTTGCACTGTAGCCACATTTTCCTAATTCGTTCCCTCGTTTTATTTGAATCGTGGCAATATTTTCCTAATTCATTTAATTTCCTCGTGTCACAACTCCTGAGTTACGGAGTGGGGAAACATGGGCAGGAGTAAAGGAGTCAGGGAAACACAGGGTTTAATTCAGAGTAAAGACAAGCAGGAACACGGAACAGGCAGAAACGACGCAATGACGTTATTAACCAGACTGGGGAAAAATACTCTAATGCAGACTTAAATACACAGGACAAATAAAGACAACTAGAAACAGCTGATAATACGGGGATTCCAGACGAGAAAGCGAGGGAGGCGTGGCACATGGGAGGATCGGCACGAGCAGGGCATGGGGACCAGAGGGACGAAACCAAAGACACCACAGGACTCAGGAAACAAAAGCAACAACATCAATGAGGTAACACAAACAGAACTGACGCACAAAACAGGCACAAAGAAAACAACCATGACAACAACTGACACATCACAAGGAACGAAGACAGACACAGGGGCACCAAAGATGGGAACAACAAAGGAACCACACCAGAGGACACACAATCAACAGGGGGAACACCGACCGAAGGAGGGAAAGGACCAGGAGGGAGCAAGGAGAACTACATGGATGGGAAGGGAACATAGGGAAACCACCCACAGGGGGAACCAGACCGGAAGGCAAGGAAGCAAAGAGCGGGGGGCACCAGGGAGTAGGAGGGAACCCTGGGGGGTGGAAGGCAGGGGCCACAGACGACCGCAAAGCCGGAACGACCCTTGGCAACCATGAGGCAGGAGCTGGAGGGGACACCGAAGGGGCGAGGAAGAAGGCGGAGGGACTACTGGAGGAGGAAGCCGAAGGGGACACCGGAGGAGGCCAGGAGGGAGCAGAAGCTGCCGCAGGTGAAGGCATAGCCACAGCTGGTGAAGGTGCAGGTGACCGATGAGGCGGAGCTGGGGGAACCATAGGCAACCAACGAGGTGTCAGAGGTGTGACTGTAGGCTCCCAACGAGTCACCATAAGGGGAACCGCAGGTGACTGCCGAACAGGAGCTGGGGTTACCGTAGGCGACCGCTGAGCTGAAGCAAGGGGGACCGAAGGCAAGCCGGGGGGGTAGGGCGGGCGGGACCCAACACCGGCGCGGGTGTCCTCTCTCTCTGCGGGACACTGAGAGATGGGGTACTAGCTGGGATCTTTCATGATGGGGCTTTGCTCCGGAGGGAGTCGTAGAGGGAGGAATCAGGGTGATTCTCTATGAGTCCCATTCGAGCTCCTTTTCCATCTTCACCAAGGGGGAGGAATGGTGGTCTGATGATCAGGGACCTCCTCGGGAATGAGGACTGGAGCAGGAACTATGGGGACTGGAGCAGGAACCACAGGGACTGGGGGTTGTGCCTTGGGTGCAGGCACAGGAGCTGGAACTGGGGGTTGCCCCTCGGATGCGGGCGTGGCTGGGGGGATGTGCCTCAGGGGAAGTGGCAGCAGAGACATCGGGCACCCCCTCTGGCAAAACGGTGTCCCCTGCTATGGACGCTCACTCCTTCTTCCCTAAGTGGAGCAACTTCCTCAGGGTCTCCAGTTCTTGAGGCGAGGAAGTCAGGGTAACAGTGGCAAAATCTCCTCTAAGCTGTAGAAGAAGCAAGGCAGCCTCTAGAAAGTTCCGCACTTCTGGATGTTCCATCACTCGCCAGTACCCTGAAGAGCAAAAAACTTTTTCACCAGGGTCTTGGGCACAGGCAAAACAGCGGGGAGATGAGCCTCAGGTGCAGGTGAAGCAGCGAGGAGATGAGCTTCAGGCACACTCTCCGGGGGAGAGACTGCTGCGCAGGCTTCGGGCTTACTCTCCGGAGGAGCGGCAGTAGTGGAGACATTGGGTACTGACGCAACAAATGTCGCCAGCTTGAGAATCGGGATGGACTCCTCGATTCGTCACTGTGGAGTAAGCGGGTACCACAGCGGACCCCAGAAGGTCTTGGGTATGTCCTCCCATCGGCAGTCTCTCCACTTTTTCCAGTGAGCTGGTGCTGCGGGGGCTTTTGCGAGGTCCAATAGCTCGCATGGCAAGGGAGGAGGAAAACCACAGTCTATGCTCACCTGCTGGATAATGTCCCCCATGATCCAGCTTCTAAGCTGGGTCAAGTTCCTCTGCACCTCTTCCGTGAGGTGTGGATCCTTGGAAGGGGAGATCCTTTGTAAGATTTCCCTCGACTGGATCATTAGGACTCTGGCAGCTGGGTCCTCCTTCACCTCGGGCTGCCGGAGCCCGATCACATCGTCCACTAGTTGCATGTAATCTTAGTTGGTAAGACAAGGTGTCTTCTCTTTGAGTCCGGTCATTCTGTCAGGGGAGGGAAGCGTAGCAAACAGGAGGATCGGCACGAGCAAGGCATGACACCTCGCTTTAGTTGAATTGTGGCCACAGTTTACAAATTCATTCCCTCATTTTATTTGAATCATGGCTGTGTTTCCTCAAATCAGTCCCTCATTTTAGTTGAGTCGTGGCCACAGTTTACTAATTTGTTTCCTTGTTTTATTTGAATCATGACCATGTTTTTGCAATTCATACCCTCGTTTTAGTCGAATTATGGCCACATTTTACTAATTCGTTCCCTCCTTTTAGTTGAATCTTGGCCACATTTTACCAATTTGTTCCCTCGTTTTATTTGAATCATAGCCGCAGGTCACTAATTCATTCCCCTGTTTTATTTGAATCATGGCTGTGTTTCACCAATTCATTCCCTCAATATAGTTGAATCCTGGCCACAGTTTGCTAATTTGTTTCCTCATTTTAGTTGAATCGTCGCCCCAGTTTACTAATTCATTCCCTTGTTTTATTTGAATATTGTCCATATTTTACCAAATTTCATTCTCTCATTTTCTCAGTTGAATTGTGGCCACAGTTTACGCATTTGTTCCCTCATCTTAGTTGAATCTTGGCCACGTTTCACCAATTCATTCCCTCATTTTATTTGAATCTTGGCCACGGTTTAGTAATATGTCCCCTCATTTTAGTTGAATCTTGGCTGTGTTTCATCAAGTCATTCCCTCGTTTTGGTTGAATCATAGCCACGTGTTGCCAATGTGTTCCCTCATGTTAGTTGAATTGTAGCAACAGTTTATTAATTTGTTCCTTCATTTTATTTGAATCAAGGCCACAGTTTACTAATTCGTTCCCTCATTTCATTTGAATCACCACCACAGTTTACTAATTCGTTCCCTCATTTTAGTTGAATCATGGCCACATTTTCCTAATTCATTCCCATAATATATATAATTTTTATCATTATATCATTTCAGTCAAAACAAACCTGCTAATTCAATGGTGAAATTAAGCTACCTCCTGCTCCCTGTGTTTTGTTTACGTATTTGGAAATCTGGCTCTGATACCAGTGGTGGACTGGGATTGCAAAGCAGCTCAAGTGCGAGCACAGGGCTGATACCATCCAGCACCTCCCCAGCCACTGACCTCACCACATGCACCAAAAGAAAGCATGTCCTACATTTAGATGCTTAAAGGCATTACAATCTAGAAGGCTCTTGGGGGGTCATTATGGATGGTAACAGGTGTGTTTTGTTTAGTGAAGAGAGTAAAACATGTCTGTGAGACCTCTCCTTTAGTGATTCACGTGCTTCCTTTCCAGTCGATGTTAACGTAACGTCTTCTGCATGTGTGCAAAAATGAAACCATAGAAAAATTGTCTCTGGTTATTATTCAGATCTAGCTAGCTTATTTTAATTTTGTATGTTCCACTTCATTGTTTTTCTTTGCTTTTATGATTAATTATAGAAAATTGCCCACTACATACTTATAACAGCTTTTAATTACCATCCGTTTACCAGTCCCAAACAGTAGAAATGCCTGCTTTCAACCATGTGGCATCCCTTCATTCTCATCACAAATGTCCCCCTGCACTCTGTACTTGGGGGAAAAAACACAAGTTTGAGATGTGAATTACAAACAGGGAAATTTGCATTTTAATGGAGATTCCTGCATCACCAAAGCCAGATTGCTGTATACTTTTCTGTCCTACTGAAGATTTACAAATGTGCCGCTGGTGGGAGAACTGACCTGTGTGATTCGTACTCTTATGTACTTAAGAATATTGTAGAGATAAAACTGCTGCTTTAAGTGAAGCGCATGCCAGTCTGGTGTCTATGTGTGGGAAGATGTATGGGCTTCATTTTTACTTTCGTCACAAAGGAGTTTTTTTTTTGTTACTTTTTGAGACATTGCCATGTTCCAGGTAATGAAGAGTAACTAACACAAGGAAACTTTCCTTGTCTGTTATTCTACTTAGGAATGGTTATGGGTTCTCTGATTTTTTTTTTTTCAGTTGTAAAAAACTATAGGCACCATATAAATTTACTTCAGATCCATAGACAGAAATGGGCAACCTCAGGTTTCATTGGGAAAAACTGAATCATGACTGAACTTGACACAGAATTAACTACCTTAAATATGAACCAGATGATATTAAAGGGACCATTTAGTTTTATTTTATGTGTTTAACATCTGGAATGATTTATATAGTCTTTCAAGTCTTTCATAGTCTTTAGATGCAAATTTCTCCCAAGAGTACAATGGCCATGTCCCACCTATGATTCAAGTGGACTGCTGGTCCAGTCCAGCTCCCCAACCATGATGCCTCCATTCTGCTTTCTGTGTTTATGAGTCATTATTTCTTCAACCATGCAGTAAGGACAACATGGCAACATTACATTGTATTCAGCAAAGGTAACTGCAGATTCATTGTTTTGCCACAAATAACATGGTAATGGCAGTAATTAGGCATCAAGAACACTTAAAAAGAATATTATTGTCAAGAATGGGAATTTCTTATTTTATGAATGTAGCCAGGAATAAGAACATGGAAACTGCAGCTACAACATTCATTGACTTTAATTAGGTATTGGAAAAGTAAGCAAAAAGTATTAATAGAAGATACTTGGGTCTTGTTCTCTATAAGATGAAGTACAGTATATGTAGATGTATATTAATGATGAAAAGTGAGAGTAAGAGCACAACTAAACACTTCTTTCTCTTTAATAAATGAAAGCATACTTATTATTGTAAGATACTACATACATCCAGCTGAAGAATATAATGCCACTGAACTGGGATTAAAATTTTCCCTGGACATTTGATAAATTTTGATGAGTGTGGGCGGGGGTTGGGTCCCAAAATGTTGAGTGGGGAGTGGCTCAAAAGCCCATCGGCCAACAGGAAAATGCCAGGCTGCCAGTCTAGGCCTTGTTGTACCTCTATCAAAAAAAGTGGGCCAAGCTACAGAACTGCATTCTGGGTAAACACAGTCTGTTTGCTCAGCAACATGGGTCTGCTACACCAATATCATTGGTTACATGACTGAGCGAGCTCTGTGTCATCATACCCTGAGCTGGAAGTATGGACTGTGATTAGTGAGCAAGCTTTGCAGTAGCTTGGCTTGGTTCTATCCGGAATCCTGTTTCTGGGTTTGCTGGGCTGTTTTTATCAGTAAGCCTCTATCTTCTGTTCTTTGTATTGGTCAGTTGTAGAAGTACATAAAATGAGTTTGACCGTGTGTCATGGTACCGGGCGGCTCGGGAGCGGGAACAGGGCATGACCAGGGCACAAAATGGGTGGACGACCCACTTGCGGCTCAAAGAACAAAAATGGGATTTATTAAACTGAACTAAAAAAAACACAAGAAAGGACTAACAAAACAAAGGACCACGGGGGGTCAAAAGTAAAGGGGATAAACTAAGACTAAAAAACAGAAACCAGATACATATCTAATATTGTAATCAACAACAATCTCACACCCAAGCAGCAACAACAACAATCAACGAACCACTGAGGAACAGAACAGAAACAGAGACTAAAATACAGAAACCAAGCTGGGTAATAAGACTAACACTGGACAGGTGAGACTAATTAACAGAAACCAGGGAAACAGGGCACAGGTGAAACTAATGAACTCAAAAGGAGCAAGACAGGGAAACTAAGAACTAACCAAAGAAACAGGGAAACAGAAACCAACACTAGGGAATTAAACAGGTAAAGACACAAGCAGGGGCACAAGGAACAAAACAGAAACCAACTACAAAATCAGGCACAAGAACTAGAGAAACTCAAATGAAACACTAGGGATCAAAAATACAAAAACAGGGGAGGTGGGATTCAAACACAGGACAGAGAACACAGACAACTGGATGCTCAAGGAGTTGAGCCATGAGGCCAACAGAACTTGGGAAGCTCAAAGACACACATGAAGGATGGGATGACCAGCAACGCCTGCTGGCCAAACGGGGAAGGGACACAGTGAGACAACAGGGGCTGACCCTGACAGGTGATATTTGTATAGATTTATCTACACCCTTCTGGCAGTGCTGCCATTGCAGTCAGGTCTTGCAAACTATGAGGACTAGAAGTTGTCCAATTTGGCTTCAGTCAGTTTATACTCCACTCCTGCACCCGCAGCCAGATGCTCTTGTCACGTGAGCTGCAGACAGACCTAAGCCCAAGTCGAACGCAGCCACAGATTTGATTGCTTAGCCTTGGTATCCTGGGTGTATAGCTTGTATTTTTGCATGTAAATTCGGACCATCGAATTGGACCAACTTTGAAATGTTGTCTTTGTATTTCTAACCTTGTATTTTTGCATGTGAATTCGGACCATCGAATTTCCGATACATATTTCCAATGCATAAATTTTCAATGTTAGAATTTCAGTGGCATATAAAATTCAAATTGTGATTACACAGATTTACTTCCATACAAACACCTCATACCAACTGTCAAGCATGATGGGGGAGGGGTGATGATTTGGGCTTGTTTTACAGCCAAAAGACCTGGGCACCTTGCAGTCACTGAGTTGACCATGAACTTCTCTGTATACCAAAGTCCTGTAGAGTCAAATGTGAGACTGTCTGACAGCTAAAGCTGTCTATATTGGCTCATGCAACTGGACAATATCCGAAGCACACCAGCAAAACTACAAAAGAATGACTGAAAAAGAAAAAAATCAAGGTGTTGCAATGGCCCAGTCAAAGTTCAGACCTCAACCCAACTGAAATGCTGTGCAAAAATGAATGCCTGCAAACCTCAATGAGCACAGGACGGACTCGATGACTGCTTAGTAGAACTGAATCAGTTGTCGCAGGAGGTTCTGCCTTCACTCTGAACAGCATTCACAGTACCAGTGAACTGGCCATCCATGATGTTCAGGGGGATCCTGTGAAGTCTCACGATGTCCCACCGGGCAGCTCAATCAATTGAGTCAGTTTATGAAAAATTAGCAAAGCTGCAAAGAAACTCTATCGATACTCACATTTGCACCACCTAAACTGAGACCATTTGCACTCACATTTGAGAACAGTTATAGTACAGCTTGGCGCAGGCGGGAAAAAGACGGTGACAATCTACTTACAGTTACAAGACAAATAGGGGCTTATTATGGAAACTGGACACACAGGGCAAAACACAAAAGGACCATGCGGGATCGTGGAAAGAAAGAGGGAATAATACCAAATTAACTAAAACCATGAAACAAAGCACAACTAAGAAAACCACAGGGAATAAACTGGACAAGAAAACAGAGGAACAAACACATTGTAACATTCAAAATGGCAGACTGAAAGAGAAGGGTCTGGCTGCAGACCTCCACCAGGAGGACCTCCACCAGGAGGATCTCCACTAGAGGGACGGAAACACGTGACCTCCACAAGCGAATCTGGACATAACGTTATGCAAACATGCCATGGAGGTGGTACCGGATAATCACATAATCGTCACACACATCCTGGACTTTAACTCAACTGAACAGAAATCGAGTCTTTTAAAGTATATACTTTAAATTATATTATTAACATTGGAAACGGACGTTAATGATGTATTTTAATTCTACAAGAAGGGACGTTAACAGCATATGTTAATTTTATTATTTCGGTATGTGTGAAAGTCTCACTTTAATATGGAGCCCCCGAAGTCCCATAGGGGCCTAATGCCAGTGGCCTGTACTACGAAGGGGGTTTAACCAAATCAGACTTAACCCTGAGGTAATTTGCGAACACAAGGTTGACAAAACCAGGTTGACTCCATCGGGGCTAATCAGTACTACGACGCCAGTTAAGAAGTTTTGTTAAATCGATGTTAACTGCATTGGAGTTTGTGCGCGTTCACATATATGGAGCACGTTCGGCAACGCAAGGCACCATTTGACTTATAGCGTGATTTCCATGTTTCACGGAGGAAGACTGCATGCTAATTATGCAGGGTTATGAGGAGTTTAAATCAACGCTGTAAAGA